>JASDDO010000010.1:1523372-2723372 GCA_030015575.1 Agapanthus africanus | reverse complement strand
GATCGTGGAGTTGTAACGTGGAACTTAAACACAAAACTAGAGCCCCAAGGGGAAGATTCTTCCGAAAACTAGAGCCCCAAGGGGGCATCCTTTATGCTGTGCATGTGATGAATGAGACAACCAATTGACTATTTCCTTTCTCTCACCTATTTGGTTCCATATACTTGGAATGGCATCGAAATCCTTCGCATATTAATATTTACATAATCTTAAACAAATTGCTTGATTTTAGATTTTCGGATTCTATCACAATATTTACAAAGTATAGCACATGTTTGATTCGGAGTATTTTAATTTAACGTATCACTCATAAAAATCAATTCGTCACGGATGGTCCCACCTGCTTGTTTAAAGATAGGTCATCAATTGATGATATGATTTATCTTTAATTGAAGCTTGCATTACAAAGAAAGGAAAAGAAAGACCGCTTTTCAATTCAAAATTAGAATTTGAGACCGATGTGATAGTTCAATTCCCGTAGATCAAGCATATAATAAACCAAAATGGAAAAGAAGAAGACCCGCAACACTTTTACTTTCACGGATATGAACATGGAATTACTATCCATCACATGAAGAATAGACACTTTCTTCATACACAGCCACTTGCCCCCCGCCGCCCCCCCAAATAATTAAGAATCAAACCCCTCTTCTTTCTTCAATTCCAATTCACCACCCTCTTCTTTCTTTTGTTATTTTTTTTAATTTATCTTTCTGATAATTCACGTGACTCCTTTACTTTACTATAAATAAATACCCGTCCCTCGTACCTAACCAACCCGTATATACCCGCCCATTGTTAATTAACACACATTTTGTGCCAATCAATCAATAAAACAATGAAGAGACGTATATACCCGCCCATTGTTAATTAACACACATTTTGTGCCAATCAATCAATAAAACAATGAAGAGACGTATATACCCGCCCATTGTTAATTAACACACATTTTGTGCCAATCAATCAATAAAACAATGAAGAGACTGGCCAAAACAATATTTCTCCCAGTGCTGCTATTGCTACTAGCAAAAAAAATTAGTGGCCATGACTATCATGATGCCCTGTCAAAATCCATTCTTTTCTTCGAAGGCCAGCGATCCGGGCGTCTGCCAGGAGACCAGCGGGCCCGATGGAGGGGCGATTCGGCCCTGGGCGACGGCTCGGACGCCGGAGTCGATCTCGAGGGCGGGTACTATGACGCCGGTGACAATGTGAAGTTCGGGTTCCCGATGGCATTCACTACGACGATGCTGGCCTGGAGCGTGATTGAGTTTGGGGCGGAGATGCCCCCGGATGAGCTCCGGAATGCGGCTGCTGCGCTGCGGTGGGCAACGGACTATCTTCTGAAGACCACTGCTCACCCTGGTCAGGTCTTTGTTCAGGTAAAGCTGCATGCGGCCTTTTCGGTTTCTTGATGCTCTTATACACACACACACACACACACTTAATTTTGGTAATGCACACAAGAAAAGGATATATAATTAATGCCAATACAATCGCATTTCATCTATATATATAAAATGTACCGCACTTATAATAAACCCCTGATATATGACATGTTTTGAATATGGAAACTGATGATTAAGGCGCAATTAATTATTAATAATGTTGTTAAATAGGTAGGGGACCCTATAAGGGACCACAACTGCTGGGAGAGGCCAGAGGACATGGACACCGCTCGTACGGTGTACACCGTTAGCACCGCCAAGCCTGGTTCTGAGGTCGCTGGAGAAACCGCGGCGGCATTGGCTGCTTCGTCCATCGTTTTCCGATCGATCGACCAAACGTACTCGCAGAGACTGATGGAGAAGGCGGTGAGGGCCTTTGAGTTTGCAGACAATTATAGAGGGGCATACAGTGATGATCCTGATCTCAAGGCTGGTGTCTGCCCTTTCTACTGTGATTTTGATGGATATCAGGTAGTAATAATAATAATAATAATAATAATAATAATAATAATAATAATAATAATAATAATAATAATAAGACCGCAGCTAGCATGGCTGCAGGCGTGTGACCCAGCCTGAACCTCACCCCTTGTTTTTAACCTATTTCGCACCCGACAACCGTAGCCTCGTGGTTGCGGCGCAACCTTATAAACCTTGTCAATAGGATTTTTTATCCAAAAAAACAAGCATACAGTTTTTTTTAATCATACACAGGAATCGCATTTGCTTACATAAACTTTTTGGTTTCTTTTATATCTCAATCCCGAAATTTCAATATTTCTAAATTTCTCCCCGCAAAAAGACTATATTTCTAATTTTCTCCCCTAAATTCTTTAAGTTGTTCAAAAATATCCGCTGGTTAGTTTAAACAAGTATTTGAAGGGTGTTTTTCATGTTGAGTTAAAAATAGTTATTAGCTTAATAAAAGAAGAAAATGCCCTCCAATGATCATCTTTTTTTCCACTGATATTATAAATTGAGGGCTAGGGATAGGGCTCTTCTTAATTATCAGAAAAGACATATACTCATTTCCTGCTCCATTATCAAAAATTATAAGATTTATTCTTAAATGCTACTTTTAACCCAATCATGAGTGTTTCATCTCTTCCATTACCCATTTTCTTTATTGGAATTGTTATAATTGCAATAATAAAGATCTCAGTCTCTCTCTACATCAACATACTAGAAATATTAAAGAAGAATTGCCCTAATTTTTTTTATCTCAAGAAAGCCCTAATTTTGAAATTACGAAGAACTTTAGCCATAACCTCCAATTTATGATATTAGTGAAGAAGATGATCATTGGGGAGAGGGGGCTTTTTCGCCTTTTGCTAAGTTAATAACTGTTATTAGCTCAAGATGAAAAATATTCTCTTCAAATTTTTTTCTTTTCTCAAATTGTGAAAGGTCGTCACTTCAGTTTGGGGGCGGGTGTTTGATTACTAGCTATACTGACCTTAAGTAAAACATGGCAGCAGTTTGTAATATAATTGGTGATCAGTTGGTCTAATTTCATACGTACAGAGATCAACAAACACCACTTGTGTCAGCAGTATGAAGCCAAAAATGAGGGAATTTTGATGATATCCATGCAGCATATAGAATGCACTGACATTTAGGAGTTCGCTGGGCCACAAAATTAAGTTCACTTTGATTTAATTACTACTTGGGAAATTAAACAAGTGGCCTTGATTATAGTTTAGTTTAAATATCTCAATATATCCTCCTCAGTGCTGCATTATGATATAACAATCATCTATGAAAATACAATCATATACATATACTGTGGGGCCGGAGGCAGTACCTTAGCTAGACGTCCAATTTCTGACCACGGCCAATTAATTAAGCCTAGGGTTTGTCTTTAGGCCAAGTCACATGTTGTTGTTGAACATTGGAACCTATATTTAATTTGCGATATCCGAGATTTAAAACCTCGACATGTACACGCTGCAGGATGAGCTGCTATGGGGAGCAGCATGGCTCAGAAGGGCATCAGGGAACGATACGTTTCTCAATTACATACAAACCAATGGCAAAACTCTAGGTGCTGAAGACAACATCAATGAGTTTGGTTGGGACAACAAGCATGCTGGCCTCAATGTCCTAGTCTCTATGGTCAGTTAGTTATCGGTATACATCAATCTCATGCAAATTTATAATATTTTTTTGGTCATATCTTATTTCTTAGGAATATAACGATGCACAAATAATGTCACTGCAATCATATAAGGAAATGGCAGATAGCTTTATGTGCACATTGATACCAGAATCGTCTTCGTCACACATTGAGTACACACCTGGGGGTCTCATATACAAGCCTGGGGGTAGCAACATGCAGCACGTCACCTCCATCGCGTTCCTCCTCCTGACCTACGCCAAGTATCTTTCCAAAACCTCGCAGACCGTCAACTGTGGAAGCATTTCCGTCGGCCCCGCTTCCCTACGACTTCAAGCTAAGAAGCAGGTATATATATATATTGTTGACTCATGCTTCCATCATCCATCGTAACAATGTATGCCAGGCTAACATAATATATACTTTGTCAGACGGTATGTGTGACTCAATTAATCAGTTGATTTAATTGTGTCAGGTCGATTATATCCTAGGCGACAACCCGATGAAGATGTCATACATGGTAGGGTATGGGGAAAAGTACCCCCAACGAATCCACCATCGAGGTTCATCGCTGCCGTCTAAAGCCGACCGCCCTCAACCTTTTAGCTGCAAGGATGGCACGATCTACTTCAACACGACAAACCCAAATCCTAACCCCTTAATAGGAGCGGTCGTGGGCGGCCCGGGAGAAGACGACATCTACGAAGATGACCGTGCCGATTTCCGAAAGTCGGAGCCTACGACTTACATCAACGCACCATTGGTAGGGGTGTTGGCTTACTTTGTAGCTCACCCTAGTGATAGCTAGTGTTCACGTGTACATATAGATGATACTTACAAGTATAGAAGTCGACAGGGTTGAAAGCAGCAGGGGGGGGGGGGGGGGGGGTTGTCTCAAAAGCAAGCGTGAACTGAATTTGTTCCTTGGACTGACTGACCAAATGTGAGTGGGGTGTGTGTGTAGTTTTACAAATCAAGTGAGGAATGGGGAGAAGATGAAGTTTTGATTTGATTGAAGTTTGTTACTAGATGTTCTTAAGTTGTGAGGGCTGAATTTTGGGTGAATAGATCATTTCTTTCTTTAGTTGCGAAAATTTATGTATGTTAATTATATTTTGTTCTCATTAAGTTTAGTAGATGTAAAGATCAAACCTACGAGTCACTTTCTGTCATTGTGTCTAATGCCCACGTAAGCAAGCAAATCCAAATTCTTATGCCCAAATGCTCATATAATGAGGATGCAAGGTCAGCTACAAGTCCAAGAACCAAACTCATCTCAAATATATAGTTAGGTTTTGTTCTCGAAAATAAAACTAAAAAGGGTGAATTGTAAAAAAGCCCCCGGCCCGCTCAGAACTTGTGTAAAAAACCCTGGGCTTGTGTTAAAAAAAACCCTGGTATACAATCCCTGCTTGTATTTTCGTATAACCCAAAAAGTCAGTTATAGTACATAGGAGTTGTCTATAATATCAAGAGACTTACCTGTAATTTCCCACCAAATATACTTCTTTCTCACTAAAATCTTTTAAAACCTGTCACGTCTCGCTTCCCAAAAGACGGAGAGAGGGAGCGGACGAGACCCACAACGTATTCACACCGAGAAGCATTCCTTCTTGGCATGAATACGCTAAGCATAACTACAAGCAGAAAGATAATAAATACAAGAATTTAAAATAATAATAATGTCCAAAAACATTCATTACAGTTCCAAAAACAATAATAGAACACAGTTCTAAAAAATTAAGGAACTAGGAATAAAAAGAATAGTCTAGAACAAAAGGAGGCATACTGCAACCAAAGTCAACATTCGGCTTGAGAAGAAAGATAGTTGCTATCCTGCTCGTTCCGCTCAATTTCGTACTAAACTTGGTCTCCTGTCTCAAAGTCATCTGAGGCACATTCCCCAAAAGAAAGAAAACACAGAAAATGGAATGCCCGCCAATGAACTGAAGTTCGGTAAGTTCTCCATTTTTAAAAAATAAAGAGCATTAAAAAGAAACATGATATATATAAAAGAGAAGGAAACAATTAAGCACATATAAATAACAATAGATATATAAGGCAACAATATCATGATGTTTGTTCTCTAAACTGTATTATCGTGTTTTAAGTTTATAAGTTCGATAGTAAGGGTTTTACACCTAACGAAGATGTTCCGTTTCCCTTCGAAACAATAGAAACACGAATTCAAGAGATTCATGAGTTATTAATGTATTGTTCCGTAATACCCGGAACTACGGCGATTATGTATGATCCCTGTTACACGTAAATACCCTCATTTATCGAATTTCCCATCCCTATGTGAATTATTTATTTAAGTTCTAGAGTTCGACACGAATTCATGAATACTTGATAAATTGTATATTCATGTCAAATTCATGGATTCTTGATTTCATAAGTTTCAAGTATTCAAGTGGTTCATGTCAAGTTCATGGATTTAAGTATTCAAGTGGTTCATATCAGATTCATGTTAAACAATATGAATTATAATAGCCGAATTGAGAATATCAGTAGTATAAACGTGAATATTAGCACGAAAGATAATTATATGTGTCAGTAAAGCAGTCAATAAGTATTATGGTAAAAGCATGTATTATGTGTATAAATTCATAACCATAGATAACAAATTAGCTTTTGGTTTTTTTATTAACAGTTTGAAGTAACAGTAGTGTATTATGTAGTCAATATACGTAAATTGTATGTTGTCAGTTCATTTGTTATTTCTCAAATTAAAAAAAAATAAACATATGCAAAAAACATATGCAAAAGAATCAATAATTATCAGTAAAACATGGGTTTTTTTAAAAAAGGATTTCTGGTTTCACATATAAGCTACATCATTAGCTATAGGTTCTTAATCACTGAATGAAATAGTAAAATAAAATGATAAAAAAAATGAAGCCTAGAGAAAAGTCACTTGGCTCATAACAAAGGTCAATTTGCAAGTTAGAAAACATAAAATGATTGTTAGTAAAAGATTGCGAGCCCGTGTAGGCAGTAAAATCAACATACATAATTTCCTAAAACAGTGATTAAAATGGCATCTTTTGTGTCTATTTGAATCAAAATCGTTGTTGAAATATCCAGAACTACAAACAAAATAGAAACCCTATTTAGAGTTTTAGATCATAAATATTTAGACTTTTCTTTTACTGATCTTAGGGTTTCCACTGACGAATCCAGACCAAAAATATTTCTAGGGTTTAAGATCGAATGAAAGATAACACAACAGGTCAAGGTATTAATCTAATATATGTCCATTAGGGTTTCGATCTGTGAAGCAAATAACGGATCAAAACCCTAGATTGAATGAAGAAGGGAATAGAGGTAGATCGAGATTGAGGGATCTTACAATGAGACAACTCGATCTTAGTATCAAGTCGTCGATTTCGATATAGAGATAGCCTCGATTTGATTTTCGAGGCTCTAATGATAGATCGACGACTCCATATCCATTTTCGATAATGGGGAGATAAAAAAGAATCGGAGATGAAGAATTTTCAGAGTGGAAGAGAAGAGAAAAACGGCTCGTGGAAATAAGAGGAGATTAGGATTTACAGATTTTTTTAAAAAGAGATAAGATACATAATCGTTTTGCTTAAAAAAATATTTTCAGAAATAACATGTATCTTATAAAATCTAGTAATTATCTATTTGTCACGTTTACTAAACATTTCAAATATGGTAAAACTTAAATTACCTTACACAACTAAATATGTTAAATATTACATTGTATATTATATCTCAATATTTTATTCTCTTTTGAAAAATCTAATAAAATCTATAAAAAAAATTCTTTTTTCCCTTCTTTTTAGAAACAAGATTTTATAATGCAAAATAATTAAAATAAAGAAATAAATAATTTAGGGAGGCTGGAGTTTGAACTTGAGACATGTGGATCAGTAGCACGATATCTCAACCAAATAAATAAAAGTAATGACCATGCATATATTCAAATAGAAATGAATATGTATCGAGTTTCAAAATAAAGGATTTTATTATAAATAAAGAGTACATGGATTTTGTGGTTGTTACATTCTACCCTCCTTAAAATAAATTTCGTCATCGAAATTTAGAAGGATTGCGTCATTACTGAACAAGAAGAGATGATGCCCTCGTTAGTTACATTCACCACCATTAGTTATTACTCTAATAGGTTATGATACAACAACAGAAAATCGAAAAGTTTCGAAAGCAAGAAGGGGGATGATCCAAGGATTGCAAGCAATAAGGTAACTTGACCAAGCTTAAATGATTTCCGAATACGAATGTCGGGTGATTGGAAATGTTGAACACAACCCTCTTTTGACGACAGTCGAAAGCGGTATAAATCGCGATACAAGGAATAGAAAGACATATAATTAGGAGATGCTTCCGTATCGAAAAATTCTAAAGCTGAAATATAGAATATAAAAGATGGCCTAAGAGATGCAAGAAGAAACAGACATTTTTTTTAGGAATTTAAGATGTCGAGAAATGATCTTCAAGAAAATCGAAGGGAGGGGTCGAAATGAATTCAATGAATGAGATTCAAGAAATTAAAAAGGAATCAAAAAGATTACAAAATGAGATCAAACGAAGATGAAGGGTCCGCACTTTCATTTCCTTTTCGTCGAGACATGATAGTTAGAGAAAATACTGAAGGATTCAAGAGAATATGATTCAAGAATGAAAGTGTGGTGCAGTTGTTATAGTAAATTCTCCTTAAAAGAATTTCGTTCCTGAAATTCTCTAAAGGAGTACCTTGCAACAGAGTATGGAAAAGAAGTCAATGAAAAATTTCTAGCCACTTTGTGCCTGGTACGACATCGAAAGTCAGCATGTCAATCACTAGAAAGTCGACGAAATTTTTTCGGTTGCTCTTATCATTTGAGCTAAAAGGCCACGATCATGGATGTCTATCCTTACTGCAGGATAGCAGTCTGTTGTCTTTAGTGAATGTAATATATATATTGACGATGCATGGCATCCCCCCAGTACTCGCATTATGACCCTAATATGTCATAACTATTATTGGATGTTGCTCGTTATAAACTTTACCACAAATGAATTGCGGATTTATTATTCACTTGTGAGTGACCCCCCATTGGGAGCAAGAGACTAGGCTATACTTGCGAAACCTTTATAATTTTTGGACGAAGAAATTCGACGAGCATAGGGTTACAATGCATTTCAATTTACTAGTGTCCCTTATCCGATACAAAAGAATTCGTAAGTAGTATTTTCTTTACAAGTTTTTTAACATTTCTAATTTTTAAGGGTTATAACTGTATGCGTTTGTTAACGTTGTTGGTTAAGAGTGATGATTGTAGTATTTTCGTTTACCTATTCATAAAGGCATTGATCGAAGATCAGCGGATTCCGGGTGCCCTGGAGGGAAAAGTCGGAGTAGTGGTGATCGATACTTATGGCTCAAATTCTATTGGCTAATGAATAAGAAACGGTTTGATATTGTTTTAGTTTTTGTTTTGCTGAACTTTGAACTTTTTGTTATACGTACATGTATTCATCTATTTGTATTTAGCCGATATTCGCCGATATTATTATTTTTTTTAGTGAGGATGACAAATTACTTATATGTTACTGTTTTGTCTAATGAATGTAAAAATTTGTTGACGTGTTTAATTTAGTATCGCCGATATTGGCCGATACTGTGATATGAATGATATTTTTGTTGATGTTATATGTTTTATAGTTGATGTTTGCCGATACTGTGATATGAATGTTATTTTTTTTTTGATATTATCAGTTTTATATAGCCAATATTGGCCGATACTGTAATATGAATGATATTTTTGTAAATGTTATCAGTTTTATTTAGCTGATGTTACAGGCAATTTATTAGAGTTTACAAGCAACTTATCAGAAGTTACAGGCAACTGCTTTCATGTTACAGGCAACTTATCAGAAGTTATAGGCAACTGATTAGAAATTACAGAAAACTGCTTACAAGTTACAGAAAACTGCTTACAAGTTACAGACAAATGGTTAGAAATTACAGAAAACTTCTTACAAGTTACAGACAACTGCTTACAAGTTACAGAAAAATGGTTAGAAATTACATGCAAGTGTTTAGAAGGTACAGGCAAATGCTTACAAGGTACAGACAACTGCTTAAAAGTTACAGGAAACTGCTTACAAATTATATGCAACTAATTAGAAGTTACAGGCAACTGCCAAGAAGTTATAAGAAATTGCCTATAAGTTACTGGCAACTACTTAGAACTTACAGACAAGTGCCTTGAAGTTACGAACAAATATTTAGAAGTTACAAGTAACTGATTAGAAATTACAGTAAACTACTTACAAGCTACTGGCAACTGTCTAGAAATTATAGGCAACTTATCAGAACTTACAGGCAAATGCCGAGATATTACAGGCAACTGCAAATAAAGGAGTTCATAAAACGGTTTTTAAATTTCATTCAGATGCATACTTAACTAATAGAAAAATTTCCAGTAAAATTATAACGAATATCATAATGTTTTAGTACAAAAGTTCTACGAAATTTGATGGTGGACACATAAACATAAAACAAAATACCAACATATAGCTATTTTATACTTAATCGATAAGAGCAGTACATATCACTCTATTTTGATCCTCATTGCCACACCTACCGCAATTCATTTCTCTTTTGAACATCCCTGTTATTTATGTGCCTTGTACAGGGCCTTCCCGACCGTTTTCTTGTCAAAGGAGGCTGGATCTCAATGTTCTCTTCCATGACCTAACTTGTCAAATGTAGGAATTGGGTAAATTGTATTCCCATAACTAGCCATGAAATAATCGATCGTCAATAAAGGGTCACGATAGTTATAGATTGATTGTCTCAAGAAATTGATAACGTTGCAAGCATGCCTACAAGTAATTCTACTAGCATCCTATTTTCGGCCTATACATGATCGAGTCGACACATTGATCCGAACAGTTTTAATGTCAAACACCTCATAATACTCCGTATCAGCTTGATGAACAGAAAAAGCCCTAACAACGTCCAAATTTTTGTTCAGAATTTCCTCTAACTTGGGACATAACACTCCATTCCACCCTTCGGTTTTTTCTCGTCGACTATTGAAGTGATCCATCAAACATACCCTTATGTGGTCTACTATTTGAAGTATAGAAAATGTGCGGGCCTTACGTATCTAGTTTGTTGGCTATAGTGCGCTCAAGGCAATTATTATAATCGCAGGCAGATGATTATGATGATTGAGGGAGGACCTATACGGATAGAACAGTCTTACTCAAAATGATAGTATGTTATCTGATTTGTCTTTATCATCATGTAAATGCATTATGTGGTATTACATATCACTATTACATATTGATAGAGCCCATAGGATTCTTGCTTGATTACCAGTATCATGATGGCGATCATATACATGTGAGCTGGGTGGTCTATAAGTAAATTCTTAAATGTCCCTAGTCGAGCGAGTATTGAGACTGGGTATCAATATTCCAGAATAAACTAGTGTATATTTATTGAGACCCCGACGAGGGGCGGTGGCCGGTCTCACAACCCATCGGTATCAGTTAGTCACCTAAGATAGTATACAGGTGCTCATTGGGTTATGAGTACACTGGACGGACTCGTCGGAAACATGCTAGTTGGTAGTATACCTATTGTCAGATAGCAGTTCCCAGATGACATATGTGCAGGTTAGTCTGTCGACCTGAGATCGTTATTTGTCTCGTGTGAGTTCCCACTGTGCTTTGATTACTATCCTACCATGGCTCAAAGGAGTCGTACATACAGGTTTTAGTTGGGTACAGTTTTAAGCCGCATAGAGGCAGTGAGCGGATCATTGGGGATTCGTCTCTCCCAGTATTGGGGGTTGATGTCGCGTTGTGCATGGGTGGCCTTCACCAGAAATCCTTGGCTAGGATAGATGAGAATTACTGATTTGCATCAGTAGTTTCTCAGGTGGTGATGGGCTTCATACCGACACGAAATTTCGCGTTATTAGGGGTCTGACTTTATCCACCCCCTTAGACACGATATGCGATACTCTTAGACGAACGGACCGGACTGTATGGATATTGTCACGGACAGGTTTAGTAGGGTTCGGATGAGTTTGCTCGTCGGCCTTCTTTTCGCTCAATACCTGGGTAGCGGTTACGTACAGCTTGTGCCGCTGATGTGCTTGTGGTTAAACCCACTGCCAGCATATTGACGAGTCTTTAGAGTCCCACAAAGAGGGTTTCCCTACTTCGGGCGAAATGACGTAGAAGCCGTATGGTTTTACAGCAGGGATTGATCATATACGTGCACTTGTGCACGTATCATGATTCGGACGGATAATACTAGTTGGCTTTGGTTTAAGCCGGATCCTTGTATTATATTGTTGGATTATTTTCATCTTTTTGTATTCGTATTTTTCGGAATACGGATACGGGTATGTATATACAAGATGGCTTCTAGAAAATTACATCTCATTTTAGTTTTAATCATTTTTATTAAATGGTTTAATGAGGTGGAGGGATGAGTTGTGTCTGTAGGGTTCCTAGGCACACTAATAAGGTCTCACAACAGATCAAACATGCCCAATTCAAATTTTTTCATGTGCCTACAAACCCTAATACGGATCGTTAACTAGATGATAAGGCGATGCAAGCAAGTAAACAACTTTATTGCTAAAGGAAAGTAACTACAACCTTTGTAGATCCGGTCCTCCACCTCCTTGGCTCCGTGATGACGCCCCTCCGCTGTACCTATCGGAATCCGGACTCTAGCGTCGGCTTCATCGGAGAAATGGGCGGGCTAGGTCGTCGACTTCGATGCCGAAGATGATCTACGTTGAGGCAACTCAAGATCAAGCTCCAACTTCACCAAGTCATGAAACTTGTGAAGAAAACACCCTATACTACATGGCAAGTGGTAGAGGATGAAGAAATAGGAAGTGGGTTCACTTTAAAATTGGATTTCTCACTCTTTTTCTTAAGGCACCATTATTGGTAGCAAGCTTTTTCTTCATCTTGAAGAAGAAGAAGAAGAAGAAGAAGAAAAGAATATGATAAGTATATTAAAAATAGAAAATAAAATGATACTTATCATATTTGCAACCATGGTTTAGTGTAGAGAATTAACTAGGGTTTAGTTGAATGGTTAGGGTTATGAGATGAAGACAAAAATGGTCACTTAGTCAAAGATGCATGAAGCATCAAGAAGCTTCTTGTATGAAAGCAACCATTTTGTTTTCCTTTTTCTTTTAACCAAAATAAATAGATAAATAAATAAGTGAAATGAAACCCTAACCATTCACTAAACATGGTTTAAGTCTTACACAAACCTAAGTTTGCATGTATCATCAAACATGATACAAACTAGTGCACAAAACTATATCATATATATACAATGTGCACTTCAAGTGAGAAAATCCATCTAAAGTGAACAAATACTAGTTAATGCAAAGTAATATATCAAATATATAATTATACATTAAATCATTAAATCAACACTTGATTTAACGATCCGGTCATATCGCATATGACCGACTAATATCCGATATATCGACTTATCGAATCAATCCTCGATTCGATAACTAGGTTATATCGCATACAACCAATCGATACATTCATCGCGAGAATAGAATACAGTATCACATACACGCATTATTCTCGGTTCCGCACATATCTCATATGCGCTCCTATTTCGATTCGCTTGAGCCAGGAAATCTCTGTGTAGGACTCTAAAGACTCGTCAATACGCCGGCAGTAGGTGAAGATCATATCAAACACCCACAAGCCGCAAGCGGTCTGCTAAACGTAACGGCCACCCGGGTATTGAGCGATCAGAAGATCGACGAGCAAGCCCGCTCACACTCCTGTGAATCCAACCAGTAACACTTACCGTACAGTCCGGTCTGTTCGTCTGATATGTCGCATATATCGCCTAGGGGTGGTAAACGTCAGACCCCAGTAGCTTGATAAGTCATGCCGACGTAAGGTCCATAACATTCGTGAAACTACTGATAACTCTTACCAGTATATCACTGCAACCCTGGCTAGGGATTTCCTGTTATGGCCAGTCGAGCATAGCGCAACATCAACCCCCAATACCGGGAGAGACGAATCCCCTCCTATCGCTCATTGCCTCCATGTGAATCGGGACTGTACCCAAAAACCACATGTTTGCACGACTCAGTAGAGCCGTGGTAGGGTGGAAATCAAAGCACAGTAGGAGACACACAAGACTCTATGACGATCTCGGGTCAACAGACTAAGCTGTACCAGTGTCACCAGAGAACTGCCATCTGACGTGAGGTATAATACCATCTGGGAGTTCTCGGCGAGTCCGTTCAGTGTACCCAGTCTCCACTGAGCACCCGCATACCATCTCTGATGTCAAACACCAATGGATATGGGATCATCCATCGCCCATCACATGGGTCGAGAAGATATACGCTAGTCTACTCTGGAATATCGATGCCCCGTCTCGATATTCCCACGACTAAGAACATTGAAGGATGTACTCATGGACTACCCAGGCCCCACTAGTATGATCTACATCATTGTCCTGGAAGTCCAGTACACATCCTAAGGGCTTTATCAACATGTAACAGAGAGACAGAAAGTATACATGTTAAGATAAAGAGCAACCAGATAGCGTACTATCATATCGAGCAAGAAAGTCCTACCTATATATGTCCCAGCATCCACTATAATATATATCCAATGTACAGTAATGGCCTCTAGGGCATACATATAACTAACAATCTCCCACTTGCACTAGGGCCATCTTTAGCAGTGGTTGTAGTATCTAATACTCAACCATCCCCTAAAAATCTCTCTTTGGAAAAAGGCCTTCGTGAGTGGATCCGCCGTGTTGTCCTCTGAGTCTACTCTCCTAACATCGATCACCCTGGAGATCAACTATCTCTATAATCAGGTGATGCTGCCTCAGATTATGTCTGGATCACTGATGGGACTATGGTTCCTTGGCCAAAACCACACTTCCATTGTCACACAATGGTGGGAACCTAGTTCATCTCATGAACCAATATACACCCAAACTTTCTCTTTGGTAGCATCTTTAATAGCGATGTTACCAGCATTTATCGTCTAGTTTGCCACGGTATCTAGCTTGGAACTCTTCCAACATACCGTCCCTTCACTGAGGGTAAAGACAATGCCTGCGACTGACATTCAGTCATCCTTATCACCATGGAACCTTTCTAGTGATTCTCCCCAGGATCGATTTATACAATCTCACTATACCTAGTGAGAACCCTAATATCCTTTTAGATCTATCTCATAGATCCAAATCTCAGGATTTAGGAGGTATCATCTTTATCCTATTAGAGAATCCATGTGATAAGAGGAGATCGACCGATCGTAGTATAGGAAACTCTTTTCCTATCAAGAGTATGTTGTCTACGTACAATACGAGGATAACGACCTTACTCTCTACTACCTTTTTCTACATACAAGGTTCATCTACCATTTTGATGAAGTCAAACACTTCATCTACCACATCAAAACAGACGTTCCAACTCCGCGATACCTGCTTTATTCTGTAAAGCAACTTGCACACGTTTCCGCTGCTCCCACTGTTTACGAAGCTCTCTGGCTGTGTTCTTATATACGTTCTCTTCTAAATCATAATTTTAGAAAAGCAGTCATGGCACCCAACCACCAGATATCGTAGTCATGGAATGTAGCAATGGCAAGTAGGATCTGGATGGACTTAAGCATAGTCTCTGGAAAAGGTTTCATCATTATCCATGCCTGGTTGATGAAAACCTTTAACAAGTCTAGCTTTGAAAGTCTCAACTTTTCCATCTACACCAAGTAATCTTCTCAAGATATACTTGCTCCTGATGGGGATTTAACCCTTCAGATATAGCAGCCAAATTCCATACTTTGCTGGTGTACATGGATTCCATCTCAGATCGCTAAGCATCCAGCCATTCTTACAGAGTCCCTACTCTCGATGACCTGCTCGAATCTAGTTGGGTCATCATCTCATGATGCAATCCTCGCTCCCACTGTCATCGAGAAACCGAAGTATCTCTCAGGCAGGTGAGGAACCCTACCAGATCGGCGGAGAGGCTGAGGTTCGTCGGGGACTATTGAATCCTTTGGTTCTGTCAAATCATCAGCTGCAGTTTTGTATAGCTGGAACCTTTCCAGTTCTACAGAACTGACCTTGCCTCGATCTTGTCCGGATTTTGCTTTTGACATAGGCCGGACAATCCCAAATCTTAACTTACTTAAGAGATAGGCTCTTCCCATACCATATCTTATATGGAGTGGTAGGCACTGATTTGATTCGAACCCTATTCAATAGGTATGCAGCTTCTCAAGCGCATAACTCCCAAAAGGAAATAGGTAACTCAGCAGTACTCATCATAGAGCATACCTTATCATATAGGGTGTGATTGCTCCGCCCTGATACACCGTTGTGCTGTGGTGTATTCAGAAGAGTAATACTGAGAGAGAATCTCATTCTCCTTTAGAATAATCCAGGAATTCTATGCACAAGTATTCTTCTCCCTGATCTTATCATAGGACATAATACTTATACCCGGTTTGTGGTTCTCTATTTCTAACTTATATTCTGTGAATATCTCAAAAGGTTCGGACTTGTGTTTCAACAGGAACATATGTCTGAATCTTGAGAGATTATCAGAGAATGTAATGAAATACAAAGAACCGGTCTTGGCATGTGTAGACAGGGGATCTTATATACATCATCATGTATCAATCCCAAGGGTTTACAAACTCTTTCTCTGTTTCCAATAAACAGAGCTATGGTCATCTTATCTTTGTGACATGACTGGCAAGTTTCACAAGATGTAAATTCAAACTGATTTAAATATGCATCTAAAATGTAACTTCAGCTAGTCGGGTCGCATTGATATGACCTAGTCTACAATGCCTCAAGAAGGATTCGTTAATTTCTGAACTCTTCCTCTTGTGTGTGTTCTGTATACTAGGAACTGTAGTTTGATTTAGAACGTTAATGCTTTTAGATAACGTGCCTGAACCGATCAACTTTTGATATAGGAAATGTTCAAAACATTATCCAACAATACAAAATTATATCCTTCTTTACTAATAAAGAGACTGCTATGATTTTGAATATCAGGTTCGGTATCTAATAACATTCGTTCAGAATCAATGTATTGGTAATACAGGGTGACAGTGACCAACAGACTTGGCTGCAACACTTGCCCCGTTTTCTGTCTCATGAAACTTATCACCCGTTCTCAGTTTTCTACCTTTTTGTAGCCCTATGTAACAGATTACATATCTGGGATCCTGATCCGGTATCAAATACCCAGGATGCAGAGGATACTGAGAAACAGTTCTTTGTAATGAACACACTCGAAGGACATGCATCATATGCATTTTCTTCGTTTGGGCGGCATAGGAATTCTGGTATTCCCCTATTTCCTGCTCTGTCTTATAACAATTATAAGTTGGAGCGGGACCAACGTTCCCCAGCTCAGTATAACAAGCGGGTTCGGTCAATTCATCCATATTATTATCTTGATTAAGGCGTGATATGGTCGCTACCTGGAGAGAGAGAGAAGAAAACACTCTGCGTGTGCTCTTGCAAGATTAGATTGGTTATTTATTTTATCTAATCAGGATGGCTCCCACTGTTTTTATCAAATCTTCCTTCAAACCCTAAAAGGAAAGACTAGCCAGGATTAATTACACTCTACAAGTTCGCCAATCTTTCAGCCAGGCCAGTGTCGGTACTTTGAGGGAGGTTCCCCGTGCTTTCGCACGGACCTAATTAAAGTAAACCTCGTTTTCCCAGAGGCGTAACCCCGTTGACACCTTTCTAGACACCTACTTGATCGGCTAATTGCAAAGTGCAAAACTCTCCCAGGAGTAACAATTACTCGCAGTGGGTATCGGGATCCAACTATCATATAGAAGGTATGCAATCTCATTGCAAATTTCAACACTTGAAACTCCCGATAAAGGTTTTTACCCCTAGCACCTATGACCTTGGCTAAGGTCAACAAATTATAAGCACTAGTCAAGTTCTACCAGTCATTTCGTGATTAATTATACCCACCCACATGACCCTTGGCTAAGGTTAACAAAGCCATATGACTGTCCTAACTAATCGCATCATATGCGGTGTAGGAAGACATCACTTAGCTACCGTACACTGTGCCTTGACTATGGTCAACAAACACAGCACGAATACTAAGTACTCTACTTCCTAAAATGACGGAGGGTTGCGGCTGGTTTTTATGAAAACCTTTAACGCTTTGAACTTGATCTCGTTGCGGAATCAAATGGTTTTTAAATGGAGTGTTTTTGAGGCTTTTCTAGTTTTGCTAAAGGGGTCACTCCTGGTGAAGGGATCGTCGGCCCTTTCCTCGTCGAATGAGGTGCGGGATATATCATATATATCACTGTGCAAAGTAGAAACTATAGAAGCAATCAAAAGACAAACCGAGTGTGTAGCATCTGCCAGTTATTGCTAAAGGAGTCACTCCTGGTGAAGGGGTCTCGGTCCTTTCCTTATCGAATAAGGTGCAGGATGTTCTTCACGGAATACCGCGATGCAAAGCAAGAACTTTAGCTACCTGTTTTATTTTGAAATTCGATTCCACAACATCAATTAGGTTTATTTTCTTTCATTAATCTCATTAATGAATGTCCCATCATTTAAGTCCACCTAAACATCACAGATAAATATAACGTACGCTTATGCCATCCGCATTCGCCTCGATGTCCCGTCTGCACCGTTAGGTTAGGTAACTAATGCCAGAACGAGGCAGGGCTAGCGCGGGTGTAAAACATAAGCAACGTCTATATAATATATCATATATACTATATACTATATCTATCTGAACAAATCACATGATCACATCACAGATATCGCAGCAGAAAATATCATATGAAATATTGGATATACTAGGACGTCCGTGTTTTTAATACGAGCTAGTATAAAACATGGATTCCAAGGTCGTGATGAATAGCCAATCCCACACCCATAGACCCCTACGAGAGCGGCAAGCAACCCTACCAATTCTAGGGTTAGGAGACCCGGACTCGACTCCTCGAGATGGCCTCCCACTGGACCCTAGAACCCGGTTACTTGTGCTCCCCTCCTTGGGTCTATCCTAATGCGGAAAAGTAAATAATATACATCAACGGTGACATCTTCCGCAACCTGGAAGTTCCCCAATATGTCACGCCCCGCTTCCCAGAGTACGCAAGATTGGGCACGTGACATAGCCAACCATGCTACCTGTGGGTAGGAAGTATCCATCCACAGTCACATTACGGCTGTAGAGATATCAAGAACAAGAAAGTAAACTAACTACCTAGTACATGTCCATAAGCCAGAGTAAAAGAGTCAAGAGATAACAATATGCGGAAGCTAAAAGATACAATAAATGAAACACCTGGAGTGAAACTACGTACCGACAGGAACCTCACCGCTCGTCTAACAGCGGCAAAACTCCTAATCAGTTTGCAGCAAGGTAGAAGAATCTGGGCCATGCAAAACCCAGACGTCAGCGCGTCAAGTCATCAAGCAATATAATATGAACAATGTAACAGAAAATGCAAAATAAACATGAATAAAGCAATAATGTGAAACAAGCAGTGCAGGATAGTGTGCAGTGGGTAACTAAACCGTTCTATCAGGTTTTCTAGTCTAAAGTCTTTGAAATCAATTTGAGCAATCCTCCATGTAACTCAAAGGATATGTCCCGTTACTCCCCGGGACCACGGATCAGGAATATGTGAACCAATAGTGGTTCTGTCCCGTTACCCCCCGGGACCACGGATCAGGAAAATGTAAGAGTCACGAATGGCTCTGTCCCGTTACCCCCCGGGACCACGGATCAAGTAATACCCTTTTTAAGTTACACTTTAGTTTACACTTTTGATTTTCCCATACCCCCAAGCTATGTACGTCGATTCAGGTATTCAATAATCAAGAACTAATGCCAACACAGGATCAGGTAAAAGCAGGTTTGTCTGGATAGACAACAGGAACGGTCCATGAGGACTACATGTTAGGTTTGTTGGCATTAGGCACGAGATCAGGTAACAGGTCGGGTCATGGTACCTCAGGTTAAGTCAACAGTAAACGGTACCATGTCAAGTGTATCAATATATACATGTGTAACAAAGTCAAGTCAAGATGTAACGATATCGTGGGTGTGCTCACAACAGACATATAAACAGCACTATGTTCAAATCAACGCGTTAAACCATAACCGGATTTATTATCTAGCTGTACACTTTTCAATTGTGTTAAATAGATAATGTAAATATCACGTGAATACAGGATGGTGAACGTAACTGCTGTAATCAGGTTAATAATATATTGAGTGTTCCAAGAATGCCACGACAAGTATAATCGGTTTAAAGAATGCAATTGTAATTTAGCCGGTTATGCACATTTATTAAACTAAACTGGAAATAAAGCATCATAGCAGTGAATCAAATGCAATCTATCATGTACGAGTTTATCAGGAAATAATTTATTTGACATGCTACTAGGGTTAAACAGGAAGTAATGTATGTAGGTGATTTACTAAGTAATACATCATTAAACTACACATGAATATTAAGGCAAGTTATAAAGTAGCAATAGCATGTAGCAAGTATCGAATACTTGCCTCGACGGGTCGCGAACCGGGAAAAACGGAAGGTAACGTCGGCGGGGAAACACGCGACGGACGCACGGTTCACGGATTGAACCCAAACGACGAACCAAGGGACCTCACGGGTCAAAGCACTCCGCTGGATCGTCGGGACACGTCACCGGCACGGCCGGATTCCGGCGAGCACAAAAACAGTAAAAAGGGTTTCAAGAGGGTATAGACTTTGGAAAGAAGGAAAAGACCAGAGAAGAAGATGATGGGGGAAATACTCACTGGTCCAGAGGGTATTTGCGACGACGGCGAGATCGACGGCGGCGAGGACGGCGTCTTCGGTGATCTGCAAAACTTCCAGCGACTGTTTTCAGTTCTGGAAAAAAGAGAAGAGGAAAGGAAAGGTGGAGGGGCACTTACAAGGTGTTTAGAGGTGGTTGGGGCTCGTCGGCGACGGCCAGGGGCGGCACAGGGGGTCGCCGGCGACGTTTCAGGCAGCACAGGGAAGTCGCGGGGTAGCCGGGGTCGCTGTTCTGGTCAGGGGGGTGCACCGGGAGAAGGAGAGTGATGGTGAGGGGACCACGGCGAGGTGTTGGTCGGCGGCGCGAAAGGCGACGACGAGGGCCGCCGGCGAGGAGGTTTCTGCAGGGAACTTCTGCAGGTGGCCGCGTCGAGCAGGGTGCGCGGGGGAAAGAAGACAAGGTTAAGGGGAGGAGGCGGAGGCGAGGGCGAGGGCGACGGTGGCGTTGGCGCCGGCGTCGGGGCTGCGGCGGCGACGGTGAAGGCGGCTAGGGTTAGGGTTCGCGATGGGTTCTCGCGTGGGGCTGCGCCTCGTGAAGAAAGAAAAGGTGAAGGAATTTATATATTAGGGAGAGAGAGAAAGAGAGTTAGAGAGAGAAAGAGATAGAGAAAGGTAGAGAGAGAGAGACAGAGAAAGAGAGAGAAAGAGATAGAGAAAGGTAGAGAGAGAGACAGAGAAAGAGAGAATCGTCAGAGAGAGAGAAAGAGATAGAGAGATGAAGATAATGGAGGGGCCCACGGGAAATATAGGCATTGCGATTGGCCAGGGAAAATAATGAGTGGTTAAAAAAATATAAATTAAAGATTTAAGAATCTTAAACTAACAGTAACAATATTATAAAAGAAAATATTATATGGTTCAATTATAATATTAATTTAGGATTTTGGCGCTAAATGAAACATTTCCAAATCGCGTCCGGGTCGGGTCCAAAAATTCGAAATTTAAATAATAGGATTTTAAGCGGGTTCCAAATTTTAAAATGAAATGTTTTATGATTAAAAAGCATACCCACAAGTCGGACACCTGTACGCGCGCGTAGCCGTCCAAACTCGCCCGTTTCACCGAACGGAACGAGAACTCGATGCACGGACGCTACCACGCGGCTAGGAGTGTCGAGTAGGCCAAGATAGATATTTTTAATTTTATTTTAGGTGCTAAAATTTGTTATGTGCAGAAATGACTTAGCCCGATAAAATTTCACGGCAAGTGTCAAACAGGCAAGCTAAATGAAATGAGTAATATCTAACGCTCAACCAGTAACAGAAAAAAATAGTAGTATTGGGCTCGGGTGTTACACAATAAAAGAATATTACATACAAGTTTTTACATGAAAGAAAATGAAAAAACACTCAGCTCACATAAAAAACCCCGGCTATTCAAACACGACGATCCAATATAACATATCCAGCAACACATAACATCACATGTCATCAACATAAGTAAATATGCGCATCCCAATTGTCGTTGACATATAGCAACAAAACCGGCGATATCACATATTACACTTACGGTCACAGAAAAGAAAGTGTAAAACTACAACAGTTGGAATCCGCAAACTCTTTAGACATCGCATACCTAGCCAAATGAATTCCTTAGACATCGCATGCCCAACAATTATAAACCCCGCATTTTAGTCTCATTATCGAAAACACTTTTCAATATAAAGTCGGGCAATTCAACAGGATTCCCGGCATCTAGAACGAATGTTCATCGCAAACTTCAGTAGACGGCCGCACCCCCGATACCGTCGACGAAGTGCACCAAGGCGGAACACCGCTGCCGCGAGCATCCGAACGGATGCTTTTTGGCGACGGGGTTCTCCTACAGTCACTTGGTCGGGGCTATGGGGTGAGGCTGTCTATTAAGTTTACCCGGCGAGTATCCGCGTACACTACGTGATTGCGACGGACTTTTGATCACATCAAAATTTCGTGGCAACCGATCAAGTGAGACTAAACTGCTATGTTTATAACATTCATTCAGTTATCTCATAACTACTTGTGAATTCCAAGTATTGTATCACATTCCGGATAAATAGAAAATGTTAAACTTTCCGATCGAACAATCGAACACCCAAGTTTTTCCGATACAGCTCAACACATGAAATAAGTTTAAAAACATTCAGTTCATGCCTCAGTACCAACGGTCCAGCCGTAGAAGGGTCAAGCCAACGCCTCACATGTGGCACGCCGTACTACCCCAAACCCGAAGGTTCAAAGGGCAGTTCAAGACGGTCACATAATTGAGTTAAGGTTTGTTGTCTTCTAGAGGGACCATCGCGTTACTTGCACTACTTAGAACGTTCTTAAACTACGGAAAGATCCAACACTTGGAAATTTCCCGACAGGGGAAAAAGTGGGTATTTATATTCGGTCGAACTTTTTAACAGTTTCTAAAATATCCGGAAAAACTTAAACGAAGATAAATTATCCGATCGAATCAACGAGTCTCCAATACAACCCTAGAAAACTCAACACTTGAGTGGAATTAAAATATTCACAGAAAAAATTAACAAGAAAGGACCAAAAAATAATTACATGAAATTTCAGGGACTAAGTCATAATTTTGGCCACGGAACCACCGCAAAACCCTTGGTTTGGCCGTGGTTCCGCGGTCAAATTGTTGAATTAGGGGTCCGTACTTCACAGTAATTCTTAGTTTTTCTTGCATAATTTTCTGAGAATTTTTAATTTGGAAAAATCCACAGTTTGTAAAAATGTACAGAGAAGGCTATAATCGGGGAATTCCGGGTTCGATCGGACTTCTAACTTCGTCTACACTTCGCCTAAAGCTCTAGCTAGGCTCTGATACCACTGTAGGTCAGGCAGCCACCTCATCCAATGGGGTCGCCGTGGCACCAACGGGTCCCTCAGCCGCTACTTTTTACGCATGCCCCTCGCGAGGACTACAACCCGCCGGAACACCTTCCGGTCTCGGGACACCCTGGGGGTAAGAGCCTATGCTTCGCCACACTGTCACACAGTGAGAACCCCCATAGGTCGACATCCAATGCCTAGTAGCTCTGATACCACTGTAGGGTTCCTAGGCACACTAATGAGGTCTCACAACAGATCAAACATGCCCAATTCAAATTTTTTCATGTGCCTACAAACCCTAATACGGATTGTTAACTAGATGATAAGGTGATGCAAGCAAGTAAACAACTTTATTGCTAAAGGAAAGTGACTACAACCTTTGTAGATCCGGTCCTCCACCTCCTTGGCTCCGTGATGACGCCCCTCCGCTGTACCTATCGGAATCCGGACTCTAGCGTCGGCTTCATCAGAGAAATGGACGGGCTAGGTCGTCGACTTCGATGCCGAAGATGATCTACGTTGAGGCAACTCAAGATCAAGCTCCAACTTCACCAAGTCATGAAACTTGTGAAGAAAACACCCTATACTACATGGCAAGTGGTAGAGGATGAAGAAATAGGAAGTTGGTTCACTTTAGAATTGGATTTCTCACTCTTTTTCTTAAGGCACCATTGTTGGTAGCAAGCTTTTTCTTCATCTTGAAGAAGAAGAAGAAGAAGAAGAAGAAAAGAATATGATAAGTATATTAAAAATAGAAAATAAAATGATACTTATCATATTTGCAACCATGGTTTAGTGTAGAGAATTAACTAGGGTTTAGTTGAATGGTTAAGGTTAGCAGATGAAGACAAAAATGGTCACTTAGTCAAAGATGCATGAAGCATCAAGAAGCTTCTTGTATGAAAACAACCATTTTGTTTTCCTTTTTCTTTTAACCAAAATAAATAGATAAATAAATAAGTGAAATGAAACCCTAACCATTCACTAAACATGGTTTAAGTCTTACACAAACCCAAGTTTGTATGTATCATCAAACATGATACAAACTAGTGCACAAAACTATATCATATATATACAATGTGCACTTCAAGTGAGAAAATCCATCTAAAGTGAAAAAATACTAGTTAATGCAAAGTAATATATCAAATATATAATTATACATTAAATCATTAAATCAACACTTGATTTAACGATTCGGTCATATCGCATATGACCGACTAATATCCGATGTATCGACTTATCGAATCAATCCTCGATTCGATAACTAGGTTATATCGCATACAACCAATCGATACAATCATCGCGAGAATAGAATACGGTATCACATACACGCATTATTCTCGGTCCCGCACATATCTCATATGCGCTCCTATTTCGATTCGCTTGAGCCAGGAAACCTCTGTGTAGGACTCTAAAGACTCGTCAATACGCCGGCAGTAGGTGAAGATCATATCAAACACCCACAAGCCGCAAGCGGTCTGCTAAACGTAACGGCCACCCGGGTATTGAGCGATCAGAAGATCGACGAGCAAGCCCGCTCACACTCCTGTGAATCCAACCAGTAACACTTACCGTACAGTCCGGTCTGTTCGTCTGATATGTCGCATATATCGCCTAGGGGTGGTAAACGTCAGACCCCAGTAGCTTGATAAGTCATGCCGACGTAAGGTCCATAACATTCGTGAAACTACTGATAACTCTTACCAGTATATCACTGCAACCCTGGCCAGGGATTTCCTGTTATGGCCAGTCACGCATAGCGCAACATCAACCCCCAATACCGGGAGAGACAAATCCCCTCCTATCGCTCATTGCCTCCATGTGAATCGGGGCTGTACCCAAAAACCACCTGTTTGCATGACTTAGTAGAGCCGTGGTAGGGTGGAAATCAAAGCACAGTGGGAGACACACAAGACTCTATGACGATCTCGGGTCAATAGACTAAGCTGTACCAGTGTCACCAGAGAACTGCCATCTGACGTGAGGTATAATACCATCTCGGAGTTCTCGGCGAGTCCGTTCAGTGTACCCAGTCTCCACTGAGCACCCGCATACCATCTCTGATGTCAAACACCAATGGATATGGGATCATCCATCGCCCATCACATGGGTCGAGAAGATATACGCTAGTCTACTCTGAAATATCGATGCCCCGTCTCGATATTCCCACGACTAGGAACATTGAAGGATGTACTCATGGACTACCCAGGCCCCACTAGTATGATCTACATCATTTTCCTGGAAGTCCAGTACACATCCTAAGGGCTTTATCAACATGTAACAGAGAGACAGAAAGTATACATGTTAAGATAAAGAGCAACCAGATAGCGTACTATCATGTCGAGCAAGAAAGTCCTACCTATATATGTTCCAGCATCTAATACAATATACATCCAATGTACAGTAATGGCCTCTAGGGCATACATATAACTAACAGTGTCTTTACATTAAATGAAGTATGACTCATGGGGTGACTCATGGGCACTATTCTAGCATGCTCGATTTATTTGTTGTGAGATATTTTTTGGTGGCTTGAGATTATTCTTGAGCTCACAACACTTAGATATTTTTTTCTATGGTTGCTTCACAGAACACTCTCATCCTCATGCTTGCTTTTTCTACCTCCACCCTAAAAGTCTCATGTGTTGAGAAATCTAGGGTGTTATGAGACAAATTAATCCATCACTACACTCTACATCCTTTGGGCTATCTAGTTTAGCGAACTAGGTACCCTAGTTACCTTGGTTATGAGGTAGGAGCTCGAACTACAAATGCTCAGGTGGATCATCTTCGATGGAGGGAGAGCGGCGATCAAGCTTGATCATGGTGGCCACTATGAGATTAGGAAGATGGTTAAAGACCGAAGGACACGGATCATTCGGTATAACCATTCTAACTCTTTTTATATTTGCTAGCTTTACGTTTATGGTAGATCCGTATTTTAGGTTTGTTCTAGCGTCAGTTTTGAAAAATTTTGTTCTGCAAACGGCTATGGATTGATGGCCAGGATGCTGGCATAACCCAACATGGTATCAGAGCCAACCCATAAACCCTAAATTAGCAGTTTTAGACGATGTTTAAATAACGAAACCGAAACAACTCCGAAAAAATACTCTAAATATTCAAGTTTCTGTCGAAATTTTTTAATCTTCTAATTTTTTTTAAAATAATTGCAGAAGACTATTCTTGTAACAACTAGAACACAGTCCAAAACGAGTCCCAAATTCTTTAGTATAGCCGGCGAGAATGGTGAAATCCCCGGCGTCGTCGGTTTTTGTAAGGAGTTGGGTCTTCATGTTTTTGGTGTGTTCTGGGATCTTGAATATTGGGTTTCTGGTATTGTTTGTTTTTTCCCAGATTACATATTATGTTATCTTTGGTTTGGAGGCAATACGGAGTATTTCGAAGTCGCTAATTTTTACACCGTTTATCAGTTTTCAGTACATGCATTACTATCTGCGACCGTGAATGTCATTAGAGCAGTATAACCCATCTAACTGCTATATGTTTTATTAGACGGGTTTGTGAACATGACATTCATGTTGATGTTCTGTGTTATGCTGTGGTTGTGGTTGGATTGTCATGGTCGTTAGCTTGCGGTGCAATGGTAGTAGTACAGTTGAGATTCATTTGTACATTTGATATTGCGGGACGAGCGTCCGACACGTGGACTGCCGTCTCTGCCAGTTTGTATATTATTTATTTGGGGCACGACCAAGTTAAGGTTGATGTCACCCTTGTACATATTTTTTCTTTTCTGTACTAGGATTACCCCACGGAGGAGTGCTCGAATAGCCGGGTTCTAGAGGGAAACGGGCCCGCATCTCATGGCATTGAGACGGAGAGGGCCTTACTTTAGAATTGGCGGGCTATTCGCCGCACTCGTAGGGAGTATAGGATGACCCAAGGAGGGATGCTCAAGTTACCGGATTCCGTGAAGTATTGAGTGACCCACTCACTTTGTTGATTGGGGTTACCTCACTTCTAGGATTGGCGGGTAACTTGCCGCACTCGTAGGGGTCTAGGTTTTCATTGCACAGGCTATCCACATGAAAGGGAACGTCGGGTCTCATTTGCGGCTCAAATGAAACCTGAGACTCCAAGATTATCCACCATTCTGTGTTGCTTGCCGAGATTCTGTGATGTTACTTATATCATGCCTGGAATGAATGTTTTATATATTTATATATATACTAATAGATGTTGTATATGTTTTGCACCCGCGCTAGTCCAGCCCCCTCTCTGCCGTTAGTTAAGTAACATAACGGTGCATGATGGGGCCCCGCGGCGAATGTGGATGGCATATACACACATTTTATTTTCGTTCCTTTTTCTGGTGTGATATGTTTAATTGATGAGACTGCATTGATTCTGATCAATGCAGGAAAAACAAACCTATATGATGTTGTTGGAACCAATTTTTTTGAAAACTGATATTACAGATGTTTTCTTTTGCTTTGCACAGCGGTATTCAGTTATGAATATCCAGCACTTCATTCGACAAGGCAAGAGCCGAGATCCATTCACAGGGAGTGACCTCTTAGGCAAAAGTTTGCGTCATCGTAATAACTTCACTATAGTCGATTCTTTTGCTTTGCATCATGGTATTCAGTTTGGAATATCCTGCACCTCATTCGATGAGGAAAGAGCCGAGATCTCTTCACAGGGAGTGTCCTCTTTAGCAAAAATTTTCGCCACTATATATTTGTAAAACCACTTGGATTCCTTCAACGATATCAAGTTCATTACGTTAAAGGTTTTTCGCCAAAAACCAGTCGTAGCCCTCCATCATTTCAGATTAGTATTGCTTAGTATCCGTGCTATGTATGTCGTGCTTAGCTGAGGCGTAGTGTTCGGTAGCTATGTAGCACTTTTTTGTTGCATGGTGATGCGATTAGTTAGGACAGTCGTACGGTCATTTTGGCTCAGTTAAGGACTCGTGCGGGTGGGTCTAATGCAATCAAGATAATGACGGGTTGAACTTGACTAGGATCCTTTAATGTGTTGGCTCAGTGAAGGTCTCTTGGGCCTGTCCCTTTGTAGACATGAAATTTCGGGATCGTGTAGCCCAGCGGGTATTTTATCTGATCATACCAGCCCGGATATGGTCGCCCAGTTTTGACAACTTGGCCGGCTGCCTCATTTTCCTGGTGAACTCTTATTTGCTGAGCAATATAGTCGCCCAAGGGCTCGACGATGCCGTGTCCAGCGCGTCAATCTGATTCTGTAAGTCTGTGCGCTTGTCGCCAGGCTTCACGGGCTTCTTGGATTTCTTATTCTTTTTCGAAGATTTCGACGGCTGGATGTGAGCACTTTGGCTATCACCACCAATCCTTGGAGTTGGGCGCAGCTTCAACATTCCTTCGATAATCTAGGGTTCCAGCGGGTTCCTTCACCTGATCGCCGGGCATGTCTGAAGATCATTCAGCATCCTTTTGGTTTTGGCTGAAAGCACGATCTCCTACGGAGCTTCTTCAACAAAAGAACACGTTGCCCCCGGTGTGTCCGTCTTCTTAGGAGTGTGCGGTTGTGGTGGGTTTACTTTCCACTTCTCAGACAGCGCAAACTTGCCTTGTAGGTACTGATCTTCGATCCATCCCTTAAAGACGAAGCAATTCTCGATCGGATGGCTTACCGTTTGGTGGTAAGGGCAATAATTGGGATTGTTCACCTCGCTGGGCTGCGGCGGTCGCCTGGGATTCGGCAAATTGATAAGCCTGTTGCGCATAGCCAGCTCAAACAGCCTCTTCGTTTTGTCCCGTGGGAATGAGTTAGGACGCTTCATTTTCTCATTGTAATAGCACCGTCTCTCTTCCAGTTGATCTGCTAGCTTTGGGGCACTGGGCTGCTGTTGGGTGTTTACAACGAAGGTCGTCTTCCCTTTACCCTTTTCGTTCCGTGGTTTCGGCTTCGGAGGAGATGGTCTATGATCCATCTGATCCATCTGGGCTAGCTTTTCAATTAAAGCCTGGAATGTGGTCGGTTTGAAGAACATCATGAACTGTGAAATAGTTGCATGAGGGTCTAGGGTACCCATGAACATGAGGGTCTAGGTTGGCTTCCCTCAGTGGTACTGCTTCTGCTAATTTGGAGAAGTAATCCGTTGTCGCCAAAATGAAACGATACGATGTGGGTTCGATAGGGCCGATTATGTCAGTTCCCCACATTTCAAATGGTCAGCTAGCCACCGTTGGATGTAGTGGATTTGGATGTTGATGGATGAAGTCCCCATGGATCTGGCATGAGTGGCATTGCTTCGCATTTTCGAGGCAGTCCTGAATCATCGTGGGCCAGTAGTAGCCCATCCGTTTGATCTTCAACTTCATCTTCGGGTCTGCTTGGTGAGAACCGCAGAGTCCGTCGTGAACTTCTTGGACGACTCTTTTCGCCTCTTCAGGTCCCAGGCATCTCAACCACAGAGAATCAAACGACCTCTTGTACAGAGTATCATTAACGAAGGAGAAAGATAAGGCTCGCTTCATGAGCTGATGTTTTGAGGACGCATCTTCAAGCGTTCGACGGGATTTGAAGTAGTCTATAAAGACTTCTCTCCAATCTTCAACCGTTTCTTGGTCTTTTATTTGCAGGGCCGTCTGCTCGGTCGCTTCCTTTTCCTCGGATGATTCCGGAGATATTTCTGCTAGTGCGAGGACCCGACGGCTTTGTATCATGATTCTGACGTCATCGAGGTTCTCATCAGACAGTTCTTTAGCGAGCTTGGCTAACGCATCCGCTTTGCTATTTTCTGCACGAGGTATGCTTTCCAGCATGTAGGAGGGGATTTAAGTCAGCAGTTGCTGTACTCTCTCCCCATATTTCACCAGTTCTGGTTTGCACGTTTGGTAGTCGCCATTTACTTGGCTGATGACCAGTTGAGAATCTCTATATATTAGGAGGTTTTCAATTCCTATGTCGATGGCGATCTCGAGGCCTGCTATCAAAGCTTCATACTCGGCTTCATTGTTCGTCCTCGGCTCTGTTAAGGAGAAAGCAAAGCGCATTATCCCTCCTTACGGGGTCACGAAGATAAGGCCTACCCCTGATTTGATTATAGGCGTATTTTGTTTGCGCTTTTTCATGGAAGATGCTCCATCGAAATAAAGTCCCCACCGGGTACCACTTCCGTTGATCGTGTCAAATGCATGTTCGTCTGGAAGTTCGCAATTCAAGGGAGAATCGGCCGGTATCGTATGTTCAGCAAGGAAGTCGGCGATAGCCTGGCCTTTCATTGCCTTAAGAGGCTGATAGGTTATTGAGAATTCCATCAGGAGCCATTCCTATTTAGCGAGCCATCCCGTCAATATGGCTTTTGACATTAAATATTTGATAGGGCCCACCTTCGATATGAGACGGACTTCATGCGCCAATGCATAGTGCCGGAGTTTCGTTATCGCGAAGACCAACGCCAGGCAGTGTTTTTCGATGGGAGAATAATTGCTTTCTGCCCCTAGGAGAACTCGACTCAAGTAATAGAGAGCTCTTTCTTTCCCTTGGTCGTTCTCTTGTGCCCATAATGCACCTAAGGAACCTTCGAGGGCTGTTGTATACAGAATAAGGGGTTTTCCCTTGACCGGAGCGGCCAGCACTGGCGGGTTCTGCAGATACTGCTTGATTTCGTCCAGGGCGCCTTGGCATTTTTGATCCCAGACGAACGGGGTTCCCTTTTTCATCAAGTGACTGTAGGGACGGCACTGGCCGGAGAGATTGGCTATAAATCGCCGAATATACGTGTCACGCCCCGCTTCACAGAGTACGCTAAAATGGACACGTGACATAGCCAACCATGCTATCTGTGGGTAGGAAGTATCCATCCACAGTCACATTACGGTTGTAGAGATATCAAGAACAAAATAAAACTATCTAAAACATGTCCATAATCCAAGATAACATGAGTCAATAATAAATAAATGCGGAAGCGAAAGATCCAATACAAAATAACTGGAATGTATGTCCCATAATGCGGGCTCACATCAGGAATAAAATGCAGGAAAGAAAAGCTAACTACTACAGACACTCACAACTCAGCCTGTCGGCTGAAGTACTCCTGCTCGGACTGTGACAGCGGTACAGAATCTGGGCCATGGAAAACCCAGACGTCGGCGCGTCAAAACATCAAGTAATAACATAATAAACAGGCAATGCGAATATAAACATGAATAAAGCAAGGGTAACAATAATATGAATCAGAGCAGTGCAGGGTAATGTGCAGTGGGTAAACTAAACTGTGCTATCAGGTTCTCTGTTCTAAAGTCTTTGAAATCAAATGATGAATCATCGATGTAACTCAATAGTATCCCGTACATACCCGGGACCACGGCCACAATATTCTCGGCTGCAGCCGAGACATGCCGCTAGGCACAAAACAGGAATATGTACACTCGATAGTATCCCGTACATACCCGGGACCACGACTACAATATTCTCGGCTGAAACCGAGACATGCTGCTAGGCACAAAACAGGGGTGTGTACACTCAGAACAGGTAGTGAACTGTCGAGTTACAAGTCAGGTTTCACCTTTGATTTCCCCATACCCCCAAGTTATATGTGTATGTCAGGTCAGGTATTCCGAAATCAAGAAACTAATGCCAACACAGGATCAGGTAAACAGGTTTGTCTGGATAGACAACAGGAACGGTCCATGAGGACTACATGTCAGGTTTGTTGGCATTAGACACATGATCAGGTAGCAGATCAGGTCATGGTATATCATGTCAAGTCAAGCAGTATACGGTACCATGTCGGGTCAATCAATGTGTAGGTAGCAAGACAGGTCAAGAAGCAAGTGATATCACAGGTGTGCTTACAATCAGTTATATAATCAAGCATGGGTATCAACAGCATGAGATAAGCAATGAAGTAAGCAATAGGCAGTTTCATTCAATTAGCAATACCATTATCAATTGTGTCACAGATATGATTTCAACCATATAAGCATGCAGTAAGACAATTATGGCCTTTTAATCATGTTAACAAGTTTAAGCACTTTAGAGGTGCAATGATTTATATAAAGGTTCAATACGGCTATTACAGGTTAAAATGCATACGGGTGTCCGAATGGAACAAAACTATAGAGATAAATGCCATAAGCTATGTCAATATTAAAAATGTGATTAAACAGGTAAATGTGGTTATTAGGTTCAATTGCAAACTGTAGGTTCCAAGTTTAAGATAAAATGATAGATAACAATATTGTACATGAAAAAGTGGGAAATTATCGTACCAAGGTTAAATTTACAGGTTTAGGGTGTCATAATATATATGTAAATATTGTATAGCATGTAGCAAGGGGTACTTGCCTCGACGGGTCGCGGATCGGGAATAACGGAACGATAAATGTCGGCGGGGAAACTCGCGAAGGGCGCACGGTTCACGGAATGAACCCAAACGACGAACAATGGAACCACACGGGTCGGGGTATCTCGCTGGAACGTCGGGTCACGTCGTCGGCATCGTCGGATTCCGGCCGAGGAATGAACAGTGAATGTCAAGACATGGAATCAAGAAAGGAAAAGAAAATAGAGAAGAAAGGAGGTAGGATCAGAGAAGGGGTGCTCACGATGATCCGTGGGACGGGTGGTGACGGTCGACTTCGTCGACGGAGCTCCGGCGGCCAGCCAACAGTGACCGCGACAGGAATCTGTATTTCAAGAAAGCCTCAATAGAGAAAGGAAAAAGAGAAGAAAGAAAAAGAGGAAGGAAGCAATGCTCATTGAGGGGGGTGCTTATGAGGCCGGGGCTACGGAGGCGAGGCCGTCGGCGGCGGCAGATCCGGCGTGCAATGCGTTTGCAGGGGTGCGCGGGTCTGGTCGGAGATGCACAGGGAGAAGAGAAAAGGAGGATGTGGATGGGACGAGGCTGTGGAGGTGAGGATGGAGGCGACGGTGGTGCCGGCGTTGATGCTGCAGTGGCGAGGAGGGAGGCGGTGGCTAGGGTTACGTGAGGGGTTGATGGGTTTGCATTTTTGAAAAAGAAAGGAGGAGGGAAGTTAAATATGAGAGAGAGAGAGAGAGAAATATGTGGGAAGAGAGAGAAAAAGAGAGAGAGAGGGAGAGAGAGAGGAGAGTTACGGGAGAGAGAGAGGAGAGAGGAGAGAGGTAGAGAGAGACTGGAGAGAGAGGAGAGAGAGGGGGCCCCACGGGAGTGAAGGAGAGAATGTGATTGGTTGAGAGGGATTCAGGTTAGTTAAGGAAATGATTTTTAAGATTATAAAAATATTGTATAAGTTTAAAATATTTCGATGGTTTAGAATATTTAAATTTGGGATTTTGGCGCAAAGTGAAACATTTCCAAATAGCGCCGGGGTCGGGTCCAAAAATTTGAAATTGAAATAATAGAATTTTAAGCGGGATCCAAAAGTGAAAATGAAGTATTTTATGATCAAAAAGTATACCCCCAAATCGGACACACGTACGTGCACGTAACCATCCAAACTCGCCCGTTTCACTGAACGGGACGAGAACACGATGCACGGACGCTACAGCAGGGTTAGGGGTGTCAAGTAGACCAAGATGAATATTTTTAATTTTATTTTAGATGCCAAAAATTGTTATATGCAGAAATGAATTTGCCGGGTAAAAATTTACAGTAAGTAACAATCATGCAAGATAAATGAAATGAGTGCCACACTACGTTCAAACGGTAACTGAAATTAGTAGCATTGGGCTCGGGTGTTACATTATACCCAACTATAAAAGAATTTCGTCCTCGAGATTCCAAGAATACAAAGACAAAGTAACTACAAGAAAAGATGCGGAAACTTCTGCCGGATTTCATCTTCTCGTTCCCAAGTGGACTCTCCATGCGAGCGGTTACCCCAAGAAACAAGCACAAGAGGGATCACCTTGTTCTTAAGAACCTTTTCCCTTCGATCCACAATTTCAATCGGTCGCTCCTCAAAAGTCAAGTCTTCTCGTACTGTTAGCTCCGAATGATCCAATACGTGTGTTTCATCTCGAACATACCTTCGTAGTTGAGATACGTGAAACACATCGTGCACACTCGCCAAGGACTACGGTAACGCCAAACGATACTCTACCTCACCAACACGCTCCAAGATCTCAAAGGGTCCAACGAATCGAGGACTAAGCTTTCCTCGACTTCCAAAACGAATCACCCCTCTAGTTGGTGATATCTTCAAGAATACCAAATCACCCACGACGAACTTTAGAGGTCTTCTCGACGTATCAGCCCAACTTTTCTGTCTGTCTTGTGCTGCCTTCATATGATTTCTGATGGTGTTAACCTTCTCAACTGTCTGCACAACCAAATCTGGTCCCAATAATCTTCGTTCACCGACATCATCCCAACAAACAGGTGAACGGCATTTACGACCGTACAAAGCTTCAAATGGAGCCATCTGGATAGTTGCCTGAAAACTGTTGTTGTAAGAAAACTCCACCAAATGTAGATGATCCTCCCAAGAACCCTTGAAGTCCAACATGCATGCTCTCAACATATCTTCAAGAGTTTGGACCATTCTCTCCGACTGACCATCAGTTTGAGGATGATAAGCTGTGCTAAACTTCAATCGAGTCCCCAAACTTTCCTGTAAACTCCGCCAAAAGTGTGATAGGAACCGAGTGTCCCGATCGGACACGATGCTCACCGGTACTCCATGCAATCTTACAATCTCTTGCATGTACCGCTCAGCCAAGGTCTCTGTTGATTGACCAACCCGGAAAGGAATAAAGTGAGCTGCCTTGGTCAATCGATCAACAATTACCCATACAGCATTGTTGCCCTTTGGACTCCGCGGTAAAGCCGTCACGAAATCCATGGTTATATGTTCCCACTTCCACTGAGGAATCGGAAGTGGTTGCAATAAACCAGCAACCCTTTGATGTTCAGCCTTAACTTGCTGACACACCAAGCACTTAGCCACAAAGCGAGCAATCTCCCATTTCATGCCTTCCCACCAGAAATGCTGTCGAATATCTCGGTACATCTTTGTGCCTCCTGGATGTACAGAATAAGCTGAACTGTGTGCCTCCTTCATGAGCTCTTCGCGAATGTCTCCCTTTGGCACACACAAACGGCTACCATACCTCAACGAACCATCCTCGTGGATCAATAAATCTGTTCGTAGTCCGGCTTCAACCTGTCCTCGAAACTTTTGCAGTCTAGGGTCCTGCGATTGTGCTGCTTTAATGTTCTCGATCAATGATGACTGTACTTGCAGCTGCATTAACTGTCCCGTAGAACACGGTAGCACAACCTCCAAGTCAAATCTTCCAAAATCTGCAACGATCTCCTTCTGCGTAGTTAACACCTGAATTGCTGGTAACCGACTAAGCGCATCCGGCACGACGTTAACCTTCCCCGGATGGTACTTAAGATCAAGATCGTAGTCAGTCATCAGCTACAACCATCTACGCTGCCTCATATTAAGCTCCTTCTGCGTGAACACATACTTCAAGCTCTTATGATCAGTAAAAACTTCGACTCTTTCGCCAAAAAGGTAGTGTCTCCAAATCTTCAAAGCGAAAATCACAGCCGCAAGTTCCAAGTCATGAGTTGGATAATTCTTCTCATGGGTCTTCAACTGTCTCGATGCGTACGCTACAACCTTCCCATGCTGCATCAAAACACATCCCAATCCTTTCCCAGATGCGTCGCTGTGAATCACCAGTCTTCCGGAATTGTCTGGCACAGTCAGAATATGGGCGGTTATCAACTTCTGCTTCAATGTCTCAAAGGCTAACGTACAATTGTCCGTCCACACAAACGGTACCTCCTTGCGCGTAAGCTTGGTCAATGGCTCCGCCAGATGAGCAAAGTTCTCCACAAACCTCCTGTAATATCCGGCGAGTCCAAGAAAACTTCTTATGTCCACAACATTCTTTGGAATCGGCCAATCTCGAACTGCTGCAATCTTTTCTAGATCGACGGCAATTCCATCGCCAGACACAACATGCCCCAAAAACTTTACTTCCTCCAGCCAAAACTCGCACTTACTCATCTTCGCATATAACTTCTCCTGTCTCAACGTTTGCAGTGCGATCTTCAAATGCTCGGTATGCTCTTCAAAACTCTTCGAGTAAACCAGAATATCGTCAATGAAAACCACGATAAACTGGTCCAAGAACGGTGAAAAGATTCGGTTCATCAAGTCCATGAATACTGCCGGCGCATTCGTCACTCCGAAGGGCATCACTAAGTACTCGTAATGTCCATACCGAGTTCGGAACGCCGTCTTGCAAATATCTTCGGTTTTCACTCGGACCTGATGATATCCGGATCGTAAATCCAACTTCGAGAATACCCTCGCGCCACTAAGCTGCTCGAAAAGTTCACCAATGCAAGGGATCGGGTACTTGTTCTTAATAGTTACCCGGTTTAATTCTCGATAGTCGATGCACATCCTTCTTGTGCCATCCTTCTTCTTTACTAGAAGAACTGGAGCCCCCCAAGGCGAGTTACTGCTTCGAATCCAACCTTTTTCAAGCAATTCAGCAACCTGTTTCTTGACTTCTTCCAACTCTACTGGTGCCATTGGATAATATGCTTTGGATACTGGCGCTGCACCAGGAATGAGATCAATTGCGAACTCCACGTCTCGCTTCGGCGGTAAACCCGATATATCTTCAAATACGTCCATAAAATCACGAACAACAGCCGTCTCTTCACTATTATCAACTTCCATTGCTGCAAGAATATCATTGGTCGGCCTAGCCCTAAACTCGACTGGCCCGACAGAACTGCTTCCTCCAGTGAAGGTAAACTCGGGATGTCCGGGAATCTGGAAAATTACCTTCCTTGCCCTACAATCAATGTGAGCGTGGAAAGTGCCAAGAAAATCCATTCCCAAGACGACTTCATAGCTGCCCGTATCAATCACCAAGAAACCTGCAAAAAGCTCCCGTCCGCACACAACAACTGTACAATCTTTACATTCCCTACTAGATATGATTTTTCCATTCCCAGTGTGTATGTCCCAGAAACTAGACAGGGTCGTGCAGTCAATCGAGTGTGTAGTTATAAACTTGGATGACATAAAACAATGGGATGCACCAGAATCAAATAACGCTAATGCGGGAAAACCATGAACGAGTAGAGTACCTGAAACAACTTCTCCTGACGCCTTATCTTCTTCTGCTGTCAAGGTAAAAGCTCGAGCCTGATTAGGTCCTTGAGTCAACTGTTTCTGTCCTTGGAACGGTCTCTGTGGAGGCTTCTGAAAATCATCTCTCGTACGAAGCTTCGACGGACAAGCACCAACGGCGTGATCAGCCGCTCCACAAACCAAACAAAGTCCCAGCCTCCTTCGACAATCCTTTTGCATGTGGCCAGGTAAATTGCAATAGTTACAGGTCATGCTCTTTCTTCGATCAACGATCACTGGCTTCTTCATGGGTGCTACACCTCGACGGTCCACTGGAATACCTTTGCGACCATGAGCTCGGTTAGGTACAAATGCTGGCTTCCTTACCGCAACTGCTGTCTGCTGCAAACTCCCCTTCATCCCAGATAAACTCTGCTGCTCTTGGGCTGCCGCAAGTACTTGTGAGAAAGTGGTCAAACCCAGGGAGACAATCTGCCGCTGGATGTCCACATCCAAGCTGCGCATGAACCTTCGTGCCCTGTCTGCATCGTTGGCAACTAAAGGTCCAGCGAATCTACTGAGTCTTGTCCATTCTGCCGCATACACATCTATGGGTGCTCCCTTCTGCTTTAGCCCGATAAATTTCTCTTCCATTTCCTCCTGTGCAGTCCGCGGGAAGAACTTTTCCAGGAAACTCTTTGAAAAATCCGCCCACTTGATCGGCTTGGGCAAACGGTTCTCCTCCACAAGCCACCATTCTCGGGCGTAGTCCACTAACTGAATGCGTACCACATCAACTCTTTTATCATCTGGAATCTGTGCTGCAATAAGCAAGTTTTCTGTGTCCACCAGCCACTGCTCCGCTGGTAACGGTTCCTCCAAACCAGTAAATGTAGACGGACCCAAACGTCTGAAATCTGCTACGGTCCCTACTCGGTCAACTGGTTTAGCTCCAACATTGTTCACAGACTGCTGAACGATCTACAAACCTTCCTGAAACGAGACCGCTTGCTGCTGGATCAGCTCGGTCTGTTTCTTTTGATTCTCCAGCATTCCTCTTATCACTCCAAGCATGGCGGCTTCGTCCACACGCCTCTGGTACGTCTTCAAATTCTTACCGGCCATATTCCTGAAATCAAAACACCCAACATTAGCATGATGATATATTCAATAAATAGATCAAGGCTAGAACTCCAAGATACTTAAATAGAGTGCTTCATTGTAACTATGCCGCGGTATCATAGCCATAATTACATAACTCCACCCAAGTCGCCTAAGTCCTAGAGATAACAAGGAATCAGGTTTTCGAGTCGATATGCAAAGGAAGTTTGCACATCGTAAAAGATATAATCAGGAAGAATGTGATTCAAGAATGGTAAACGGCAAGGTGGCAGGACATGTTTCCTAAACACGGGTATTCTGATTCGTGTATTGGGTACCATACCCAACTACAAAAGAATCAACCCGACTATCCTATGTCTCTGATACCAAAAGAACCATGTTACGCCCCGCTTCCCAGAGTACGCTAAAATGGGCATGTGACATAGCCAATCATGCTACCTATGGGTAGGAAGTATCCATCCACAGTCACATTACGGTTGTAGAGATATCAAGAACAAAATAAAACTATCTAAAACATGTCCATAATTCAAGATAACATGAGTCAATAATAAATAAATGCGGAAGCGAAAGATCCAATACAAAATAACTGGAATGTATGTCCCATAATGCGGGCTCACATCAGGAATAAAATGCAGGAAAGAAAAGCTAACTACTACAGACACTCACAGCTCAGCCTGTCGGCTGAAGTACTCCTGCTCGGACTGTGACAGCGGTACAGAATCTGGGCCATGCAAAACCCAGACGTCAGCGCGTCAAAACATCAAGTAATAACATAATAAACAGGAAATGCGAATATAAACATGAATAAAGCAAGGGTAACAATAATATGAATCAGAGCAGTGCAGGGTAGTGTGCAGTGGGTAAACTAAACTGTGCTATCAGGTTCTCTGTTCTAAAGTCTTTGAAATCAAATGATGAATCATCGATGTAACTCAATAGTATCCCGTACATACCCGGGACCACGGCCACAATATTCTCGGCTGCAGCCGAGACATGCCGTTAGGCACAAAACAGGAATGTGTACACTCGATAGTATCCCGTACATACCCGGGACCACGGCCACAATATTCTCGGCTGAAACCGAGACATGCCACTAGGCACAAAACAGGGGTGTGTATACTCAGAACAGGTAGTGAACTGTCGAGTTACAAGTCAGGTTTCACCTTTGATTTCCCCATACCCCAAGTTATATGTGTATGTCAGGTCAGGTATTCCGAAATCAAGAAACTAATGCCAACACAGGATCAGGTAAACAAGTTTGTCTGGATAGACAACAGGAACGGTCCATGAGGACTACATGTCAGGTTTGTTGGCATTAGACACGGGATCAGGTAGCAGATCAGGTCATGGTACATCATGTCAAGTCAAGCAGTATACGGTACCATGTCGGGTCAATCAATGTGTAGGTTGCAAGACAGGTCAAGAAGCAAGAGATATCATAGGTGTGCTTACAATCAGTTATATAATCAAGCATGGGTATCAACAGCATGAGATAAGCAATGAAGTAAGCAATAGGCAGTTTCATTCAATTAGCAATACCATTATCAATTGTGTCACAGATATGATTTCAACCATATAAGCATGCAGTAAGACAATTATGGCCTTTTAATCATGTTAACAAGTTTAAGCACTTTAGAGGTGCAATGATTTATATAAAGGTTCAATACGGCTATTACAGGTTAAAATGCATACGGGTGTCCGAATGGAATAAAACTATAGAGATAAATGCCATAAGCTATGTCAATATTAAAAATGTGATTAAACAGGTAAATGTGGTTATTAGGTTCAATTGCAAACTGTAGGTTCCAAGTTTAAGATAAAATGATATATAATAATATTGTACATGAAAAAGTGGGAAATTATCGTACCAAGGTTAAATTTACAGGTTTAGAGTGTCATAATATATATGTAAATATTGTATAGCATGTAGCAAGGGGTACTTTCCTCGACGGGTCGCGGATCGGGAATAATGGAACGATAAATGTCGGCGGGGAAACTCGCGACGGGCGCACGGTTCACGGAATGAACCCAAACGACGAACAATGGAACCACACGGGTCGGGGTACCTCGCTGGAACGTCGGGTCACGTCGTCGGCATCGTCGGATTCCGGCCGATGAATGAACAGTGAATGTCAAGACATGGAATCAAGAAAGGAAAAGAAAATAGAGAAGAAAGGAGGTAGGATCAGAGAAGGGGTGCTCACGATGATCCGTGGGACGGGTGGTGATGGTCGACTTCATCGACGGAGCTCCGGCGGACAGCCAACAGTGACCGCGACAGGAATCTGTATTTCAAGAAAGCCTCAATAGAGAAGGGAAAAAGAGAAGAAAGAAAAAGAGGAAGGAAGCAATGCTCACTGAGGGGGGGTGCTTGCGAGGCCGGGGCTACGGAGGCGAGGCCGTCGGCGGCGGCAGATCCGGCGTGCAATGCGTGTGCAGGGGTGCGCGGGTCTGGTCGGAGATGCACAGGGAGAAGAGAAAAGGAGGATGTGGATGGGACGAGGCTGAGGAGGCGAGGATGGAGGCGACGGTGGTGCCGGCGTTGATGCTGCAGTGGCGAGGAGGGAGGCGGTGGCTAGGGTTACGTGAGGGGTTGATGGGTTTGCGTTTTTGAAAAAGAAAGGAGGAGGGAAGTTAAATATGAGAGAGAGAGAGAGAAATATGTGGGAAGAGAGAGAAAAAGAGAGAGAGAGGGAGAGAGAGAGGAGAGTTACGGGAGAGAGAGAGGAGAGAGGAGAGAGGTAGAGAGAGACTGGAGAGAGAGGAGAGAGAGGGGGGCCCACGGGAGTGAAGGAGAGAATGTGATTGGTTGAGAGGGATTCAGGTTAGTTAAGGAAATGATTTTTAAGATTATAAAAATATTGTATAAGTTTAAAATATTTCGATGGTTTAGAATATTTAAATTTGGGATTTTGGCGCAAAGTTAAACATTTCCAAATCGCTCCCGGGTCGGGTCCAAAAATTTGAAATTGAAATAATAGAATTTTAAGCGGGATCCAAAAGTGAAAATGAAGTATTTTATGATCAAAAAGCATGCCCCCAAAATGGACACACGTACGTGCACGTAGCCATCCAAACTCGCCCGTTTCACTGAACGGGACGAGAACACGATGCACGGACGCTACAGCAGGGTTAGGGGTGTCAAGTAGGCCAAGATGAATATTTTTAATTTTATTTTAGATGCCAAAAATTGTTATATGCAGAAATGAATTTGCCGGGTAAAAATTTACAGTAAGTAACAATCAAGCAAGATAAATAAAATGAGTGCCACACTACGTTCAAATAGTAACTGAAATTAGTAGTATTGGACTCGGGTGTTACAATACGCGAGCTTTCCTTGGAGAGACCGCAATTGATTGAGAGTCCTTGGCGGAGGCATTTCCATGATCGCTTTGATCTTCGACGGGTCTATCTCGATGCCTCGGTGTCTGACGACGAATTCCAGGAATTTGCCCGAGGAAACTCCGAACGCGTATTTCAGAGGGTTCATCTTCAAGTTGTATTGCCGAAGGCGTTGAAACACGATCTTCAGATGCTCGAGATGTTCTTCGTATGATTTGCTTTTCACCACGAGGTCGTCGATATAGCATTCGACGATTTCATGTATAAGGTCATCGAAGATCTTCGTCATGGCCCTCTGATAGGTGGCACCGGCGTTTTTTAGACCGAAAGGCATCACCTTGTAACAGAATATACCCAAAGGGGTCCGGAAAGCGGTGTGCTTCTGGTCTTCAGGATGCATCTTTATCTGATTGTATCCTGACGATCCGTCCATAAAGGAGAAGACTTCGTGAGTGGACATATTGTCTATCATCAGCTCGGTGACCGGTATTGGGAAGTCATCCTTTGGACAAGCTTTATTGAGATCCCGGAAGTCCACACAGATGCGCACCGTCCCATTTTTCTTCATCACCGGGACGATGTTGGCGATCCAATCAGGGTACTGAACCTCTTGGATGAAGCCAGAGTCAATCAGCTTCTTGACCTCGGCGTTGATACTCATCTCAAGCTCGAGCCGCATTCTTCTCGGTGCTTGTTTGATTGGCTTGACGTCCGGGTATATCGTTAGTTTGTGGACCGCGATCTCTGGATCTAATCCTGGAATTTCGGAATAGTTCCATGCGAAGCAATCTCTATGCCGCATAAGCACGTCTTTTAACGCAGCCACCCTTTCTTCAGATAGCAGCTCACTGACGAATGTAGGTCGCAGGTCGCTTTCCGTTCCCAAATCAATCTTCTTGAGGTTATCTGCAGTAGTGTGTATTCCATCTTCCAGCTCTTTTGACGCCGGTGGAAACTCTGAGATCACCTCGTCATCATTGTTTTCGAAGCACCAGGTAAGATCATGTATATTCTCAGGTTCCTCTTTTGATGATGTTATCATATAACAAGTACGAGTTCGCTTTGAAGACCGATGTGTATCTGGTTCTACTCTCGTAGCTTTGGGTTCATGCTTCTGCGGCGGTGTTACCCTCCAACTGTCGGATAGAGCGAACTTGCCAAGCTGATATTGATCTTCGACCCATTTCTTGAAGGTGAAGCAGTCTTCGAGAGGATGTCCTATTGCTCGGTGATAAGAGCAATAATCTGGGTGAGAGACCTCGTTGGCTTGCTCAGGGTGTTTGGACTCTGGGAGTGTAAGCATTTGATGTCTTATAGCGAGGTCAAGTATCTTCTTTATCTTGTCTTGAGGAAAAGAGTATGCTCGGCTCATCTTTTTCATAAGGGACAAATCCGGACCGCTCGATTCCCGCTCGCGTGACTTCTTGGTCCTGCTTTGTCGCTGTCGAACGCCTTTTCCGCTCTTTGACTTGTTTCTGCCTCTGCGTCGGGCCTTTTTTGCAACAGGTTGATAAGGAGGGGCATTTTCATTTTTCGCAGCCTGTTGGAGAAGGCGTTGCATCCTGGCTTTCTCGTAGATGGCCATTTCGCGGTTATGGTCGTCTCGAACTTTTTGACCAGCTTCCCTTATAAGCTTGTCCATTTATTCTTCGAATGACGGACTGGGCATTTTCACGTCGGGGGCTTTCTTCGGTTCAGGGTTAGCACTCTCCCATTGAGCATCTCCTTCTTCATCAAAGTCATGTACGACATAGTAGTCGCGGAGCAGCTCCCATTTCTTGGACCGAACATATCCAAGCCCGATTGCTTCCATTTTCCCGTTGGGCAACTTGCGCTGAGTTCCGGGAACGTTCCATACCCTGTCATAGAATTTAGCTTTTCGAGCAGTCTGTTTGAAGGGTATCCCTTGGCGTTTCAACAGCCTTTTCAAGCCTTCTGTATAATATCTAGGCAGACGGCTGGGCTGAAGCCTGTCAAGTGCCGGATCTGCACCATGCCAGATTTCTTTCTCCACTTTGGTTTCCCCGGAGCGGTAGAATAGGATCGCCTTTTCGCCTTCTCGCTTGGGAGGGATATAGAACGTCTGCAGCTCTTCTACACTGTAGGTATCAAGCGTGTCTAGTTCTTTATGATGTTTGGGCGGAACCATGGAAATTTGCAAACTCTGCTCTTCATCAGCGAATGTTTGTATTGAAGGCCGAGCGGAGAATATAGCATGGACCTCATCTTCCGAGTCGCTGCCAAAGATCAACATAGGAGCGGATGGTCCCGGCTTGTTGTGCTGGGGTGGACCTGAATAAACTATCGCTTCCTCTTCTTCAGTATCACTCCCGAAGACTGGAATGGTGGTGATAGCTTTGTTCTCTGGTTTGTGACATCTCTCCGTGTCCTCGAAATCTGGCAAAAAATATTTTGCGTCTTCGTACTTACGGATTTCGTTCACGGAGAATGGGTTCAGCTCTCCTGTTACGGTATACTCGAGACCATCCTTAAAGTATTTTATATACTGATGTTGTGTAGAAGGGATGATGTTGTACTCGTGTAACCAAGGCCGGCCGAGTAAAGCGTTATAGCATGTCCTGGCGTCAATGACATGAAATTTAATATCCGTGACAAGTAGCCTGAATCGTAATGTCAATATCACAGACCCGAGAGTTTGCGATGACTGGGAATCAAAACCAGAGATGGTGATTTTATCACGAGCGAGATGCTGGACACTCATGCAGATTTCCTTCAACACTCGCAAGTTGAGAAGATTGACGGAAGACCCATTGCCGACCAGGATTTTTCCAATCTTTATATCGTGGCAGTATCCTGAAACATAGAGGGGACGGTTGTGCTCGCATGTCCCAAGGAGGAGGTCTTCGTCGCCGAAGGTGATATCGGCCGTGTGTACTTCCTCCAGCTCGTCCTTCATCTTTTCTTCGGCTAGAAAGGCTTGGAATTGCTCTGGCTCCTGTAGAGCCTTGGTTCAAGGGTACATCTCTTCACTCCTTTGATATTTGTCGTTGTAATTCCTCAACGTCTTCAAAGAGGTGACGGGTCCCAACAACCACACATTTCGCGGACTGTGAGGTCCTTAAACTCACGGACTATGATGTCCTTAACCTCGACCGTGATGTCTTAAAACTAACGTTAGACTGTGGAGTCCTTAAATTCCACGGACTATGATGTCCTTAACCTCGACCGTGATGTCTTAAAACTAATACCGGACTATGAGGTCCTTAAACTCATGGACTATGATGTCCTTAACCTCGACCGTGATGTCTTAAAACTAACATTCGACTGTGAGGTCCTTAAACTCATGGACTATGATGTCCTTAACCTCGACCGTAATGTCTTAAAACTAACATTGGACTGTGAGGTCCTTAAACTCACGGACTATGATGTCCTTAACCTCGACCGCGATGTCTTTAAACTACGGTATCCTGGAAAACGTCCAGAGCGGAGCCTGGTCCTCACCAAACACGGCAGTGAAACCGTGGGAAGCATCCAGAGCAACCCCTGACTCCGTGAAATGCGGATAAGGGCAACTTCACCCATCACTTACGGGTCCTCACGACTCGTAAGGGAGAAAATTCTGTTGTGAGATCCTTATGACTCTTAAGAGAAAACACACTTAGGAATCCTCACGATTCTTAAGAAGAAAATTACACCTACAGGATCCTCTAGACCCATAGGAAGAAAATTCGTTATGAGACCCTCACGGCGCATAAAGTTGAAAAGTCTTAGGTGACAGACCTTAACCATGTTTTCTAAGCCATCGCCACTCTACAAAGAGCCTAAGACTGATAGCTATACGCCATCCACAGACCGCACTTGCTAAAATCACATGACAAACAACACAGCAAGAAAGAAGAAAGCAGAGAAATGGCACAAGACATTATGAAGAGATCCCTTAGCGGGGAGTGACCTCTTGAGCAAAAGTTTATACTGTAGATTGCTCGGTTTTCTTCAAAACCACAAGTTTTCAAAAGCGGAGCTTAAACCACTCCTTTTCAAAACTACTCGATTCCTTCAACGATATCAAGTTCATTATGTTAAAGGGTTTTTCGCCAAAAACCCAGCCGTAGCCCTCCGTCATTTCTTACAAGTATTACTTAGTATTCATGTTATATATGTTGACCTCTGTCAAGGCATAGTGAATGGTAGCTGGGTAATGCTTGTTCGTTGCATAAATATGTGATTATTTAGGACAGTCGCACGGTCATGCTGACCTCTGTCAAGGGCCTATGCGGGTTGGTTTAAATTAATCCAGGACAATGACGGGCTGAACTTGACTTGTTGTAAGTCCATGCTACCTCTCCCGGTACTTTCGGGCATGCGGAATTTGGTGAAAAACAATTTTTCTAGAGGTGGTAACATGGACTCAAAACCGGATCTTTGTTAAACATCTAACTAACAACCTAACTAGGAGTTGTTAACTACTCGGTTAGGGGGTTATACCTTTCTTTCTTGATCTCCTTCGTCTTCAAGCCTCGATGGTTGTCCGGATCGCCTTCACTCCGTCGTCTCCTTGCGCCGAAGATAGATCCACCTCGAAAGCTTCTACCTTTGGCTTCTTCTTCGATCTTTGAAGAAACTAGTTCACTTGGTTTGCTAAACCTTGTGAACTAGAGTGAGTAGAGAAGAGTGTGTTGGGATTTTCTTTATGGTTCTTGGTTCTCAACACATGAGACAAGTGAACCATAGACTAAGAGAGGGAGAGCAAGAGGAAGAAGATGAGAGCTCAAGAACAAGAGAGAGAATGAGAATGATAGAATGAGAGAAGACTTTTCTCTCTTGGCTCTCATAATCCATAACCATCATCACAAAATAGTAATCAAGTATTGTGTAAATGGTTTAAGCTACAATAGCCATATCATTTCATGCACTCATTTCTCATAAGAGAAACAAGCAAGTAAAAAGTCTTTGCCATGAAATGATAGCCATTGTCATCATGATGGTTAACTAGTCCAACCTAGTCAACCGGTCAACAAAGTCAACAAGTCAACAAAGTCAACCCCTCAACAACCATGTCACCACAATACTTAATTAATATTATTATAAATCATATATCATATTCTCATTAGGGTTGAGCAAAAAGTCAATGGTCAACAGTCAACGGTCAACAATCCTAATGAGAATCCTCTGCCTCTGTCTCTCCGTCAACTGTGCATACACACCCGCATCCGCGTTCCGAGGAACACGAATACAAACTGGATAAATCCAATCCCAATACGTACACTACGATCTGGCTTAAACCAAAGCCCGCTAGTGTTAATTGTCCGGACACTGTACGTGCATAAGTGCACGGATGTGACCGAACCCTGTCGCAAAACCATGCGACCTCTACTCTTTTGCCTAAAGGCGAATAGCTTTCTGTGTGGGACTCTAAAGATTCGACACTACGCTGGCAGTGGGTTTAACCACAGACCGCAAGCGGCACTAGCTGTGCGTAACGGTCCCCAGGTAGATGCCGACAAGAAGACTGACGAGGTGAAACCCATCTGAACTCCTACTGAGCCTGAATGTGACATTCTCCGTACAGTCCGGTCTGTTCGTCTGATACATCGCATGGCGGGCCTAGGGGGCGGTAAACGTCAGTCCCCTAATAGCGGTACAAGTCGTGTCGGAGTGAAGCCTAAAACACCCTGAGATAACATTGGAAGCCTACCAGTATATCTCGATTGCCCTGGCCAGGGACTACTCGTGTAATGGCTCTCCTAGACACAGCGCGATGTCAACCCCCAATACCAGGAGAGACGAATCCTGTCTAACCTTCACTGCCTCCAAGTGCTTCGGGACTGCACCCAACTACCACCTGTTTGCACGACTCCTTTGAGCCGTGGTAGGGTAGTAATCAAAGTACAGTGGGAACACACTCGAGGTGAAGTGACAGTGTCAAGTCAGCGGACTAAGCTGTACTCATGTCACCTGGGAACTGATAACTGACGATAGGTATAATACCAACCGGTCAGTTCCCGACGAGTCCTGTCCAGTGTACTCGTAACCTAACGAGCACCCGTATACTATCTCCAGTACGATGTACTGATGGCTGTGGGACAGAACATCTCCCACACTGGGATGAGAAGCGCATACGCTAGTCTACTCCGGAGTATCGATGCCCTGTCTCGATAGTCCTGCGACTAGGGACCTGTATAAGGATGTGCTTATAGATTACCCAGCCCCCACTAGTGTGACTGCCATCACAACGCTGGTAATCAAGCAAAGATCCTAAGGGCTCCACTAATGTGTATAGGTGATATACTAAAATAAACACATGTACACATTGAAGTAAAAACAAACCAAGTAGCATACTACTATATTGAGCAAGATTGTTTATACAAGGTAAATATCCCAAGTTTCCATTAAGTAATATACAAACTAGTATGATACAGTAATGGCCTCTAGGGCATATACACTAACAATCTCCCACTTGCACTAAGGCCATGTACTGGCGTATCGAAGACCTATCATCTCGATCAGCCGCTCGAACTGAGTCTGGGGCAAGGCCTTGGTGAATGGATCTGCAGTGTTATCTTCTGAAGCGACCCTCCGAACCTCGATCTCCTGGCGATCCACGATCTCCCTGATCAGGTGATACCGCCTCAAGATGTGTCTGGATCTCTGATGGGACCTGGGTTCCTTCGCTAAAGCTATATCCCCGTTGTTGTCACAATACAGAGGTATTGGATCAACAATGGGCGGAACCACCTGAAGTTCTTTCAAGAACTTCCTTATCCAGACAGCTTCTTTTGCGGCATCAGATGCAGCGATGTATTCCGCTTCCATCGTCGAGTCTGCAACGGTTTTCTGTTTGGAACTCTTCCAACACACCGCCCCTCCATGAGGGTAAAGACAAAACCCGACATGGACTTGGAATCATCCTTGTCACTCTGGAAGCTGGAGTCAGCAAAGGCCTCGATCTGGAGGTCTTTTCCGCCATACACCAAGAACATCTCCTTAGTCCTTCTCAGGTACTTGAGAATGTTCTTTACCGCTATCCAGTGTTTCTTCCCAGGGTTTGACTGATATCGGCTTACTACACTCAGTGCATAAGCTACATCCGGTCTGGTACACAACATCGCATACATTATAGAGCCTACCGCAGAAGCGTAGGGTATAATAGACATGGGATCCCTCTCCAAATCAGTCTTGGGAGACATTTCTTTAGAGAGGGTGATCCCGTGACAAGCCGGTAGGTTACCGCGCTTGGAATCTTCCATACTGAATCTTTTGAGTATGGTGTCGATGTACATGGACTGTGAAAGTCCTAATATCCTCTTGGATCTATCACGATGGATCCGGATCCCCAGGATGTATGAGGCATCACCCAGGTCTTTCATGGAGAACCTGTGCGACAAGAACCCCTTGACAGATTGTAGCATAGGAATGTCATTTCCTATTAAGAGAATGTCATCCACGTATAAAACGAGGAATACTACAGTTCTCGCTACAAATCTACTATAGATGCATGGTTCATCTGGATTTTTGATAAAGCCAAATTCCTTGACCGTCTCATCAAAACAGATGTTCCAACTCCGCGATGCCTGCTTTAGTCCATAGATGGACTTAAGCAACTTGCACACCTTTCCGCTGCTCCCACTCTGAATGAAACCCTCTGGTTGGTCCATATAGACACACTCCTCTAAATTTCCATTTAAAAAAGCGGTCTTTACGTCCATCTGCCAGATCTCATAATCGTGGAAGGCAGCAATGGCAAGAAGGATCCGAATGGATTTCAGCATAGCTACAGGAGAAAAGGTCTCGTCATAGTCCAAACCAGGTCTTTGACGAAAACCCTTTGCAACTAGTCTAGCTTTATAGGTCTCAACCTGTCCATCTACACCAATCTTCCTTTTGAAGATCCACTTGCATCCTACGGGTGTTACCCCGTCTGGAGCAATGTCCAACGTCCATACTTTGTTGGTGTACATGGACTCCATTTCGGTCCGCATTGCATCCAGCCATTTTACCGAGTCGACGCTCTGAACGGCTTGCTGGAAGCTAGTAGGCTCATCATAATCTATGATGCAATCCTCTCTATCCCCGTCTATGAGAAAACCGTAGTATCTCTCGGGCGGATGAGACTGCCTACTACTTCTGCGGAGCGGCGCAGGAATGTCCTGTTCTTTTGAACCCTCTGGTTCCACTAAGCTTTCAGTAATAGCTCGTGGTTCTGGAATTTCTTCCAGTTCTACTGTGCTCCCACTTATCTGGGTTTCCAAAAACTCAGTTTCCAAGAAGTAGGCATGACGAGAAACAAGAACTTTTTGTTCCTCTTCGCAGTAGAAGAAATATCCCTTGGAGATCTTTGGATATCCCACGAACTTACACTGTACTGAGCGTGCCTCGAGCTTGTCCGCATGCTGCTTTTTAACAAAAGCTGGACATCCCCATGTCTTAATGTGTTTAAGATAGGGTCTCTTCCCACACCACATCTCATATGGTGTAGTAGGCACAGTCTTAGTAGGAACTCGGTTCAAAAGGTATGCAGCTGATTCTAGCGCATACCCCCAGAATGATCGCGGTAACTCAGCGTTACTCATCATGGACCGTACCATATCCAATAGGGTTCGGTTCCGTCTCTCCGATACACTATTATGTTGCGGAGTGTATGGAGGAGTAAGCTGAGAGAGAATTCCGTTCTCTTTTAAATAATCCAGGAACTCGGCACTCAAGTATTCACCTCCTCGATCCGATCTTAGAATCTTGATACTTTTGCCGGTTTGTTTTTCTACTTCATTCTTATATTCCTGGAACTTTCCAAAGGCTTCGAACTTATGTTTCATTAAGAAGACATAACCGTACCTTGAAAAGTCATCCGTAAAAGTAATGAAGTAAGAATAACCGCTTCGCGCATGTGTAGACATTGGACCGCACACGTCGCTGTGTACGAGTCCCAAGAGCTCGCTCGCTCTTACTCCGTGTCCAGTGAACGGAGTCTTTGTCATCTTTCCTTTGAGACAGGATTGACAAGTGGCATACGATTGATATTCGAACGGATTCAAATATCCTTCTGTATGTAACTTCGTCAACCTTCTCTCATTGATGTGACCCAGTCTACAATGCCACAAGAAAGTCTGATTTATATCCAGAGACTTTCTTTTGTGTGTATTCTGGACATTGAAAATCTGTGGTTGGTTTAAGACGTATATACCATTGCTCAATGTACCTGACCCAATCAAAACTTGATTAAGGTGAATGTTTACAACATTACTTACAAACGCAAATTCATAAGCTTCTTTAGAAACTAAAGATACAGAAATGATATTACAAGTTGCGTTAGGTACAAAAAAGCAATTACGCAAAACCAAAACATGTCCATCTGACATTCCCAGGTGATAGTCCCCTACGGCCTTAGCATCCATGCTAGCTCCGTTTGCAACTCTGAGAGTCATGTCACCTGCCTTCAAAACCCTACGGTTTCTCAACGCCTGCAAAGAATTACAGATATGAGATCCTGATCCGGTATCCAATACCCAGGAAGTAGAGTTTATTGAAAGGCGGTTTTCAATAACATACACACCTGAAGCTGAAGCCGCAATCTGCTTCAATTCCTGTGTCCTGGCTTTCCAAGCCCTGCAATCATTCTTCCAGTGACCTTTCTTATGACAATAGAAGCATTCTTCTTTATCCACAAGCTGCCCCGCTTTCTTTGTTGCCTTTGTTTTTCCCTTCGTATCCACTCTACCAACACCGCCCCTTGGTTTGGCGGGGGCTTTCTTCTTCTTTCCCTTGGCTTTCGCCTTGGACCTAGAAGAGGAAGATCCTCCTACAAACAAAGTGGATGTTTCCCTACCTTTCTGTAGGGTGCCCTCTGCACTCCTCAGCATGTTGAGGAGTTCTGAAAGTTCAACTTCTTTTTCTTGTAACTTGAAGTTCAGTATAAACTGGGCGTAAGTGGAAGGAAGGGACTGGAGAATCAAGTCAGTATAGAGCTCATTCTCCAACGTGGTTCCAAGTTCCGCGAGCTCCTCAATGAAGCCAATCATCTTAAGCACGTGTTCCGCTACCGATGATCCGATGGCCAACCTTGCCGAAAATAACTTCTTCGACACTTCGTATCTTGCGATACGAGACTGCTCTCCATACAGTTCTTTTGTATGGAGAAATATGGATTCAAGGTCCATATTCTCGTGCCTCCTCTGATGTTCGTTGTCCATCGAGGCAAGTACGAGGCACTTGGCCTTCGCGCTATCAATCTCCCAGGTCTTACGGATTTCCTTATCCGCGACGCTGGAGGTGGGACTTGGGACAGGGGGAGCTTTGGTGGTAAGAAGATACCCCAGCTTGTCGTAAGTGATTGCCATTTTGACATTCCTGAGCCAATCTTTGTAGTTTGGCCCTGTCAGTATGTTTTTATCTAGAAGTAACTTAAGTCCAGTCATGTCGATTGGTCGCTGCTATTAGGAGATAGAAGAAGAAACACTCAGCATGATGCTCTTGCAAGTTTAGAGTGGTTTTTAATTTGTCTAAACAGGATGGCTCCCAGAATTCCTCCTCAAACCAGAAAGGAAGAATTAGTCAGGATCAATCTCACCGTACAATACTTGCTTAACCGTTCGGCCAGGCTGGTGTCGGTACTTCGAGGGAGGTTTTCCAACGCTTTCGCGAAGTTCCTTAATTTAAGAACCTCTTTGTTGGAGATAGTGCCCTCAGAGTCAATTATTGGATCACAGGCACGTGATTGCAATGATTGAGGGAGGACCTATCCCGGTAGGACAGTTTTACTCGAAATAATAGTATGCTATCTGGTTTATCTTTATCATCGTGTACTACTTTAGGTGACCTGACATGTCGCTATTACACGTTGATAGAGCCCCTAGGATTCTTGCTTGACTACCAGCAGTATGATGGCGATCATATACGTGGGAGCTGGTAGTCTATAAGCACATCCTTAAAAGGTCCCTAATCGTAGGAGTTTCGAGACAGGGCATCGATACTCCATTAGTAGACTAGTGTATACAGTCGAGACCCCGACGAGGGGCGGTGGCCGGTCTCACAAGCCACTGGTGTCAGTTGGTTCACCTAAGATGTATACAGGTGCTCATTGGGTTATGAGTACACCGGACAGGACTCGCCGGGAACATGCTAGTTGGTCTTATACCTGACGTCAGATAGCAGTTCCCTGGTGACATGTGTACAGGTTAGTTCATCGACCTGAGGATCGTCATTTGTCTCGTGTGAGTTCCCACTGTGCTTTGATTACTACCCTACCACGGCTCAAAGGAGTCGTGCAAACAGGTTTTAGTTGGGTACAGTCCCGAGCCACATGGAGGCAGTGAGCGGATCTTCAGGGGTTCGTCTCTCCCGGTATTGGGGGTGAGGTCGCGCTGTGTCTAGGAGAGCCATTACGCAAAGCCCTCGGCCGAGGCAGGAGATTTACTGGTAGGTATTCCAGTAGTATCTCAGGGCGTTCTGGGCTACACTCTGACACGACTTGTACCGCTTTTGGGGGTCTGACTTTTACCAACCCCCTAGGCCCGACATGCGATGCTCATAGACGAACGGACCGGACTGTACGGATATTGTCACTGACAGGCTCAGTAGGGTGTCAGGATGAGTTCGCTCATCGACGTCCCTTTTAGTCAATAGCTGGTGGCCCGTCACGTATTGGCTTATACCTCTGACGTGCTAGTGGTTAAATCCACAGCCATAGTATTGACGAGTCTTTAGAGTCCACCACACTTTCAGTTACTCAAGCTTTCGGGCGAAACGCTGTAGAGGCCGTATGGAGATATGGCAGGGTCCGATCAGATACGTGCGGTATTGCACGGATCAGGATCGGACAGTTTTGTACTAGTGGCCGTATAGTTATATGGCAGGGTTCGATCAGATACGTGCGGTATTGCACGGATCAGGATCTGACGGATATTACTAGCCGGCTTTGGTTTAAGCCGGATCCTAGTTTAGTACAGTGTAGATTTTGTCTCATTGCATTTGTATCCGGTCGGAATACAGATGCGGGTGTGTATGCACAGTATCGGGGTTTTCCTGTAATTTATTACGGGACCAGTTTTCTGGAGTTGCCAGTTTGCATACCGTTCCGGCCGGTTTTCCTTTGTTCCTTCCCGGCCGGACTCTTCCGATGGAGGGGGTTATTTGCAAGTTTACAAATAACATTTATGGAGGGGGTATCTTGCATATTGATGGCATCATGATAGTTTTTCATGATGAGATCCTTTTTCTTTCTTATCCTTGCTTTTTGAGATTAGAAGTGATGAGAAAGGATTTGATTCTTGATTAGAAGTGATGTGAGCTTTGCTTTTGATATGGTCACCCATCCTCTTCTCCTACACTCACCTCCCTTCTTGTTTATGTTTTGATATTCATTCCTCCACCATATTCTTCTCACTTAATGAAATGGTTGAAGACATTTTGAGAGAGAAAGAAGATGAGAGCTTCATCTTGAGAGTTTCATTCTTGATCTCATTTTCATGCTAGAAAAATGCAAGCACCATTTTTCTAATCTTGATTCCTCCATCATCTTCAAAGGCAACAAACCCCAAAGGAGACATAGCCTCTACACTACACATTCTACAGCATATCTTGAGCATGTCGAGTTGCCGGCTTCATGCCCGAGTTGCCTCGGTATTGAGGCGGGAGCCCGTAAAAGACGCAGGCGATGTGGTGCCCTTCCGGCGAGGAGGCGACGATGTGGAGACAAGACTTTCCGCGGGAGATCGGGACGATGACGAGAAGACCGGAGGACTCGGATCACTCGGTATACTTCTCTTCCCATCTCTTGTTAGCTAGCATTAGGTTAATGGTTACGATCCGGGTGTATTGTCCGCGGTAGCGCCGGTTTCCAAGTAAGGAAAATTTTTGATTCCGCATTTTGGCCTCGGATAGACGGCCGGGGCGCTGCCGTGGCGCAACATGGTATCAGAGCCACGCCATTAACCTTGCCTAGCTTGTTCTAATGTGTTTTACTTATCCGATCGACCAAAATCCCAAAAACCACGTTTTGCTTGCATCAGTTTTCTGTCGATTTTTTCCGGGCTCTAAAAATTTTTCAGGTTGCAGAAAACTGATGTACATGAAATTCTAAGAAAACTGCAAAAGTTTGGTAAGTTGATCCTTCTACAGGACCGCGGAACCGCGGCAATGACCCCTCTTTTGCCGCGGTTCCGCCGCAGTATAGTCCCTTCATTTTACCATTTTTTTGTGGTGGGCTTTTGGGCTGAAAATGGGGGTTTTGGAATATTAAAATTGGGCCCAGAATTTCTGTGAGTGCTACAGTATTACTTGGAGGCCCACTTGTTACTTTTTGATCGATTGGATATTTTAAACACATTATTTCACAGTATTTACATTATATCTGCGGCCGTGAATGTCACTTGATCGGTAAATCCCGTCTAACTGCTATAGCCCGGTTAGACGGATTTGCGAACGTGACTTTCACGTTGATGTTCTATGTTTATGCTGTGTTGTTGCGGATCGGTCGTGGGGGATAGCCTGGATGCAATGTTAGTACAGTTTTGTTTTATATGTACATTTGATATTGCGGGGCGAGCGTCCGACATGTGGACTGCCGTCACTGCCTGTTTGTATTATTCTTTTGGGGCACGACCTGGTTGCGGTCGATGTACCCGTTGTATGTATATTTTACTTTCTGTACTAGGATTACCCCGCGGAGGGGTGCACGGATAGCCGGGTTCTAGAGGGCAACGGGCCCGCATCTCATGGCATTGAGACGGAGGGGGCTTCACTCTAGGATTGGCGGGCTATTTGCCACACTCGTAGGGGGTACAGGTTGACCCAGGAGGGGTGCCCAAGTTACCGGATTCCTTGAAGTGCTGGGTGGTCCATTCACGGTGCTGAAGGGGGCTGCCTCGCTTCAGGTTTTGGCGGGTGACTTGCCGCGCCCGTAGGGGTCTAGGATTTCATTGCACAGGCTATCCACACGACCAGGGGAACGTCGGGTTTCAGCAGCGGCTCTGTGAAACCCGGGGCTTCCAGATATCTGTATTGTTCTGTGATGCTGTACATTTCTGTGATGTTGCATTCTTATCACGCCTTGAGCGAATATAATATATTGGTATATATATTAGTAGATGTTGTATATGTTTTGCATCCGCGCTAGTCCAGTCCCCGCTCTGTCGTTAGTTAAGTAAACTAACGGGTGATGACGGGACCCAGTGGCGAATGCGGATGGCATATACGTACATCAATATATTTTCGTTCTTTGTGGTGTTATCATTTGATGGGACTGCGTTGATTCGGATCAATGCAAGATAAACAAACCTAATCTGATGTTGTTGGAACATTTTTCAAAAAGCTGTTATTGCAAGGACGTTCACTTTTGTTTTGCATCGTGGTATTCAGTTGGAATATCCTGCTCCTCAGTCGACGAGGCAAGGGCCGAGATCCCTTCACCGGGAGTGACCCCTTGGACAGAAGTTTGCGTCAGGGCAATAACTTCACTATAGCCGATTACTTTTGCTTTGCATCGTGGTATTCATTTGGAATATCCTGCACCTCATTCTACGGGGAAAGAGCCGAGATCCCTTCACCGGGAGTGACCTCTTTAGCAAAGGTTTTCGTCACTATATTTTTATAAAAAGTTATGCAGTTCCTTCAACGATATCAAGTTCATTACGTTAAAAGTTTTTCGCCAAAAACTAGACGTAGCCCTCCGTCATTTCTTACAAGTATTACTTAGTATTCGTGCTGCGTTTGTTGACTCCGTCAAGGCGTAGTGTACGGTAGCTAAGTGGTGCTTGTTTGTTGCATAAATGGGATTGGTTAGGATAGTCGTGCGGCCTTGTTGACTCCGTCAAGGGCACGTACGGGTGGGTTTAATACAATCCAGATAATGACAGGTTGAACTTGACTAGGACTCTTTGATTTGTTGACTCCGTCAAGGTCACTTGGGTCCTAGGGGTAAAAATCCACATCGGGAGTTTCAAAAGAATTGAAACTTGTCAGGCATGCGCATACCTTCTGGAGTGTGGCGACGTGAGTGGATTCCGTCACGTTATCATGCGATGATAGTTGGGTCCCGATTCCCACTGATGAGTTGGTTTACTCCTCGGGTGATCCCGGCTAATTCTTCTTTCAGGTTTGGGGAAGAATTTGACGTTACAGTGGGAGGTTTCCTGATTAGATAAAGTGATAACCATTCTGATCTAGGTTAGAGTGCATGCTGAGTGTTTCTTTTCTCTCTCTCTTTGGCAGCGACCATTGACCCGACCCTGGACTATGACTCAGTGACCAAGTTGACCGAACCTTCTTAACACTGGCTTTTGGATTGTCAGAGTTGCAAACCTCTTTGCCACTCCTGCTTTTACCCTTTTCTCCGGGACACCCCGTATTATTACGAACGTCCACTTCCATTGGACAAAACCATCGTATGGTTATATACGAACTTGAAGGACTTCGAGGATGGTTTCTGGTTCTGGAGAAAACGGATAGGACTATTCAGTTGTCTTTTCCTTTTACCTTCTCTCAGGTTGTGAGTACTCCTTGGTTTAGGAGATAGTACACCTATTACGCAAATTGGATAGTCTTCTTCCAAACCTTAGGCTGGTGCCGAACGGTGGGGAATGAAGAAAACCAATTAGCATAACGGTGGTGTGCAGAAGGTATTAAGTTAAGACAAAGCAAGGGATTAGTAAGAGGACAAAGTAAATTGCGACTGATATTCACGACCGAACCAAGTATTTCTTCGCCAATCCTAAATCACCTTTGTATTTCTCCAGGACACTCCGTATCACTACGAAGATCCACAGTTTATTTGGATACTCCATCGTATGGTTATATACGAACTCGAAAGGAACTTGTTCCTGTTCGGGGATGGATTCTGGTTCAGGAGAAATAGGAATAAGGTTTATTCGGTTGTCTTTTATCTTCACCTTCTCTCGTTTTGCGAGTGCTCCTAGGATTAGGACAGTACACCTTTTATGCTTATTGGATAGTCTTCTTTCAAACCATAGGCTGGTGCCGAACGGTAGGGAAGGAAGAAAACCATTTGGCCTAAAGGGGTGTGCAGACGGTAATGACTAAAGACATATAAAGGGATTTGGACAGATGGCAAAGAGATATACGGTTACAGTTGTGAATCTGGATAATGGAAGAGGCATTACTAAGAATACCGGAATACCCCACCGAAACATTTCAATGTTTCAGTTTCACTGTGTAATGTTAAAAGAAAACTGATTTCCCGATTAGATACTTACTCCAGGGTATGTATTTACCAGGTTTGATTCTCACATCTGTATGGTTTTACAGATGATGAGTGGGAGTAAGTTATTGGGAATAGGGTGATCATCCTCATTATATCGGGATTCGTTGTAGTCGGTGATATTTGAGGAGATCATCTGGGCTGTTTGCCGGTCGGCAAATATTTGGTTTTGAATATCCGCTGTTGTGCACCAATTTCAAATTGATATATCTGTACGTCTATTTTCATAGAGTGAGATATACCTTTTGATATTATGTCGATGACATTTACCTATATCAGTGGATGGTTAGGTAAGGAGCATTAAACAGAGGTGTAATTCTTCTTAACCATAAGTACAGTTTTCAACCTACGACGCACAGTGAAAGAGTTGTCAGACTCAAGGGACTTATACAGAGCATTGTATGTTGTCCTGCGTCCATCAGGACAGAGGGGTTGGTCCTCATACTATATTCTGTTTACTTTTAACTTCTCTAGTTCTTAGACATGTGTTTCGTGGAAACACAGGGTCTAAGTTTTGAGGAGTTATAGGTATTTGAATAGAGTAGAGAACCAGGTATAGCAAGTATCGGGATTCTTCAAAGTGATCGAAGATGTAGATACTTGTGTATGGTATTCAGTTGATAGTAATGATAAAGAGAAATTGCTTCTCTTTCAGGTTACTCATAATTGGAAGCATTCCTAAGTTGAGTAACGCTGATCGGCCTCCTTCCATTTAGTTTACATGCACTGGAGATAGCTGCATGATTTGAATCTGGTTCAATTGAATCAGTGCCTCTGGTTCTATATTGGATATAGAACAGTTCATATCTTAACGTTGTTAAGGTACGGGGAGTTGTCCGGCTTATGATTAAAACCAGAGTCTGGATAACTCAAGGCACGTTTCTGTAATGGCTGTTTGTGGGTTGACCCAGGCTATGACGAGGGTTGACTTTCTACCATCTTGACTCGCCACAGTTTTAACAAAAATGGATTTTTTTTCAGAAAAACAGTAGTGGGAGTATGGTAGAACTGGAAGTGATTCCAGAACCACAAACGATTACTGAAGATTTCACAGGAACCTAAAGATTCAATCTGGTTTGACATTCCATTGGCCACTCCGCAGATATGATGGGTAACCTCAGGAACTCGAGAGGTACTTCGGTATGCTCAAGGACGGTGGCAGGGAGGTTCTTGTTTACCCAGACTTACCATTGCTGTTGTTCCAGACTATGAGACCTGGTAGGAGGATGAGTATAGCGTCGTTCTAAACTAGCTTTAGAAGTGCACGTCTATATGACTCTGGCAGAGGATTGTCGTAGTCAGTGGGAGCAGCGGAAGCATTGGTGGTCATCAGGCTTATGTCTATTTATAGACTAAAGCAGATACAGCGGAGATAGATCATCTAATTTCTGATGTGACAGTCATAGGTTTGACTTCATCAGAATAGGGGATGGATCTGTTGAGAAGGTAGTAGGGTGTAATGTCATGGTATTTGGATAACATACACAGAGTAGGAAGTGATATTCCTATACTACGATCAGTTATACTTTGGTCGTCACACAGTGGTTTCTCCACAAAGGAATTGGATCTTATATCATACATTCTGGTTACTAGATCTATGGTTTTAGATCTAGATTTGGGTAGTTTCCCAATCTGGGTACCTTGACAGCATTCTATGAGTATTTAGAATGGACGACTCCTGGCACGGTAGTGTACCTGCAGGTGATGGAGTCACCCCTCTCTAAAGGTGTCTTACAGACTAAAGGGGAGAGGGATACGCATGATTGACAGATCACTTGCTTAGGCAATTGAGTCAATCATGAGATGTCAAGTACCACACCAGATGTTGTTCTTGCACTAGATGCAATAAGTTGACATTGATCCAATCCTGGAGAAACAGTCGGAAGCAGTTTTAGAACATAAGTGGATGTTCTAGGGATATGATAACGACAGCCTCATTTGGGAGACAGTTATCATTCCAGGCTTGCAAGGTGACATGGACGACAAAGTGGCTGTCAGAGTTATAGTTTTCCTTCTGATGAGGGGCAGTATTTTGGACAGGTGGTCCAAGGCAATACTCAGGGAGGCTTGGCGCAGGATACTGATTAAGTTCGGTTGAAGATACAGTCTAAGAAGTTTGGATTTGGAGTTCATTTATGAGCTAGGTCCCATCAGACATCCAGACATTCTAAGACAGGTATGGCTCATTTCGGGAGATGGCATTCTCTGCGAACTTGAGATATAGAGAGACATAGAAAGAAACATCAAGGCGGATCCACTCACTGAGGCTATTCCTCGAACGCAATAGTTTCGCAAACGGGTTTTGTGAGACTGACTAGTAGAGGAGTTGGGTGTTCGGTATCACACGGGCTGTGAGTATGCGACATCGCAATAATTAGCCTTGAGTGCAAGTGGGAGATTGTTGGAGATAGTGCCCTCAGAGTCAATTATTGGATCACAGGCATGTGATTGCAATGATTGAGGGAGGACCTATCCCGGTAGGACAGTCTTACTCGAAATGATAGTATGCTATCTGGTTTATCTTTATCATCGTGTACTGCTTTAGCTGACCTGACATGTCGCTATTACACGTTGATAGAGCCCCTAGGATTCTTGCTTGACTACCAGCAGTATGATGGCGATCATATACGTGGGAGCTGGTAGTCTATAAGCACATCCTTAAAAGGTCCCTAATCGTAGGAGTTTCGAGACAGGGCATCGATACTCCATTAGTAGACTAGTGTATACAGTCGAGACCCCGACGAGGGGCGGTGGCCGGTCTCACAAGCCACTGGTGTCAGTTGGTTCACCTAAGATGTATACAGGTGCTCATTGGGTTATGAGTACACCGGACAGGACTCGCCGGGAACATGCTAGTTGGTCTTATACCTGACGTCAGATAGCAGTTCCCTGGTGACATGTGTACAGGTTAGTTCATCGACCTGAGGATCGTCATTTGTCTCGTGTGAGTTCCCACTGTGCTTTGATTACTACCCTACCACGGCTCAAAGGAGTCGTGCAAACAGGTTTTAGTTGGGTACAGTCCCGAGCCACATGGAGGCAGTGAGCGGATCTTCAGGGGTTCGTCTCTCCCGGTATTGGGGGTGAGGTCGCGCTGTGTCTAGGAGAGCCATTACGCAAAGCCCTCGGCCGAGGCAGGAGATTTACTGGTATGTATTCCAGTAGTATCTCAGGGCGTTCTGGGCTACACTCCGACACGACTTGTACCGCTTTTGGGGGTCTGACTTTTACCAACCCCCTAGGCCCGACATGCGATGCTCATAGAAGAACGGACCGGACTGTACGGATATTGTCACTGACAGGCTCAGTAGGGTGTCAGGATGAGTTCGCTCATCGACGTCCCTTTTAGTCAATAGCTGGTGGCCCGTCACGTATTGGCTTATACCTCTGACGTGCTAGTGGTTAAATCCACAGCCATAGTATTGAATAGTCTTTAGAGTCCACCACACTTTCAGTTACTCAAGCTTTCGGGCGAAACGCTGTAGAGGCCGTATGGAGATATGGCAGGGTCCGATCAGATACGTGCGGTATTGCACGGATCAGGATCGGACAGTTTTGTACTAGTGGCCGTATAGTTATATGGCAGGGTTCGATCAGATACGTGCAGTATTGCACGGATCAGGATCGGACGGATATTACTAGCCGGCTTTGGTTTAAGCCGGATCCTAGTTTAGTACAGTGTAGATTTTGTCTCATTGCATTTGTATCCGGTCGGAATACAGATGTGGGTGTGTATGCACAGTATCGGGGTTTTCCTGTAATTTATTACGGGACCAGTTTTCTGGAGTTGCCAGTTTGCATACCGTTCCGGCCGGTTTTCCTTTGTTCCTTCCCGGCCGGACTCTTCCGATGGAGGGGGTTATTTGCAAGTTTGCAAATAACATTTGTGGAGGGGGTATCTTGCATATTGATGGCATCATGATAGTTTTTCATGATGAGATCCTTTTTCTTTCTTATCCTTGCTTTTTGAGATTAGAAGTGATGAGAAAGGATTTGATTCTTGATTAGAAGTGATGTGAGCTTTGCTTTTGATATGGTCACCCATCCTCTTCTCCTACACTCACCTCCATTCTTGTTTATGTTTTGATATTCATTCCTCCACCATATTCTTCTCACTTAATGAAATGGTTGAAGACATTTTGAGAGAGAAAGAAGATGAGAGCTTCATCTTGAGAGTTTCATTCTTGATCTCATTTTCATGCTAGAAAAATGCAAGCACCATTTTTCTAATCTTGATTCCTCCATCATCTTCAAAGGCAACAAACCCCAAAGGAGACATAGCCTCTACACTACACATTCCACAGCATATCTTGAGCATGTCGAGTTGCCGGCTTCATGCCCGAGTTGCCTCGGTATTGAGGCGGGAGCCCGTAAAAGACGCAGGCGATGTGGTGCCCTTCCGGCGAGGAGGCGACGATGTGGAGACAAGACTTTCCGCGGGAGATCGGGACGATGACGAGAAGACCGGAGGACTCGGATCACTCGGTATACTTCTCTTCCCATCTCTTGTTAGCTAGAATTAGGTTAATGGTTATGATCCGGGTGTATTGTCCGCGGTAGCGCCGGTTTCCAAGTAAGGAAAATTTTTGATTCCGCATTTTGGCCTCGGATAGACGGCCGGGGCGCTGCCGTGGCGCAACACTCTTTTCCCTGGGGGCGTAGCCCCGCTAACACCTTTCTAGACACCTACTAGGTTTATAGCATTGATCGTTAAGTGAGAAATTTCCCGAGGAGTAGCATATACTCACAGTAGGATCGGGATCCAAATATCATCGCGTGACGAAACTGAAGGAGTCCTACCAGAATCATCACACTCCAAATGGTATGCAACACTAGCAAGTTTCAGTTCTTTTGAAACTCCCGTTGTGGATTTTTGCCCCATGCTCTTATGACCTTGACTTTGGCCAACAAATCATAAGTCACATGTCAAGTTCTAGCCGTCGTTCTCCAGGTTAATTTGAATCCACCCGTACCTACTCTTGACTTTGGCCAACAAGGCAGTACGACTGTTCCAAACCAACGCATCTATCTATGCTGCACATGAATACCCAATAGCTACCAATCACTATGCCTTGACTTTGGCCAACAAACACAGCTTGAATACTATTGACTATTCATGTGAAACGACGGAGGGCTACGAATGGTTTTGGCGAAACCGTGAACGTAGAGAACTTGATATAATCGATGGAACGAGATAGCTTTTAAAAGGAGTGGCTCAAACTCCGCATTTAAAAGTTAGTTTTGAAAAGAACCGAGTGGTTTTTCGAAAGTGTTCCAACGACTTTTACTTGGTTTATTTTCTTGCATTAGTTCTTTTAATGCGTGATATTCTTGCATTAGTTCTTTTAATGCGTCCCATCATTTAATCCTACCATTGCAGAAAACAACCAAAATATGACGTACGCTTATGCCATTTGCATTCGCCACGGGGCCCCGTCATTACCCGTTAGGTTACTTAACTAACGACAGAGCGGGGGCTGGGCTAGCGCGGCTGTAAAACATAAGCAACGCCTAAATAATATCATATATAGATATATTGCAATGATAGACATTTCAGATCACAGATGAACACATTGGATATACTAGGAACCCGCAATTCGTACGAGCCTGTAACGAAAAGCAGATTACACGGTCGCGGTGAATAGCCAATACCCCACCCAAGACCCCTACGGGTGCGGCAAACTACCCCCCAAGTACCCGAAGCGAAGCAACCTCCCTCAACCCCGTGAGTAGGCCACTCGGCACTTCGGCATACCCGGTAGTTTGTGCACCCCCTCCATGGGTCTATCCTAGAAGCAAAAACAGTAAAAAGAAATTATACAATGACGGCTACAACCCCGACCCGGTTGTGCGGCCATACAAATAATTATTACATCAATTTACAAATTTACATGAATTGAAAGAAAAGAAAACTCTCGTCTCACAACCCCCGGCTATTCACCCGCGACAATCTAATGAATTCATATACACATTCCAGCAACATTACAGATCACAGATTTGTATAACCCCCACTAATCGACATATAGCGATTAGCAGACGTTCAATACAAATATCACATCACAGAAAAACCCGTCAGCTTAAGTCATTTAGAAGTTCGATCAAAAATACGGATTTATAGGCCCCAAATACAAAATTTTCGTTCTGGAAAATCTGGGCAGAAAATACATATTCCAAAAATCCCAAAACAACCCCAGAAATACACTGCATCAAAGTTGGACCCCGACCGAGTCAACTCGGCCGCGGAACCGCGGCGGGAGCGTGCTCCCGCCGCGTTTCCGCGGCGCTTTGAACAGTTCGTGGGACCAAATTTGGTGGTTATTCTATAAAAAGCCAGAGCCGATTTTTAAGATGAAATTTATCAACTTTTGAACAGAAAAAATTTCGGCAGAAACTTGACAGTTTTGGGTTCGTTTTGCGACTTTTCTTTGATCGATCTTCTAGCTACTTTGCTAACATGTTAGATAGAGTTTAACCTGGCTCTGATACCACTGTAAGTCCATGCTACCTCTCCCGGTACTTTCGGGCATGCAGAATTTGGTGAAAAACAATTTTTCTAGAGGTGGTAACATGGACTCAAAACCGGATCTTTGTTAAACATCTAACTAACAACCTAACTAGGAGTTGTTAACTACTCGGTTAGGGGGTTATACCTTTCTTTCTTGATCTCCTTCGTCTTCAAGCCTCGATGGTTGTCCGGATCGCCTTCACTCCGTCGTCTCCTTGCGCCGAAGATAGATCCACCTCGAAAGCTTCTACCTTTGGCTTCTTCTTCGATCTTTGAAGAAACTAGTTCACTTGGTTTGCTAAACCTTGTGAACTAGAGTGAGTAGAGAAGAGTGTGTTGGGATTTTCTCTATGGTTCTTGGTTCTCAACACATGAGACAAGTGAACCATAGACTAAGAGAGGGAGAGCAAGAGGAAGAAGATGAGAGATCAAGAACAAGAGAGAGAATGAGAATGATTGAATGAGAGAAGTCTTTTCTCTCTTGGCTCTCATAATCCATAACCATCATCACAAAATAGTAATCAAGTATTGTGTAAATGGTTTAAGCTACAATAGCCATATCATTTCATGCACTCATTTCTCACAAGAGAAACAAGCAAGTAAAAAGTCTTTGCCATGAAATGATAGCCATTGTCATCATGATGGTCAACTAGTCCAACCTAGTCAACCGGTCAACAAAGTCAACAAGTCAACAAAATCAACCCCTCAACAATCATGTCACTACAATACTTAATTAATATTATTGTTAATCATATATCATATTCTCATTAGGGTTGAGCAAAAAGTCAATGGTCGACAGTCAACGGTCAACAACCCTAATGAGAATCCTCTGCCTCTGTCTCTCCGTCAACTGTGCATACACACCCCCATCCGCGTTCCGAGGAACACGAATACAAACTGGATAAATCGAATCCCAATACGTACACTACGATCTGGCTTAAACCAAAGCCCGCTAGTGTTAACTGTCCGGACACTGTACGTGCATAAGTGCACGGATGTGACCGAACCCTGTCGCAAAACCATGCGACCTGTCGCAAAACCATGCGACCTCTAATCTTTTTCCTAAAGGCGAATAGCTTTCTGTGTGGGACTCTAAAGACTCGACACTACGCTGGCAGTGGGTTTAACCACAGACCGCAAGCGGCACTAGCTGTGCGTAACGGTCTCCAGGTAGATGCCGACAAGAAGACTGACGAGGTGAAACCCATCTGAACTCCTACTGAGCCTGAATGTGACATTCTCCGTACAGTCCGGTCTGTTCGTCTGATACATCGCATGGCGGGCCTAGGGGGTGGTAAACGTCAGTCCCCTAATAGCGGTACGAGTCGTGTCGGAGTGAAGCCCAAAACACCCTGAGATAACACTGGAAGCCTACCAGTATATCTCGATTGCCCTGGCCAGGGACTACTCGTGTAATGGCTCTCCTAGACACAGCGCGATGTCAACCCCCAATACCGGGAGAGACGAATCCTGTCTAACCGTCACTGCCTCCAAGTGCTTCGGGACTGCACCCAATTACCACCTGTTTGCACAACTCCTTTGAGCCGTGGTAGGGTAGTAATCAAAGTACAGTGGGAACACACTCGAGGCGAAGTGACAGTGTCAAGTCAGCGGACTAAGCTGTACTCATGTCACCTGGGAACTGATAACTGACGATAGGTATAATACCAACCGGTCAGTTCCCGACGAGTCCTGTCCAGTGTACTCGTAACCTAACGATTACCCGTATACTATCTCCAGTACGACGTACTGATGGCTGTGGGACAGACCATCTCCCACACTACGATGAGAAGCGCATACGCTAGTCTACTCCGGAGTATCGATGCCCTGTCTCGATAGTCCTGCGACTAGGGACCTGTATAAGGATGTGCTTATAAATTACCCAGCCCCCACTAGTGTGACTGCCATCACAACGCTGGTAATCAAGCAAAGATCCTAAGGGCTCCACTAATGTGTATAGATGATATACTAAAATAAACACATGTACACATTGAAGTAGAAACAAACCAAGTAGCATACTACTATATTGAGCAAGATTGTTTATACAAGGTGAATATCCCAAGCTTCCATTAAGTAATATACAAACTAGTATGATACAGTAATGGCATCTAGGGCATATACACTAACACTTGTGACTTATGATATATTGACCTATGTCAAGGTCATAAGCCACTTGAGGCAAAAACCACATCGGGAGTTTCAAATATACAGGAAACTTGCTAGTGCTGCATACCTTCTGGAGTATGGTGACTAGAGTGACTTCCATCTAGTTTATCATGCAATGATAATTGGATCCCGATCCCACTGATGAATAGGATTACTCTTGGGAGATATTTTTCACTTCACAATTAGCTAACCTAATAGGTGTCTAGAAAAGTGTTAATGGGGCTACGCCTCTACGGAAAAAAGGTTTATTTTAATTGAGTCCGTGCGAGAGCACGGGAAACCTCCCTCGAAGTACCAACACTCACCTAGCTGAATGGTTAGCGAACTTATAAGGTGTTAATGATCCCGTCTAATTCTCTTTTTAAGGTTTGAAGGAGAATTCGAGGAAACAGTAGGAGCCATCCTGATTAGATAAACTAATAACCAATCTAATCATACAAGAGCGCACGCTGAGTGTTTCTTTTCTCTCTCCCCAGGTAGCAAACATTTCACGCCCTAATCAAGATAATAAAATGTATCGCTTGACCGATCCGAATTCTTATTCGGTGCTGGGAAACGTCGGTTCGGCTCTAACTTATGACTACAGTCATGAGAATGAGCAAAGGAAAGAGAATTGCATGAATTCCTTGATGACCCCAACGAAGAAGAAGTATACTATTGTATCTCCTTCAGGTGTTCTTATTGTTGAGAACTGTTTTTCGGTCAGTCCTACCTCCTGGGTAGTAGATACCGGATCAGCATCTCATATCTGTAATTTATTGCAGGGACTGAGAAAAAGTAGGATGGTTCGATCTGGTGATATGTCCCTCAGAGTAGGGAACATAGCACAAGTTAATGCTGCTGCCGTCGGTGAATATCACCTAGCATTGCCAAATGGAAATACTATGATTTTGAAGAATTGCTATTATGTACCATCCATGGTCTGCAACATCATATCAGTTTCTTTTCTTGATAAAGATGGATATAAGTTTGTTCTTGATAGAAATATCATGAACGTTTACCTTATTCAGGTATTTGTTGCAGAAGGTACATTGTGTAATGGTATCTATGTTCTAAATCAAAACACAGTTTTCAATGTACAAAACACACGCAAGAGGAAGAGTTCAGATTTGAACGAATCCTACTTGTGGCATTGTAGATTTGGTCATATCGGAGAGAAAAGACTAAGTAAGTTGCATAAAAATGGATATTTGAATACGTTCGAATTTTCATCTTATGAAACTTGTCAGTCTTGTCTCAAGAGAAAGATGACCAAATCTCTATTCACCGGACACGGAGAAAGAGCAGCAGAGCTCTTAGAACTCATACACAGTGATGTATGTGGTCCAATGTCTATACATGCAAAGGGTGGGTTCTCGTACTTCATTACATTCACTGATGACCTCTCTAGATTCGGACAAGTATTTTTGATAAAACACAAATTTGAAGTTTTTGAGAAATTCAAAGAATATAAAAACGAAGTAGAGAACCAGACTGGAAAAAGTATCAAGATCCTTCGATCTGATCGAGAAGGGGAGTTCTTGAGTATGGAATTCCGGGATTTTTAAAAGAGAACAGTATTCTCTCTTAGCTTACTCCTTCGTATACACCACAACACAACGGTGTAATGGAGCGGAGGAACCGTACTCTATTGGACATGGTTCGCTCCATGATGAATAACGCCGAGTTTCCTTTTTCATTCCGGGGACTTACGTTCGAAACAGTGGCGTACCTATTGAATCAAGTTCCGTCTAAATCAGTGCCTAAGACTCCATATGAAATGTGGAGTGGTAAAAAACCATGTCTTAAACGGGTTAAGATATGGGGTTGTCCGGCCTATGTTAAAAACCAGAATCCAGACAAATTTCTGGCACGATCAGTTTTATGTAAGTATGTGGGATATCCAAAGCATTCAAATGGATATCTGTTCTACCACACCGAGAAACAGAAGGTGTTTGTTGCTCAGCACGCCATCTTTTTAGAATGGCAATTTCTTGCAAAAGAAATTAGTGGGAGCATAGTAGAACTGGAAGAAATTTCTGAACCACAAAATGAAACTGAAGATTTGGTAGAACCGCTAGATTCAGTAGTCCCAGACAAACCTCAGCAACTCCGCGGATCTAGTAAGATTTCTCATCCGCCCGAGAGATACTACGGTTTTCTCATAGACGGTGATCGAGAGGATTGCATCTTGGAAGAAGATGATCCTACGAGTTTCAAGCAGGCCATTATCAGTAGTGACTCTGATAAATGGCTGGATGCTATACGATCCGAAATGGAGTCCTTGTACGCCAATAAAGTGTGGATCTTGGATATTTCTCCACCTAGGGTAAAACCCGTTGGATGCAAATGGATCTACAAAAAGAAGAATGGTGTAGATGGACATGTGGAAACCTATAAGGCTAGACTTGTTGCAAAAGGTTTTTGTCAAAGACCAGGTGTGGACTATGACGAAACCTTTTCTCCATTGGCTATACTCAAATCCGTTCGGATCCTACTTGCCATTGCTGCCTTCCATGACTATAAAATCTGGAAGATAGACGTAAAACCGGCCTTTTTAAACGGAAGTTTAGAAGAGTGCGTTTATATGAATCAGCCATAGGGTTTTGTAGACAGTGGGAGCAGCGGAAAGGTGTGCAAGTTGCTTAAATCCATTTATGGATTGAAGCAGGCATCGCGGAGCTGGAACATCTGTTTTGATGAAACAGTCAAGGAATTTGACTGCATCAAGAACAAGAATGAGCCTTGTATATATAAGAAGATTGTAGGAAGAACTGTCGTATTCCTAATCTTGTATGTGGATGACATTCTTTTGATAGGAAATGATATTCATATACTACAATCGGTCAAGCTGTTCTTGTCACAAAGGTTCTCCATAAAAGACCTGGGTGATGCCTCGTACATTCTAGGGATTAAGATCTACAGAGATAGATCCAAGAAATTATTGGAACTTTCGCAGTCTAGGTACATAGAGACTGTACTAAACAGATTTAGTATGGAAGATTCCAAGTGCGGTAACATACCTGCATTGCACGAAATCACCCTCTCCAAAGAAATGTCTCCCAAGACTGATGAGGAGAAGGTTCGCATGAGCACTATATCCTACGCTTCAGTGGTAGGATCTATAATGTATGTGATACTATGTACCAGACCAGATATGGCTTACGAGCTTAGCGTGGTGAGCCGGTATCATTCAAACCTAGGAGAGAACCACTGGACAGCAGTGAAGAACATTCCTAAGTACCTGAGAAGGACTAAAGAATTGTTCCTGCTATTCGGTAATGGGGACCTTCAGGTGGAGTCCTTTACCGATTCGAGCTTCCTGAGTGATAAGGATGATAGCAAGTCTGTCTCAGGTTTTGTGTTTACCCTCAACGGAGGGGCGGTCTGTTTGAAGAGCTGCAAACAGGACACCGTCGCGGACTCTACGATGGAGGCTGAATACATTGCTGCCAACGATACCACAAAGGAAGCGGTTTGGATTAAGAAGTTCATTACTGAACTTCAGGTGGTTCCGTCCATTGTTAATCCAATACCTTTGTATTGTGACAACAATGGAGCTATGGCTTTAGCGAAGGAACCACGGTCCCATTAGAAATCCAAACACATCTTGAGGCGGTATCATCTGATCAGGAAGATAGTAGATTGCCGGAAGATTGAGGTCCGGAGAGTAGATACGAAAGACAACACGACAGATCCATTTACCAAGGCCCCCCTCAAGCACAGTTCGAGCGATTTTTTGAGATGTTGGGTATGCGATACGCCAACAACTGGCCTTATAGCAGACGTTGGGTATTCGGTACGCTAATTACAGGCCTTAGTGCAAGTGGGAGATTGTTTGATATGTATACCCTAGATGCCTGTATTGTATAGGATGCTGGGGATATGTATGTACATGACAATCTTGCTTAGTTATATATAGTATATTATTTGAGTTGTCTTTATCTTGATAAGTGTATTTCTTTCTATTGATACTTTATCCTACTTGTACATATTGATAAAGACTCGACACAGTAGTATACTATTATGGTTTGATTTTATCTTAACATGTGCATATGTTATACTCGATATAACATATGGCGGTTACATGTTGCTAAAGCCCATAGGATTTTGCTTGACTACCTACGTTGTGATGGCGATCATACTTATGGGAGTGGGGTAGTCGATAAGCACATCCTTAAAGTGTCCCTAGTCGTGGGAATATCAAGACTGGGTATCGATATTCCGGAGTAGACTAGTGTATAAGTTTTCTAGACCCCGATAAGGGGCGATGGTTGGTCCCGCAGCCGTTGGTCTTATGCACCTAAGATCGTATACAGGTGCTCACCGGGGGTGAGTACACTGGACGGACTCGCCGAGAACTTCTAGATAGTACTATACCTATAGTCAGATAGCAGTTCTCAGGTGGCATGAGTACAGGTTAGTCTTCAGACCTGAGATTTTCATTTGTCCCGTGTGAGTTCCAACTATACTTTGATTACTACCCTACCATGGCTCTACTGAGTCGTGCAAACATGTTTTAGTTGGATACAGTCCCGAGCCATATGGAGGCAGTGAGCGATTGTTGGGGATTCGTCTCTCCCGGTATAGGGAGTCTATATCGCACTGTGTTCGATTGGGCAGCACCATAAGACCTTGGATAAGGCAGTTGGGATTTACTGATAGGTTGATCGGTAGTTTCCCGTATTGGTCCCGAGCCATATCAGCATGAATTATCGGGTTATTAGGGTCTGATGTTTACCACCCCCAGGACCCGGTATGCGATACTCACAAACGAAGAGACCAGGCTGTACGGAGATTGTCACAGATAGGCTCAGTAGGGATCCAGATGACTTTGCTCATCGACCTTCCTTTTCGACAGGTACCCAGGTAGCCGTTACGTACAGCTAGTGCCGCTGACGTGCTTGTAGTTATGGATTTATCCAGTAACTCATTGCCGGCGTACTGTCGAGTCTTTAAAGTCCCACACAGAGAGTTTTTCTGGTTCAGGCGAAATGATGTAGTAGCCGTATTGGATACGTGTAGGGTTCCGATCGAATGATTGTACTTGTTACCCGAACTTTCGATCGGACAGTTGATAATACTAGCCGGCTCGAGATTGAGCCGGTTTATTAAATCAGGTATTGATTTAATAATTTACATATATGTATTTCGATATGTATATTCTAGTATTATGTTCTTTGTGTTATTCTATCTCTTTGGGTATTCGTATTTTGATACGAATAAATGTATGTATATACAGTAGAGTGTAATCCGTATTTATACGGAAAACATTCTAGAAGGTGGACACCCCATTTTAGACTTTTCCATTTATCTTTAAATGGAATAATGAGGTGTAAAAAGAGGTGAGGAGAGTATGGTGAGAGCCATTCCTCAATAGTAATGACAAATGAATTTTCAATTCATTTATGCATACTATTGAAGCATGGTTGGTTTTTATATTTGTAAAACTTGTTTTACAAAACCATGGTTGTATTTTCCTCTCTCATGGTTTTTTTTCTCATTATTACCATTTGCTTCTCTCCTCCCTAGTTCTTGAGCTCCCCCACCTTCATCTACAACCTCCTCTCTACAATCTCATGAGTTGAGAATCAAGAGAGGAGGTGAGATAGAAACACACATAGAACCATACACTACATCCTAGACACTTTAGACTAGCAATCTAAAGTCTCTAATTGCTCTACTAGACTCTTAGTGTGGAGCTAGAGCTATGGACTACATCTCTCAGGTGGATCATCTTCGACGGAGGAGGACCGGTGAGTATGCTCGAACCAGGAGATCTCAAGGAGAAAAGAAAGGCGATCAAGTATGTTCAAGGCGATCCCTAGAAGCAAACGAAGAGAATAGATGACCGAAGGACATGGATCTTAGGGTGTGACATTTCTATCATAGTAGATAGATATTCTCATTGATAGCTAGTTTATGTTTATGGTAGTATCTTGGTCGGTTTTTCTAGCGCCATTTTGGAAACCCTACAAAATTTTGTTCCGCAAACGGCCATGAAAGATGGTCAGGACGTTAGGAAATCCCAACACACACCACTGTTACCCTCAAGCCATCGTTCTTAATGTCGTCGAAATTAAATTGTTTCGCAATTGCAAATTGAAAATAGCCATCCTAACTTCGTAAGAACCCTTGAGTATTTGAGATGTTTCCTAAATTGCGTCATGCCACGCAACCGTGATATTGTTCCTCATTATTTGATCATCTTGCATCACCGGTGACAAGTTTGACTCTAACTCATGTATTCGGTCATGCACAATTCCTAGAACGGAGGAATATGAAGCGTGTTGACTGTTACAAATAAAACGCTCTTGTTAACATATTATTATTTGAATCCATATAGATATTACAAGCAACTTAGATATTAGGGAAATACAACTGCTTAGAAATTACATGCAACTGTTTAAAAGTTACAAGCAACTTTTTAGAAGTTAAAGATAACTGGTTAGAAGTTACATGCAACTGCTTAGAAATTAAATGCAACTTTTTGAGAAATGACATTTAAGTGCTTACAAATTACTGGCAACTTCTTACAAGTTACAGACAAATTCTTACAAGTTACAGGAAACCATTTAGAAATTACATGCAAGTTCTTAGATGTTATATGAAACTGCTTACAAGTTACAGAGAGATGCTTGCATATGGATGAAGTATAATTATTGGTCTTGAAATTGAATTATAAATAATATGTTAACAAAAGTACATGGTGAAGCATATTTATCGGTCTTGAAATTGAATTACAAATCATATCTTAAAAAATTATAAATTGGGAACAAATCAGAAAACTTGGTTCCATTTGACATATTGGTAATTAGAATCTTGATAACGCTAACAACTTATAGGACTAAGTGTTGCTTGTTGATCATGAAAAAATACAACTGTATTTTAAAAAATTACAAATTCTACACATTTCATATATTTTGGCTGGAGACTTCATATGAGTATTTGAAGAGAGCTATGCGGTAGATTGGAACACCCCCGAAAACTGCTAAGAGTTGCTATCTGCAAGCTCCTCTTAGGAGGGTGCGATCGTAAAGCTAATAAAGGATTTTAGGCATATTAATATATATGGTTGACATTGTAATGGTTGATATTTTTTGGCTGATGATGGAATGCTTAATAAAACGGTGATGGTAGTAAAAAAATTTATCCATCATCAGCCTCTTCCACGACAGCAAGTCCTACCACTTTCAAATAGGATTATACTTGGTAAAATTTTTATCCATCCTAATTATTTTCTAAGAAATGAAACTCTCAGCATTCAAAAAAATAAAACCCTACACTCTTTCATTTGTTACACTCTGTTTTTTCTCCTGAGTTTACATTGATTTTTTTTTCCAATGTTGAACGACAAGAAGATCATGTATTTAGAAGAGTTTTAGTCTTGATGCAAAAGAGAGGGTAGAGATTCTTTATTTTGTTGTCAATATACTTTAGTTTACAATAAAAGAACCTTTCTTATAGCTAGTCAAATTGTTTTCTTCAAAATGATAAGATTCTTTGATTGGTCGCATTTTAATTGGTCATGCTTTATAGGATTTGGGTTTACATGTTAGGATATGGCGTGCTTTAAGTGTAGGTCGAATAACAAGTAGTGGAGAATCTTACGTGTAACAAGAGATTCATTTCAAGTATTTTTATTTACAGCAAGTTATAATTAATTAGTCGAGATATAGATTAATTATGTATAAATGTTTATTTTCTTAACAGTATGGAGAGTGCTATTCTTAGAGTTGTGTTAAGATATGGGTGTTACTAGAGAAATATTCCAAGAAGGGAAAGGAGAAATATGAATATGGCAGACAAAAGATATTTAGAATAGAAGCAAAGAAGAGTACATTAAGAACATCAGGTGAGCAAATTGCTAAATTTGCTCCTAATGTTACTGTTCATGTTTTGAAACTTGCACATCCTGTTGTTGTACAAATCCTAGATAACACATGCAACTTTTTTAGAAATTAAAGATGGTTGGTTAGAAATTATGTGCAAGTGCTTAGAAGTTACAATCAAATGCTTAGAAGTTAAAAGCAAGTGCATATAAGTCACATGCTACTACTAATTAGAAATTACAGGTAACTGCTTAAAAGTTACAGGCAAATTCTTACAAATTACAGTCAACCGCTTACAAGTTATTGTTATATTTAAAACCTTAATGACTCTATATTTTATTATATAAAGTTTTGGGCATAAAATAAAGTGGTATTTCTAAAACCACATGGTAGTTTCTATAACTCCGGTGGTTTCCATAACTCCTTGATGGAAATATTATATAAAAGGGCCTTACCTGGAAATATTATATAAAAGGGCCTTACCTACACATGATTAAGAATTAAGTTACTTTTCTATATCTCTGGCAAAATTAATAAATGAGCACATGAAAGAAAGCGGGGCTTCCTCCAACTACGAGTATTTACTTCTAGCACATGGAACAAGTCGGGCCAGGTTAGAAGGGAAAAAATCCTGAAATAAATTATTTGCACAAGAAAAGCGTTTAAACTATATTACAAGAATGGGTCACCAGAAGAACATAATATGATGCATTCTTTAAGTAGGAGAAAAATTTCATAATCTCTCAACCATGCATAGCAGTTGACTTTGGAATTAGTCTTTGAAATATATATCATACAAGTACAAACCCTTGAAGCTTTTTAAAGAACTTAGCTAGGTGTTGAATTAACTAAGCAACAATTAATTCAATTTAGAACAATTCTAAATATATCTATCTATCTATATATATATATAGAGAGAGAGAGATTAATGGAGGAAAGAGACCATAGGAGGGGATTTCCTCCTATGGCGTAGAAAAAATACAACCTCCACCATTTTTTCCGACGATCGGCACCCATCATCATCATCGTTATCATCTAAGATGTGCGTACACCAAATTTCATATGATTCCACAACTTTTTCACCGTTGATTTAGTGGGTTCAAAATTAACGGTTTACCGACAATAGAACTTTTTACATTGCTAAATCAACGGTGAAAAAGTTGTGGAATCACATGAAATTTGGTTTACGCACATCTTAGATGATAACGATGATGATGATGGATGCCGATCGTCGGAAAAAATGGTGGATGCTGTATTTTTTGTACGCCATAAAAGGAAATCCCCTCCTATGGCATCTTTCATCCATTATTCTCTCATATATATATATATCCATGAACGGTACCATGGCTGGCAGACTCTTTGCTGTTAATTATTGTATCCCAACCCTAGGAAAACCCCCGTAACATAATCCGCTCTCTCCTCGTCGAACCCTTGAAGCTCCAATCTGGCCAACGACCTAAGCAGCTCGACATTCTCGCCGCTGCTCCCACCTGTCGATACCGTCATCTCATTGATGATTCCAATGTACATCCCGAACCTCCTCAGCCTCTCCACTTCCGCCTCGCTGCCTCTTCCCAGGATGGCCCCGCATGCGGCCCCGCATGCCGCCACCTGCCCTCCCTTCCGGTCCCACACCCACTCCCTCTGCCCTGCCCCCACCGCCTCCATCAGCTGCCCCTCCACCATCCCGTTCGCCCCCAGCGCCCTCGTCATCTCAAGGATCACCCGCACGACCCTCCCGGGGTCCCCGCACTCGAACCCCGCCACCATCTCATACCCGAGGGGGACGAGCCCGTCCCCGGTCATGAGGTCGATGCCCGCCGGCCCGGGGTAGCTGCGGCGGTTGAGGAGGAGCTGGGTGTGGTTGTGCGCGGCAACATGGATGAGCTGGATGGCGCACGCGGCGGGCATGGCGTGGTCGGCGGGCCCGCTGACAAGGCGGCAGGCGGCGAGGCAGAGGGCTGGGGCGACGGACGGGGGAGCGGCAGCAATCAGATGGTGCATGGGGTCGGCGACTTCCGGAGGCAGGTTCTTGGGGAGGGATTTGAGGATGTGGGTGTTGATATCTGAGCTTAGCGAGGACCATTTAGGAGGTGGCGGAGGTTGTCGTCCTTGTTGCTGCTGTAGTACTGCTTGGTTGAACATTAATGTGATTTTGAGTGTGGAGGGAGGCTTGCAGCTTGAGAGCTTGGGAGAGAAGAGGGGGAGCTTGGAGGATATTAGAGATGTGGAAGAGAAAGATGGTGCCATGATGATGATGATGATCAAAGTCGGATTTGATGGAGAAGTGGGAGGGATGTGGGAACTCATATATAGAGAAAGAGAGAGAGAGAGAGAGGTGAATGGCTTGAGCTTTGAGGTTGGCTGCTTTGAATAAACAAAATTAATGCGAGTTTTTAAAAAATGGTTTTAGTAATGTTTCATGGGCGGCTGGTGAGATATCAAATAGAAGGGTGATGCCATGGAAAACAAATTCAGATTTAGGACAAGTTGGTGGCAGGTCCTATTCATGATGGGCCAGCTCCCGTGATGCCATGGTAAACTAATTCAGATTTGGGACGAGTTTGTGAGTATTCATGATGGGTCAGCTCCCTAAACTTTGTTTTAAAACTAATTGATATATAGAACTTGTTTTCTTCATTTTGATGCCAATTCAAAATATATGTATTATGTTCATTAGCCGTCGTAGAGTTTTTTAGAGCTAATTTGAGGTTGCCTGACTAACCCTGCTACAAAAGTGCTCAAAGGCCATGGGGCTTTCGTCACGGTTCAAACCATGGCCATTTTATCGTCACGGTCGTAAAAGAATTGGTCACGGTGTGAACCGTGACTAATTGCATAATGTAGCAGGCCCCACAACCCTGTCATAATAAAACCCAACTCCCTCACCCAAAATTCCCTCGAGCCCTAATTTTTTTCCCTCCCCGGCCCTAAAACTTTCCCCGCAATTTTCTCTCGACTGCGCTCCTCGCCGTCAATCTATCGATTGAAACCCTCCGGTGTCGAGGCTCCTCTCCTCCTCTCCTCCGGAGCTCGAAGCCTACCTTTAGAGCTCTCCGCCGTTGATCGAAACCATCCTGGTTGCTGCCTCCGGAGCTCGGAGCTCGCCACCGCTCGATCGAGCTCGTCAAAGCTCAACGCCGGACAATGCTTGCTCTTCGAAGAGGTAAGTATAAATTAACCGTTTAAATTTTAATTTTTTTGTTTAATTTTAATTGCTTTGCTCGATTGATCCCATAAATTTTGTTGTCGCATGTTGCTGCTGCTGCTCTTGGTATTGCTGGTGTTTTTGTTATTGTTGTTGTTGCCGAGCCCCCCTCCCTCCGAATTGGTCAGCCGCATATTGGTTAGGGATAAGGTTTTGGTTGGGGGTTAATTAGGGCCGGCCGGCTTAAGGTTAGGGTTTTTGGGGTTAGGGCTAGGTTAGGGGTATGATTAGGGTTAATGGTAGGGTTAATTATGGGTAATGGTTAGGATTAGGTTTAGGGTTTGGGTGATTTGGCAAATTTTTGTAGGTAATATATTGAAAAGCAACAACAGTTTACGGTATTTTAGTTAAAAACAACAATAGTTAATGGTATTTGAGTGAAATTTATAGTAATTTAGTTAATTCAAGTATATGAATGGTTTATTTAAATTTGTTATGATAGTATAGTGAAAACCCAACAATAATTAAAGGTGTTTTAATGTACTTTACTGAAATTGAAAAAATAGGTTACTTAAGAGCTTCGTTAAAGTAGTTTAGTGACAAAACAACAATAGCCAATGGTGGTTTAGTGAAACATTATAATGTATTTTATAGTAATTTAATAAATGTGTGCGCGCGCGCTTGTGTGTGTGTTTATGTGTATGCGCATACACACACACAAGTATACACACACATACACACACAAGCGCGCGCGCACAGAGAAAGAGAGAGACACACATAAATAAGGCCAAAACTTAATTCATCATTATTCTTCTCTATATAGAACTTTTGTCAAATCCCACCCTAACTCTAACCCGAGATATACACACTCAGATATACACAAACACACACACACACACACACACACACACGAACAAGGCTAAATCTTAATTCATCATCATTCTCCTCTATATTGAACTCTTGTCAAATCTCACCCTAATATTTTTCCTAAATCCAAAATCTTAAATTCGATTAAGAACCTTTAAAAAAATTACCCTAAACTAAGAACTTCAAAATCTTGTATTTGAAATGTAAACGTAAAACTAATTGAAATCAAATTCTAAACTAAGTGTATGATTTTCGATGATAATATGAAATTTTCATATTCTTATCGATAATTAATCACATGTGAAAATGAAAATGTGACTTAGTTCCCGTCTATCGGTTAACATACGTTCAGTGTTCGTCGTGATATAAAACTACATGAAGGTTGTTAAACACCGGACGTTATCGTTCAGTTTCTAACAACCGTTGCGTAGTTTATATGACAAGAATTAATATTCGATCGTATGATAACCGATAGATTTATCCCGTATGGACAAATTAGCAATGTATAAAGTAGACATCCGCATTCACTTGTATTTTTCATTCATTTCGGGATATTTCGTCGGTACCTTTCTACTGGTTCTCCGTATACAACGATAGATTAGATATTTGTTTCAATGATGTTTGACAGCATTGAAATGATTATTTGTTCTATTACAATGTACTTGGAGAACAGCGGGGAGATACTGCCGAAATTTTCTTAAAACGGATGAAAACATAAGTGAATGTATGTATACTTTATACATTCTTAATGGGATATATGCCTTACCCCTACAGCCGTTACCCTCGACATCCAATAAAGAATTTTAATATTATCATCATTTTTCTTCGAAGACGAATCCAACTCTTGAGCATTAAGATCAGAAGGAGAAAGTTCCGAATAGGAGTTGGAGGAAAGCCCAATCCATTAACAATTGAAATCAAACTTAACAAAGTCGTCAATTAAATCTAACACCAACGCTTCTTATTATCCGTCTATTTCGTATTTGTCACGAAATCTTAATTCCATAATTCTAATCTATATGAATCTTGCTACGTTCTATTTTCTTCAAATATGACATTCTCGTACCTCCACGACAAGAGTTGGATATACGTCGACATTTGCTCGAGAGCTACTGATTTTTTTCTTAACGGTGTTTACTTTTTCACTGATTTTTCCTATGCACGTCTTGGGATATCGAAAAAGCACGAAATCTATTGTCTTTGCTATAAGTGTATAAACACGCAATTGCAGAAGAAGTCGGATGTTAAGTTACATATCATGAAAAAAGGTTTCCTTAGAGATTACACCAAGTAGGATATTCACGGAGAAAAGGACGATGGAGGGCCAGTGCAAGAGTCAGAAAACGAATTCATTGAAGTGGAAACCGAAGTGTCACGACCCAAAAGTAAGGGACATGACCGGCACTTAAACTACGAACGTCTCAAGGCGTACGTATTCTAAGTAAGCCGAAAACCCAGAAATCCAAACCAAGAAGAGTAGTAGAGAGTAGGAAAACCAGTTTAAATCCAGAAGTTTTAATAGCATAAGCCGAATTATGCGGTTTTTAAAAACATCAAGTATTTTCTGAAAATTTCGGCAGAGTCTCCTTTGTAAATACTGGCCCCCAAACGGGATACAACATGAATAGTATACGAAATCAAGAAAAGGGCATCCCCAAGCGGGAGCTAGCTCTTCGTCAATCGACGGTCACAACCACACAAACAATATAATATACAACGCCAACGGCGAGGATCAAAACTCAAAAGGAAACTCAAAACCACCAGAAAAATAACGAGCGACTCTAAGGTCGAAAGAATAACCAACACTGGTCTCTATCTCAAAAAATACATGTTTGGTTGATGGAATTTACTAGATGCAACGGAATAATATTATACAAGGTAATATGATGGGTACGATACAAGAAAAACCCACCTACTAGCAAGTCACCCGAATGAAACTGAGCCCGCAAAGCCGTAATGAAACCTGTACGGCAAACCTGCAAGAAACTGGGGCACAACGGGGGTGAGTTGCCAACTCGTGAATAGAAAAATATCTACGCACAAAAATCGCATAAATAACGCAATCCTAGGTCAATGATCATAATATATCCTCAAAAATGTATATAACACGTAGCCTATAACAAGGCTAGGGTAAATATCTAACCCGAGTGTAATCTCATGTGCCCGTGTCAGTGCCTCAAGTAGCAATATATCATATGAATGAGGTATGAATGCATGAAACAGAATACATGTAAATGAAGAAACTGTTTTCATAAATTAGTGAGATTTCCTTCGTATTTTTAAACTGAGGTATCATAATGAAATCAGTATCAACAGTGTCTAGCATCGACACAAAACATAAATCTCACTGTCTCGAAATATCAATGTCTCAAGCTCAATATCTAGGGCGCCGTCCGTCCGGACCGGCCCCTACCATCCATCTCAAGACCACGACGGTATCCTCCGGATATCCGACGCGTCGGGTAATATCACCGGTAGGTAGTGCTCCCCAGCCAGGCTCAATGTCAACACCACATTCCTCTTGCCCCGGGGTACCATACCGGGCCCACCATGTACCCGTGACGGTTCCTCCACTCCTCGACACGGATCTCCAAAACCACAGCAAACTCATGGTGGACGACACTTTACATCACTAGAAAACCGCACATTTTATATTTTAAAAGATCATAAGTTGTAAATTTTGCGGCTTTCCCCGAAATCCAGAAATATCATAAATCTCAAGAAATCATCACAAGTGCATATGTCAATGATAATGAACTAGGCATGAACAACTGAATAACAGTATGCATGAAGTGGTAGGTAATAACTACAATATCTAATATGGCATATAAGGGAAGTACACTAATATCATGTCAACACTACTAGCTAACAATCTAAGTCAAGCAATTATATTCTCTAAAGTGTACGTGACATGGCAATTACCGATGAAGATGTGTGTGAGCCGGCAAGTAGGTGTACGTGGTACATACGCATCATCGGTAATGGTGCTGGTGTCCTAACAGCATGATATCAATAATGGAATATGCAGCAAAATAAATATGCGAGGCAGAGCGGACATCAATAATGTGCGGGAGCTGAATACTAGACACAATGATAACTAATCTGCAATAATCTAATATAAGTCCTACAATGGTGCCTTTTGAAATAACACGAATCATGGGGTTTTGAAAATTGGGGCTACGGTGTTTTTTTTTTTTATGAAAAGATACGTCGTTTTTGAAATATCCGTAGATTCCCTTGAGCTGTCTTTAAAAATGCCCACGATTCATTAGTTTTTGAAATAGGTAAGAAGTCTAATCTAATCTAACAACTACACTAAACTATACGGCTGAACTACAAGCTGAACTACAGGTAAGGAAACCGCCTATTATCTGAGTCGATACATATACATACCTGTATATGTATAGTCGGTGATCTCGCCTCAGTAATATCATATCCGATACCATATCTATAATCAGGCATCCCAAGTCAAGAGTGCGGATCAATCATCAATATAGCTCGTACGTAAATCTGTCGTACGGCATCCTAATCTGGGTACGGGTCAATATCACATTCATCATACTATTCACCTGGTATCCTCTTTATCAAATATCATGATCGGGGTACTGATCTACGTCTAGTACCATACTGATACCGCCTACGTATGCATGGACGTGTGTGAAACACTACGTTAAGGACCCGCTACAACGTCATGTCGTATCTAAGATACGAACCCTGCTATATCACTGATCTCACGGCCTCAAATCAAATCTCATCGACTCATTATAAATCCCAAGTACTATCATCCTCAATCCGTATGTGAACACATAGTCCCATACCCATGTGAACACATAACTATATAATCCCGTATAAGCGCAAATGAAAGAAGAAAGTATGCAAGTATGGGTGTGTGTGTGCATGTGTGGTGCGACCACTACTCTAGGGTTTCGCGACACCAAATCATCCAAGAACACCAAATATCTATATCATCGATAATATCAAACAAATTATAGTCAAAATATATATATATGTGTGTATACGTATTCGTATACATCACCACGAACTGCGGGGGTGCTATACGCCATCCACCCGACTTCTCCCCGTAGATATAAATCTACTCACCTGGTCCTCGCCAGCCGGTGCCGACGTTGCCACGCGCTTGCTTGTCGTCTCGAAGTCCACATGGGGGTACCTACATATCATAACGCACCATATCTCATTAAAATCCGACTCATGATCAAAACGACGCACGAATCCCACATAGGTCAAAACCTATGGTTGCTTTCACAAATCGACCCAAAAACCCTCAACGTCGGCGTACAAACGCCAGACCATCGAGAAAAACCCAAATACACTCATTTGCACATTCACGAACACTAATTTTAATATAAAATAGGTTAAAACTCACGAAAACCCCAAATTCACTCTAAAAGCCGTTTTTCCAAAAAACTAGCAAGCAAAATTACCCGTTTTAGTACAAAACTCGATGTTTAAATGAATGTAGCGGCCAATATATTTATTAAATATCTTAAATAAGTCAATAAAACCATTTCCATAATTTAATCACATAAATTTGCATAATTTCCAAAATCCTAGTTTGCAAAAATATCAATTTTAACACTTTTTAATGTAAAATTCATAATTTTACAATTAAACTTGGTTTTGCATATTTTAAATGGTTAAACCACTCAATATAATTTTTAAGATATGATGAAACCCTAACCATATTTTAATTCTCGATTTAACACAATATTTTCAAAAACTAGTTTGCAATTTTAACCAATTTCGACCATTTTATAGCAAAATGCACATACAACAAACTAGTTTGGATTTGCATGATTTAAAGCATTAAACTACATTTTATAATGTTAATAAAGTCATCAAAAGCTTAATCACATTTTTAATCCCAAGAATTTAACAAATTTCAAAAACCTAGTAAGCAATTAGCAAATTAACACAATTTTTCAAGTAACAACTTGTAATTAACAACTAGATTAGTTTTCTACAAAACTAATTATGTTAAACAACTTCACTAAACCATGCACAATCAACCACAACTCATTTTCCACAACAAACCCTAACTTGAAATCCAAAACTTGCAATTAAACTCACATATCCAAGTTAACACTTAATTTAAATTAGCTTTAAGAAACAAGTAACAATTTAAGCAAAAAGTTTTAGAATTATACCCAAAAATATATGAAGGTCCACAAGCATCCATGGCCTCCCAAAATGCTCTCTTTTCATAAGGATCCATGCTATACGGGCTAAGCTAAAATGGGTAGGAGTCGGATTTGGGTTTTGGGATTTTTTTGATGGATTTAGAAGCAATTTTTCATGAAGTTTTGAAGAGAAATGAGAGGGGAAATTGGAGGGGGGGCTGTTGCAACAGTAGGAGAGGGGAGGGCTGCTGGAATTGGAGTGGGAGAGGAGAGAGAGGGAGGTAGAGAAAGTGGGGGAAGAAGTCAAAGTCAATTTAAGGTCAAAGGTCCACCTCATTTCTCCATTTTCTTTTCTTTTCTTTCATTTCTTTCCTTTGAAATTCAAGTGGGGAAAATAAATGGGGGCTGCTGAATTCTTCAAGGGGAGAAGTAAATGGGAGTGTGTGGATGTGGGTACGGGTGTGGGGTGATGAAAAATGATAAATATAATACCCCAAACATCCATTTACGCTAAAAAAAAAGCCTTTTTTCTTCAATAATTTCTAAACCGTTTTGGCAAATGATTTCGTTCCAAAAACCACATGATAAAATTTTATTTAATATTTTATGATGCACAAAATTTGTTTCAACTCATTCCAATTTGTAATTTTCCCTAATTAAATGTATTAGTGACGGCTTAAAATAATAATAAAATAATATTTTTTTCAGAAAATTTGAAATTTCACCAGCGGCTCAATAAACACCAAATAATAGCAATTACATATCTAGAATATGTATATTTAATTTTTATAATAAGATATTTGTATTTTGACTTTTTACAGAAAACCCCCTTATTTTACCGTTTTTTCGAAATTCCGCCGAAACGATTTTCAAAACGTTACACGAAGAGTGGTAAGGGATAGTAGAAGAAGAGAAGGAAGAGCAGGAATGGCAGTTTAAAGAAGACGAAGCCGTCGAAAACGATAATACTGTGTTCGCGCCGGTCGATGACATGGATGGGCTTGTAAATACCGCTGGACTTCCTTATAATACGAAAAGCACTGGACCTGCGTTATTGAAGAGGTACAAAACTTCCTGGAGAATCCCTCTATATTCAAATTGCAAAGGGTTTTCGATACTATCTTTTTTCGTACGTCTCTTTCAGATCAAGTGCAAGAACAGATGGAGTGACCAGTCTTTCAACGATCTCCTAGCATTACCGAAGGAAGATTTTCCTGACGGAAATGAAGTGCCACCGGGCTAGTACGAGACGCAAAAGATAATCATAAATATCGGCCTAAAGTGTGAGAAGATACATGTATGCGAGTGACTGCGTTTTGTTCCGGAAAAAACACGCCGCACTTAAAAGCTGCCCAGTGTGTGGGAAAAGCCTATTCAAGCCTAAGAAAGACTCGTTCGAGTGATGTGCCTATGAAAATCCATCATCATTTTCCATTAATACCGAAACTGCAACGGTTATTTATGTGTGAGGAGACGGCGTCTGAAATGCAGTGGCACCGTAAAGCGCATCGTGAAGAGGAAATATATTGTGAAAAGTTTTAGATAAAAAGCATCCTTCGTTCAACGCAGATCGTCATAACGTGAGCTTGGGGATTGCGAGCGACAGTTTCAGTCCATTTGGGATGGCTCACGGCGGGCGTACTCACAGTACTTGGCCCATTGTGGTGACTATAAACAACTTGCCGCCATGGAGGGCTATGATGCAATCTTATTTTACGTTGGCGCTTTTAATCGACGATCTCTTGTCTCTTAGGAAAAACATCGATGTGTACCTTCAACCCTTGATCGATGAGTTAAAGTTGATGTATGAACCTGGTGTGAGAACCTATAACGAAGATGGTAAACAATTTTTTCAGATGTGTGCTGCTTTATTATGGACGATTAATGATTTTTCTATCTACGGCATGCTGTCGGGATGGACAATTCAAAATAAGCTTGCTTACCCTGATTGTCATATTCATACAAGCAGCATACGCTTAAAATTTAGCGGGAAAGGGTCGTTTATGAGTTACTGACGATTCTTGCATATAACTCACAGATTCAGAAGCAATAAAGAAATTTTCAATGGTAAGATGGAGACCGATATGCCTTCTGAATCATTGTCCGGTAATGACATATTGCAACAATAGATAGGTTATCAGAATATTACATTCGGAAAGAAACAGAACAAAGATGCAATTTCATGCCCATCTGGCTTGAAGAAGCTTAGTGGTTTTATTTACCACCGAAGACCGAACTGAGACGCGTGTTGGATATAGTGCCCTCAAGTCAATTATTGAATCGCAGGCACGCAATTGTGATGATTGAGGGATGACCTATACGGATAGAACAAGCTTACTCAAGATGATAGTATGCTATCAGGTTTGTCTTTATCATCATGTACATGATTTAGGTGGTATTACAGATCACTATTACATGTTGATAGAGCCCATAGGATTCTTGCTTGACTACCAGCATTATGATGATGATCATATAGGTAGGAGCTGGGTGGTCTATAAGCACATCCTTAAATGTCCCTAGTCGTGGGAGTATTGAGACCGGGCATTGATACTCCAGAGTAGATTAGTGTATACTTATCGAGAACCCGAAGAGGGGCGGTGGCCGGTCTCACAAGACATTGGTGTAAGTTTGTTCACCTAAGATAGTATACATGTGCTCATTGGGTTATGAGTACACTGGACGGACTCGCCGGGAACATGCTAGTCGGTACTATACCTATTGTCAGATAGCAGTTTCCAGGTGACATGAGTATAAGTTAGTCAGTCGACCTGAGATCGGCATTGGTCTCATGTGAGTTCCCACTGTGTTTTGATTACTACCCAACCACGACTCAAAGGAGTTGTGCAAATATGTTTTAGTTGGGTACAGTCCCGAGCCACATGGAGACAGTGAGCGGATCGTTGGGGATTCGTCTCTTCCGGTAATAGGGGTTGATATCGCGTTGTGCACGAGTGGCCATCACCAGAAATCCTTGGCCAAGATAGTCAAGAATTACTGATTTGGATCAGTTGTTTCTCAGATGGTGACGAGCTTCATACCGACCGCAATGTCGCGTTATTAGGGGTCTGACTTTATCCACCCCCCTAGACATGATATGCGATACTCTTAGACGAATAGACCGGACTGTATGGATATTATCACGGAAAGGTTCAGTAGGAGTTCAGACGAGTTTGCTCGTCGGCCTTCTTTTCGACATGTACTTGGGTAGCCGTTACGTACAACTAGTGCTACTGACGTGCTTTTGGTTAAACCCACTGCCAGCATACTGTTGAGTCTTTAGAGTTCCACACGGAGCGTTTCTCTGGTTCAGGCGAAACGATGTAGAGGCCGTATGGTCTTACAGCAGGGTTCGATCATATACGTACACTTGTGCACGTATCATGATTTGGACGGATAATACTAGTGGGCTTTGGTTTAAGCCGGATTCTAGTATTATATTGTTGGATTATTTTTGTCTCTTTGATTTCGTACTTTTCGGAATACGAATACGGGTATGTATATACGGTGATGAGTATTCTTGTAATTTCACAAGAGTACTTCTAGAAGAAGACACCTCATTTGTGATTTAATCCATTTACTTAAGTGAATAATAAGGTGGAAATATGAGATGTGACATTCATCATTATTCAAACATGGCTAACATGGTTGTGATGACTATTAAAGCATGCTTGAATAATTATGAAGATTATTGTGGCATGATTGAATGATTATGAAGACTATTGTGGCATGGTTGAATAATTGTGATGACTATAAATATGAGTAACATGATTCATAGTTATCAAGGAGAAAAAGAAGAAAAGAGCTAGCCATTCTTCATTCTCATATTCTTCATGCTCATGAGCCCTTGAACACACTCTCTCCTCCTTGGCTATCTTCTTCTCCCTCAACCCTAAACATTCTCATGAGTTTATAAATCTTGGGGATTTGAGACTAATTAATCCATAGACATTCTCTACATCAACTAGACTACCTAGCTTAGCGAACTAGGTACCCTAGTTATCTCTGTTTAGAGATTGGAGCTTGAAATACAAACTCTCGGGTGGATCATTTTTGACGTAAGGATGCCAATTACCAAGCTCGATCCGTACACTCGAGGAGCTTAAGAAGTGGATAAGAAGACCCAAAGGACTTGGACATGAAGGTATAAATCACTTCATAGTAGATTAGAACCTTCTTGAGATAATGCTAGTTTGGGTTTTCGATGAGATCCTGGATCAAGGTTGATGTTGCTTGCTACAAAAATCGTTGTTTACTACTTTCACCACCCCACAAACTTTGTGGGGTGTGCGACATCTACTTACATAGTATCAGAGCCAGGTTAAACCTTAACTAGCTTATTAGTAAGTACTTCGAATTTCGATCGACGGAAAAACTGCCCGAAATCATTTTTCAGACCATACTTGCTGTCGATTTTTAAAAGTATTCAAAAAATCATTTCAGTGGCCTTAAAAATACAAGCAGGATTTTCTAAGAACGCAGAAGAAAAATGAACTCCTAACTCGTTTATAACGCCGCGGAACCGTGGCAAAACTATGCGTTTTGCGGCCGATCCGCGGCAGAGTCAACTCCGACTCTGCCGATTTTTCTTCTGTGGGTCTTTTGATATGATATATGGTTTCTGGAATATTTAGTTTTTTCCTATATTATTTTGTGTACTAGTATGTGCATGGGGAAATACGGATTTTGTTAATCGATCGAAATTCTAAGTTACTTGGCTAATCGGGTTTTCTGTGTTTGTATATATATGTTGCGAAACATCGACTAATTGCTACATGTTGATTAGTCGGGGTTGCACATATTTGTATCTTTGTGCTGATATTGTGGTTGGATTGTCGTGGTGGATAGCCTACAGTGCAATGGTAGTAGTATAATTCAGATTTATTTGTATATTCATTATTGCGGGGCAAGCGTCCGACATGTGGATTGCCGTTTTTACCAGATCGTATATTCTTTTATTGGGGCACGACCGGTTTGAGGTCGATGTCTCCATTGTATATATATTTTCTTTTTTGTACTAGGATTACCCCGCGGTGGAGTGCACGAATATCCGGGTTCTAGAGGGCAACGGACCCGCATTTCGTGGCATTGAGACGGAGGGGGCCTTACTCTAGAATTGACAGGCTATTCGTCGCACTCGTAGGGGGAATAGGATGACCCATGGAGAGGTGCCCAAATTACCGGATTCTGTAAAGTACTGGGTGACCATACACTTTGTTGATTGGGGTTACCTCACTTCTGGGATTGGCGGGTAACTTGCCGCGCTCTTAGGGGTCCAGGTTTTCATTGCACAGGCTATCCATACGACCGGGAACGTCGGGTCTCATTAGCGGCTCAAATGAAACCCGGGGCTCCAAGTTTATCCACCATTCTGTGATGTTTCTGTGATGTTGCTTATATCATGCCAGGGAAAAATGTTACACACACACACACACACACACTAGTAGATGTTGTATATGTTTTGCACCCGAGCTAGTCCAGCCCCCGCTCTGCCGTTAGTTAAGTAACCTAACGGTGAATGACGGGGCCCTGTGGCGAATACGGCTGGCATATACGTACGTTATATTTTCGTTCTTTTTCTGGCGTGATTTGGATTAATTGATGGGTCTACGTTAATTTTGATTAATGCAAGGAAAAATAAACCTATTTGATGTTGTAGGAGCCAAGTTATTGAAAACAGACATTTTTCCTTTTGCTTTACACAGCGTTATTACGTTATGAATATCCAACATCTCATTTGACGAGGCAAGAACCGAGATCCCTTTACCGGGAGTGACCTCTTGAGCGAAAGTTTGCGTCATCGTAATAACTTCACTATAGTCATTTCCTTTTGCTTTGTATCGTGGTATTCAGTTTGGAATATCATGCACCTCATTCGATGAGGAAAGAGCTGAGATCCCTTCACAGGGAGAACTCTTTAGCAAAAGTTTACGCCACTATATATTTCTAAAACCACTCGAGTTCCTTCAACTATATCAAGTTCAATACGTTCACGTTTTTTTCGCCGAAAAACCATATGTAGCCCTCCGTCATTTCAAATGAATAGCACATGGTATTCATGTGATATTTTTTGGCCAAAATCAAGGCATCGTGAATGGTAGCTGTGTTGCTTATCCGTAGCATAGATAGATGCATTGGTTTAGAACAGTCGTACCATCTTGTTAGCCAAAGTCAAGGGTATGTACGGATGGGTCTAAATTAATCTAGATAATGACGGGTAGAACTTGACTTGCATGTTATGATTTGTTGGCCAAAATCAAGGTCATAAGCGCTTGGGGAAAAAATCATATCGGGAGTTTCAAACATACAGGAAACTTGCCAGGTATGCGCATAGCTTCTGGAGTGTGGTGACTTGAGTGGCTTCCATCAAGTTATCTTGCGATGATAGTTGGATCCCGATTCCCACTGATGAGTAGGTGTTACTCCTCGGGTGATTTTTAGATGATCCCGACTAATTCTCCTTTTAGGGTTTGAAGGAGAATTCGAGGAAACGGTAGGAGCCATCCTGATTAGATAAAGTGATTAACCATTCTAATCTAGATTAGAGTGCAAGCTGAGTGTTTCTTTTCTCTCTCTCTCTTTGGCAGCGACCATGGCCCGGCCCTAAACTAAAACTCATGAACAAGTTAACCGAACCTTCTAAAAACACTTTAGATTTTGGATTGTCATGGTCGCATATATTATTGCTACTCCTACTACTTATCCTTTGTATTTCTTCAGAACATTTCGTATCACTACGAAGATCCACATTACTTGGATATTCCATTGTATAGTTACATATAAACTCAAAGGAACTTGTTTCGGTTCGAGGATGGTTTCCGGTTCTGGAGAAATTGAATAGGACTATTCAGTTGTCTTTTCTCTTTAGCTTCTCTCAGGTTGTGAGGGCTACTGGTATTAGGAGAGTACACCTATTACGCTTATTGGATAGTCTTCTTCCAAACCTCAGGCTGGTGGCGAAAGGTAGGGAATGAAGAAAACCAATTAGCCTAAGTGTGGTGTACAGAAGATAATAAGTAAAGACATAAAAAATGATTAGTAAGAGGGCAAAGAAAATTGCGACTGTTAACATTCACGATGAAACTGCGTATATCATCGCCACTCCTACTTCACCTTTGAATTTCTCCGGAACATTCCGTATCACTACGAAGATCCACATAACTTGGATATGCCATCGTATAGTTACATACGAACTCGAAGGAACTTATTTCAGATCGAAAATAGTTTCCGGTTTAGGAGAAATTGAATAGGATTATTCAGGTTGTCTTTTCCCCTTTACTTTCTCTCAGGTTGAGTGAGCTCCTACCTTAGGAGAGTATACCTATTACTCTTATTGGATAGTCTTCTCCCTAACTATAGGCTGGTGCCGAAAGGTAGGGAAGGAAGAAAACCAATTAGCCTAAGTACGGTGTACAGAAGGTAATAAGTAAAGACATATGAAGGGAATTGGAGTGAGGGTATGGAAATATACGGTTACAGTCATGAATCAAGATAGTGGAAGAGGAATTACTAGGAATAGCCGGATACCCCTTCGAAACATTTTCATGTTTCAGTTTTGATGTGCAGTGTTAATTGAAAACTGTTTTCCCAATTGGATTCTGACTCCAGAGTATGTATTTACCAGACTTGATTCTCATATTTGTATAGCGTCACAGATACTGAGTGAGAGTAGAATATTGGGAATTAGGTGATAAGATCCTCAACATATCGGAATTCTTTGTAATTGGTGATATTTTAGGAAATCACCTGGGTTTTGCCTGACGGCAAATTATTTGGTTTTGAATATCCGTTGTTATGCACCAATTTCAAACTAATATATTTGTACATTTATTTTATAAAGTGAGATATAACATTTTGAAATTATGTCTATGATATTTACCTATATCAGTTGGTGGTTAGGTAAGGTGCATTCAACAGCGGTGTAATTCTTCTTAAGCATATCACAGTTTTCAATCTACGACGCACATGTGTTGAGTTATTGAACTCAGGAGACTTATACAATGTATTGTATGTTGTCCAGTGTCCATTAAGACAAAGGGGTTGGTACTCGTACTATATTCTGTTTACTTTTGACTTCTCTAGTTTTAGACAAGTATTTCGTTGAAATATAAGGTCCAGATATTGAGAAGTTATAGGTATAAGAATAAAGTAGAGAACCAAATGTTGCAAAGTATCAGGATTCTTCAAGGTGATAAAAAATGTAGATACTTATGCTGGGTATTCCATCATTAGTAATGGTTTTGAGAACTTGCTTCTCTTTCAGGTTACTCATACGTTGATGCATTCCTTGATGAGTAATACTGCTTGGCCTCCTTCCTTTTTGGTTTATATGCACTAGAAATAGCTGCATGTTTTTTGAATCTCGTTCCAATTAAATAAGTGTCTTTGTTTCTATATTGTATATAGAATGTATTCATATCTTAAACGATGTTAACGTATATGGAGTAGTCTAGCTTATGCTTAAAACCAGAATCTGGACAAACTCTAGGCACGTTTCAGTAATGGCAGTTTGTGGATTATCCCGGGCTTTGACGAGGGTTAACATTCTACCAACTGGAAGATCAATAGTTATATTGTTCTTGACTCGCCACCTCTTTAGTAAAATGAATTCTTTTCAGAAAACATTAGTGGGAGTATGGTAGAACTGAAAGTGATTCTAGAACTATAAATGATTACTGAAAATTTAGTAGAACCTAAACATTCAATTGATTTCACCAAATCCATTAGCTACTCCGTAAATTTGGTGGGTAATCTCAGGCAACCGAGAGGTACTTCGGTCTCCTCAAAGACGGTGACAGGGAGGTTTTTGATGACCCAAGCTTGCCGTTACTACTGTTCTAGACTATGAGACCTGGCAGGAGGATGAGTATAATGTCATTCTAAATCAGCTTTAGAAGTGCACGTGTATATGACTCTGCCAAAGAGTTGTTAAAGTCAGTGGGAGCAGCGGAAGTATGGTGGGCAAGTAGCTTATATTTATTTATAGACTAAAACAAGTATAGCGGAGATAGATCATCTAATTTTGATGTGACCGTCATAGAGTTTGATTTCATCAGAACAACAGATGAACCTGGTAAAAAGGTAGTAGGAAGTGATGTCCTGCTATTTGAATGCCATGCACTTGATAGGAAGAGATCTTCCTATACTACGATTGGTTATACACTGTGGTTATCACAAGGTGTTTTTCCACATAGGATCTGGATAAAATATCAGGGATTCTGGTTACTTGATATATAGTGTTAGATCTAAATTTAGGAAGTGTCCCAATTTGGGTACTTTGACACTATTCTAAAGTGTTTTAGAATGGACGACTCCTGGCATGGTGGTGTATCTGCAGGTGATGGAGTCATCCTCTTAAAAGAGATATTTTTAAGACTAATGAGGAGAGGGATTTGCATGATTGGCATATCTCTTGCTTAGACAATTGAGTCAATCATGAAATGTCAATTACCACACCAGATATTGATTTTGCACTAAATGCAATAAGTATTAATGTCACGACCAGTAATTTAGCACGTGACCGGCACTTAAATTACGCAACGTCTAAAGGCGTAACGTAAATCAAGTAAGCCGAAGCCCAGAAAATCTAAACTTTTTTGCGGAAAATAGTGGGGATGCAGTTTTGAAATAATGGTATAATGAATCGTGTTTTTCTTTAAATGCATAACTAATGAAACATGAAAATGCAAGTGGATTATACTAGAGTTGGAAACATGTTTCGTATTTTAAAATTTCGGGCAGCACCTCCCTTGTATATTTTGGTCCAAAACCATATACACAACAATATATAGGCATCCCCAAGCGGGAGCTAGCTCTTCGCCAACCGACGGAATCACAACCACACAACAACATATATACGACACCCAATGGCGAAGGTCAACCCAGAAAGAACAAATAAAGAAGCAAGATATCAAAACTCAAGAAAGCGATCATAAACTAATCGCTCTAAGTCTCGCACAATACACAAGTCTGATTAGGTCTACCAATATACAAATTCTAGTCTCTGATTTGATCTGATCTAATGGAGTTTGTCTAGATACAACGGAATATAAAGTACGAGAGTGGGCACGATCCAACATGTGTCCCACCTACCAAAGCAAAGCATCCTGGATGAAGTTGTGTGCCAGCAATACCGCAACTGATTCCAAGCGGTCAAACCTGCAAGAACTGTGGCATAACGGGGGTGAGTTACAACTCGTGAGTAGAAAATATCAGCAAGTAGAAATCGAATAAAACAACGATTTCCTAGGTCACTATATCCTGAAGGCAATACTATGATATCTAGGGTGACCAAGTACACATATATGTCAACAATCGAGTCAATGCAATGACATATATAAATAAACATCCGACATCATATGCCTGTATGCATGTGGATATCATCCACGTGTCCATCAACGACATAAACAGTATCATGGAACCTGAGTGTCTAAAACCGACACTCGAAACATCATGAAACCCGTATTCAGCATCGACACGTAAATCCTCATATCTCACGCGCCACATACTCAGATCAGCCCTCGTATATATCTCATCTCAGACGCCGCATTCTCAGATCGGCCCTCATATCCGTCTCATATCATAACTCCAAAACGATATCCTCCGTATATCCGCCGAGTTCTATACAATTATCGGTAGGTAGTGTTCCCTCTGCCAGGCTCATCGTCTACACCACAAAAATCATTTCTTGCACCGGGGTACCATACCGGGTCCACCATGTACCCGCAAATGGCATCCGCCAACTCCTCGAATCGAGTCTCGAAAACAAGCTCAGAACCGAGAAAACCCATGGTGGACGTCTCGAAATATCATATCAAGAGAAACCGTGTTTTTAAAAGCAATACACAATTTCCTTTGAAATATAACCACGGTTCCCAAATCCAGAGATCTCATGAAAACAGCATCTCAATGCATATAACCATAAAGTACGATGTATGCAACATAGACTAGTAATATGAGCATATCGGGTATATCATGCAATCATATAACCATAAAATACGATGTATGCAACATAGAGTAGTAATATGAGCATATCGGGTATATCATGCAAGCATATAACCATAAAGTACGATGTATGCAACATAGAGTAGTAATATGAGCATATCGGGTATATCATGCAGGCATATAACTATAAAGTACGATGTATGCAACATAGAGTAGTAATATGAGCATATTGAGTATATCATGCAAGCATATCAAGTGATAATACTAAACAATGAATGTACTTTTACGTTTAAGAATTATCTCATGATATGGCAGTTCTACTATGTAAGAAGCATGGCAATTACCGATGAAGAATGTGTGTAAGCCGGCAAATCTGTGCAAGTGTAACATGCGCATCAACGGTAATTATGCAGGTGTACTAGCAAATGATATCATATAGTATTAAATACTGAAAACATGATTGGTATCACACGAGAAATAATTCAACATAAACATGAACTATAATAAGGTAGCCTCTTTATGTCAACGATCCCGCCTCATAGTATCAAGTGTCACAAAATCCTCGATCATCATTCTCAATTCATGAGCGCGGATCAAACATTCGGTAAACGCATCGCGTACGGTAATCCATCGTACAGTGTCACAAACAGAGTAAGGAATATATCATCCTATTCACCAGCAAAGGAACGGATCTATAATCTCGTACAACATACCCTATCAATCAAATAACACATCTATGACAATCTTATATCATGTCATCTAACATATACGTCATATCTTGTTAATCTCAAGTCATATCGATCTCGATCTCATATCCTACCATTATCAACTCATTACTTGTCCTCTTCCAATTCATACTTATCATGATTCACTTCTCATTTCATATTCTTATATATCAATCCGAGCCATCTATATCTATCATCTCAATATCCCACATCATGTTATCTTATATACTTATATAATATTCTCAAGCCAATATATATTTATTAGTGTCAACTTTTATCATGTCATCTCTTTCTAAATCCTATAATCATGTTATATTAAGTTCGTAGCATATCCTTTATCAAACTTATAAGTTATATAACAATCTTTCCATATCAATGGTTGCGGGGTTGCTATACGCCATCCACCCGACTTCCTCCGTAGATATAAATCTACTCACCTGCTAAACTCCTCGCGTAGCCGAAGTCGGTGTGCTTCGTCGTCTCGGAAGTCCACGCGAAAGTACCTACAATCAAAACACAATCGCAATACTATTAAAATCAAGTCTGAAAAACCGATACGGCACACGGATTGCTTATAGGTTAGAACTGAAAGTCGACCTTAACACCGCCATGAGGTTCTAGAGGCATCAAGCATGCCAAATTCAAATTTTTATTAGGTGCTAAGGTTGACTAACAATATCTTTACTAGATTATTAAGGGTTTTCCTTTGTGATGTGATTAACTCAAGAGAAGAAAATAACATACAACCATTGTAGTTCGAGTCCTTCTCTTCAATAGATCCGTGTTGAAGTCCACGCGACTCTACTAGGCTCCTCTTCGAGTTGAACGAACCTCCTTCATGATCTTCGCGCCAAAGACGATCCACCCGAAATTCACAAACTCAAGCTAACCCTTCACTAATCTCATTAATGAAGCCAACACTCTACATCAAATTGCTAATCTAATATGTGATGGTGAAGTGGAGGTTTAATTTGCTCACTAGTTTATGTTCAAGCTTCATAGTTCACATCATATGTGAGAGTTGAAGATTGAACTATAGCAATTGAGGAAGAAAAAGAAGCTAGAGAGCAACCATGGGAGCAACTCATGAAAATGGCTAGGTTTTGAGAATGAGCAAAATAATGAATGACAACTCTTGACCCCCACTCATTCAAGCATGGAATTTTGCTAAAATTGCAACCATGCTTGAATAGTGAGTCAAGATGAATAAACAAATATAACTCCTATGCTTGCAACCATGCTATCAATTTACACCTCATTTCTATTTTTCTCAAAAAATAGAAAATCAAGCCATGCTTCATTATTTTATATATATATATATATACACAAACACGCACACACACACGCGCACACACATATATACATATATATATATATATATATATATATATATATATATATATAATGAAGAATAATTAGTGAGCTAATGATATTAGTTAAGATATAATTATATCACACACACACACACAGACATATATATCACATTATTAAATCAATACTTGATTTAATAATCCGGTTATATCTGTTAGTTATATGTATGCCCTAGAGGCCATTACTGTACATACGATGTATATTGTAATGGATGCTTGGACATATATAGGGAGGACTTTCTTGCTCGACATGATAGTATGCTATCTGGTTGTACTTTATCTTAACATGTACTCTGATTGTCTCTATGTTACATGTTGATAAAGCCCTTAGGATATGTACTCGACTACTGGGACTATGATGAGATCATACTAGTGGGGCCACGGTAGTCGACGAGTACATCCTATAACTGTTCCTAGTCGAGGGTGTATCGAGACAGGGCATCGATGCACCGGTGTAGACTAGCGTATTCGCATCTTGACCCATATGATGGGCGATGGATGATCCCATATCTGTTAGTTATATGTATGCCCTAGAGGCCATTACTGTACATAGGATGTATATTGTAGTGGATGCTGGGACATATATAGGGAGGACTTTCTTGCTCGACATGATAGTATGCTATCTGGTTGCTCTTTACTTTAACGTGTATACTGATTGTCTCTCTGTTACATGTTGGTAAAGCCCTTAGGATGTGTACTTGACTACCTGGACTATGATGCGGATCATACTAGTGGGGACATGGTAGTCCATAAGTACATCCTTCAAGGTCCCTAGTCGTGGGTGTATCGAGACAGGGCATCGATATACCAGAGTAGACTAGCGTATACCTTCTCGACCCATAAAGATGGGCGATGGATGATCCCATATCCATTGGTGTTTGATATCAGAGATGATATACGGGTGCTCAGTGGAGACTGGGTACACTGTACGGACTCGCCGAGAACTCCCAGATGGTATTATACCTTACGTCAGATGGCAGTTCTCTGGTGACACTGGTACAGGTTAGTCTGTAGACCCGAGATCGTCATAGAGTCTTGTGTGATTCCCACTGTGCTTTGATTTCCACCTTACCACGTCCAAGAGGGCGTGCAAAACGGTGGTTTTTGGGTACAGTCCCGAATCACATGGAGGCAATGAGCGATAGGAGGGGATTCGTCTCTCCTGGTATAGGGAGTTGATGTTGCGCTGTGTTCGATTGGCTATAACCGGAAATCCCTGGCCAGGGTTGCTGAGATGTACTGGTAAGAGTTACCAGTAGTTTCTCGAACTGTTATAGACCTCATATCGACACGACTTATCGAGCTATTGGGGTCTGACGTTTACCACCCCTAGGCGAGATATGCGACATATCAGACGACGAGACCAGACCGTACGGTAAGTGTTACTGGTTGGATTCACTGGAGTGTGAGAGGGCTTGCTCGTCGATCTTCTGATCGCTCAATACCCGGGTGGCCGTTATGTTTGGCAGACCGCTTGCGGCTTGTGGATGTTTGATATGATCATCATCTGCTGCCGGCGTATTGACGAGTCTTTAGAGTCCTACACAGAGGTTTCCTGGCTCAAGCGAAACGAAATAGGAGCGCATATGAGATATGTGCGGGAACGAGAATAATGCGTGTATGTGATACCGTATTCCATTCTCGTGATGAATGTATCGATTGGTTGTATGCGATATAACCTAGTTATCGATTCAAGCGTTGATTCGATAAGTCGATACATTGAATACTAGTCGGTTATGTTCGACATGACCGGATCATTGAATCAAGTGTTGATTTAATGATTTAATGCATAATTATATATTTGATATATTACATTGCATTAACTAGTATTGGTTCACTTTAAATGGATTTTCTCACTTGAATTGTGCAAGTTGTATATGTGATATACTTTTGTGCACTTGATTGTATCATGTTTAATGATACATGATTGCTAGGGTTTGTGTAAAGAATTAAACCTTGGTTAAGTAAATGGTTAGGGTTTTATTTTTTATTTTATCATTCATTTATCTTTTTAATTTAGATTAAAAAGAAATGGCATAAGAAAACAAAATGGTTTCTTTCTTTCTTTCTTTCATGAAGCTTGTTGAAGCTTCATGAAGCTTTGACCAAGTGACCATTTTGTCTTCTTCTTTTAACCCTAACCATTCATCTAAACTCAATTTAGTTCTCTACACAAAACCATGGTTAAAATTATGATAAGTATTATTATTCTTTTCAATTCTAAATACTCATCATAATATTATCATCATCTTCTTCTTCTTCTTCAAGAAGAAAACCTAGACTTCATCAATGGTGACTTGATGAAATGAGTGAGAAATCCAATTCTAAAGTGAACCCACTTCCTATTTCTTCATTCTCTACCTCTTACCAAGTAGTAGAGTGTGTTTTCTTCACAAGTTTCATGACTTGGTGAAGTGGGAGCTTGATCTAGTGATGCCTCGACGTAGATCATCTTCGGCATCGACGTCGACGACCTAGCCCGCCCATTTCTCCGATGAAGCCGACGCTAGAGCCCGGGATTCCATTTGGACAGCGAGGAGACTTCTTTGCGGAGCTATGGAGGTGGAGGACTGGATCTACAAAGGTTGTATTTCCGTTCTTTTAGTTAAATTGTTTACTAGTTACTTGTTTCGCCTAAAATTCTAGCCAACGATCCGTATTAGGGTTTCTCGGCACTTGTAAAATTAGAAATTGGCATGGTTGATGCCTTGTGAGACTTCATTAGCGTGCCTAGGAACCCTGCAGTGGTATCAGAGCCTAGTTAGAGCCTCAGGCGATGCGTAGACGAAGTTTGAAACCCGAACGAACCCGAAACCCTAAAATTCCATGCTCTCTGGCCTTTTTTCAAAAACTGGGTTTTTTCCAGATTAAAAATTTCTAAAAAATTCAGCATGGTCTTATTAGAATTACTGTGAAATTCGTGGGGCTAATTCGTCAAAAGTGCGGCGGAACCGCGGCAGAAGCCTGGCTTCTGCGGCGGTTCCGCGGCCATTTGATGACGTCACCCTTCCTATTTTGCACAGTAATTCCTCTTTCACAGTGCTGAGTTTTATGGGAATTTTTAATATTTATTCAAGAGTTGAATTTTCTGGGTTGTTTTGGGGATTCGATGATTCGATCGGATTATTAGATTTTGTCTATGTGGATTCCGGATAATTTTTGAATATGTTAAAAAGTTCAACCGGATATAAATACCCAATTTTTCCCCTGTCAGGAAATTTCCAAGGGTTGGATTTTTCCGTAGTTTAACGACGTTCTAAGTAGTGCAAGTAACGCGATGGTCCCTCTAGAAGACAACAAACCTTAACTCGATTATGTGACCGTCTTGAACTGCCCTTTGAACCTTCGGGTTTGGGACAGTACGGCGTGCCACATGTGAGGCGTTGGCTTGACCCTTCTACGGCTGGACCGTTGGTACCGAGGCACGAACTGAATGTTTTTAGACTTGTTTCATGTGTTAATCTCTATCGGGAAAACTTGGGTGTTCGATTGTTCGATCGGAAAGTTTAACATTTTCTATTTATCCGGAATGTGATACAATAATTGGAATTCACAAGTAGTTATGAGATAACTGAATGAATGTTGTAAATCTAGCGGTTTAGTCTCACTTGATCGGTTGCCACGGAATTTTGATGTGATCAAAAGTCCGTCGCAATCATGTAGCGTACGCGGATACTCGCCGAGTAAACTTAATAGACAGCCTCACTCCATAGCCCCGACCAAGTGACTGTAGGAGAACCCCATCGCCGAAAGCATCCGTTCGGGTGCTTGCGGTAGCGGTGTTCCGCCTTGGTGCACTTCGTCGACGGTATCGGGGGTGCAGCCGCCTACTGAAGTTTGCGACGAGCATTCGATCTGGATGCCGGGAATCTTGTTGAATTGCCCGACTTTATATTGAAAAGTGTTTTCGATAATGAGACTAAAATGCGGGGTTTATAATTGTTAGGCATGTGATGTCTAAGAAATTCATTTGATTAGGCATATGATATCTAAAGAGGTTGCGGATTCCAACTGTTGTAGTTTTACACTTTCTTTTCTGTGACCGTAAGTGTAATATGTGATATCGCCGGTTTCGTTGCTATATGTCAACGACAATTGGGATGCGCATATTTACTTACGCTGATGACATGTGATATTATGTGTTGCTGAATATGTTATATTGGATCGTCGTGTTTGAATAGCCGGGGTTTTTTTTATGTGAGATGAGTGTTTTTCATTTTCATTCATGTAAAAACTTGTATGTAATATTCTTTTATTGGGGCACTTCCAGGTTGCGGAAGATGTCACCGTTGATGTATATTATTTACTTTTCCGCACTAGGATAGACCCAAGGAGGAGGGCACAAGCAACCGGGTTCTGGAGTCCAGTGGGAGACCAACTCGAGGAGTCGAGTCCGGGTCTCCTAACTCTAGAATTGGTAGGGTTGCTTGCCGCTCTCGTAGGGGTCTAGGGGTGTGGGTTTGGCTATTCATCGCGACCGTGGAATCCGTGTTTTATACTGGCTCGTATTAAAAACATGGACGTCCTAGTATATCCAATATTTCATATGATTCTTCTGCTGCGATATCTGTGATGTGATCATTTGATATGTTCTGTGATAGATACAGTATATTGTATATATGATATATTATATAGACGTTACTTATGTTTTACACCCGCGCTAGCCCTGCCCTGCTCTGCCGTTAGTTACCTAACCTAACGGTGCACGAGGGGACATCGAGGCGAATGCGGATGGCATAAGTGTACGTCGTATTTATCTGTGATGATTAGGTACTTAATTGATGGGACTTCATTAATGTGATTAATGAAAGAAAAGAAACCTAAGATGTTGTAGAATCAAATTTTAAATAAAACAGGTAGCTACAGTTCTTGCTTTGCATAGCGGTATATGTGATATATCCTGCATCTTATTCGATGAGGAAAGGACCGAGATCCCTTCACCGGGAGTGACTCCTTTAGCAATAACTGGCAGATGCTACACATTCGGTTTGACTTTTGATTGCTTCTATAGTTTCTGCTTTGCACAGCGATATATGTGATATATCCCGCACATCATTCGACGAGGAAAGGGCCGACGATCCCTTCACCGGGAGTGACCCCTTTAGCAAAACTGGAAAAGCCTCAAAATCACTCCATTTCTAAACTTCATTTGATTCTACAACGATATCAAGTTCATTACGCAATAGGTTTTCTGAAAAACCTGTCGTAGCCCTCCGTCATTTCAGATAACTACTAGTTAGTATTCGTGCTACGTTTGTTGACTATGTTAAGGCGTAGTGTGCGGTAGCTAATTAGTGCTTATCTGCATAAGCATATGATGCGATTGGATTAGGGTAGTCGTGCGACTTTGTTGACTATGTTAAGGGTCGTGCGGGTGGGTTTAATTCAATCGGGAAATGACGGGTTGAACTTGACTAGCACTTATGATTTGTTGACTATGTTAAGGTCATATAGCTGCTAGGGGCAAAATATTATCGGGAATTTCAAGTGTTGAAATTTGCAATGAGATTGCATACCTTCTATGAGATAGTTGGATCCCGATACCCGCTGCGAGTAATTGTTACTCCTGGGAGAGTTTTACACATTACAATTAGCCGATCAAGTAGGTGTCTAGAAAGGTGTCAACGGGGTTACGCCTCTGGGAAAACGAGGTTTACATTAATTAGGTCCGTGCGAAAGCACGGGGCACCTCCCTCAAAGTACCGACACTGGCCTGGCTGAAAGATTGGCGAAGTTGTAGGGTGTAATTAATCCCGGCTAGTCTTTCCTTTTAGGGTTTGAAGGAAGATTTGATAAAAACCAGTGGGAGCCATCCTGATTAGATAAAATAATAACCAATCTGATCTTGCAAGAGCATACGCTGAGTGTTTTCTTCTCTCTCTCTCCAGGTAGCGACCATATCACGCCTTAATCAAGATAATAATATGGATGTATTGACCGAACCCGCATATTATACTGTGCTGGGGAACGTTGGTCCCGCTCCAGCTTATAATTGTTATAAGACAGAGCAGGAAATTGGGGATTACCAGAATTCCCGTGCCACCCAAACGAAGAGAGTGCATGCTGATGCATCATCTTCGGGTGTGTTCATTACAAAGAACTGTTTCTCAGTATCCTCCGCATCCTGGGGATATGATACCGGATCAGGATCCCAGATATGTAATATGTTACATAGGGCTACAAAAGGGTAGAAAAACTGAGAACGGGTGATAAGTTTCATGAGGCAGAAAACGGGGAAAGTGTTGCAGCCAAGTCTGTCAGTCACTGTCACCCTGTATTTTCAATACATTGATTCTGAACGAATGTTATTAGGTACCGAACCTGATATACAAAATCATATCAGTCTCTTTATTAGTAAAGAAATGATATAATTTTGTATTGTTGGATAATGTTTTGAACATTTCCTATATCAAAAGTTGATCGGTTCCGGCACGTTATCTAAAAGCATTAATGTTCTAAATCAAACTACAGTTCTTAGTATATAGAACACACACAAGAGGAAGAGTTCAGAAATGAACGGATCCTTCTTGAGGCATTGTAGACTAGGTCAGATCAATGTGACACGACTAGCTAAAGTTACATGTAGATGCATATTTAAACAAGTTTGAATTTCCATCTTGTGAAACTCGCCAGTCATGTCACAAAGATAAGATGACCACAGCTCTGTTTATTGGAAACAGAGAAAGAGTTAGTGAACTCTTGGGATGATACATGTTGATGTATGTAGGTCCCCTGTCTACACATGCCAAGGCCGGTCCTTTGTACTTCATTACATTCTCTGATACTCTCTCAAGATTCAGACATATGTTCCTGTTGAAACACAAGTCCGAACCTTTTGAGATATTCACAGAATATAAGTTAGAAGTAAAGAACCAAAATACGGGTATAAGTATTATGTCCTTTGATGTGATCGAGGAGGAGAATACTTGAGCACGGAAATCCTGGACTATTCTAAAGGAGAATGAGATTCTCTCTCAGTATTACTCCTCTGAATACACCATAGCACGATGGTATATCGGGGTGGAGCAATCACACCCTATATGATAAGGTGTGCTCTATGATGAGTACTACTGAGTTACCTATTTCCTTTTAGGAGTTATGCACTTGAGAAGCTGCATACCTATTGAATAGGGTTCAAATCAAATCAGTAGCCTACCACTTCATATATGATATGGAAAGGGAAGAGCCCATATCTTAAATTGGTTAAGATTTGGGGTTGTCCGGCCTATGTCTAAAAGCATAATCCGGACAAGCTCGAGGCAAGGTCAGTTATGTAGAACTGGAAAGGTTCCAGCTATACAAACTGCAGCTGATGATTTGAAAGAACCAAGGGATTCAATAGTTACCGACGAACCTCAGCCTCTCCGCCGATCTAGTAGGGTTCCTCACCCACCTGAGAGTTACTTCGGTTTCTCTATGACAGTGGGAGCGAGGAATGCATCATGAGATGATGACCCAACTGGTTTCGAGCTGGACATCAGGAGTGAGACTCTGTAAGAATGGCTGGATGCTTAGCGATCTGAGATGGAATCCTTATATACCAACAAAGTATGGACTTTGGTTGCTTTATCTGAAGGGTTAAATCCCCATCAGGAGCAAGTATATCTTGAGAAGATTACTTGGTGTAGATGGAAAAGTTGAGACTTTCAAAGCTAGACTTGTTAAAGGTTTTCATCATTTACCAGGCGTGGATTATGATGAAACATTTTTCAAGTAGCTATGCTTAAGTCCATCTAGATCCTACTTGCCACGGCTACATACCATGACTACGATATCTGGCGGTTGGGTGTCTTGACTGCTTTTCTAAATGATGATTTGGAAGAAAGCGTCTATAAGTACACAGCCAGAGGGCCTCGTAGACAGTGGGAGCAGCGGAAACGTGTGCAAGATGTTTTATGTGATAAAGCAGGTATCGCGGAGTTGGAACGTCTGTTTTGATGTGGTAGTCAAACAGTTTGACATCATCAAAATGGTAGATGAACCTTGTATATACAAAAAGGTAGTAGGGAGTATGGTGGTGATCCTCGTAGAGTACGTGGATGACATACTCTTGATAAGAAAGGAGTTTCCTTTGCTACGCTCGGTCAATCTCCGCTTATCACAAGGATTCTCCAGATAGGATCAAAGTGATACCTCCTCCATCCTGAGCATTCATCTATGAGATAGATGTTATTTGGGTGTTAGTATACTCACTAGTTGTAGTGAGATGGTATCAATCGATCCTGGGGAGAATCACTGGAAAGGTTCCAGGGTGATAAGGACGACTGAATGTCAGTCGCAGGCATTGTCTTTACCCTCAGTAAAGGGACGGTATGTTGGAAGAGTTCCAAGCTAGATACCGTGGCATACTAGACGATAAAGGCTGCATACATCACTACTTAAGATGCTACCAAAGAGGCAGTCTGGATGTATATTAGTTCATGAGATGAACTTAGTTCCTCCCATTGTGAGACAATGGAGTTGTGGCTTATGCCAAGGAACGCCGGTCCCATCAGTGATCCAGACATATTCTAAGGCAGTATCACCTGATCATGGAAATGATTGATCTCCAGGGTGAACAAGGTTAGGAGAGCAGACTCAGAGGACAACACGGCGGATCCACTCACGAAGGCCTATTCCCAGAGAGAGACTTTTATGGGATGGTTGAGTATGAGATACTACAACCACTGCTACAGATGGCCCTAGTGCAAGTGGGAGATTGTTAGTTATATGTATGCCCTAGAGGCCATTACTGTACATAGGATGTATATTGTAGTGGATGCTGGGACATATATAGGGAGGACTTTCTTGCTCGACATGATAGTATGCTATCTGGTTGCTCTTTACCTTAACGTGTATACTGATTGTCTCTCTGTTACATGTTGGTAAAGCCCTTAGGATGTGTACTTGACTACCTGGACTATGATGCGGATCATACTAGTGGGGACATGGTAGTCCATAAGTACATCCTTCAAGGTCCCTAGTCGTGGGTGTATCGAGACAGGGCATCGATATACCAGAGTAGACTAGCGTATACCTTCTCGACCCATAAAGATGGGCGATGGATGATCCCATATCCATTGGTGTTTGACATCAGAGATGATATACGGGTGCTCAGTGGAGACTGGGTACACTGGACGGACTCGCCGAGAACTCCCAGATAGTATTATACCTTACGTCAGATGGCAGTTCTCTGGTGACACTGGTACAGGTTAGTCTGTAGACCCGAGATCGTCATAGAGTCTTGTGTGATTCCCACTGTGCTTTAATTTCCACCTTACCACGTCCAAGAGGGCATGCAAAACGGTGGTTTTTGGGTTCAGTCCCGAATCACATGGAGGCAATGAGCGATAGGAGGGGATTCGTCTCTCCCGGTATAGGGAGTTGATGTTGCGCTGCGTTCGATTGGCTATAACCGGAAATCCCTGGCCAGGGTTGCTGAGATGTACTAGTAAGAGTTACCAGTAGTTTCTCGAACTGTTATAGACCTCATATCGACACGACTTATCGAGCTATTGGGGTCTGACGTTTACCACCCCTAGGCGAGATATGCGACATATCAGACGACGAGACCGGACTGTACGGTAAGTGTTACTGGTTGGATTTACTGGAGTATGAGCGGGCTTGCTCGTCGATCTTCTGATCGCTCAATACCCGGGTGGCCGTTACGTTTGGCAGACCGCTTGCGGCTTGTGGATGTTTGATATGATCATCATCTGCTGCCGGCGTATTGACGAGTCTTTAGAGTCCTACACAGAGGTTTCCTGGCTCAAGCGAAACGAAATAGGAGCGCATATGAGATATGTGCGGGAACGAGAATAATGCGTGTATGTGATACCGTATTCCATTCTCGCGATGAATGTATCGATTGGTTGTATGCGATATAACCTAGTTATCGATTCAAGCGTTGATTCGATAAGTCGATACATTGAATACTAGTCGGTTATGTTCGACATGACCGGATCATTGAATCAAGTGTTGATTTAATGATTTAATGCATAATTATATATTTGATATATTACATTGCATTAACTAGTATTGGTTCACTTTAAATGGATTTTCTCACTTGAATTGTGCAAGTTGTATATGTGATATACTTTTGTGCACTTGATTGTATCATGTTTGATGATACATGATTGCTAGGGTTTGTGTAAAGAATTAAACCTTGATTAAGTAAATGGTTAGGGTTTTAATTTTTATTTTGTCATTCATTTATCTTTTTAATTTAGATTAAAAAGAAATGGCATAAGAAAACAAAATGGTTTCTTTCTTTCTTTCTTTCATGAAGCTTGTTGAAGCTTCATGAAGCTTTGACCAAGTGACCATTTTGTCTTCTTCTTTTAACCCTAACCATTCATCTAAACTCAAGTTAGTTCTCTACACAAAACCATGGTTAAAATTATGATAAGTATTATTATTCTTTTCAATTCTAAATACTCATCATAATATTATCATCATCTTCTTCTTCTTCTTCAAGAAGAAAACCTAGACTTCATCAATGGTGACTTGATGAAATGAGTGAGAAATCCAATTCTAAAGTGAACCCACTTCCTATTTCTTCATCCTCTACCTCTTACCAAGTAGTAGAGTGTGTTTTCTTCACAAGTTTCATGACTTGGTGAAGTGGGAGCTTGATCTAGTGATGCCTCGACGTAGATCATCTTCGGCATCGACGTCGACGACCTAGCCCGCCCATTTCTCCGATGAAGCCGACGCTAGAGCCCGGGATTCCATTTGGACAGCGAGGAGACTTCTTTGCGGAGCTATGGAGGTGGAGGACCGGATCTACAAAGGTTGTATTTCCGTTCTTTTAGTTAAATTGTTTACTAGTTACTTGTTTCGCCTAAAATTCTAGCCAACGATCCGTATTAGGGTTTCTCGGCACTTGTAAAATTAGAAATTGGCATGGTTGATGCCTTATGAGACTTCATTAGCGTGCCTAGGAACCCTGCAATATCCATCGGTGTTTGACATCAAGGATGGTGTACGGGTGCTCAGTAGAGACTGGGTACACTGGACGGACTCGCCGAGAACTCCCAGATGGTATTATACCTCACGTCAGATGGCAGTTCTCCGGTGACTCTGGTACAGAGTAGTCTGTTGACCCGAGATCGTCATAGAGTCTTGTGTGATTCCCACCGTGCTTTGATTTCCATCATACCACGTCCAAGAGGGCATGCAAAAAGGTGGCTTTTTGGTACAGTCCCGAATCACATGGAGGCAATGAGCGATAGGAGGGGATTCGTCTCTCCCGGTATAGGGAGTTGATGTTGTGTTGTGTTCGATTGGCTATAACCGGAAATCCCTGGCCAGGGTTGTTGAGATTTACTGGTAAGTGTTATCAATAGTTTCTCGAACTGTTATAGACCTCATATCGACACGACTTATCGAGCTACTGGGGTCTGACGTTTACCACCCCTAGGCGAGATATGCGACATATCAGACGACGAGACCGGACTGTACGGGAGTGTTACTGTTCGGATTCACAGGAGAATGTACAGGCTTGCTTGTTGATCTTCTAAGCGCTCAATACCTGGGTGGCTGTTACGTTTAGCTGACCGCTTGCAGCTTGTGGGTGTTTGATATGATCATCACCTACTGCACGCGTATTGACGATTCTTTAGAGTCCTACACAGAGGTTTCTTGGCTCAGGCAAAACGGAGTAGGAGCACATATGTGATATGTGCGGGACCGAGGATAATACGATATGAGATACCGTATTCTATTCTCGCGGTATTTGATATCAGCTGGGTCATCGGATCAAGTGTTGATTCGATGAATCGGTACAGATAAATATTAGTCGGTTATATGCGATATAGCTGGATTGTCGGATCAAGTGTTGATTCGATAATTTAATGTATTATAATATATATGATATATTAAATTACATTAACTAATATTTGCTCACTAAAAGATTCTTTTTCTCACTCGGGTAATACATTGATATATATGCGATATATGTTAATTGTATTATTTTATTTTGTTACGATAAATATTGTATATGTGATATATAATATTGTAACATAATATGATTACTAATGCAACATGTTTAGTGGAGATTAAACATGGTTAGGGTTTGATTAGGGTTAAGTTTTTCTAGATGTTTCTAGAAGCTTTCTTTTTGTTTTTTGCAAAGATATTTGTTTAGATATTTTTGCATGATATTTCCTTAACCCAACCAAACCTTTAACCTTAGTCAAATCTCTACAAGGGTTAGTTTGACCATGGTTGCATTATTCATCCTTATCATAACTATCATTATTCATCACAAAAGAATGGATGACTATTCTTCTTCTTCTTCCTCCTTTTGCAAAGCTTTCTTGCTTTTTATTTGTGATGAAAAATGAGTGAGAATAAGAAAATAAAAGAGAGCAAAAATCCTACTTCATCATCCTCATCTATCCTTGCCATTTAGATGAGGGTGTTCACTTCATATTATGAGTGTTAGCTTGTGTTAACGAAACTTCAAGGTAGATCATCTTTGTATCGAAGATCGGAAGCAAGACTGCATCTTTCTCTTCGTGGAACCTCTCGAGAGTCCGGAACATGATGATCGCAGCGAAGGGACTTCAACACGGAGCTTTAGAAGTGAAGGACTGAATCTACAAAGGTTGTAATCCCTCTCACTTAGTGTTAAAGAGTTTAACATGTTAGTTTTCGCCTAAACTCTAGTTTAAAGATCCAGCTTCGGGTTGTTCGGCATGGCTAATTTTTAAATCGGGCATGGTTGATGCCTCGTAGAACCTTGTATGTGTGCCCAGCAACCCTACAGTGGTATCAGAGCCAAGCTAGAGGTATAGGCGAAGTCTAGACAAAATTTAAAGTCCGATCGAACCCGGAAAACCCGATATACCCTAGTTTCTGGAAATTTTTTCAAAATGTGATTTTTTGTGAATTAAAAATGCTCAGAAAAATAAGCAGGGAAATATAGAAATTACTGTGAAGTACGGACCCTTGATTCGATCACGTGACCGCGGAACCGTGGCCAAACCTTGCACGTGACCGCAGTTTCGCGGCTGAAAAGTGTCATTGGGGCCCGCAACTTCACAGTATTATTTTTGGGTTCTTTTGCACAATTCTGGGAATTTTTAATTACACTCAAGTGTTGAGTTTTCTAGGGTTGTATTGGGGACTCGTTGATTCGATCGGATAATTTAACTTCGTTTAGTTTTTCCGGATATTTTTAGAAACTGTTAAAAAGTTCGAACGGATATCAATAACTTACTTTTTCCCCAGTTGGAAATTTTTTCAAAAGTTGGATTTTTCTCGAGTTTGAAACTTTCTAAGTCGTGCAAGTAACGCGGTGGACCCTCTAGAAGACAACAAACCTTAACTCGATTATGTGACCGTCTTGAACTGCCTCTAAACCTTAGGGTTTGCGGCAGTACGGCGTGCCACATGTGAGGCGTTGGCTTGACCCTTCCACGGCTGGACCATCGGTACTGTGGCATGTGATGGATATTTTTGAACTCCGCTCAAATGTTGAGCTATTTGGGAAATCTTGGGTGTTTGATTATTCGATCGGAAAGTTTAACATTGTCTATATATCTGGAATGTGATACAATAATTGGAATCCACAGGTAGTTATGAGATAACTAATTTGAATGTTATAAATCTAGCAGTTCAGTCTCAGATGATCGGTTGCCACGGAATTTTGATGTGATCAAAAGTCCGTCGAAATCACGTAGCGTACGCGGATACTCGCCGGGTAAACTTAATAGACAGCTACGCCCCATAGCCCCGACCAAGTGACTGTAGGAGAACCCCGTCACCGAAAGCATCCGTTCGGGTGCTCGCCGCAGCGGTGTTCCGCCTAAGTGCACTTCGTCGACGGTATCAGGGGTGTGGCCATCTACTAAAGTTTGCGACGAGCATTCGATCAGGATGTCGGGAATCTTGTTGAATTGCCCGACTTGATATTGAAAAGAGTTTTCGATAATGAGACTAAAATGCGGGGTTTATAATTGTTAGGCATGCGATGTCTAAGGAATTCATTTGGTTAGGCATGCGATGTCTAAGGAGGTTGCGGATTCCAACTGTTGTAGTTTTACATTTTCTTTTCTATGACCGTAAGCGTAGTATGTGGTGTATCGCCGGCTTCGTTGTTACACATCAACGACAATCGGGATACGCATACTTGCTTACGTTGATGATATGAGATATTATGTGTTGCTGTGATATGTTATATTGGATCGTCGCGTTCTGAATAGCCGGGGTTTTTATGTGAGATGAGAGTTTTTCTTTTTCATTCATGTAAAATTCATTTGTATGTATTATTCTTTTATTGGGGCACTTCCGGGCTGAGGATGATGTCACCATTGTATATTATTTACTTTTCCGCATTAGGTAGACCCAAGGTGGGGAGCACAAGTAACCGTGTTCTGGGGTCCAGTGGGAGACCATCTTGAGGAGTCGAGACCGGGTCTCCTAACCCTAGAATTGGCAGTGTTACTTGCCGCTCTCGTAGGGGTCTAGGGATGTGGGTTTGGCTATTCATCGCGACCGTAGAATCCGTGTTTTATACAGGCTCGTATTAAAAACACGGACGTCCTACTATATCCAATATTTCATATATGTTCTTCTGCTGCAATGTTCTGTGATGAGATCATATTACTGCCTGAGACGAATGTTTATATTATATATATATGAGATATATGTTATATTGCAGATTTCGTTTCAAATGTGATGCTTGTGAAGCATAATAAAATGGGACTTCATTAATGAGATTAATGAAATAAAAGAAACCTAAAGATGTTGTAGAAACTTGTTTAAAAACTGATAGCTCTAGTTCTTACTTTGCATAGCGGTGTTCCTTGTAGAACATCCAGCACCTTATTCGATAAGGAAAGAGCCGAGATCCCTTCACCGGGAGTGACCTCTTTAGTAAAACTAGCAGATGCTACAAACTCAGTTTGTCTTTTGATTGCTTCTATAGTTCTTGCTTTGCACAGCGGTATATATGATATATCCTGCACCTTATTCGATGAGGAAAGGGCCGACGATCCCTTCACCGGGAGTGACCCCTTTAGCAAAACTAGAAAAGCCTCAAAAACATTCCATTTAAAATCACTCGATTCTACAACGATATCAAGTTCATTACGCAAAGGGTTTTCTTAAAAACCTGTCGTAGCCCTCCGTCATTTCAGATAAGTACTAGTTAGTATTCGTGCTGCGGTAGTTTGGCCTTCGTCAAGGCGTAGTGTACGGTAGCTAACTAGTGCTTATCTGCTAGCATACGATGCGATTGGATTAGGGTATTCGTACGGCGTAGTTTGGCCTTCATCAAGGGTCGTGCGGGTGGGTTTAATTCAATCAAGAAATGAACGGGTTGAACTTGACTAGCGGACTATGGGTAGTTTGGCCTTCGTCAAGATCATAGGACGCTAGGAGTAAAATATTATTGGGAATTTCAAGTGTTGAAATTTGCAATGAGATTGCATACCTTCTATGAGATAGTTGGATCCCGATACCCGCTGCGAGTAAGAGTTACTCCTGGGAGAGTTTTACACATTACAATTAGCCGATCAAGTAGGTGTCTAGAAAGGTGTTAACGGGGTTACGCCCCTGGGAAAACGAGATTTACTTTAATTAGGTTCGTGCGAAAGCACGGGGGACCTCCCTCAAAGTACCGACACTGGCCTGGCTGAAAGATTGGCGAACTTGTAGCGTGTAATTAATCCCGGCTAGTCTTTCCTTTTAGAGTTTGAAGGAAGATTTGATTAAAACAGTGGGAGACATCCTGATTAGATATATTAGATAACCAATCTAATCTTGTAAGAGCATACGCTGAGTGTTTTCTTCTCTCTCTCTCCACGTAGCGACCATATCACGCCTTAATCAAGATAATAAAAAGGATATATTGACCGAACCCGCTTGTTATACTGAGCTGGGGAACATTGGTCCCGCTTCAACTTATAATTGTTATAAGACAGAGCAGGAAATTGGGGAATACCAGATTTCCCGTGCCGCCCATACGAAGAAAGTGCATGCTGATGCATATTCTTCGGGTGTGTTCATTACAGAGAACTGTTTCTCAGTATCCTTTACGTCCTGGGTATTTGATACCGGATCAGGATCCCACATATGTAATCTGTTACATAGGCTACAGATAGGTAGAGAACTGAGAATGGGTGATAAGTTTCATGAGATAGAAACGGTGCAGGTGTTGCAACCAAGTCTGTTGGTCACTATCACCCTGTATTACCAGAATACATTGATTCTGAACGAATGTTATTAGATACCAAACCTGATATACAACATCATATCAGTCTCTTTATTAGTAAAGAAAGGATATAATTTTGTATTGTTGGATAATGTTTTGAATATTTCCTATATCAAGAGTTGATCGGTTCAGGTACGTTATCTAAAAGCATTGACGTTCTAAATCAAACTACAGTTCTTAGTATACAGAACACACAAGAGAGGAAGAGTTCAGAAATGAACGAATACTTCTTGAGGTATTGTAGACTAGGTCATATCAATGTGACCCGACTAGCTGAAGTTACATTAAGATGCATATTTAAATTTGTTTGAATTTACATCTTGTGAAACTTGCCGGTCATGTCACAAAGATAAGATGACCATAGCTCTGTTTATTGGAAACAGAGAAAGAGTTAGTGAACTCTTGGGATTGATACATGCTGATGTATGAAGGTCCCCTGTCTACACATGCCAAGACCGGTTCTTTGTACTTCATTACATTCTCTGATGATCTCTCAAGATTCAGACATGTGTTCCTGTTGAAACACAAGTCCGAAGCTTTTGAGATATTCACAGAATATAAGTTAGAAGTAGAGAACCAAAAACGGGTATAAGTATTATGTCCTTTGATGAGATCAAGGAGGAGAATACTTGAGCACGGAATTCCTGGACTATTCTAAAGGAGAATGAGATTCTCTCTCAGCACCTTCGTATACACCATAGCACGATGGTATATCGGGGCGGAGCAATAGCACCCTATGTGATATGGTGTGCTCTATGATGAGTCGTACTGAGTTTCCTATTGGGAGTTATGCACTTGAGAAGTTGCATACCTATTGAATAAGGTTCAAATCAAATCAGTTACCTACCACTTCATATGTGATATGGAATGGGAAGAGCCCATATCTTAAGTTTGTTAAGATTTGGGGTTGTCCAGCCTATGTCTAAAAGCATAATCCGGACAAGCTCGAGGCAAAGTAAGTTTTGTGGAAGTTTGTTGGATATCCCAAGCATTCACAAGGGAATATCTTCTACCAAATAGAGGAACAAAAGATGTTTTGTTTCTCAGCATGCCACCTTTATGAAAGGGAATTTCTTGTGAAGAAATTAGTGGTCATGAGGTAGAACTGGAAGGAGTTCCAGCTATACAAACTACAGCAGATGATTTGGAAGAACCAAAGGATTCAGTAGTTACCAACGAACCTCAGCCTCTCCGCCGATCTAGTAGGGTTCCTCACCCACCTGAGAGAAACTTTGGTTTCTCTATGACAGTGGGAGCGAGGATTGCATCATGGGATGATGACCCAACTAGTTTTGAGCTGGCCATCAGGAGTGGGACTCTGTAAGAATGGCTGGATGCTTATCGATCTGAGATGGAATCCTTATACACCAACAAAGTATGGACTTTGGTTGCTCTATCTGAAGGGTTAAATCCCCGTCAGGAGCAAGTATATCTTGAGAAGATTACTAGGTGTACATGGAAAAGTTGAGACTTTCAAAGCTATGCTTAAGTCCATCCAGATCCTACTTGCCACGGCTACATACCATGACTACGATATTTGGCGGTTGGGTGTCATGACTGCTTTTCTAAATGTTGATTTGGAAAGGAGCATCTATAAGTACACAGCCAGAGGGCTTCGTAGACAGTGGGAGCAGCGGAAACGTGTGCAAGATGTTTTATATGATAAAGCAGGCATCGCGGAGTTGGAACGTCTGTTTTGAAGTGGTAGTCAAAGAGTTTGACTTCATCAAAATGGTAGATGAACCTTGTGTTCCCCTCCGAACGGCGGCCTAGACTTTGCGTCCGTGCCTGAGGTTCGGGGCAGATGCTATGTAGTTTTATCCGTCTACCTCTCCGAAGATACCAAGTTGATTTATGGCACCGTGTATCGGAGGTTTAGACGGATGCGGCCGATGTAGCAGACTTCGTCAGATTCCCCCTCAGGGTGAGGGGTTTTTGATTGTGGGGACGCTCTTCCCTGCAGGCGCAAGCCCTTGCAGTTAATTACGCTACCGCATCGCGGTAACAACTTTCTCCTTCTCCAGAATTTCACTTCGTGTCGTGTGTGTTTGTTTTGTTTGTAGTTGCCCGTGGATCGTATACGGAGACTGAGTAATGCCGTCGCCCGTAGGACGTGGATTAGTCCAAATCCGTATTTACTTAGATTTGGGTTTGGTGTTTTTAGTTTAAGGATACATTAGTCACGTTGCGTCTAAGATCAACTTAAACGTTTGTCAAGGATACGTTAGTCCTGTTTTGGACTAAGATCAACTTGACTTGATGATCGATTTAATATCTGGCCGTCAGGACTCGTCGCCTCTCTGACGTCGTTGAAGGATTACAACGACAGGTGTCAGAGGAGTTCAGAGATGTACCCTTGAACCAAAGTTGATTTGGGGTTTTACCATTCATTTAAATGTCTAAGGATGCGTTAGCCGTATCTGGGGCTAAGATCAACTTAAACGGGACCGTTTAGATTCGGCAAAAGAGCATTTGGAAGCTCTGTTGTTCCAGTTTAAGGACGTGGTGGTCCATTTTCCAGTTTAGGGACGTGGTGGTCCATCGCCAGTTTAGGGACGTGGTGGTCCATTTTCCAGTTTAGGGACGTGGTGGTCCATCGCCAGTTTAGGGACGTGGTGGTCCGACATTATTTTAAGGACGTTTCGGTCCGATATTAGTTTAGGGACGTTTCGGTCCAATATTAGTTTAGGGACGTTTCGGTCCATCATTAGTTTAGGGACGTTTCGGTCCGATATTAGTTTAGGGACGTTTCGGTCCGATATTAGTTTAAGGACGTTTCGGTCCGATATTAGTTTAGGGACGTTTCGGTCCACGAGTTTAAGGACCCCGCAGTCCATATGGGTGTGTGGTCGTTGGGACCCGTCACCTCTCTGACGTCGTTGAAGGATTACAACGATAGGTGCCAGAGGAGTTCGGAGATGTACCCTCGAACCGGTAGTAAATTGATTTAAGAGAGCATTTGTGCTCAGTTCAATTTAATTTAAGGACTTACGGCCAGAATTAGGCTAAGTCCAGTTGAAAATGTTCCACATTTTATGCATTGCATTTCTTCCATTTTTTTGTTTGGGCTTTGCCCGTAAGAATGCAGAGCATCAATTTATCCTAGGCTCTGCTCATTTATAAATGATGCAAGGCATCTGTTTTGTCTGGACTTTGCCCCCCTTTATAAATGCATAACATTTTATTGTTTCGTTTGGGCTCTGCCCATTTATAAATGATGCAGAGCATCAATTTAATTAGGCCTGTTTAGTCTTTTAATTGGGCTTGGCCCTTCAGGAAAGAAATGCATTGCATTTGTCAGGCGCTTTGCGCCAATTACTGAGCGCAAGCGCTTGTGGTGATGACACGTGTCATACTCTGGTGAGCGCAAGCGCAACAGCGCAGTGTGCGCAGCGCTGCAGACACGTGGCGCGCTCTCAGTGAGTTGCGCCAATTTCAGAGAGCAAAGCTCTATCTTAAGAGCGCGTAGCGCAAGTCGTTCTATAGCTAACACGTGGCGCTCTCTTAAGAGCGCAACGGCGCAGTTTGGAAGTGCAAAGCACTAAGAATCTTTTAGATTCAAGAACGGAAGTGCAAAGCACTATTTAATTTCTTGATCTAAATTAGATCAAAGAAAAAATAAATTTTTCTTTTGTTTGAAGAACCAGAGGTTCATAAGAGTGCAAAGCACTATTTTTTAATTTTATTGTTTTAAAGAACCAGAGGTTCATAAGAAGTGCAAAGCACTGTTTATTATGTAAAGATCATTGATCTTGTTTTTAGATCAATGATCTATTAGAAGGAATTTCTTCTACTTCATGAAGGTTCTTTACCTTTTTCTTGAAATTTTCTCAGAGTTCTCTCTGTTTAAAGCTCTTGATTTTTCAAGAAAAATGTTGATGCCTTTGAATTGAGGCCTAGGGTCCTTTTTATAGTGCTCACAAATTAGTTAAATTTGTTAAAGAGATCATTCTCTGAGTGATTTGGGGAATTTTCCCCACCGTTGGATCTTTGATCCAAGGGCTTCTGCTTTGCAGAAGAAAATCTTCTTGTTTTAACAAGAACAGAAAAGATTTCTTAAAATCTTAATTCAGTTTGGCGCAGATGCCCCAGCGCGTGACACGTGTCGCGCATCGCAGTGCTTGCGCAGCTGAAGCGTTGCTTCATAAAAATAGAGCTCTGCTCTCATTGGGCGCGCCTTCTTGGGCGTTGCACTGACGTATTAGCGCCTGACACGTGGCGCGTTGCGCCCGGGACTTGAAGCGTTGCTTCAAAATTTTGAATTTTGAAAGCAGAGTTTTGCTCTGATTGGGGGAAGATGAAGCGTTGCTTCATCTCCCGCCTCGGAATTTGAACAGAGCTTTGCTCTGATTGGGGTAAACAAATGCCCCCCCACCGTTGCGCTTACGTGGCCCCAAACGTGAGCGCAACGGTGGCGGAATTCCAACTGCCGTGACCACTTTTGGAAGTCGAAGAGGCGCTTGAGGCCTATAAATAGGACCTTTGGTCCCCCGCAGATGCTTATCATCTTTCAGGTTTTTAAAACTTCAGAGCTTTGCTCTTGCCTTCAAGAACTTTAGAGCTTCGCTCTTCTTTTCCAAAGTCTTTTAGAAAAATTTTAGGTACTATTGATTCTTAGATTAAATTAATTTTAATTAATCTTAAACAGCAGAGCTTTGCTCTTATAGATCTTTTGATCTAAAGAGATCCCCATTGGGGTTTTACTAGCAGAGTTTTGCTCAATTTCAACGTTAGAAACTTTTAGGTAATATAAATTGAATTAATTTAAATTAATCTCAATCAAAGAGCTTTGCTCTCACAGATCTTTTGATCTAAAGAGATCTCCATTGGGGTTTCATTAAGCTTTTTGTTCATGGGTTTTAATCCTTGAACAGAGCTTTGCCCTATAGGAATCTAGCTCTCTATGTATATTATTTTTCTTCTATCGCTAATCTTCCTGTGGTATTTCCTCCAGGCATAATGGCGGTGCATCTATACAGTTTGCACGAGTTCATCACCTATGACGATATCCGCGCACAGGGTCGTCAACAAAACCAGGAGTTTACAGACGCTCAATGTGCAGAGGTCATGGGTCGTCTGAACGCAAGCGGTGGTTGGCTGCTACCCCGTCGTTCGGCTCTTTTGAAAGTCGTGCTGGGAGCAATATGGAGAGCACTTCCGGGTCTTCACGAGGCCCTGCCGCTCAATGCGCTGGATGATGCCGAGGACAAGGTGCATTCAGTGTACCTGACGGGGCTGATCTCGAAGAAACGGCGGGATAGCTTCATTGACATCCTACACCAAATCTTCCAGCAGACGACGATAGTTGCTGCTTATCGAAGGCCGGGAGGGCTTGCCGATGATATTGACACAGAAGAGCGCGAGGGGCTGCGCATAAGAATAATTAGAAAGGCCAGAAGAACTCTGGATGGCCTTACTTTTGAATTCCTCAATCCGTGCCCCGGATCTGAGGTTATACCGTTGTAATAATATTTTTCGTTCACTGCTTTTTTTTTATGACTGTAAGAATTTTTTTGCAATATGAATAGAAACTTTTTATTTCAGCTTGTCTTATTTCTCGTCCTGAGTCTTCCGCCCATGCATAAATGAATGCGTCACGCACGCCAGATCAAATGTAGACCAGATATTCTTTCTGTCATCTTCTCTTTTTTTTTATTGTCAGCAGGCTGTCTTACTAACCATGGTGGATGGATGTCTAAAACGAGTATTCCGACTTCCTTAGCAAATAGCGATGGCTTAGGCCGCAGGTTCAGATCTGCTGCCTAAGACTTTTCAATTCTATGAGCCGTGAGGGTCTCCTAGAGGCTTTTCTCCCTACGGATCGAGAGGATCTCATAGGTAGATTTTCTCCTTAGGAATCGTGAGGATTCCTAAGTGTGGTTTTCTCTTATAAGTCGTAAGGATCCTATAAGAGAATTTTCCCTCTTACGAGTCGAGAGGATTCGTAAGTGGTTGTTTCCCTCCTCGTCGAAATTCGACTTCGGAGAGTGAGACCCGTGAATAGTATGCAAGAGACCAGTTTGGATTGACTTGCAGGGCCCCATTGCTCAAAAAGCAAGCTTTTCAATCCTTGCTGTCTGAGACTTCTTCTTACAAATTGAGACGAATCGGGGATTTGTTTGCAGTTGTAGCGAAACGGTTGTCATGAGTTAAGAAGCTTTCGTCACGGAGTGTTTGTATCCGTGAGTCGAGGAGTTTGCTAGGGATTATTTGTTTCCCAAGCCCCAAGGATTATTTGTTTCCTTGGGATTTGAAACGAGTCGAGAATTCCCACGGGGGCACTGGTGGCTCTGCGGGTCGACGCGGATCAGGAGACTCTTGTCAAGGAGTGTTTGTATCCGTGAGTCGAGGAGTTTGCTAGGGATTATTTGTTTCCCAAGCGCCAAGGATTATTTGTTTCCTTGGGGTTTGAAACGAGTCGAGAATTCCCACGGGGGCTCTGGTGGCTCTGCGGGTCGACGCGGATTAGGAAGCTCTCGTCAAGGAGTGTTTGTATCCGTGAGTCGAGGAATTTGCTGGGATTATTTGTTTCCCAAGCGCCAAGGATTATTTGTTTCCTTGGGGTTTGAAACGAGTCGAGGGTTCCCACGGGGGCTCTGGTGGCTCTGCGGGTCGACGCGGATCAGGAAGCTCTCGTCAAGGAGTGTTTGTATCCGTGAGTCGAGGAGTTTGCTAGGGATTATTTGTTTCCCTAGCGCCAAGGATTATTTTTTTCCTTGGGGTTTGAAACGAGTCGAGGGTTCCCACGAGGGCTCTGGTGGCTCTGCGGGTCGACGCGGATCAGGAAGCTCTCGTCAAGGAGTGTTTGTATCCGTGAGTCGAGGAATTTGCTAGGGATTATTTGTTTCCCAAGCGCCAAGGATTATTTGTTTCCTTGGGGTTTGAAACGAGTCGAGGGTTCCCACAGGGGCTCTGGTGGCTCTGCGGGTCGACGCGGATCAGGAAGCTCTCGTCAAGGAGTGTTTGTATCCATGAGTCGAGGAATTTGCTGGGATTATTTGTTTCCCAAGCGCCAAGGATTATTTGTTTCCTTGGGGTTTGAAACGAGTCGAGGGTTCCCACGGGGGCTCTGGTGGCTCTGCGGGTCGACGCGGATCAGGAGACTCTCGTCAAGGAGTGTTTGTATCCGTGAGTCGAGGAGTTTGCTAGGGATTATTTGTTTCCCAAGCGCCAAGGATTATTTGTTTCCTTGGGGTTTGAAACGAGTTGAGAATTCCCACGGGGGCTCTGATGGCTCTGCGGGTCGACGCGGATCAGGAAGCTCTCGTCAAGGAGTGTTTGTATCCGTGAGTCGAGGAATTTGCTGGGATTATTTGTTTCCCAAGTGCCAAGGATTATTTGTTTTCTTGGGGTTTGAAACGAGTCGAGGGTTCCCACGGGGGCTCTGGTGGCTCTGCGGGTCGACATGGATCAGGAAGCTCTCGTCAAGGAGTGTTTGTATCCGTGAGTCGAGGAGTTTGCTGGGAGGGTATGGTTCCCTCTTTGTTCATGCCCTTGGATTGTATACAGGGATCGATGTGACCTTAACTGTAGGGCAAAAAGTTTCATTCTTTCATTTTTTTTATTCTTTCCGCGATGCTCTATCATTTCAGCTTTTATATCGCGAAGGTCGCGATTGCCCAATCATTTCGGCTATTTTTCGCGGTGCCCAATCATTTCGGCTGTTTATTTTATTTCCACTCGCTGCTTTTTATTGCGAGTTGCCCCATCATTTCGGCTATTTCGTATGCATGTGCGGCCTACTGGCTTTTCGCTGTAAACCTAAACTTGGACACTGATTTTGGCATCAGCACCGCTACAACTGGGATGTTGCCAGGAGCGAATCATCATTTGCCTCTGTCATTGTCGAACAAAGGAGGCTTAGCGACCAGGGTTAGGGTCCTGTCGACTAAGGCTTTTGACTTTATGAGCCGTAAGGGTCTCATAAAGCTATTTCTCCCTACAAGTCGTGAGGATCTTATAGGTGTATTTTCCCCTTAGGAATCGTGAGGGTTCCTAAGTGTTTTGTTCCTCTGTAAGTCATAAGGATCCTACATGAGGGTTTTCTCTTTGTAAATCAAGAGGATTTACAAGGGTTATGCGAACATATCCCCAGTCACGGATGAGACTTGGTCAGGGAAATGTTTATTCGCGCCCGTGGATTGTATACAAGGGTCAATGCTGAGTCACTTGTAGGGCCATATCGAAGGTTATGGGGGTTGCTTAAGAACAGGTTAAGGTTTCTGTAACTTAAGACTTTCAAATCTTATGAGCTGTGAGGGTCCCATAAGAGAGTTCTCCTTACGAGTCGTGAGGATCTCGCAAGTGTATTTTCTCCTTAGGAATCGTGGGGATACCTAAGTGTGTTGTTCCCTTGTGAGTCGTAAGGATCTCACGCAGGTGGTTTCTCCTTACAAGGTCGAGAGGGCCCTATAAGTGTCTTTTTAACGAGGTTGCGCCCTTTCGGGTTCTCACAAACACTCGCCGGTGGTCCTGCTGTTTTTACTCACGGAGCCCTTTCGGGTTTTCATCCGTGCCCATTTTGCTTATGGACATACCGTTTTTTATTCTTTTTATTTTCTTTTTCTCTCTTTTTTTTACGAGGTCGCGCCCTTTCGGGTTTTCACGAACACTCGCCGGTAGCCCTGCTGTTTTTACTCACGGAGCCCTTTCGGGTTTTCATCCGTGCCCTTTTTGCTTATGGACATACCGTTTTCATTTATTTATTTATTTTATTTTTATATATATATTTTTTTATATCTTGTCAGCCTAAAGATGCTGCAGTAGTAGTTTAAAGACGTTTCGGTCTGCTATTAGTTTAAGGACATTTCGGTCCGACTTTGAGAAGGCTGGTTACTGCTGATAGAGTTTGAGCTTAGGAAGATTGCGAGCGGACATAGTCGTCGTCATCTATCATTGACCTAGGCTGTGGCTCATTAAGCGTAGTATCTCTTTAGGAAGCGACCGTCTATCGGCCTGAAAGGCCTTTCACCGTGCATATCCATGAGTAGATAGGCCCCACCCTGGTAGACCTTATCTATGATGTACGGGCCTTCATAGTTTGGCTCAAATTTTCCCCGCTTGGCGCGATTGGGGATCATAGGCCTTTTGACCACTAGCACGAGTTCGCCTTGGCGGAATGTCCTCGATCGGGTCAATCTTTCATATGAGCGCGTCATTTTCGCCTTGTACGCTTCCAGATTTTTTTGCGCTACGAGCCGGGTTTCATCAAGAGCATCAAGCTCCTCAAGCCGGAGGTGAGCATTTTCTTCAACCGTCAGCTCGTAGTGAATTGCTACTCGCAAAGAGGGTAATTCTATTTCAAGGGGTAGTACCGCTTCCGTGCCGAATACTAACGCGTAGGGCGTTGTGTTCGTGGCCGTCTTGAACGTGGTTCGATACGCCCAAAGAGCCTCTTGCAACCTCTCATGCCAGTCCCTCTTATTTCGGGACACCGTTTTCTTTATAATTTTCGTCAAGGTCTTGTTGAAGGCCTCGGCGAGACCGTTAGCCCGCGGATTATAGACTGAAGAATATCTCCAGTCTATATTGTGCTGCTGTGCGAAGCGGCTAATTTTATGACTTCTATATGCTGGCCCGTTATCGGAGATAATCCGTCTTGGAGTTCCAAACCGATATATGACGTGCGTCTTGAAGAAGTGGAGGACATTCTCCGTCTTTACTTCCCTCAGCAGTACTGCCTCTGCCCATTTGGAGAAGTAATCAGTCGTCGCTAAGATGAAACGATGTCCCCTGGACGATGCTGGTTCGATGGGGCCGACTATATCAGTTCCCCACATCTCGAACAACCAACTAGCCACCGTTGGATGTAGTGGATTTGGATGTTGGTGGATGAAGTCCCCATGGATTTGGCATGAGTGACATTGCTTCGCATATTCGAAGCAGTCCTGAATCATCGTGGGCCAGTAGTATCCCATCCGCTTGATCTTCAACTTCATCTTTGGGCCTGCTTGGTGAGAACCACAGAGTCCGTCATGAACTTCTTGGACGACCCTTTTCGCTTCGTCAGGTCCTAAGCATCTCAGCCACAGAGAATCGAATGACCTCTTGTATAGAGTATCGTTAACGAAGGCAAAAGACAGAGCTCGTTTCATGAGCTGATGTCTTATGGACGCTTCTTCAGGCATTCGGCGGAACTTGAAGTAATTTATGAAGACTTCTCTCCAGTCCTCGGTATTTTCCCACTCTTTTATTTGCAGGGTTGTCTCCTCGTTCGCTCCTTTTTCTTCGGATGATTCCGGAGATACTTCTGCTGGGGCAAGCACTCGACGGCTTTGTACCACGATTCTAACGTCATCGAGGTTCTCGTCAGCCAGTTCTTTAGCAAGTTTGGCCAGTGCGTCCGCTTTGCTATTTTCCGCGCGCGGTATGCTCTCCAAAGTATAGGAGGGAATTTGGGTTAGCAGTTGTTGCACTTTTTCACCGTATTTTACCAATTCTGGTTTGCATGTTTGGTAATCGCCGTTCACTTGACTGACGACTAGCTGGGAGTCCCCATATATGAGGAGGCTTTCAATTCCCATGTCAATGGCGATCTCGAGGCCTGCTATCAAAGCTTCATATTCAGCTTCATTATTCGTTCTCGGCTCTGTTAAGGAGAAGGCGAAGCGCATTATTCCTCCTTGTGGGGTCACGAAGATAAGGCCTACTCCCGATTTGATCATTAACGTACTTTGTTTGTGCTTTTTCATGGAAGATACTCCATCGAAATAAAGCTCCCAACCGGTATCACCACCGTCGATTGCGTCAAACGCATGCTTGTCTGGCAAATCGCAATTCAGGGGAGAATCGGCAGGTATCGGGTGCTCAACAAGGAAGTCGGCAATGGCCTGGCCTTTCACTGCCTTGAGAGGTTGATATGTTATCGAAAATTCCATCAAGAGCAGGGCCCATTTAGCGAGTCGTCCAGTCAATATGGCTTTTGACATTAGATATTTGAGAGGATCCACTTTCGAAATAAGATGGACTTCATGTGCTAATGCGTAGTGTCTAAGCTTTGTTATTGTGAAGATCAACGCCAGACAGTGTTTTTCAATGGGGGAGTAGTTGCTTTCTGCCCCCAGTAGAACTCGAATTAGGTAATAGAGTGCTCTCTCCTTTCCTTGGTCGTTCTCTTGCGCCCATAATGCGCCTAAAGAACCTTCGAGGGCTGTCGTATAAAGAATGAGGGGTTTTCCTTTGACCGGAGCAGCCAATACCGGTGGGTTCTGCAAGTATTGCTTGATCTCGTCTAGTGCACTTTGGCACTTTTGATCCCAGACAAACGGGGTTCCCTTCTTCATCAGGTGGCTATAGGGACGGCACTTGCCTGAAAGGTTGGCTATAAATCGCCGTATGTATGCGAGCTTCCCTTGGAGAGATCACAACTGTTTAAGAGTTCTTGGCGGAGGCATTTCCATAATCGTCTTGATCTTGGACGGATCTATTTCGATACCTCGGTGTCGGACGATGAACCCTAAGAATTTGCCCGAGGAAACCCCGAATGCACATTTTAGAGGGTTCATCTTCAAGTTGTATTGTCGAAGGCGTTGAAATACAGTCTTTAGATGCTCGAGATGTTCTTCGTATGATTTGCTCTTAACCACGAGGTCGTCGATATAGCACTCGACGATTTCATGTATAAGGTCATCAAAGATCTTCGTCATGGCCCTTTGGTAAGTGGCACCGGCGTTCTTTAATCCGAAGGGCATCACTTTATAACAGAATATACCTAGAGGGGTCCTGAAGGCGGTGTGCTTCTGGTCTTCGGGATGCATCCTTATCTGATTATACCCTGATGAGCCATCCATGAAGGAGAAAACCTCATGAGTGGATGTATTGTCTATCATCAGTTCGGTGACTGGCACTGGGAAATCATCTTTCGGGCAAGCTTTATTAAGATCCCGAAAGTCCACGCATATGCGCACCGTCCCATTTTTCTTCATCACCGGGACGATGTTAGCGATCCATTCAGGGTATTGAACTTCATGGATAAAGCCAGAGTCTATCAGCTTTTTGACTTCGGTGTTGATGCTCATTTCGAGCTCGAGCCGCATTCTTCTCGACGCTTGTTTAACTGGCTTGACACCCGGGGATATCGCCAGCCTATGTACAGCAACTTCCGGATCTAGTCCTGGCATCTCGGAATAGTTCCATGCGAAGCAATCTTTATGCTGTACGAGGACGTCCTTTAACGCAGTCACCCTCTCTTCAGACAGCAGTTCGCTGACAAATGTCGGTCGCGGATCGTTTACCGTCCCCAACTCAATTTTCTTGAGGTTATCTGCAGTTGTATGTATTCCATCCTCCAGTTCTTTCGGAGATGGGGGAAATTCTGAGATCACCTCATCATTGCTGTTTTCGAAGCACCAGGGAAGGCTGTCGATGTTCTCGGACTCTTCTTTTAATATCGTTATCACGTGACAAGTGCGAATTTTCTGCCAACCCCAATGCGGAGTTGGTTCTGTTCTTGTGTTTTCGGGTTCGTGCTTTTGTGGCGGCGCTACCTTCCAGTTGTGGGACAACGCGAATTTACCAAGCTGATACTGGTCCTCAACCCAATTCTTAAAGGTGAAGCAATCTTCAAGCGGATGCCCTACTATTCGATGGTAAGAGCAATAATTTGGGTTGGAGACTTCGCCTGCTTGCTCAGGGTGTTTAGACTCTGGCAGTGTAAGCATTTGATGTTTTAGAGCAAGATCAAGTATCTTCCTTGTTTTGTTCTGAGGAAATGAGTATGCTCGACCCATTTTCTTCATGAGGGCCAGGTCAATAACGCTCGACTCTCGTATGCGTGGTTTCTTAGCTTTGTTTTGTGGTTGTTGAGCGCCTTTTTTGCTTTTCGACTTGTTTTTGCTTTCGCGTCGAACCTTTTTTGTAGCAGGTTGACAAGGAGCGGCATTTTCATCCTTCACGGCCTGTTGGAGAAGGCGTTGCGTCTTGGCTTTCTCGTAGATGGCCGTCTCGCGGTTGTGATCATCTCGGACTTTTTGACCAGCTTCCCTTATAAGCCTGTCCATTTGTTCTTCAAATGATGGACCGGGCAATTTTTCATCGGGAACTTTTATTGGCTTAGGATTAGCGTCTTCCCATTGAGCGTCCGCTTCTTCATCGAAGTCATACATGACGTAACAGCTGTTTACTAGCTCTCGTTTCTTTGACCAGATGTACCCAAGCCCTTTTGTTTCCATTCTCCCGTTAGGCAGTTTGCGTTGAGTTCCGGGGACGTTCCAAACCCTGTTATAGAATTTGGCCTTCCTAACAGTCTGTTCGAAGGGTATCCCTTGGCGCTTCAGCAGTTTCTTCAATCCTTCGGTATAATATCTGGGGAGACGGATAGGCTGAAGCCTGTCGAGCGTGGGATCCGCGCCATGCCAAACTTCTTTTTCCACCTTGTTTTCTTCAGAACGGTAGAATAGGATTGCCTTCTCGCCTTTTCGTCCGGGAGGGACATAAAATGTCTGCAATTCTTCCACACTGTTGGTGTCGAGTGCATCCAGTTCTTTGTAATGTTCAAGCGGCACCATGGTTATCTGCAGACTTCGCTCTTCATCGGCAGAAGCCCGTATTGAAAGCCGAGCAGGGAATACAGCATGAACTTCATCCTCCGAATCACTACCGAAGATCAATGAAGGAACGAATGGTCCCAGCTTGGCGGATTGGGATGGACCCGCATAAATTATATCCTCTTCCTCCTCAGTGTCACTGCCGAAGATAGGGATAGTGGCGTTAGTCTTGTTCTCCGGCTTGTGACACCTTTCCGTGTCCTCAAAACTCGGCAAGAAGTATTTGGCATCTTCATACTTGCGAACTTCATTCACGGAAAACGGATTCAATTCTCCTGCCACAGTGTACTCGAGACCATCCTTACAATATTTCATATACTGATGTTGTGTAGAAGGGATGATATTGTACTCGTGCAACCACGGTCGACCGAGCAGAGCATTGTAGCACGTCTTGGCATCTATGACATGGAATTTAATATCTGTGACGAGTAGCCCGAAGCGTAACGTCAATATCACAGATCCAAGAGTTTTTGATGATTGGGAGTCGAAACCGGAGATGGTGATTTTGTCTCGGGCGAGGTGTTGGACGCTCATGCAAATTTCCTTTAACACCCGCACATTGAGTAGATTAACAGATGATCCGTTATCGACCAAGATTTTACCTATCTTTATGTCATGGCAGTATCCTGAGACATAAAGGGGACGATTGTGTTCGCACGTCCCGAGGAGAAGGTCTTCATCGCCGAAAGCAACGTCGGCCGTGTGCACCTCTTCCAATTCATCCTTCATCTTTTGTTCGGGCAGGAAGGCTTGGAACTGGTCCGGATCTTGTAGGGCCTTAATCAAAGAATCCCTCGCCTCTTTTGATAGTAATAGGGCATCAAGAATGCTGAGTTGTGAGGGTAGTTTTCTCAGATGCGCCAAGACATTGTAATCCACTTTATTCCTCTTTGGCGGGTTCTTGGCGGTTAACTCTTCCGCAACTCGGTCATCCAAGGCGATGTCTTCAGAGACCTTCTCTTTCCCTTTGTCTTTCTTATTTAAGGGTCCGAGATTCTTTTCAGGTAGCGTCCGATTGCGTAGCTGTATATTCTCGCAAACCTTCGGTCCTTCTTCTTTTCCCGAGGTGGATTCTTTAAAGAGGGGGCCAAGCTCTAACTCCTCATCAGAATCGCTCCCAAATATAGGCACTTGTGATCCTTCGGCGTCAATCACGCAATAGCCACCGGTAGTTTTATCAATCACTTTGATCGTTCTGCTCCGCTCTCGGTGAGCTTTGCGCTTTTCCCGTTTAAATTGTTGTCGGTTAGTAACATATCCTTGCCACCACTTATCGAAAGTTTTACACTTTTTAGTGGGATGCAACACCTTCTGATGGTACAAGCAATAGGAGGGGTGCATTTCCGATTCACCGGTGATGTTTCCTTCAGAGGATGGTAACTTCATGCCCATTGATATGGCCTTAGCAAACTTTTTCCTCATCTTGAATTGGCTTTTGTCGGTAGCGAAGGTATTTTGCTCCAGCGGGATCGTCTCAGCTCTTTCATCAAGTCGCTGGCGCTTGGCCTTTTCAAATATAGCCATCTCGCGTTCTCGATCAGCTTTGCTTTTCAGTCGAGCTTCGTTAAGGAACGCGTCAATCATTTCGACTGATAGCTCCGGAATTTTTGATTCGGTATCTGTCCCCAGCGTTTTAGTGCCAGAAGTCTCCTCATCGTTCGTGATCGAATGGGAGATCATATGACAGCTCGCCATATTTTCCTCGGATTCATCTGATGAACTTTCTCCCTCATCTTCCTCTTGAAAGACGTGACTGAGGAATTCTTGGAGCGTGATGGGAGTCCGCGCCTTTTGGTTATATTCTTCCAGCGCGTCAATTTGCTTTTGCAAGTCCGTGCGCTTGTCGCTAGGCTTTACGGGCTTCTTGGACTTCTTCTTCTTTTTCGAAGACTTTGATGACTGGCCGCAAGTGCTTGAACCCCTTGAATCCCCATCATTGGTCTTTGAAGTTGGACGTGGCTTCAACATCCCCTCAACGACTTGTGGTTCTAATGGGTTCTTCCACTTGATCGCTGGACACGTCCGAAGATCATTTAGCATTCTCCTCTTTTTGGCTGATAATACAACCTCCCAAGGAGCTTCTTCAATAACGGAGCATGTTGCCCTCGGCGTATTTGTCCCCCTAGCGGTGTGGGGCTGCGGAGGATTCACCTTCCATTTGTCAGATAACGCGAATTTGCCCTGTCGGTACTGGTTTTCAAGCCAATTTTTGAAAACGTAACAGTCTTCGATCGGATGTCCTAGCACTCGATGATAAGGGCAGTAATTCGGCTCGTTGACGTCACTTGATTGCAACGGGCGTTTTGGATCTGGCAGATTTATGAGTCTGTTGCGCAACGCCAGCTCGAATAGCCTCCTCGTTTTATCGCGGGGGAAGGAATAAGAACGTCCTATCCTATCCTCAAGGGGTACGTACGGGCGCGTATTGTTTGGACGAGCAATCGGCTTCGAGTCGCTCGGTTGTTGTTGAGCATTAGCGACAACGATCGCTTTTCCTTTTCCTTTGTCATTTCGGGAGTCTGGCTTTGGGAGAGGGGGTTTATGACCCATCTGGTCCATCTGCGCTAGTTTGTCAATCAAAGCCTGGAAGGAAGTCGGCTTGAAGAACATCATAAACTGTGAGATGGTTGCTTGTGGATCGAGGGTTCCCACAAACATACCAACTGCGGAAGCTTCTTCAATGCGCTGTTCACACTTTGACCATAAATTCCGCCATCGTATAGCGTACTGAACCCATGTCTCGCCGGGTTTTACCCTGGCGTTAATCAGTGCCGTCATCGGGGTACGTTCACTGGCACTTGCAAAACGTTGGGTAAACAGCAGCTCCATTTCCGCGAAGGTTTTAATAGAACCATTAGGGAGTTCAGAGTACCACTCGAACGCCGTATCTGATAGACTTCCAACGAACTGGCGGAGCAAAAGCTTGTCATCACCGCCGGTGTTACCGCAAAGCGCCCTGAACTGGGCAATATGCTGATGGGGATTGCCGGTCCCCTTGTAGACATGGAACTTAGGAATTGTGTAACCCGGTGGGTACTTGATTTGGTCATACCAGCCCGGATATGGCCGCCCCGTTTTTACGATATGGCCGGCTGCCTCGGCCGCATGATGAACCCTTATTTGCTGGGCTATGTATTCGTCCGGATCAGTTTTAGAGATTGTATCCTCTTTAGCCGTTGATAGAACGGGTTGAGGATTTGATGTCTCTCCCCTATCATCTCCAAGGACGATCGGGGGTTCTTCAGTCGGGGGATCTTGTTGTATCATCATACCCACCATATCCTGGAACAGGAGGGCCATTTTCTTTATGTTGGATGCCTGCTCCGCAGCTTCTTTGTCTTTCTTCTCTAGTACGCGCCGAAGGAATTCGGCGTCCGTTTCTTGTTCTTGACGTTCTTCTGAGGATGTCTCCGGGGTTTCTTTCGGCCCTGTAAGTGCGGCCATAGCGTTCATCATTTCCTGGAGCTTCTGTTGCTGCTCCTAAGCCTTGGTCACTGACCGTGTAAGCGGTCGGTGACCCGTAGAAGTGCGGCTTTCCTCCTTTCCAGAAGCCATATAAACCGTATGAACTGTTATGCCCCCTGACTCGGGGCGTTTAGGTTCACCGCTTTTAAACTTTGCCACTGTCATGGGAGCTTTCTCTGGCCTCCTTCTTTTGTGGACCATTGAGGTTGAAGGAGCCGTTGAAGTGGGCATCCTAGCAATTGTTGCCCCCCGCTGTTTAATGGGGTAGGTTTTGTCCTTTTCCACCTTTGCCTTTTTCTGGCGAGGAAAGTGGTCTGGGTCAATCACGGAGTCTTGAACCCTCCGCCAAACTTTATAAATTTTCGACGACAGCCGTTGAGGGGGCTGTTCCTGCTTTGTCTCCGGAGCTTTTTCCATAGGTGGAGATCTTTTCAATATAGCAATTGGAGAGTTCTTTCTCACCTTCCTTAGCAATTCAAAGCTGTTCCCAGTTGGAACAGCAGCGTTGACTTCCACCACTGGAGTCGGCGGAGTTAGCCCTGAGGGGGAGTTGCCCCCTGCCTTCCTCACTCGTTGCCAATGGCGACGTCGAGCACGACGAGCTGTTGGGACTGGCTCAGAGATAGAGATAGCTTCTTTTTGCCCCCTGTCTGAATGAGGCACCGCCGGTGTTAACCTTTTAAAAATTGAGGTTGTTCCTTGCGGGGTAATATCTAATCTGTCAAAGACAGATCTTCGTGCAGGGGCAGGAGCAGGAATCATCAGTCTTGCAAAGACTGACTCTTTGGCGGGAGAAGTCGCCTTAACGACTTCCGGAACAGCGGCCGTTGCCCTCTTTGGGACAGCCAATTTAGAGTTCTGATTCAGCCTGGTGAAAATAGAGGCTGTCGGTTTGGTGGCGGACGACCCGTTGACAGGGGTCGTGGTAGCGGTGAGCCGGTCGAACACCGACTTCTTGTTCACTTCCGGTGCAGGTATCGGCATAGAGAAGCTTGTAGGTGGGACCATGGTCCCGAAAAACAGGCCGGTGGTGGCCTGGGTCACCTGTTCTACCGGCAGAGCGAGGAAAGAGGCCGCTTGGGGCCCATATGTCACACCTCTCGGTGAGGTGGAGCGTCCGTTGCAGTGGTACTTCGCGCATTCGGTGCAGTTAGAATCCATGGATGCTTGAGTTCTGCGCCAGACAAAAGACCAAACCTTAGCAACTTGAAATCCGAAGGCAACCATTTAACAAACCGCGATTGGTTCGCGAAGACGACACACGAAGTGTGGAGTGGAAAGAGGAAAAGGTCCCACCGAGCGTGCCAGAATCTGTTCCCCTCCGAACGGCGGCCTAGACTTTGCGTCCGTACCTGAGATTCGGGGCAGATGCTATGTGGTTTTATCCGTCTACCTCTCCGAAGATGCCAAGTTGATTTATGGCACCGTGTATCGAAGGTTTAGACGGATGCGGCCGATGTAGCAGACTTCGTCAGATTCCCCCTCAGGGTGAGGGGTTTTTGATTGTGGGGACGCTCTTCCCTGCAGGCGCAAGCCCCTGCAGTTAATTACGCTACCGCATCGCGGTAACAACTTTCTCCTTCTCCAGAATTTCACTTCGTGTCGTGTGTGTTTGTTTTGTTTGTGGTTGCCCGTGGATCGTATACGGAGACTGAGTAATGCCGTCGCCCGTAGGACGTGGATTAGTCCAAATCCATATTTACTTAGATTTGGGTTTGGTGTTTTTAGTTTAAGGATACATTAGTCGCGTTGCGTCTAAGATCAACTTAAACGTTTGTCAAGGATACGTTAGTCCTGTTTTGGACTAAGATCAACTTGACTTGATGATCGATTTAATATCTGGCCGTCGGGACTTGTCGCCTCTCTGACGTCGTTGAAGGATTACAACGACAGGTGTCAGAGGAGTTCAGAGATGTACCCTTGAACCAAAGTTGATTTGGGGTTTTACCATTCATTTAAATGTCTAAGGATGCGTTAGCCGTATCTGGGGCTAAGATCAACTTAAACGGGACCGTTTAGATCCGGCAAAAGAGCATTTGGAAGCTCTGTTGTTCCAGTTTAAGGACGTGGTGGTCCATTTTCCAGTTTAGGGACGTGGTGGTCCATCGCCAGTTTAGGGACGTGGTGGTCCGTATTCCAGTTTAGGGACGTGGTGGTCCGTATTCCAGTTTAGGGACGTGGTGGTCCGACATTATTTTAAGGACGTTTCGGTCCGATATTAGTTTAAGGACGTTTCGGTCCAATATTAGTTTCAGGACGTTTCGGTCCACCATTAGTTTAGGGACGTTTCAGTCCAATATTAGTTTAGGGACGTTTCGGTCCAATATTAGTTTCAGGACGTTTCGGTCCACCATTAGTTTAAGGACGTTTCGGTCCGATATTAGTTTACGGACGTTTCGGTCCGATATTAGTTTACGGACGTTTCGGTCCATCATTAGTTTAGGGACGTTTCGGTCCGATATTAGTTTAGGGACGTTTCGGTCCGGTATTAGTTTAGGGACGGTTCGGTCCGATATTAGTTTAAGGACGTTTCGGTCCATCATTAGTTTAGGGACGTTTCGGTCCAATATTAGTTTAAGGACGTTTCGGTCCAATATTAGTTTAGGGACATTTCGGTCCACGAGTTTAAGGACCCCGCAGTCCATATGGGTGTGTGGTCGTTGGGACCCGTCACCTCTCTGACGTCGTTGAAGGATTACAACGATAGGTGCCAGAGGAGTTCGGAGATGTACCCTCGAACCGGTAGTAAATTGATTTAAGAGAGCATTTGTGCTCAGTTCAATTTAATTTAAGGACTTACGGCCAGAATTGGGCTAAGTCCAGTTGAAAATGTTCCACATTTTATGCATTGCATTTCTTCCATTTTTTTGTTTGGGCTTTGCCCGTAAGAATGCAGAGCATCAATTTATCCTAGGCTCTGCTCATTTATAAATGATGCAAGGCATCTGTTTTGTCTGGACTTTGCCCCCCTTTATAAATGCATAACATTTTATTGTTTCGTTTGGGCTCTGCCCATTTATAAATGATGCAGAGCATCAATTTAATTAGGCCTGTTTAGTCTTTTAATTGGGCTTGGCCCTTCAGGAAAGAAATGCATTGCATTTGTCAGGCGCTTTGCGCCAATTACGGAGCGCAAGCGCTTGTGGTGATGACACGTGTCATGCTCTGGTGAGCGCAAGCGCAACAGCGCAGTGCGCTGCGCTGTTGCGCTGCAGACACGTGGCGCGCTCTCAGTGAGTTGCGCCAATTCCAGAGAGCAAAGCTCTATCTTAAGAGCGCGTAGCGCAAGTCGTTCTACAGCTAACACGTGGCGCTCTCTTAAGAGCGCAACGGCGCAGTTTGGAAGTGCAAAGCACTAAGAATCTTTTAGATTCAAGAACGGAAGTGCAAAGCACTATTTAATTTCTTGATCTAAATTAGATCAAAGAAAAAATAAACTTTTCTTTTGTTTGAAGAACCAGAGGTTCATAAGAGTGCAAAGCACTATTTTTTAATTTTATTGTTTTAAAGAACCAGAGGTTCATAAGAAGTGCAAAGCACTGTTTATTATGTAAAGATCATTGATCTTGTTTTTAGATCAATGATCTATTAGAAGGAATTTCTTCTACTTCATGAAGGTTCTTTACCTTTTTCTTGAAATTTTCTCAGAGTTCTCTCTGTTTAAAGCTCTTGATTTTTCAAGAAAAATGTTGATGCCTTTGAATTGAGGCCTAGGGTCCTTTTTATAGTGCTCACAAATTAGTTAAATTTGTTAAAGAGATCATTCTCTGAGTGATTTAGGGAATTTTCCCCACCGTTGGATCTTTGATCCAAGGGCTTCTACTTTGCAGAAGAAAATCTTCTTGTTTTAACAAGAACAGAAAAGATTTCTTAAAATCTTAATTCAGTTTGGCGCAGATGCCCCAGCGCGTTACACGTGTCGCGCAGCGCACAGCGCAGCGCAACTGCGCTAGCGCATCTGCGCTGACACGTGTCGCGCAGCGCAGAGCGCATCGCAACTGCGCTAGCGCATCTGCGCTGACACGTGTCGCGCAGCGCAGTGCTTGCGCAGCTGAAGCGTTGCTTCATAAAAATAGAGCTCTGCTCTGATTGGGCGCGCCTTCTTGGGCGTTGCGCTGACGTATTAGCGCCTGACACGTGGCGCGTTGCGCCCGGGACTTGAAGCGTTGCTTCAAAATTTTGAATTTTGAAAGCAGAGCTTTGCTCTGATTGGGGGAAGATGAAGCGTTGCTTCATCTCCCGCCTCGGAATTTGAACAGAGCTTTGCTCTGATTGGGGTAAACACCTTGTATATACAAAAAGGTAGTAGAGAGTATGGTGATGATCCTCGTAGAGTACGTGGATGACATACTCTTGATAGGGAAGGAGTTTTCTATGCTACGCTCGATCAATCTCCGCTTATCACAACGATTCTCCATATAGGATCAAAGTGATACCTCCTAAATCCTGGGTTTTTTGGATCTATGAGATAGTTCTAAATGGATGTTAGGATACTCACTAGTTGTAGTGAGATGGTATCAATCGATCCTGGGGAGAACCACTGGAAAGGTTCCAGGGTGATAAGGACGACTGAATGTCAGTCGTAGGCATTGTCTTTACCCTCAATGGAGGGACGGTATGTTGGAAGAGTTCCAAGCTAGATACCGTGACTTACTAGAAGATTAAAGGCAAGATACATCGTTACCAAGGATACTACCAAAGAGGCAGTCTGGATATATTTTAGTTCATATGATGAACTTCGTTCCTACCATTGTGTGACAATGGAGTTGTGGCTTTAGACAAGGAACTACCGTCCCATCAGAAATCCAGATATAATTCTTAGGCAGTATCACCTGATCATGGAGATGGTTGATCTCTAAGGTGATCGAGGTTAGGAGAGTAGACACAGAGGACAACAGCGCGGATCCACTCACAAAGGCCTTTTTCCCAGTAGAGACTTTTATGGGATGGTTGAGTATGAGATACTTCAACCGCAGCTAATTGTTGGGTATGCGATACTACAACAGATGGCCCCAGTGCAAGTGGGAGATTGTTAGTTATATGTATGCCCTAGAGGCCATTACTGTACATACGATGTATATTGTAATGGATGCTTGGACATATATAGGGAGGACTTTCTTGCTCGACATGATAGTATGCTATCTGGTTGTACTTTATCTTAACATGTACTCTGATTGTCTCTATGTTACATGTTGATAAAGCCCTTAGGATATGTACTCGACTACTGGGACTATGATGAGATCATACTAGTGGGGCCACGGTAGTCGACGAGTACATCCTATAACTGTTCCTAGTCGAGGGTGTATCGAGACAGGGCATCGATGCACCGGTGTAGACTAGCGTATTCGCATCTTGACCCATATGATGGGTGATGGATGATCCCATATCCATCGGTGTTTGATATCAAGGATGGTGTACGGGTGCTCAGTAGAGACTGGGTACACTGGACGGACTCGCCGAGAACTACCATATGGTATTATACCTCACGTCAGATGGCAGTTCTCCGGTGACACTGGTACAGAGTAGTCTGTTGATCCGAGATCGTCATAGAGTCTTGTGTGATTCCCACTGTGCTTTGATTTCCATCATACCACGTCCAAGAGGGTGTGCAAAAAGGTAGCTTTTGGGTACAGTCCCGAATCACATGGAGGCAATGAGCGATAGGAGGGGATTCGTCTCTCCCGGTATAGGGAGTTGATGTTGTGCTGTGTTCGATTGGCTATAACCGGAAATCCCTGGCCAGGGTTGTTGAGATTTACTGGTAAGTGTTATCAGTAGTTTCTCGAACTGTTATAGACCTTATATTGACACGACTTATCGAGCTACTGGGGTCTGACGTTTACCACCCCTAGGAGAGATATACGACATATCAGACGACGAGACCGGACTGTACGGGAGTGTTACTGTTTGGATTCACAGGAGAATGTACAGGCTTGCTTATTGATCTTCTGAGCGCTCAATACCTGGGTGGCTGTTACGTTTAGCTGACCGCTTGCAGCTTGTGGGTGTTTGATGTGATCATCACCTACTGCCGGCGTATTGACGATTCTTTAGAGTCCTACACAGAGGTTTCTTGGCTCAGGCAAAACGGAGTAGGAGCACATATGTGATATGTGCGGGACCGAGGATAATATGATATGAGATACCGTATTCTATTCTCGCGGTATTTGATATCAGCCGGGTCATCGGATCAAGTGTTGATTCGATAAATCGGTACGGATAAATATTAGTCGGTTATATGCGATATAGCTGGATTGTCGGATCAAGTGTTGATTCGATAATTTAATGTATTATAATATATATGATATATTAAATTATATTAACTAATATTTTCTCACTAAAAGATTCTTTTTCTCACTCGGGTAATACATTGATATATATGCGATATATGTTAATTGTATTATTTTATTTTGTTACGATAAATATTGTATATGTGATATATAATATTGTAACATGATATGATTACTAATGCAACATGTTTAGTGGAGATTAAACATGGTTAGGGTTTGATTAGGGTTAATCTTTTCTAGATGTTTCTAGAAGCTTTCTTTTTGTTTTGTGCAAAGATATTTGTTTAGATATTTTTGCATGATATTTCCTTAACCCAACCAAACCTTTAACCTTAGTCAAATCTCTACAAGGGTTAGTTTGACCATTTTTGCATTATTCATCCTTATCATAACTATCATTATTCATCACAAAAGAATGGATGACTATTCTTCTTCTTCTTCCACCTTTTGCAAAGCTTTCTTGCTTTTTATTTGTGATGAAAAATGAGTGAGAATAAGAAAATAAAAGAGAGCAAAAATCCTACTTCATCATCCTCATCTATCCTTGCCATTTAGATGAGGGTGTTCACTTCATATTATGAGTGTTAGCTTGTGTTAACGAAACTTCAAGGTAGATCATCTTTGTATCGAAGATCGGAAGCAAGACTGCATCTTTCTCTTCGTGGAACCTCTCGAGAGTCCGGAACACGATGATCGCAGCGAAGGGACTTCAACACGGAGCTTTAGAAGTGAAGGACCGGATCTACAAACGTTGTAATCCCTCTCACTTAGTGTTAAAGAGTTTAACATGTTAGTTTTCGCCTAAACTCTAGTTTAAAGATCCGGTTTCGAGTTGTTCGGCATGGATAATTTTTAAATCGGGCATGGTTGATGCCTCGTAGAACCTTGTATGCGTGCCCAGCAACCCTACAATATCACATATGACCGACTAATATCATTCATCTATATATCATATTATCAAATCAACACTTGATTCGACAATCTGGTTATATCACATATAACCGAACCGATAACAGATAACTGCCAGATTACAATACGGTATCACATACTCATATTTAATCAGTCCCACGCACATATTAACATATGTGCCCTATTTCGTTTCGCTCGAACCAGGAAACTTCTGTGTAGGACTCTAAAGACTCGTCAATACGCCAGCAGTAGGTGATGATTACATCAGTCACCTACAAGCCGTCAATGGTACTAGCTGGACGTAATGGCTATCCGGGCATTGAGCGATATGAAGACCAACAAGTAAGCTCGTCCATACTCTCCATGAAGCATATCAGTAACACTGCCATACAGTCCGGTCTCTTCTTCTGATATGTCGCATATCATGTGTAGGGGTGGTAAACGCCAGCCCCCAGTAACGTGATAAGTCATGCCGATGTCTGGCCTATAACGATTCGAGAAGCTTCTGATAACACTTATCAGTAAATATCGGAAGCAGCCCTGGCCAGGGACTTCCAGTTATAGCCAATCGAGCATAGCGCAACATCAACCCCTATACCGGGAGAGACGAAACCCCTCCTATCGCTCATTGCTTCCATGTGACTCGAGACTGTACCCAAAATCCACCTATTTGCATGACTCCTTTGAGCCGTGGTAGAGAGGAAATCAAAGTACAGTGGAAGCCACACAAGACTCTATGACGATCTCGGATCTACAGACTAACCTGTACCATTGTCACCAGAGGACTGCTATCTGACGATAGGTATACTACCACATAGGAGTCCTCGGCGAGTCTTGTTCGGTGTACCCATTCTCCAATGAGCACCCGTGTACAATCTTTGATGTCACACACCAATGGTTGTGGGATCAACCATCGCCCTCTAAGGGACAAGAAACGTACATATTAGTCTACACTGGAATATCGATGCCCTGGTCTCGATATTCCCACGATTAGGAACTGATTAAAGGATGTACTTGTGGACCACCCTGGCCCCACTAGTATGATCTCATCATAATCTTGGTAGTCAAGTACATATCCTAATGGCTTTATCAACATGTGAGAGATAGACAATAAAGAATACCAATCAACATGTTAAGATAAAGGTAACCTGATAGCATACAATCATGTCGAGCAAGAAAGTCCTCTATATATATGTCCAAGAATCCACTATATCATCAATAATGACCTCTAGGGCATACATATTCCTAACAAGAACCTATAGCCTACGCATGCAAAAACATCCAAACAACCCTCGTCGTTGACGTACAAACGTCTAACGACCAATTCAAATCTCAATATAAAAACCAAGAATTCAAATATCGGAAACATAGCCAAAACACTCTCAAGTAGCTCCCAGATTTTGGCTCAGGTCAATTGGGACTAAACAACCAAGTACAGGGGATGGGTTATAAGGTAAGTGGGCTACAGGCAAAACCATGATAACAAAGCCAATAGGAAGTCCGGCGAGATCTCCAAAATTTCCGGCGCCGCCGGTCTGGGTAGGCCAAAACGTGTTAGTACTTCAGTGGTGGTCTTCTAGTGATTTATCTACGTCAACGAACTTGTTTGATTTTCCTAAAAATATCCCAGATAGCTCCAGATACCCTGTAGGCCTCTAGGTTTCACAAAATCGACACGGAAAAATTCTAAGTTCGTGTATCGGGTTCTATACTCTGTTCTCAGTCCATAAATCATCTCTAATGTCTTAAAAACACTCTCTACTCCTCTATTTACCACTTAACATCATCTTGAAAATTTCCAAGATCACACAACCTAACTAAATCAAATTCTAAACTAAACTAGAATATATAAACACAAATACTAATCTAAAAGTGAAGGGATTTACCTCATTAGCAACTGAAGAAAATTCTTGAGTTGCCCAAAGTCTTCAAAATCTAAACTTGAAAGGTCTAAAGGGTTTATAATAGGCTTGTGCATCTTTATTGTGAAGGTGGCATATAGTTTTGAACAAGGATGTGAGATGATACATGGAGGTAGTGAGGGATGAAGGAGATGAATAAAATGGATGAAGAAATGAATAAGGAAGAAGAATGGAATGAAAGAGAAGATATGGAAGTCAAAGATGCTTCTCTCTCTCTTTCTCTTAATCTCACTCTCTCTTAAGCTCACTCCCTCTTTCTAAATATCTCTTTTGTTTTACCCTCTCTCTCATTAACCATGGCATCTAATTTCTTTTCTTTTCTTTTCCAAATAATTAAAACTAAACATAAGAATACAACATGCAACAAAATGCACATGACATGGTGCACTAGCCATGGTAAAATGTAAAAATACGGATTTGTCTTAATCGTGATTAGTAGTGCACTAATCAATTTAATTTAAATTTGCATATATTTAATTATAAAAATGCCAAAATCTGATAAATATTTTTTAATTAATAAATCATTTTAATTTTCGATTATTTTCCAAATATTGGTATATACTTATACCATTTTACGAAAAACCTCCATTCGCAAATCGAATAGTTTTCACGAAATCTATTATTTTAATATTAAATTTTCAAAATAATATTTTATATTTCTGAAATGTTAAAGTCTTCCCCCTTAAATAAATTTGGTCCCCGAATTTAAATTTAAATCCCCAAATACTAAAACATTTCAATAATCAGCTCAAATCAACGGGGTTCCGAAATCACGGAAGATACAGAAACACCACAGCACATCGTGTGCGCCTGAAAACAAGTACGAAACTCAAAATCAAACTCCGTCATGCATCACGCAATCACTGGAGTTATAAAGGAGATACAAATCTCGAAATCCAATATCATACTCAATTATGCTAAACTCAAAATCATAATACGTATATAGTACGTATCCTTGTATAACCATTTTAAAAACTGAATAACTCATGCCAAATCTTTCGCAAATCTCCGTGCTATGCGTAGCTCACAAATATGTACTTATATATGTTTTTGCTCAATTATACGTCCCGCCTTTTTGAAATATCCCAGAAGGTTCTCTTTATAAAATTTTTTGTCACTCGCGGACACGTAGGAAATAGCGAGACTATAGCTGTTTTTCTGAAAACCTTTCGGTAACTTTTCATGCATGCAAAAGTACTCAGGCACTGTCCTCAGACCAGCCCTGCTCGGCTACTATACAATATAGTATCTATCATCAAAACGTGATACTCATAAATAAAATCAGCCTCAAAAGACGTATCCAACATCACGTGCGTCTGGTGCTCACGGAAATCAAATCCAATACAAGTGCTACAATATGCATGAAAGCAAAACTAAGTGCAACGGTTGTGCACGAAAGCATCTGTCCAATACAACGGATGTGCACGACAACAATATCAAGTGCATCTAGAGTGCACGAAAATCTCAATCCTGTGCAACTAATATGCACGAATGAAAATCCCAATCAAGTGCATCCAACATGCACGAATAAAAATCTCTATCGAGTGCAACTAACATACACGAATAAAATCTCAATCGAGTGCACCCGGTGTGCACAAAATCTCATATCATGCGCCCAATGTGCGTGAAAATCCAAATTAAGTGCGTCTAGTCCGTATAAAACATCCAGTGCAATAGTATGCACGATAACGAACATCAAGTGTAAATGAGCACGAAAACATAAATATGGTGCAACCAATGCACGAAATATAGATCTAGTGCAACCAATGCACGAAATACAGATTGACGGTATCGAATCCACGAAACCATAATTACGTGCAACGAAGGTACAAATCGATACCAATTGCAAGATATGCACAAATCATAAACCAATGTAGCGGTGTATAAAACATAAATCAAGTGCAATAACTGTGTACAAATATAAATCTCCAGTAGGTGCAGCCATGGTGCATGAAAAAAATATCATGGAACTCAATCATCGAAACTCAAGTCCACGTGATAAAAGTGTAACACTCGGATCACAAAACGTAGTCACAATAAATGATATTGATGTACACCTCCTACAATGTCGAAAAAAGCCGGTACGCCCAAGCTGGCAGAGCAAGATCATCTACTTGCCTCCTGCTCATGATATGGCGTCCTCGGTCTCAGGGTCCTCGTTTTCTCTATGGATTACCAATCTCATGATCCTTCTGCTCGTCGGCTTGGTCAGGTGTACTAACGGAACAGTTCTGCTCCGGAACTCTTCTGATCACCGTTTGGCCAATCAACATGACCACTCTCAACGGCACATTACTGACGGCGGCATCTGGCCCTCTGAATACGCACGATATAACTGATCCTGGGTGCAAATCTTTATCACTGCAGTGTCCTGGAAAGAACCTGCTCGTGTCTTCTTCCGATCTCACCTATACCGAACTATACGAAGGTTGGCACTCTTGCTTAACTCTTTTCTCATAACCGGACAGTTGCGTCCTCAGCACGGCTTTCACCTGGAAATTTGGATGTATCTAACGCCTCTGCACACATATCAATCCTCTGGCATCAACGGAGCGTAACAACCGCTCGCTAACATCTCGCACAAACCTTTTGTTCCACTCGTCTTTATTATCGTCCACTTCGACATCATCTCTTGATGTCTACATATTGCAATTCGTTCTCGGCTACAGTCAATCTGGAGTCTCTCATACGGACTCGAAATTACGAACTCGGTATCTTCATCACTCTGTAGAAGATATCTAGCCGAACACGTCCTCGGGAACTCCTCCAATCATCGGAGAAATACACTTTATTCGTACGTTCTCGATCAACTCACAACGCATCTGGGTGAGGTCCTTCTATCTGAAACTGGTCAACTTACCGATCTTACATCGGAGCATCCCACGAACAACGTCCTCTCTTGCTCGATTTAATCTAGATCTAAGTAAGATCCTTCAACTGGAATTCTTTGACACAACTGAGCCTGCATCGGCACATCAAATCTGACGAATCATATCAGTCGCTCAACTCGAGATAGACTAGCTATTTCCTGTCACATCTCTGCCTGAAAACTCCAGCAGTTTCAGCTCATAGACTCTGGAAATGATATCCCATCAATCTCAGCAACAGCTGGGTCATCTGTCAGCACGGTAGACAACATCATGATCTCTAAGGCAGGCTGTGCATCAACAGTCCTCTCAATCTGGCAGTCTCTATCAATGGCCCGATCATCCGGTGCAAAACCGAACATTCGCCTCAACGAGAGATCACAACACAACACTATACCCACACTCCCTATGTCACCAGCAAACATCATGTTCAGTCCTCGTCCGTGACGAGCTCGCTCTGACCACAACACTAGCAACAACTCAATCTGCGCTCAAACCATGGTGATAGGAATCTCAAGCAGGTATCGATGAAGATAGATCAAATGAACGAAGAAATCAATAGATCCCAAATGGATATATGATCATAAGAACGAATAATATCACATATCTCAAAATATATACATCCTAAGGTTTCTTAAGTGGAGTATCGTATCGTAAGTATGCCGCAGAACATACGTACGGTACGTCACTCTACTCAAGCTACCCACTCCATCAATCAAGGTCAACCTATAAAACGAAAGGTAATTTTTCATGGCAATTACCGATGAAGAATGTGTATGAACCGGCAAATCTGTGTAAGTGTAACATGCACATCAACGGTAATTATGCAGGTGTACTAGCAAATGATATCATATAGAATTAAATACTGGAAACATGATTGGTATCACACGAGAAATAATCCAACATAAACATGAACTATAATAAAGTAGCCTCTTTATGTCAACGATCCCGCCTCATAGTATCAAGTGTCACAAAATCCTAGATCACCATTCTCAATTCATGAGTGCAGATCAAACATTCGATAAATGCATCGCGTACGGTAATCCATCGTACGGTGTCACAAACAGAGTAGAGAATCTATCATCCTATTCACCAGCAAAGGTACGGATCTATAATCTCATACGGCATACCCTATCAATCACATAACACATCTATAACAATCTTATATCATGTCATTTTGCATATACGTCATATCTTGTTAATCTCAAGTCATATCGATCTCGATCTCATATCCTACCATTATCAACTCATTACTTGCCCTCTTTCAATTCATACTTATCATGATTCACTTCTCATTTCATATTCTCATATATCAATCCGAGTCATCTATATCTATCATCTCAATATCCCACATCATGTTATCTTATATACCTATATCATATTCTCAAGCCAATATGTATTTATTAGTGTCAACTTTTATCATATCATCTTTTTCCAAATCCTATAATCATGTTATCTTAAGTTCGTAGTATATAGTTTATCAACCTTATAGGTTATATAACAATCTTTCCATATCAATGGTTGTGGGGTGCTATACGCCATCCACCCGACTTCCTCCGTAGATATAAATCTACTCACCTGCTAAACTCATCGCTTAGCCGAAGTCGATGTACTTCGTCGTCTCGGAAGTCCACGCGAAGGTACTTACAATCAATATACAATCACAATACTATTAAAATCAAGTCGGAAAAACCGATACGACACACGAATTGCTTATAGGTTAAACCTGAAAGTCAACCTTAACACCCCCATGAGGTTCTAGAGGCATCAAGCATGCCGAATTCAAATTTTTATTAGATGCTAAGCTAGACTAACAAGATCTTTACTAGATTATTAAGGGTTTTCCTTTATGATGTGATTAACTCAAGAGAAGAAAAGATCATACAACCTTTATAGTTCGAGTCCTTCTCTTCAATAAATCCGGGTTGAAGTCCACACGACTCTACTAAGCTCCTCTTCGAGTTGAACGAACCTCCTTCGTGATCTTCGCATCAAAGACGATCCACCCGAAGTCCACAAGCTCAAGCTAAACCTTCATTAATCTCATTAGTGAAGGCAACACTCCACATCAAATTTCTAATCTAATGTGTGATGGTGAAGTAGGGGTTTAATTTGCTCACTAGTTTATGTTCAAGCTTCATGGTTCACATCATATGTGAGGGTTGAACCTTAAACTATAGCAATTGAGAAAGAAGAAGAAGCTAGATAGTAACCATAGGAGCAACTCATTAAAATGGCTAAGTGTTGAGAATGAGCAAAGAATGAATGACAACTCTTGACCCTCACTTATTTAAGCATGGAATTTTGCAATATAAAATTGCAACCATGCTTGAATAGTGAGTCAAGATGAATAAACAAATATAACTCCCATGCTTGCAACCATGCTATCAATTTACACCTCATTTCTATTTTTCTCAAAAAATAGAAAATCAAGCCATGCTTCATTATATATATATATATATATATATATAATGAAGAATAATTAGTGAGCTAATGATATTAGTTAAGATATAATTATATCACATATAATATATATATCACATTATTAAATCAACACTTGATTTAATAATCCGGTTATATCACATATGACTGACTAATATCATTCATCTATATATCACATGTTCATACCGTAATTTTGCATTATTATATTCCCCATTCTTATGCATTTTACAAATAAACATGTGCTTTTAACCCTTGTCTGCTATATAGTTACAGGTTACAGATTCTTGGGACAAAAACAGTGAAATTGATGAAAAGACGATACAAAAGTGAGATTTCGACCAACAAACAGACAATCTTTATCTTGCCTACAGTTTGAAGACTAAACGAAGATCAATGGACAATTTCACAAAGCACAAAGGCAGAGCAAGGTTCAAGACTTCGACACGAAGTAAGCGGTAAAAGTCCACGACTTTATTCACTGTGAAGATCTGGAAGAGAACCAGAAGCCAATCTGAGAAAACAACTGAAGAAAAACCAAGAAAAATGCAACATGAATCAGCCCAAAGAAAATGAGCCCACAAGGCTCATATACGGCCGCGGAACCGCGGCCAAACATGGGTTTTGGCCGCGGATCCGCGGCCACGTGTTACCCATGTCGGTGGAAAATCTTGAAGCGGCTGCGAGCGTTGACTAGTTCTTTTTCTTAGGGGGTATTTTTGTAAAAGCAGATGTGCGTCGATTGTAACCCTAGGGTTTTCTATGAATCTATAAATAGAAGCCCTAAAACTTGTTTTAGAGGATGCCTCTTCTTATGCCTCTTTTCATTTCATAAATTCAGATCTGTAATTCCTGTGTTAATGTTTGGAGAGAGCCATCAATAAAGTAAGATTTCTATTTCATTTCCTTAGTTTACTTTTAATTATTTGCCCTAGTTAGATAGTTAGAATGTCATTCAATTCCCTAATGAGCGAGTAGTATCCTCGCTTGTTAGGGTTAGTTTTGGGGAAGGCTTGAGAGATGAAGATATTTCACCCCTTTCCTGCCCATCATAAGTTTTTATAGGATTCCATGCACACATAACACACCGTTCCCTACGGCACCCTATCCCCCGAGGTAGCGGTGATACCGTAGTATAAAGGACCGGTTGTATATGTTTTCCATGGACGTTAGGGTAAGAATTAAGAAAGGAAGGACAAGAACCTAGAGGAAGAAATATCGTTTCTTCCCGATGGTACTAATCCCCTTTGTTAATTATTACCATAACACCTAATAGATCTAAAATATGGCATTGAAAGCGGTGAGGAAACATTCAATTTCCAAACTTAATCTAAACCTAACCCTAGCAAGATTCTAGTCTTAGTATAAATCAATTTAGGTTTTAGAGATAATCCATTCACAACGTTTGGAATTAACTCGTTTGAGCAAATTAGAAAAGACACAACATCCCTGTGGACCGCCCCGTACTCACCGGCTAGCTACCAAGCGACGCCGCTCTTGACTACGGTTAAAAATTCTTTGATCTAAAAATCTCATTTCAATCAAATGGCGCCGTTGCCGGGGATGGGGTGTTATTTTCTTTTTGTAATTTCGGGTTAATATAAATTGAAAATTCTTAAAAACTGAAAAATAAAAAATATAAAAAAAATTATCATCTTTTATTTTGTGAAGGGTATTTTTGTTTGAATTTTGCAGGATCTATAATCGAGTTCGGATCTGGAAAAATCCAGAGATCAAAACAGCAAATATCAGATTCGAACAACAGAGATTTACAATAACAGAGGAGCAGAATTTTTCTCGGGACTCGAACTGCCCAACCTACCGCGGAACAGCGGCGAGAAGCGCATTTTGGCGGCGGAACCGCGGCGGCCTAGTGACATCAAAAAAAAAAAAATTTGCCGCGGAACCGCGGCGGCCTAGTGACATCAACATCTGCAAAAAAAAAAACGCTGTAAGTTTCCTTTTTCCTCCTCTGCAACCCCTGATATCTCCTCTGTAAATTTGCCTGCAGGATTCTTTGCGCTAAATCTCTTCCCTTTCCAATAATTGATCTTATGCAGGATTCTTTGCGCCGCGCTAAAAAATTTTGCAAGTGGTTGTTTACTGTTTTGCATATTTAATCGGACTTTAAGGGGCTTGAAACCAATCCAGATTGGGTGGGGATTTCATCACCCTTCCCAGGACCCCAGAAATCACATAAGGCATTTTGCATTGACCATTATTTAATTAAAAAATACTAGACTCAGCCCTAAGGACTTCGCGCTCAATAGGACAGAGGACTAGTTGTAGGCATCGGCCGTTGATCCTAACCTGACTTTGTGGTGTCTAGGCAAGTGTGTCTAAGGCGAGTGGTTACTTAATTATGGCCACTACTTGTAGTGGAGAGCCTCCCACTCACCTGGCACTTACCTGGCCGCAATTGGCGGTGAAGAGGCGGTTTGAGGTCCTATTTCTAGACCTTTGGAACAGTTAGGAGCTGTCTAGCTGACCTAGGTGACCCTAGATCTAGGCCTGATTGTGCATTTGTGGTTGATTGAAAGTGTGTCTAAGCCCTTTATTGAAAATTTTTGAAAGCTCCACATAAGAAAAAAGAGAGGAAAATTTTATAAAAACTTGCAAAATTTTGTCGCTAAGAAATCCGTGCACCCCACATTCTTTTTCTTCTCCTTTCTTACATCATGGGTACCCCACCTCACAAAACCCTCGCCGAACTTTGGTATCCTGAACCAAACTTTTCTTCATACGCGAATTGTTTTGGTCGAATTACGGACGACCCCTCCATGCCCAAAATTTCTTTGAAAGATCAAATAGAAGAGTCTAGGAGAAACAGATGGACTCCGCAATCCACTTTGTATCAACCGTGTCAACCTTCACCACCTTCTTATGTTGATACTTCTTCTTCGAGTTCTGTTGTAACTTCGAAACCCATGTCTATTGCAGAGCATATTGAAAAATCTCGTAGCCGATCTTTCTCCTCTCCACACATCCAGTTCTAGGGATCAACAAGTCCATTCACCTTTTTATCCAAATGTTGATCCTACTCCTGTCCAACCATCCAATTCCTACCAGTCCTACCCGACTTTCCCACCTTCACTAGACATTGCTTCTACACAGCCATTCGGGAGTTTCCAGAATCCAAACAATTTTGAATCTTTTACCGAAACCCCTTCACAACCCATGTCTAGTCTAGAACAGTCGTTGGAAGCCTATATGGTAGCGACAAACCAAATGATTATGAATGTGGATGCGTCCATGGCCGCCCTTATGCAACCTAGTGAACCGGTAGCTAGTTTCCAACTAGCTCCAAATCTTCCAATGTATGGGGGGGCGGTTGGACAGAGTGAGAATTTGAGTGGTGAGAGTGAGCTGTGCACCCTTTCAAATCAAACCTACCCATACCCAATTGAATCCCACAACTCCAGTTTTGAAACAAGTGTCCCAAATGATTCATCAGTTGAAAATAAAACATTTAATGAGTTGTGCAATTTTGTAGTGCTTGATTTTCCAGATTGTGAAGGGTCTCTTTCGAGTGAAACCATCACCAATCCTTTTGACCCCTACACCTCCAATCTAGAACCTAAATTGATTAATGTCCATGCTTTTGATGAGGTGACTGAAAAAATGGATTTTCACTTGATTGAAGATATTGACGCCGAGAATATTTTGGATGATGAACCCATAGATTTGACTGAAATTTTATATCCAATTCATCATCCCAAGTCATTAAATGTTTCTCCCGAACCTCATATGCGTCTTGATTTTGATGATAATGGCATGGATAGGCTAAATTTTGAGGAGAATTATGAGGATAGTATTGAGGAGAGTATTGACGATAGTATTGAGGATGAACCATTTGTGTTTGATGTGTCGGATTTTCCAACTCATCCTCCTGAACCTTTAACTGTTATACTTCCTAAATCAAACCCCCTCCTTTCCATCATTCCGACCACGTAAAAGATCACGCTTGAGGACTGTGAGCTTGAAAATTTTCTGTTTGATCACAACGGTTTTAACGCCACTAGTGCGTTCCTCTTTGAATCTGACACAGTTCTCACAGCTGATAACGATTACGAGTGTTTCACTTTTTCGGACGATGTTGAAAACTCACCTCCCGAGTTTGAGTCTTTTAAATTTTCAGATAAGTTAGTTGAACCATCAGACTCGGTTGCTTACAGTCATTTCGAACCATTGATGGAATCCTTCAAGTTCGAGACAGATTACTTAGGTGAGAATAAGACCATCCCTAAATCACTCCCTTTCGTCCTTCCTATCGTTTCGACCGAGCAAGAATTCGTCACGCTTCTACTTTCAATGGATGGTTTACCAAGTTCGACGTACCCATGTTTTCTTACGAATCTTGAGGGATTTGACCCCATTTCACAACGAGTTGATAGATTAGCACAATCGCTTTTAACACATCGGTCATCACAAATTGCGCTAATTTATTCACTCGATTTACGCCCTCAAGTTCGTACTACACTTCTTTCTCTCTTCCGCCATTCTTCTCCTCCACCGAGACCGTATATCGCTTCTATTTCCACACGGTCTCGTGTGCTTCTCATTTCGTTTCTCTACACTCCATTCTTTCACCAACCCTACCATTATCACGATAGAATTTTTGAATGGTTGGTGCTAACCTTTGGTCCGTGTAAGGCCTTGTATAGTTTGATTTTTCTCCTCCCTAACTCTGAACTTTAACGTTTAAAACAGTGGAAACACTGTTTCACTTAAGTTTGGGGGGAACCTTGTTGTATATATATTTTTTGTTTTTCTTTTAAAAAAAAATATAAATAAATAAACAGGGGAGTGCCGACATTTTGACCCTCTTGGTGCAGCCTGACAGTGAGGACACTGTCAAGTTTAAGTTTGGGGGTATGCTCGGTAAGCATTCTTCCTTCGCATTCATGTGTAAATTTTTGCATTTGCATACTTATTTTAAAACCCATAAAAATTAAAAAATTTCAAAAATTATAAAAATTAAAGTATTCAATTTTGGCCATAATTGACTTGAGTTTGACAAATAGGTTAACTGGCTAGGAACAACTAGATCTTATACTTAGTAAATTAAAAACCCTAAAAATAATCTTTCTTAAAATTTAACGGTAGAAAATATATGTTTTTGTAGTTTATTTAGAAATAGGCAACTTTCGAGTTGACTTCTTGGGCTAAGTTAAAACAAAGGAAAAGTATTAATATTTTTATTAGAGTATAAGTTTGAAAAATAATTCCTAGCTTAAGTCTAAATTCTGAAAACATATACCCTACAAATTGCACAAACACGAACCTTGAAACTTGGAATAGTAGGAGAGACCTTGAAATGCTCTTGTCTTTAGTCCTTAGTACGAAGAAAAATAAAAAAATATACAAATGTGAATAAAGAAAAAAAAATGAACACTGGTTTTTGTAATAATTTAAGGCTGAAAAAAATAGAAAAATATTTAGCGAGGGTGCTTCATCACCTAGTGCCTTAGACCAACTGGTTTGGGAGTCACTGCTAAAGCCTTAGGTGTTGCAAGACTAGGAATTACGCTTTAATGTGCAAACACATCTTGTAATCGGTTGTTGGTACCTCAAGAAGTATTAACGGTCGCATGAAAAATGTGTGAGCAATTTCATCTAAAAATTCACCAATCAAGAAGTGCTTTTGACAACGGACAAGAGTATGATTGCTTGATTTGAATTTCCAAGTGTAGGGGTGATACACACACACACGTAGGAGTATGTGATTGGGGTTTAGATAAGAGATAAGAATGAAAAATAGGACTTATATCTTTAATAGAGATGATAAAAATTCCTAAGTTGAGATAGAACCCTAGAAGAAAAACTTAAGAGATGCCAAAAGCTAAGTAAGTCTACAGAACATATATAATCTTAAGTTAAATAATAAGGAAGCGTGAAGAATACGGGTGGATGATTTTTAAGTCGAAGATAATAGAGTTCTTGTTAGAAGAACTAATTGGAGAATAAAAGTCAATGGACCTAATTGATAGGATTTTGTGGGTAGTATCCTGTCACGCCCCACTTCCCAGAGTACGCAAGATTGGGCATGTGACATAGCCAACCATGCTACCTGTGGGTAGGAAGTATCCATCCACAGTCACATTACGGCTGTAGAGATATCAAGAACAAGATAAAACTATCTAACACATGTCCAAATCCAAAATAACAAGTGTCAATGATAAATAAATGCGGAAGCAAATGATCCAATACAATAATAGAAAAGTATGTCCCATAATGCGGGCTCACATCTGGAAATAAAATGCGGGAAATAAAACTAACCACTACAAGACTCACAACTCAGCCTGCTGGCTGAAGTACTCCTGCTCGGACAGCGACGGTGCTAAAGAATCTGGGCCATGCAAAACCCAGACGTCAGCGCGTCATGTCAACCAATAATATAATGTGAACAGTGTAATAGGCAATGCAGAAATAAATATGAATGAAGCAATAGTATGAAACTAGCAGTGCAGGGTAGTGTGCAGTGGGTAACTAAACTGTTTTACCGGGTTTTCTATCCTAAAGTCTTTGAAATCAATTCGAGTAATCCTCCATGTAACTCAAAGGATATGTCCCGTTACCCCCCGGGACCACGGATCAGGAAGATGGGAACCAATAATGGTTCTGTCCCGTTGCCCCCCGGGACTATGGATCAGGAAATGTAAGAGTCACGAATGGCTCTGTCCCGTTACCCCCCGGGACCACGGATCAAAATACCCTTTCAAGTTACACTTTAGATTACCCTTTTGATTTCCCCATACCCCCAGGTTATATGTGTCAGGTCAGGTATTCAGTGGTCAAGAACTAATGCCAACACAAGTTCAGGTAACAGTAGGTTTGTCTGGATAGACAACAAGCTTGGTCCATGAGGACTCCATGTCAGGTTTGTTGGCATTAGGCATGAGATCAGGTAACAGGTCAGGTCATGGTATATCAGGTCAAGTCGATAGTAAAGGGTACCATGTCAGGTGCATCGGTATATATCATGTGTAGCAAAGTCAGGTCAAGATGTAACAATATCGTGGGTGTGCTCACAACAGGTATATAATCGAACAAGGATTAACAGCAGGAAATAAGCAATAAATTAGACAACAATAAGCAGTTCATTTAATCACAATAGTGCATTAACATAGTGCAGTCGTTTTATCATATTAACAGGTTTTGAGCACCCTTCGCGGTGCAATGGATCGAATGATGGTGCAATATCGTTACTTCAATATCTGACTGTACTAGAACTACCAGTGTACAGGCTATCATCCTTTAAACAGTAAAATGTGGTTAACGGGTAAACTTCGTTATTAGGGTTAAAGTGGCAAACTGTAATTTTAGGTTAACTGTGATATGATATATGTCATATTGCAACCAAAAGAGAAAGAATACTATATCGAGTTACGTTTTGCAGGTTTAATGAGTCAAAACATACATAATTGTATAGTATAGCATGTAGCAAGTGATACTTGCCTCGATCGGATCAAGTTACAGGATGCGCACGCAGCGTCCAGTGTCGGCAATCGTTGCAACATCCACACGCGCACACGGAACGGTCCAGGTACAGCAAGAAGTTAACCACGCAAGTAGGAAACATCCACCGGGTTGCCCAGATCAGCATACATCTCTTCTTGCTCTAAACTTATTCTCTCTCTAAAAGATTCGAACTTTCATCTCTCTAGGTCTAGAATCATAGCTTTTGTTGTTTCGATTTTGAGAGTAGCAAAGAAAAAGGAAGGTGATGATTGGTGATGGATTAAGAGAGGAAAGCTTGGGCTTATGGTCTCGGGGATGTATGCAGGTGGCCGGAGTTCGAGGCCAGGGTGCGGCAGCAGCAAGGTGTCGAGGGGTCGAGGGTGTGCGCTGGTGTTTGGCGCGAAGGTGAGGCGCCGGCGAAGGAGATGGGTGCGGGCGAGACGGGATCGGAAAAGATGATGATGTAGCCGACCTCGGTGCTAGGGGTTGACGACGAGGCGGTTGATGGCTGGAGAAAAGATGATGGAGATCGGGGTTGAGGCTAGAGGAGTGGCCGGCGGTGAGGGGTTGCTGGAACCGTGCCCGAAGGTGATGGGTTGCGGGAACTGTGTTCGAAGGTGATGGGTTGCGGGAACTGTAGGTAGGGGTGGTGACGACGGGAAGTGGAGGAGAAGGTCGGGGTTGCTGTGGCAGCGACGTGTGCACGGGGAGAAGGAGGGAAAGTTGAGGCCGGGAAGAGGAGGCGGAGGCGAGGGTAACGGTGGCGCCGGCGTCGGAGTTGCGGCGGCGACGGTGACGAGCCGGCTTGGGTTAGGGTTCGCGATGGGGTTCTGGGAAAAAATTCTCAGGGGAGGAGGACGTATAAATATATATAGGGGAGAGAGAGAGGGAGTTAGAGAGAGAGAGAGAAAGAGAAATTAAAGAGAGAGAGAGAGATACGAGGGATGGAGAGAGAAAGATATGAGGGAAAGAGAGAGGAGGGGCCCACGGGGGTAAGCGAAGCCTCGCGATTGGCTGAAAGCTTAACAGAAATCAAAAGAAAGATTTCAAAGATTGCAGTGAAAAGATTATGAATAGGAAATATATAGTAACAGTAGGATTATAATAGAAATGAAATTTTATATGGTTATAGTATAGTTTTGAATATTTTATTGATTTGGAATTTTGGCGCTAAATGAAATATTTCCAAATCGCGCCCGGCTTGGGTCCAAAAATTTGAAATTCAAATAATAGGATTTTAAGCGGGTTCCAAATCTTAAAATGAAGTGTTTTATGATTAAAAAGCATACCCCCAAGTCAGACACCTGCACGCGCGCGTAGTTTTCCAAACTCGCCCGTTTCACCGAATGGGATGAGAACTCGACGCACGGACGCTACCACGCGGCTAGGGGTGACGAGTAGGCCAAGATAGATATTTTAAATTTTATTTTAGGTGCTAAAATTTGTTATATGCAAAAATGACTTAGCCAGATGAAATTTTACAGTAAGACCCAAACAAGCAAGATAAATAAAATGAGTGATATTTAATGCTCAACCGATAACAGAAAAAGTAGTATTGGGCTCGGGTGTTACATATCCGCTGAAAACCCTCAGGAGACAACACACCTCCTACTAGGGACACCTAGAGGTTTAACGGCTTGTTGCACGAGCTCAGTGCAATCGCGTTTCCCTGCGAAAGTGAGGTTAGGTTTTTGTTGAGAATAAAACTAGGTTTGCTCGAGGACGAGCAAAAGATAAGTTTGGGGGTATTTGTTCATACCGTAATTTTGCATTATTATATTCCCCATTCTTATGCATTTTATAAATAAACAGGTGCTTTTGACCTATGTCTACTACATAGTTACAGGTTACAGATTCTTGGGACAAAAACAGTGAAATTGATGAAAAGACGATACAAAAGTGAGACTTCGACCAACAAACAGAGAATCTTTATCTTGCCTACAGTTTGAAGACTAAACGAAGATCAATGGATAATTTCACAAAGCACAAAGGCAGAGTAAGGTTCAAAACTTCGACACGAAATAAGCGGTAAAAGTCCACGACTTTATTCACTGTAGAGATCTGGAAGAGAACCAGAAGCTAATCTGAGAAAACAACTGAAGAAAAACCAAGAAAAATGCAACAGGAATCAGCCCAAAGAAAATGAGCCCACAAGGCCCATATACGGCCGCAGAACCGCGGCCAAACGTGGGCTTTGGCCGCGGATCCGCAGCCACGTGTTCCCCATGTCGGTGGAAAATCTTGAGGCGGCTGCGAGCGTTGACTAGTTCTTTTTCTTAGGGGGTATTTTTGTAAAAGCAGATGTGCGTCGATAGTAACCCTAGGGTTTTCTATGAATCTATAAATAGAAGCCTTAAAACTTGTTTTAGAGGATGCCTCTTCTTATGCCTCTTTTCATTTCATAAATTCAGATCTGTAATTCCTGTGTTAATGTTTGGAGAGAGCCATCAATAAAGTAAGATTTCTATTTCATTGCCTTAGTTTACTTTTAATTACTTGCCCTAGTTAGATAGTTAGAATGTCATTCAATTCCCTAATGAACGAGTAGTCTCCTCGCTTGTTAGGGTTAGCTTTGGGGAAGGCTTGAGAGATGAAGATCTCTCACCCCTTTCCTGCCCATCATAAGTTTTGATAGGATTCCATGCACACATAACACACCGTTCCCTACGGCACCCTATCCCTCGAGGTAGCGGTGATACCGTAGTATAAAGGACCGATTGTATATGTTTTCCATGGACGTTAGGGTAAGAATTAAGAAAGGAAGGACAAGAACCTAGAGGAAGAAACATCGTTTCTTCCCGATGGTACTAATCCCCTTTATTAATTATTACCATAACACCTAATAGATCTAAAATAGGGCATTGAAAGCGGTGAGGAAACATTCAATTTCCAAACTTAACCTAAAGCTAACCCTAGCAAGATTCTAGTCTTAGTATAAGTCAATTTAGGTTTTAGAGATAATCCATTCACAACGTTTGGAATTAACTCGTTTGAGCAAATTAGAAAAGACACAACATCCCTGTGGACCGACCCGTACTCACCGGCTAGCTACCAAGCGACGTCGTTCTTGATTGCTGTTAACAAATATTTTTGATCTAAAAATCCAATACAAAATCATCACATTATCAAATCAACACTTGATTCGACAATCTGGTTATATCACATATAACCGAACCGATAACAGATAACTGCCAGATTACAATACGGTATCACATACTCATATTTAATCAGGCCCACGCACAAATCAACATATATGCCCTATTTCGTTTCGCTCGAACCAGGAAACTTCTGTGTGGGACTCTAAAGACTCGTCAATACGCCAGCAGTAGGTGATGATCACATCAGTCACCTACAAGCCGTCAGCGGTACTAGCTGGACGTAACGGCTACCCGGGTATTGAGCAATATGAAGATCAACAAGCAAGCTCGTCCATACTCTACATGAAGTCTATTAGTAACACTACCGTACAGTCCGGTCTCTTCGTTTAATATGTCACATATCATGTCTAGGGGTGGTAAACGTCAGCCCCCAATAACGTGATAAGTCATGCCGATGTATAGCCTATAACGGTTCGAGAAACTACTGATAACACTTATCAGTAAATCTCGGCAGCAGCCCTTGCCAGGGACTTCCAGTTATAGCCAAGCGAGCGTAGCGCAACATCAACCCCCAATACCAGGAGAGACGAAACCCCTCCTATCGCCCATTGCCTCTATGTGACTCGGGACTGTACCCAAAATCCACCTGTTTGCACGACTCCTTTGAGCCATGGTAGGGAGGAAATCAAAGCACAGTGGGAGCCACACAAGACTCTATGACGATCTCGGATCTACAGACTAACCTGTACCAGTGTCACCAGAGGACTGCTATCTGACGATAGGTATACTACCACATAGGATTCCTCGGCGAGTCATGTTCGGTATACCCATTCTCCAATGAGCACCTGTGTACAATCTTTGATATCACACACCAATGGTTGTGGGATCAACCATCGCCCTCTAAGGGACAAGAAACGTACACACTAGTCTACACTGAAATATCGATGCCCTGGTCTCGATATTCCCACGACTAAGAACTGATTAAAGGATATACTTGTGGACCACCCTGGCCCCAATAGTATGATCTCATCATAATCCTTGTAGTCAAGTACATATCCTAAGGGCTTTATCAACATGTGAGAGCAAGACAGTAAAGAATACCAGTCAACATGTTAAGATAAAGGTAACCTGATAGCATACTATCATGTCGAGCAAGAAAGTCCACTATATATATATATGTCCAAGCATCCACTATATCATCAATAATGGCCTTTAGGGCATACATACTCCTAACAATCTCCCACTTGCACTAAGACCAATTGTTGTAGTATCTCATACCCAACGTTCCCATAAGTCTCTCGAATAGCATATGGGGGATGGCCTCGGTGAGTGGATCCGCTGTGTTATCCTCTGTGTCAACTCTCCTGAACTCGATCGCCCGGAGATCAACTATCTCCCTGATCAGATGATACTGTCTGAGAATATGTCTGGATCACTGACGGGACCGGGGTTCCTAGGCCAAAACCACAACTCCATTGTCATCACAATACATAGGTATTGGATGCCCAATAGTAGGAACCTAGTTCATCTCATGAACTCTATTTATCCAGACAATCTCTTTGGCAGCATCGTTGATAGCGATGTAATTAGTCTCTATCAACGAGTCTGCTATGGTATATAGCCTGGAACCCTTCCAACATACCGTCCCTCCACTGAGGGTGAAGACAAATCCCAAGACTGACTTTCAGTCATCCTTATCACTCTGGAATCTCGAATCGGTAAAGGACTCCATCTGGAGTTCACCGTTACCATACACCAAGAACATCTCTTTAGTCCTTCTCAAGCACTTAAGAATGTTTTCAGCTGTCCAGTGGTTTTCCCAAAGATCTTTTCGATACTTATTCACTACACCTAGTGAGTAAGCTACATCTGGTCTGGTACATAACATCACATACATGATTGACCCGTTTGTCAAAGCATAGGGAATCCCTTGTATGGGAGCTCTCTCCAAATCAGTCTCGAGAGATATCTCTTTGGAGAGAGTGGTTCCTAAACCAGCGGGTACGTTACCACGTTTAGAATCATCCATACTAAAACCCTTTTAGCATGGTGTCTATGTACCTGGATTGGGACAATCCCAAATCCATTTAGATCTATCTCTATAGATCTATAACCCCAGGATGTATGAGGCATCGGTTAGATCTTTCATGGAGAAGCTTTGTGATAAGAGGTACTTGACCAAGTGCAGCATAGGAACACCTTTTCCTATCAAGAGTATCTCATCAGCGTACAATACGAGAAAGAAAGCCATACTCTCTACAACCTTCTTATTTATACATGGTTCATCTACCTTTTTGATGAAGTCAAACTCTTTGACAGCTTCATTAAAATAGATGTTCCATCCCCGCGATGCCTGCTTTAACCCGTAGATGGATTTAAGCAGCTTGCACATGCTTCCGCTGCTCCCACTGTCTACGAAGCTCTCTGGCAGTGTCATATACACGCTCTCTTCTAAATCACCATTTAGAAAAACGGGTTGACGTGCAGTCTGCCAGATATCGTAGTCATGGCATGCGGCAATGGCAAGTAGGATCCTGATGGACTTACGCTTAGCGACAAATCTAGCTTTGAAAGTCTCAACTTTTCCATCTACACCAAATTATCTTTCTCAAAGATCCTCTTGCTCCCGATGGGTTTTACCCCTTCAGGAGCAACATACAAAGTCAACACTTTGCTGGTGTGTATGGATTCCATCTCAGATCGCATAGCATCCAGCCATTTCACATAGTCTCCACTTGTGATGGTCTGCTCGAAACTAGTTGCGTCATCATCTCCATGATGCAATCCTCGCTCCCACCGTCTAAGACAAAACCGTAGTATCTCTCAGGTGGATCAGGAACCTTACTAGATCTGCGGAGTGGCTTCGGTTCGTCAGGGACTATTGAATCTTTCGGTTCCAACAAAACGTCAGTTATAGTTTACGTTGCTGGAACTTCTTCTAGTTCTACCACTTTGCCACTAATTTCTATCACAAGAAATTCCTTTTCTAAAAAGGTGGCATGTCGAGAAACAAAACACCTTTTGTTCCTTGGTGTGGTAGAAGATATTCCCACGCGAGTGTTTGGGATATCCTACAAACTTGCATAAAAATGACCTTGCCTCGAGCTTGTCTGGATTTCGCTTTTCAACATAGGCCGGACAACCCCATATCTTAACTCGTTTAAGAGATGGTCTCTTCCCATTCCATATCTCATATGGAGTTGTAGGCAACGGATTTGATCGGAACTCTATTCAATAGGTATGCATCTTCTCAAGTGCATGTCCCTGAAAGGAATAGGTAACTCAGCAGTACTCATCATAGAGCGCATCATATCTCATAGGGTGAGATTCCTCCACCCCGATATACCGTTGTGCTGTGGTGTATACGGAGGAGTAAACAGAGAGAGAATCTCATTCTCTTTTAAATAGTCTCGGAATTCCGTGCTCCAGTATTCTTCTCCCTGATTATATCAAAGGACTTGAATACCTGTACCCTTCCGGTTCTCAACTTCGTACCTATATTCCTTGAAATTCTCAAAAGATTCAATTTTGTGTTTCAACAAAAACACATGTCCGTATCTTGAGAGAACATCGGTGAATGTAATAAAGTACGTGGAACCATCCCTAGCATGTGTAGACATAGGACTGCATACATCACCATGTATCTGTCCAAGAGTTAAGTAGCTCTTTCTCCGTTTCCAGTAAACGGAGATTTGGTCACCTAGTCTTTGAGACATGACTGACAAGTTTCATAAGATGTAAATTCGAACGGATTCAAATATGCATCCTTATGAAACTTCAGCTAGTCTTGTTTCATTGATATGACCCATTCTACAATGCCTCAAGAAGACATCGTTCATTTCTGAACTGCTCCTCTTGTGTGTGTTCTGTACATTTGGAACTATGGTTTGATTCAGAATGTGTACACTATTATACAATGTACCTTACCCAATCAACATTTGATTTAGGAAAATATTCACAATATTATTGGTATGAAATAAAAGTCGCTTAGAATCATTGTATTACCAGTTGGTAACACTAGGTGATATCTGCCAACTTCTTTGGCTGCAACAATTGCACCATCTCTACTACTTAGGGACATATCACCCTATCCCAGTTCTCTACCTTTCTTTAGCCCATGCAATAAATTACATATATATGATCCTGATCCGGTATCACATACCCAGGACGTAGAAACGACTGAGAAACAGTTCTTGGTAACGAACACACCCGAAACTATGCATCCATATTATTATCTTGATTAAGGCATTTCATTGGTCGCTACCAGGAGAGAGAGAGAAGGATAATCACTTTGCGTGTGCTCTTTACAAGATTAGATTGGTTATAATCTTATCTAATCAGGATGGCTCCCACTGTTTTTATCAAATCTTCCTTCAAACCATAAAATGTGAGATTAGCCGGGATTAATTACACCCAACAGGTTCGCCAATCGTTTGGCCAGGAAGGTATCGGTACTGCGAGGGAGGTTCCCCGTGCTTTCGCACGGACCTAATTAAAATAAACCTCGTTTCCGTAAAGGCATAACCCCTTTGACACCTTTCTAGACACCTACTTGTTTAGCTAATTGTAAAGTGTAAAACTCTCTCAGGGGTAACTCTTACTCGCAGTGGGTATCGGGATCCAACTATCATATAGAAGGTATGCAATCTCATTGAAAATTTCAACACTTCAAATTCCCGGTAATTTTTTTACCCCTAACGTCCTATGGCCTTGATAAAGGCCAACAAACCATAGGGCTCTAGTCAAGTTCAACCCGTCATTTCCTGATTGAATTAAACCCACCCGCACGACCCTTGACAAAAGCCAACAAGGTCGCACGACTACCCTAATCCAATGGCATCATATGGTTGCAGATAAGCACTAATCAGCTACCGCACACTACGTCTTGATAAAGGCCAACAAACGCAGTACAAATACTAAATAGTACTTATCTGAAATGACGGAGGGCTACGCAGGTTTTTAAGAAAACCACGAGCGTAATGAACTTGATATTGTCGTAGAATCTAATGATTTTTAAAAGGAGTGTTTTTTAGGCTTTTGCTTGTTTCTCTAAAGATGTCACTCCCGGTGAAGGGATCTTGGCTCTTTCCTCATCGAATGAGGTGCTGGATGTTCAGGAATACTACTATGCAAAGCAAGAACTAGAGAAGCAATAAAAAACAAAACCGAGTGAGTTATATCATTTGCTAGTTTTACTAAAGAAGTCACTCCCGGTGAAGAGATCTCGGCTCTTTCCTCATCGAATAAGGTGATGGATATTCATCAAGGAATACCATTATGCAAAGCAAAAACCAGAGCTATCCTTTTTGAAAATTTGATTCTACATCTTTAGGTTTCTTTCTTTTCATTAATCACATTAATGAAGTCCCATCAATTAATGTTTCCTAAACATTACAGAAAAATGAAACGAAAATAGAACGTACGCTTATGCCATCCGCATTCGCCACGGGGCCCCGTCATGTACCGTTAGGTTACTTAACTACCGGCAAAGCGGGAGCTAGACTTGCGCGGGTGCAAAACATAAGCAACATTTATTATATAGCATATATATAATATTACATTCGTCTCACGCATTTATATGTTCAACATCACAGAATTAAGCAGCAGAAGCAACATATGAAATATTGGATATACTAGGATGGCCGTGTTTTAAATTTAGCCAGTAATGTAAAACATGGATTCTAAGGTCGTGAAGAATAGCCAAACCCACATCCCATAGACCCCTACGAGAGCGCTAAGTAACCCTACCAATTCTAGAGTTAAAATACCCGGTCTCAACTCCTTGAGATGGTCTCCCACTGGACTCTGGAACCCGGTTACTTTTGCTCCCCGCCTTGGGTCTATCATAATGCGGAAAAGTAAATAATATACAACAGTGGTGAGATCATCCTGTAACACCCTAGTTCATTTATACCAATTCTATTTCAAGTATTTCTTTATTTATGGTATTTTCCTGATTTATTGTGTTTTGGTGCGAATAATGTATTTGACATCTGTATTTGCATCCGACCCGACCCGCTTGTTTGAAACCTGTCTTGATTCATGATTATGGTTTTATCCTGACTTGTTATGAGGACTCGTGCACTTTCATTTATACATACTGTATACTGGCATTTATCTGACATCTGCATTTACTATATAACATTTAAAGTCACATAAAATATTTTTAAAAATACATTGCATGGCCTGCATGATACCCCTAACCCTATGGCAGTATCTGCGCATCTTGTTCTCGTCCCATTCAGTGAAACGGACTTGTTTGGATGGCTACGCGCACGTACGTGCATCCGTTCTTTGGGGTATGCATTCTCGTTATCCGGATATCCAATTTTAGTTTTGGCCGACACATATATTTTTCGTATTTTGAAACTGGAATTTTATACCCGACCTGGGCATATTTTGGAGTAAGTTTGTATTTACCAGAATATCAAATTTTATTAATATAATATTTTAAATAACGAATTAAAATTTAGTTAACTAATAAAAGATTTTTTAAATTTAAATCTAAACTAATTTCCTAACAAACTAACAACCCCTTTCTCTCTCTCTCTCTCCTCTACATATATATATTTATATATATTTTATTTATTTATTTATTTTCTTTCCTTATTTAATATACAGCATCTTCTTCTTATTTCTTCTTCTTCTTTCTTCTTTCTTTTTCTTGATCTTGTTTCTTAATTCCGGTGATCACCGCCGGAGTCGTGCTCGTCGCTGACGATCCGAGTGATCCAGTGAACGTACCTTGCCTGTGTGATCACCCTCTTGCCTTGCCTGGACCCGTCCCGCGTGTGCGTTGCAACGATTTACCGACGTCGGACATGCCGTGCGTATCCGTCGCGTGATTCGATCGAGGCAAGTTTATCTTGCTACATGCTACGATATATACTACATCCATATTAATAATAATATTTCATGTTTAGTGTATTGTACATCCGTTGTTATCATTTTACTGTTTTACGGCGTCCGTTTGCATCCGTATAATTTATTTCGTATCTACTGCATGCAAATTTATCTTGTTACATGCTAGACTACAATATAGTGCACCCATTTGAATAATAACATCACATAATGTTTAGTTATGCATCCTACATTACCATTTTACAGTTTTACTGTCTTCGGACATCCGTATGCATCCATATCAATATTTACATATCTAGTCGCATGCTAATTCATCTTGCTACATGCTATGTATCTTGTTTTGCATCCATATAAATAAAAATATCGCATGTTGATTCCACTATACATTCATATTAAAGTTTTACCGTTTTCAGATACCCGTTTGCATCCATATCATTTAAATATATATATCGTCGCAATATTTCTTATTATTATCTTTAATTAGTTTATAATCTGCTTTTTATAATGTTATACAAAATATAGTTTGAAAATATTATAGTTTACACATGAAACGTCGTTGCAAAGTTGATACGACAAATCTGAAATTTACTGTACACCTTACCTTATAAAATTCATTATAAATCATAAAACATTTATTAGTATACGTTCTTTAGTTCGTTACGAAGCTAACTCAGAATACTATAACTCTATGAAATATTTACTGGCAAAATAAATTTTTTAAATAACGTAAAATGTAAATGAAAATATCTCTAAACTGCTGTCCAGGGAAATTCTAGTAGCAAACTTTCAATTTTGAATGTTCATAACTTTTTGTAGGAACAACCTGAGATACTTCAACTTATAAAAATGAAAATCTTATTGAATTATCTTTGTTTTGGTATAAGACACGTCCCTTTTGGAGAACGTTTGTTATTTTTAAGTTTTTTTACAAATCAGGGTGACGCTGAATTTCTGAACGGAACTTTCTTGTGCATGGTTAATCAATACCACTTTTATAGTTATTAATCGGTTTGAATATTTTATCCATATTAATATTATTATATCAATATCTATTTAATAAATAATAGTACTTATGTTTTAATATTCAGCAAATTTTACCGATTTACAGTTTTATAGTATCCGTCTATATCCGTACGGTTTATTACATATCTAGTTGCATTTCGAGACCATATTATTTCATGTTACTGTTGTATTAGTGCACCATGCTTCATAATGTGCATCCTACCTAGTCCTAGAGCTGTATTTGTAACCCCTGCTAGATAAATGTGCTTCTTGTAACCCCTGGTAGATATTTGTGCATCCATACTTTTACCGTACGTCCGTACTGTTACCGTGATTCGATACTTGCTACATTTTACTGTTGGGCACCCATGTGATACACTGTGCACTACTTAACATGACCTGATATATCACTACTTAACATATTACCTGATCATGTTCCTAATGCCAACAATCCTGACCCGTTGTCCCTACGGATATATCCTGCTGTCTATTTAGACAAACCTGTTCCTGCTTGATCCTGTGTTGGCATTAGCTCCAGTTTATCAATACCTGACTTGTACACATAACTTTGGGGTATGGGGAAATCAAGAATGTAACCGAACATAACTCAAAGGGATATCATATTGTTTGCCGTTTTTCCAGGCGTTACGGAATACCTATTGTTTGTCGTTTTTCCAGGCGTTACGGAATACCTATTGTTTGCCGTTTTTCCGGACGTTACGGAATACCTATTGTTTGCCGTTTTTCCGGGCGTTACGGAATACCTATTGTTTGCCGTTTTTCTAGGCGTTACGGAATAATCACCGATGGGTTACGATGAGGATTACATTAATTGATTTCAAAGACTTGAGAGTAGTTAACCCAGTAGATCAGTTTAGATTACTCACTGCACGTCACATATACTTTACCCTTCACTGTTTCATATTTATGTTACTGTTATACCTTTATTACTGTTCATACTCATGCCTGCTTGTCTTGCTACCCTTGATTATGTTATTGTTGATATTATGACGCACTGACGTCTGGGTTTTGCATGGACCGGATCCTTTACCTTTGCCGCATGCTGACCAGGAGTATTTCAGTGAACAGGCAGAGCAGTGAGGACCTGTTATTAGTTTAGTTTAGTTTTCCTTTCAATAATTTTTCATTCCTGATGCGAGCCCGTATTTTGGGACGTACATTCCAGATTATTATTGTACTTGGATCTTTTGCTTTTATTTTATTTCATGACTCGTTTATCCTGGCTTATGGACATGTATTAGATAGTTTATTTATTTCTACTGTTCTTGATATCTTCTAGACAGCCGTAATGTGACTGTGGAGGGATCTTTCCTAGCCACAGGTAGCATGGTTGGCTCTGTCACGTGCCGATCTTAGCGCACTCTGGAAAGCGAGCCGTGACAGGGTTTGTTTGGTATCAGAGCCATAAGATCTAGGTTAATCGGGTTTGTTTCTTTTGTAGTTGGGTATTGGACCCAATACACGAATCAGAAAACCTGTAATTAGGAACATGTCCTGCCACTTGGTTATCGTGATTCTTGAATCATATCTTTCTCTTGACCCTTGCTTTGACGATATGCAAACAACTTTGCATCTCGACTTGAAACCTTCTGGTTCCCCATTGTTTCTTTCTATTCTGATACTAGGATTTGGGCGACTTGAACGGAGTTATGTGATTGTACCCATGAACTGCAGCATGGTTACAATGCGATACTCTATTTAAGTAACTTGGAGTCCTAGTCTTGATTCATTTCCTTGATCTATGGTCGTTATATTACCTTGCTTCTCTCAGTTTCATTGTTTACCAGTTCCTGTTTTATCGCAAGATTGAATCCTGTTTACCATGCTTATCTTCTTCAGTCTTGGCTTCAGATGAAGTCGTTTCAGGTATCCCACTTGTTCATGTTTTTCCTGCATTAAAATTATTCAATTTTGGTGCATCCCATTGTTTGTTGTTGTCTCGGGAATGGATTTTCTCGGCACTTTCCACGCTCACATTGATTGTAGGGCAAGGAAAATGATTTTCCAGATTCCCGAACATCCGGAGTTTGTTTTTGCTGGAGGAAGCTGTTCTGTCGGGCCAGTCGAGTTTAGGGCTATGCCGACAAACAGTGTTCTTTTGTCGATGGAAGTTGATAAGGAGGAAGCGCCAGCTGTAGTTCGAGAATTCATGGACGTATTCGAGGACATCTCGGGTTTATCGCCAAAACGAGATGTGGAGTTCGCGATCGATCTTGTTCCTGGTGCAGCGCCAATCTCAAAGGCGTACTATCCAATGGCGCCAGTAGAGTTGGAAGAAGTCAAGAAGCAAGTTACTGAATTACTTGAGAAGGGTTGGATTCACAGCAGCAATTCACCTTGGGAAGCTCCAGTTCTTCTAGTAAAGAAGAAAGATGGCACACGGAGGATGTGCATCGATTATCGAGAATTAAATCGGGTGACTATTAAGAACAAGTATCCGATCTCTCGCATTGGCGAATTATTCGAGCAACTTAGTGGCGTGAGGGTATTCTCGAAGCTGGATTGCAATCCGGATATCATCAGGTCCGAGTTAAATCTGAAGTTATTTGCAAGACTGCGTTCCGAACTCGGTATGGACATTACGAGTATTTAGTGATGCCATTCGGAGTCACGAATGCACCGGCGATATTTATGGAGTTAATGAACCGAATCTTTTCACCGTTCTTGGACCAGTTTATTTTGGTATTTATCGATGATATTCTGGTCTACTCAAGGAGCATTGAAGAGCATGCAGAACACTTGAATATCCCACTGCAGACATTGAGGCAAGAAAGATTATATGCAAAGATGAGCAAGTGTGAGTTTTGGCTTGAAAAAGTGAAGTTCTTGGGGCATGTCGTATCCGGAAGTGGAATCGCCGTTGATCCTGAGAAGATTGCAGCAGTTCAAGATTGGCCGATTCCGAAGAACGTAGAAGAGATCAGAAGTTTTCTTGGACTTGCCGGATACTACAGAAGGTTCGTGGAGAATTTTTCCCGTTTGGCTGAGCCTTTGACCAAGCTTACGCGTAAGGAAGTACCATTCGTATGGACGGATAGATGTTCGTTAGCTTTTGAAGCGTTGAAGCAGAGGTTGATAACCGCTCCTATTTTGATCGTACCAGACAATTCCGGAGGATTGGTGATTCACAGCGACGTATCTGGGAATGGTTTGGGATGCGTTTTGATGCAGCATGGAAAGGTTATAGCTTACGTATCGAGACAGTTGAAGATCCTTGAGAAGAATTACCCAACTCATGATTTGGAGCTAGCAGCTGTAATTTTCTCTTTGAAGATTTGGAGACACTACTTATTGGATGAAAGGGATTGAAGTATTCACCAATCACAAAAGCCTGAAGTACGTGTTCACACAGAAAGAGCTTAACATGAGGCAGCGTAGATGGTTGGAGCTGATGGCTGACTACAATCTTGATCTTAAGTACCATTCGAGGAAAGTTAATGTTGTGCCGGATGCGCTTAGTTGGTTGCCAGCAATTCAGACGTTGACTGCACAGAAGGAGCTTATCGAAGATTTTCAGAGATTCAAGTTGGAGATCGTGCTACCGCATTCTTTAGGACAGTTGATGCAGCTGCAAGTACAGTCGTCGTTGATCGAGAATATTAAAGCAGCGCAGTCACAGGACCCAAGATTGCAGAAGTTTCGAGAACAGGTTGAAGCAGGACTTCGAACGGACTTGTTGATTCATAAAGATGGTTCGTTGCAATATGGTAGCCGTTTGTGTGTGCCAAAAGGAGAAATTCGTGAAGAAGTCATGAAGGAGGCACACAATTCCGCATATTCCGTACATCCAGGAGGCACGAAGATGTACCGTGATGTACGACAACATTTCTGGTGGGAAGGCATGAAAAAGGAGATTGCCCGCTTCGTAGCGAAGTGCTTGGTGTGTCAGCAAGTTAAGGCTGAACATCAAAGGGTTACTGGTTTATTGCAACCACTTCCGATTCCTCAATGGAAGTGGGAACATATAACCATGGATTTCGTGACAGCTTTACCGCGGAGTCCAAAGGGCAACAATGCAGTTTGGGTGATTGTCGATCGATTGACCAAGGCAGCTCATTTCATACCATTTCGAGTTAGTCAATCAACGGAAACGTTAGCAGAACGGTACATGCAGGAGATTGTAAAATTGCATGGAGTACCTGTGAGCATCGTTTCTGATCGTGATAACAGATTCTTATCGCACTTCTGGAGGAGCTTACAGGAAAGTTTGGGAACTCGATTGAAGTTTAGCACAGCTTATCGTCCTCAGACAGATTGCCAGTTGGAGAGAACGATCCAAACTCTTGAAGACATGTTGAGAACTTGCATGTTAGACTTCAAGGGTTCTTGGGAGGATCATCTATACTTGGTGGAGTTTTCGTACAACAACAGCTTTCAGGCGATTATTCAGATGGCTCCATTCGAAGCTTTGTATGGTCGTAAGTGTCGTTCACCTGTTTGTTAGGATGATGTTGTAGAGCGAAGATTGTCGGGACCGGATTTGATTGTACAAACAGTTGAGAAGGTTAATACTATCTGGAATCATATGAAGGCAGCATAAGACCGACAGAAGAGTTGGGCCGATATATCGAGAAAACCTCTAGAGTTCGCTGTTGGTGATATGGTGTTCTTGAAAATATCACTGACTAGAGGAGTGATTCGTTTTGGGAGCCGGGGCAAGCTTAGTCCTCGATTCGTAAGGCCTTTCGAGATTTTGGAGCGTGTTGGAGAAGTGGCCTATCGATTGGCTTTACCACCATCTTTGGCGAGTGTTCATGACGTGTTTCATGTATGTCAACTCCGTAAGTATGTTCGAGATGAAACACACGTGCTGGATCATTCGGAGCTGGCTGTAAGAGAGGATTTGACCTTTGAGGAACGACCGATGTCGATTGTTGATCGAAGAGAAAAGGTCCTTAAGAATAAGGTTATCCCTCTCGTACTTGTTTCTTGGGGGAATCGCTCGCACGGAGAATCGACTTGGGAACTTGAAAACGAGATTCGAAAGAAGTTTCCAGATCTCTTCCTGTAGTTTCATGTTTGTTTATCTTTTCTTGTTTTGGGAATTTCGAGAACGAAATTCTTTTTGTAGTTGGGTATAATGTAACACCCTAGTTCATTTATACCAATCCTATTTCAAGTATTTCTTTATTTATGGTGTTTTCCTGATTTATTGTGTTTTGGGTGCGAATAGTGTATTTGACATCTGTATTTGCATCCGACCCGACCCGCTTGTTTGAAACCTGTCTTGATTCATGATTATGGTTTTATCCTGACTTGTTACGAGGACTCGTGCACTTTCATTTATACATACTGCATACTGGCATTTATCTGGCATCTGCATTTTCTATATAACATTTAAAGTCACATAAAATATTTTTAAAAATACATTGCATGGCCTGCATGATACCCCTAACCCTGTGGTAGTATCCGCGCATCTTTTTCTCGTCCCGTTCAGGGAAACGGACTTGTTTGGATGGCTACGCGCACGTACGTGCATCCATTCTTTGGGGTATGCATTCTCGTTATCCGGATATCCCATTTTAGTTTTGGTCGACACATATATTTTTCGTATTTTGAAACTGGAATTTTAGATCCGACCTGGGCATATTTTGAAGTAAGTTTGTATTTACCAGAATATCAAATTTTATTAATATAATATTTTAAATAACGAATTAAAATGTAGTTAACTAATAAAAGATTTTTTAAATTCAAATCTAAACTAATTTCCTAACAAACTAACAACCCCTTTCTCTCTCTCTCTCTCTCCTCTACATATATATATTTATATATATATTTTTTATTTATTTATTTTCTTTCCTTATTTAATACGCAACATCTTCTTCTTACTTCTTCTTTCTTCTTTCTTTTTCTTGATCTTGTTTCTTGATTTCAAGGATCACCGCCGGAGCCGTGCTCGTCGCTGACGATCCGAGTGATCCAGTGAACGTACCTTGCCTGTGTGATCACCCTCTTGCCTTGCCTGGACCCGTCCCGCGTGCCGCGTGTGCGTTGCGACGATTTATCGACGTCGGACGTGCCGTGCGTATCCGTCGCGTGATTCGATCGAGGCAAGTTTATCTTGCTACATGCTATGATATTTACTATATCCATATTAATAATAATATTTCATGTTTATTGCATTGTACATTCGCTGTTATCATTTTACTGTTTTACGATATCCGTTTGCTCCGTATAATTTATTTCGTATCTAGTGCATGCAAATTTATCTTGTTACATGCTAGACTACAATATAGTGCACCCATTTGAATAATAGCATCACATAATATTTAGTTATGCATCCCACATTACCATTTTACAGTTTTACTGTCTTCGGACATCCGTATGCATCCATATCAATATTTACATATCTAGTCGCATGCTAATTCATCTTGCTACATGCTATGTATCTTATTTTGCATCCATATGAATAAAAATATCACATGTTGATTGCACTGTACATCCATATTAAAGTTTTACCGTTTTCAGATACCCGTTTGCATCCATATCATTTAAATATATATATCGTCGTAATATTTCTTATTATTATCTTTAATTAGTTTATAATCTGCATTTTATAATGTTATACAAAATATATTTTGAAAATATTATAGTTTACACATGAAACGTCGTTGCAAAGCTGATACGACAAATCTGAAATTTACTGTACAGCTTACCTTATAAAATTCATTATAAATCATACAAAAATTATTAGTATATGTTCTTTAGTTCGTTAAGAAGATAACTCAGTATACTATAACTCTATGCAATATTTACTTGCAAAATAAATTGTTTAAATAACGTAAAATGCAAATGAAAATATCTCTAAACTGCTGTCCAGGGAAATTCCAGCAGCAAACTTTCAACTTCGAATGTTCATAACTTTTTGTAGGAACAATCTGAGATACTTCAACTTATCAAAATGAAAACCTTATTGAATTATCTTTGTTTTGGTATAATACACGTCCCTTTTGGAGAACATTTGTTATTTTTAAGTTTTTTTACAAATCAGGGTGACGCTGAATTTCTGAACGGAACTTTCTTGTACATGGTTAATCAATACCATTTTTATAGTTATTAATCGGTTTGAATATTTTATCCATGTTAATATTATTATATAAATATCTATTTAATAAATAATAGTGCTTGTGTTTTAATATTCAGCAAATTTTACCGATTTACAGTTTTATAGTATCCGTCTATATCCGTACGGTTTATTACATATCTAGTTGCACGCCGAAACCATATTATTTCATGTTACTGTTGTATTAGTGCACCATGCTTCATAATGTGCATCCTACCTAGTCCTAGAGCTGTAGTTGTAACCCCTGCTAGATAATTGGGCATCTTGTAACTCCTGATAGATATTTGTGCATCCATGCTTTTACCGTACGTCCGAACTGTTACCGTGATTCGATACTTGCTACATTTTACTGTTGGGCACCCATATGATACACTGTGCACTACTTGACATGACCTGATATATCACTACTTGACATATTACCTGATCCTGTTTCTAATGCCAACAATCCTGACCCGTTATCCCTACGAACATATCCTGTTGTCTATTTAGACAAACTTGTTCCTGCTTGATCCTGTGTTTGCATTAGCTCCAGTTTATCAATACCTGACTTGTACACATAACTTGGGGGTATGGGAAAATCAAGAATGTAACCGAACGTAACTCAAAGGGCTATCATATTGTTTGCCGTTTTTCCGGGCGTTACGGAATACCTATTGTTTGTCGTTTTTCCGGGCGTTACGGAATAATCACCGATGGGTTATGATGAGGATTACATTAATTGATTTTAATGACTTGAAAGTAGTTAACCTAGTAGATCAGTTTAGATTACTCACTGCACGTCACATATACTTTACCCTTCACTGTTTATATTTATGTTACTATTATACCTTTATTACTGTTCATACTCGTGCCTGCTTGTCTTGCTACCCTTGATTATGTTATTGTTGATATTATGACGCACTGACGTCTGGGTTTTGCATGGCCCAGATCCTTTACCTTTGCTGCATGCTGACCAGGAGTATTTCAGTGAACAGGCAGAGCAGTGAGGACCTGTTATTAGTTTAGTTTAGTTTTCCTTTCAGTAATTTTTCATTCCTGATGTGAGCCCGTATTTTGGAACGTACATTCCAGATTATTATTGTACTTGAATCTTTTGCTTACGCATTATTTTATTTCATGACTCGTTTATCCTGGCTTATGGACATGCATTAGATAGTTTATTTATTTCTACTGTTCTTGATATCTTCTAGATAGACGTAATGTGACTGTGGAGGGATCTTTCCTGGCCACAGGTAGCATGGTTGGCTCTGTCACGTGCCGATCTTAGCGCACTCTGAGAAGCGAGGCGTGACACATCCTCAACCCGGAAGTGCCCAATAAAAGAATATTACATACAGATTTTACATGAATGAAAATAAAAACCCTCATCTCGCATAAAAAACCCCGGCAATTCTTTCACGACGATCCAATAAATCATATCAACAGTAACACATGATATCACATATCATCAACGTAAGCAAATATGCGTATCCCTAAAACTTGTTGACATATAGCAACGAGATTGGGATACCCCACATATTACACTTACGGTCGCAAAAAAGAAAACAGAAAACTACAATAATTAGAATCCGCAATCTTCTTAGACATCATAAATCCGGAATATCTCATATTCCGAATTTCATGACTAACTTATAAAACTTGCATTTTAGTCTCAAATTGAAAATTATTTTCAATTGGTTGTCGGATAATTCAACAAGATTCATGACTTAGTGATCGCGTACAATACGCAATTGCGACGGAGTTTTGATCCGAATCAAAACTTCGTGCCAATCGATTAATTGAATCTAAACGGCTAGCTTTACAATATACTAACTAGTTTTTATAAAACTAATTAATCCGGATTCTAACAATTGTATCACACACATCACAAAACTTGTAAAGTAACCGCGACATTAGAATTCCACACGCAGTTAGCAAATTTAACCAATTTTTCCAAGACATGAAAAATCCAGTGAGCTAAAGTTCCAAAACCGATCGTTTTAAACCAATCCGGGAGTCGAAAAGAACTCGAAACCCGCCCGAATCTTCACGGGGGCGAAGATCCAAAAATTAACTATCGAATGGGGGGCTTAGAGGGCGTACCCTACCCCCGAGGCCACCACAAGGTGGCCAGGGGTTGAGGCAGACCTAAAACTACATAAGGTGGGGCAGTTTCGGGTCCCCACCGCCAAGACCTCGTTGTGGTGGTCATGGGGAGTGGGCCCAGCCGTTCGGTCCCCCCCGGGGTTTCCCCGGGATGCACATGCTCCACCCCGCGTCTTTTCGGTTCAAACCATGAGCCCGCGGGGTGTGCAAACAACTCAAAACATCAATTTCGAAATTGTTCTTATCGGCAGTTTTTGCGCGACAAAAACGGCGGATTTCTAACGTCTCTACAAGTTACCCTAATATTCTAGCTTGGCTCTGATACCATAAAAGTTGACCTTAGCACTACCATGGGGTTCTATAGGTATCATGCAAGCCAGATTTAAATTTTTATTAGGTGCTAAGCTAGACTAACAAGATCTTTACTAGATTATTAAGGGTTTGCCTTTATGATGTGATTAACTCAAGAGAAAAAAAGAGCATGAAATCTTTGTAGTTCGAGTCCTTCTCTTCAATAGATCCGGGTCGAAGTCCACGCGACTTTACGAGGCTCCTCTTCGAGTTGAACGAACCTCCTTCGTGATCTTTGCGCCAAAGACGATCCACCCGAAATCCACAAGCTCAAGCTAACCCTTCACTAATCTCATTAGTGAAGGCAACACTCTACATCAAATTGCTAATCTAATGCGTGATGGTGAAGTAGGGGTTTAATTTGCTCACTAGCTTGTATTCAAGGTTCATGGCTCACATCACATGTGAGGGTTGAAACTTGAACTATAACAATTGATGAGGAAGAAGTTAGAGAGCAACCATGGGAGCAACTCATGAAAATGGCTAAGTGTTGAGAATGAGCAAAGAATGAATGACAACTCTTGACCCCCACTCATTCAAGCATGGAGTTTTGCAATATAAAATTGCAACCATACTTGAATAGTGGGTCAAGATGAATAAACAAATATAACTCCCATGCTTGCAACCATGCTATCAATTTACACCTCATTTATATTTTGATTATCAAGCCATGCTTCATTATATATATATATATATATATATATATATATATATATATATATATATATAAAGAAGAAGAATTAGTGAGCTAATGTATTAGTTAAGATATAATTATATCACATTATTAAATCAACACTTGATTTAATAATCCGGTTTTATCACATATGACCAACTAATATTATTCATCTGTATATCACATTATCAAATCAACACTTGATTCGACAATCTAGTTATATCACATATAACCGAACCGATAAAAGATAACTGCCAGATTACAATACGGTATCACATACTCATATTTAATCAGGCTCACTCACGTATCAACATATGTGCCCTACTTCGTTTCGCTTGAACCAGGAAACATCTGTGTGGGACTTTAAAGACTCGTCAATAGGTGATGATCACATCAATCAGCTATAAGCCGTCAGTGGTACTAGCTGGACGTAACGGCTACCCGGGTATTGAGCGATATGAAAATCAACAAGCAAGCTCGTCCATACTCTCCATGAAGGCTATCAGTAACACTACCATACAGTCCGGTCTCTTCGTCTCATATTTCGCATATCATGTCTACGGGTGGTAAACGTCAGCCCCCAATAACGTGATAAGTCACGCCGATGTCTAGCCTATAACGGTTCGAGAAACTAATGATAACACTTATCAGTAAATCTCGACAGCAGCCTTGGTCAGGGACTTCCAGTTATAACCAATCGAGCGTAGCGCAACATCAACCCCCACGACTAGGAACTGATTAAAGGATGCACTTGTGGACCACCCTGGCCCCACTAGTATGATCTCATCGTAATCTTGGTAGTCAAGTATATATCTTAAGGGTTTTATCAACATGTGAGAGCAAGACGGTAAAGAATACCAGTCAACATGCTAAGATAAACGTAACCCGATAGCATACTATCATGTCGAGCAAGAAAGTCCACTATATATATGTCCAAGCATCCACTATATCATCAATAATGGCCTCTAGGGCATACATACTCCTAACAAGAACCTATAGCCTATGCATGCAAAAACAACCAAACAGCCCTCATCGTTGACGTACAAACGTCTAACGACCAATTCAAATCTCAATATAAAACCAAGAATTCAAATATCGGAAACATAGCAAAAACATTCTCAAGTAGCTCCCAGATTTTGGCTCAGGTCAATTGGGACTAAACAACCAAGTACAGGGAATGAGTTATAGGGTAAGTGAGCTACAGGCAAAACCACGATACCAAAGCCAATCGAAAGTCCGGCGAGATCTCCAAAATTTCCGGCGCCGCCGGTCTGGGTAGGCCAAAATATGTTTGTACTTCGGTGGTGGTCTTCTAGTGGTTTATCTAGGTCAATGGATTTGTTTGATTTTCCTAAAAATATCCCAGATAGCTCCAGATAGCCTATAGGCCTCTAGGTTTCATAAAACCGACACGGGAAAATTCTAAGTTCATGTATCCTGTTCTATTCTCTGTTCTTGGTCCAGGAATCATCTCTAAAGTCTTAAAAACACTCTATGCTCCTCTATTTACCACTTAACAACATCTTGGAAATTTCCAAGATCACACAACTTAACTAAATCAAATTCTAAACTAAACTAGGATATATAAACACAAATACTAATCTAAAAGTGAAGGGATTTACCTCATTAGCAACTGAAGAAAATTCTTGAGTTGCCCAAAGTCTTCAAAATCCAAACTTGAAAGGTCTAAAGGGTTTAGAATATGCTTGTGCATCTTTATTATGAAGGTGGCATGTAGTTTTGAACAAGGATGGGAGATGATACATGGAGGTAGTGAGGGATGAAGGGGATGAAGAAAATGGATGAAGAAATGAATAAGAAAGAAGAATGGAATGAAGGAGAAGATAAGGAAGTCAAAGATGCCTCTCTCTCTCTCTTAATCTCACTCTCTCTTAAGCTCACTCCCTCTCTCTAAATATCTCTTTTGTTTTACTCTCCCCCTCTCTCTCTCTCTCATTAACTATGGCATCTAATTTCATTTCTTTTCTTTTCCAAATAATTAAAACCAAACACAAGAATACAACATGCAACAAAATGCACATGACATGGTGCACTAGCCATGGTAAAATGTAAAAATACGGATTTGGCTTAATCGTGATTAGTAGTGCACTAATCAATTTAATTTAAACCTGCATATATTTAATTATAAAAATGCCAAAATCCAATAAATATCTTTTTAATGAATAAATCATTTTAATCTCCGATTATTTTCCAAATATTGGTATATACTTATACCATTTTACGAAAAACCCATATTCGCAAATCAAATAGTTTTCCCGAAATCTATTATTTTAATATTAAATTTCCAAAATATTATTTTATATTTCTGAAATGTTGCAATTAATCCAATCCTGGAGAAACGAAGGGAAGCAGTTATGAACATAAATGGATGTTCTTGGTATATGGTAACGGCAACCTCATTCAGAAGGCGGTTATTATTTCAGGGTTCCAGGGTGACCTAGAAGACAGAATGACCGTCAGAGTTACAGTTTTTCCTCTTTGTGAGGGGCAGTATGTTGGACAGGCGGTCCAAGAGGATACTGAGGAAGGCATGGCGCAGGATACTGATTAAATTCAGTGGAAGATACAGTCTAAGAAATTTGTTGGATTTGGAGTTCATTTATGAACTGGGTCCCATCAGATATCCAGACAAATTCTAAGACATGTATTGCTCATTTCGGGAGATAGTTTTTATCCGCAAAGTTGAGATATAGAGAGATACAGAAAGAAACATTGGAGCGGATCCACTCACTGAGGCTATTTCTCGAACGTAATAGTTTTACAAACGGGCTTTGTGAGACTAATTAGTAGAGAAGTTGGGTGATCGGTATCACACGAGCTGTGAGTATGCAACACCGCAATAATTAGTCTTAAGTGCAAGTGGGAGATTATTGGATATAGTGCTCTCAAGTCAATTATTGAATCGAAAGCACGCGATTGTGATGATTGAGGGATGACCTATACGGACAGAACAATCTTACTCAAGATGATGGTATGTTATCAGGTTTGTCTATTATCATTATGTACATGCTTTAGGTGGTATTACAGATCACTATTACATGTTGATAGAGCCCATAGGATTCTTACTTGACTACCAGTATTATGATGACGATCATATATATGAGAGCTGGGTGGTCTATAAGCACATCCTTAAATGTCCCTAGTCATGGGAGTATTGAGACTGGGCATCGATACTCCAGAGTAGACTAGATATACTTATCGAGACCCCGACGAGGTGCGGTGGCCGGTCTCATAAGCCATTGGTGTAAGTTTGTTCACCTAAGATAATACACATGTGCTCATTGGGTTATAAGTATACTGGACGGACTCGCCGGGAACATGCTAGTTGGTACTATACCTATTGTATTGCCAGATAGCAGTTCCCAGGTGACATGAGTATAAGTTAGTCTGTCGACCTGAGATCTTCATTTGTCTCGTGTGAGTTCCCACTGTACTTTGAATACTACCCAAGCACGGCTCAAAGGAGTCGTACAAACAGGTTTTAGTTGGGTACAGTCCCGAGCCATATTGAGGCAGTGAGCGGATCGTCGGGGATTCGTCTCTCCCGGTATTGAGGGTTAATATTGCGTTGTGCACGGGTGGTCATCACCAGAAATCCTTGGCCAAGGTAGTCGAGAATTACTGATTTGGATCGGTAGTTTCTCAGGTGATGATGGGCTTCATACCGACCGAAATATCGCGTTATTAGGGGTCAGACTTTATCCACCCCCTAGACACGATATGCGATACTCTTAGACGAACAGACCGTACTGTACAGATATTGTCACGGAAAGGCTCGGTAGGAGTTCGGACGAGTTTGCTCGTCGGCCTTCTTTTTGACATGTACCTGGGTAGCCGTTACATACAACTAGTGCCACTGACGCGTTTGTGGTTAAACCCGCTGCTAGCGTACTGTTGAGTCTTTAGAGTCCCACACAGAAGGTTTCTCTGGTTCAGCTGAAACGATGTAGATGCTGTATGGTCTTACGGCAGGGTTCGATCATATACATGCACTTATGCACGTATCATAATTCGGACGGATAATACCAGTAAGATTTGGTTTAAGCCGGATTCTAGTATTATATTGTTGGATTATTTTCGTCTCTTTGATTTCGTATTTTTCGGAATACGAATACGGGTATGTATAGACGGTGAGGGGTATTCTTGTAATTTCATAAGAGTGCTTTTGGAAGAAGACACCTAATTTGTGATTTAATCCATTTACTTAAATGGATAATGAGGTGGAAATATGAGATGTGACAATCATCATTATTCAAACATGGCTAACATGGTTGTGATGACTATTAAGGTATGCTTGAATAATTATGAAGACTATTGTGGCATGATTGAATGATTATGAAGAATATTGTGGCATGGTTGAATTATTATGATGACTATTGAGGTATGGTTGATTGATTGTGATGACTATAAATATGAGTGACATGCTTCATAGTTATCAAGGAGAAAAAGAAGAAAAGAGCTAGCCATTCTTCATTCTCATATTCTTCATGCTCATGAGCCCGTGAACACACTCTCACCTCCTTGGCTATCTCCTTCTCCCTCAACCCCAAACACTTTCATGAGTTGAGAAACCTTGGGGATTTAAGACAAATTAATCCATAGACATTCTCTATATCATCTAGGCTACCTAACTTAGCAAATTAGGTATCCTAGTTACCTCGGTTTAGAGGTTGGAGCTTGAAATACAAACTCTTGGGTGGATCATCTTTAACGTAAGGAGGCCAATTACCAAGCTCGATCCGTACATTCGAGGAGGTTAAGAAAAGGATAAGAAGACTCGACAGACTTGGACACGAAAGTATAAATCACTTCATAATAGTTTAGAACCTTCTTGAGATAATGCTAGTTTGGGTTTCCGATGAGATCCTAGATCAAAGTTAATGTTGCTTGCTACAAAAATCGTTGTTTACTACTTCCGCCTCCCCACAAACTTTATGGGGTGTGTGAAATCTACTTACAACGCAGAGGACGTCTAGCCTGAATTTAGGGACAGATGCTATTTGGACATATCCATCCACCTCTCCGAAGATACCAAGTTGATTTATGGCACCATATATCGGAGGTTTGGATAGATGCGACCGTTGTAACAGACTTTTTCAGATTCCCCATCATTTATGAGGGGGTTTTTGATTGTGGGGATGCTCTTCCCTGCAGGCGCAAGCCCCTGCAGTTAATTAGATAACCATTTTCTCCTACTCTAGTAGTTCACTTCGTGTCGTGTTATATTTGGTTTATTTTGGTTGCCCATGGATTGTATACGGAGACTATTTTATGTTGTCGCCCGTAGGGCGCGGATTAGTCTAAATCCGTATATTTATGAATTTTGCTTCTGAACTTAAGTTATATATTCTTCTAGTTCAAAAATGTTTTGTTTTATTTAAGGACCGTTAATCTAATTTAAGATTAAGATCAACTTAAATATATGAGCATTTGGGATTAATTTGTTTTAACTAAGGATACATTAGTCATGTTTGAGACTAAGATCAACTTAGCAATATTTTCAGGATGATTAAATTTTATTAAGATCCAACAACAGAGCATTTGGGCTCGGCTGCAAGAAACTTCAGAGAGACTTTAGCCAATTTGGGTTTGGTCTGCTCAGTTTTTTTCTCTTTTCCCTTTTTTTTATTCAAAGTGCTAAGTATTTATTTGGGTGCTGTTTGTTCAGCCCTTTTCCTCTATGCAAAAGTGCTAGGCACTTGTTGGAGCTCTGTCGCTCACTTGGAAAGCACGTGAGGCATTCAGCCTTTGTTTTTGTGGCTCACGTGTATTTCACGTGATTGCTTTATTTTTCGGATGCTGGGTTACTTTGTTTTGGTGGATGCCCAATCAGTGCAAATGAGTTTCTTTGTTTTTAGGCACTCACATGGGAAGCATGTGAGGTGCCAAGTTCTTTTCTTTCAGAGATTTAATCTCTGTTAATGGTATTTTATCCATTAATGATCACCCAGATCTCAGCTTTGAAGATCTGAGATCAATTTTATTTAAGAACTAAATTCCCCCCTTTTTTATAAGAACTAAGTTCTTTACGTAGGGTTAAACCCTATTTTTAGAGAAATTAAATTCCTTAGAATATAAGTTCTTTTTCTTTCTCTTTCTTTCTAACCCAGTTCTTTTCTCCTAGATTTGAGTTTGAAGAACAGAATCTCCCCGATAAGAATTAAATTCTCAATTTGTGAAAAGATTTGCCTTACAAATCTCAAATCAGAGGAAAAACTAAGTTCTTTTCGTGAAGGGTTAAACCCTTATTTCTGTATACACTAAGCAAAAGAGATATTTTGATCTCTGTGTTTTCTTCTACCTAGAGTTGGAAAGGAGAGAAATCTTTTTCTTTTAGAGAATTAAATTCTCTGTTGTTTTGATAGCCTCTCTCTTTTTGTTTGCAGAAACTTGGTGGGGTTGATCCTCTCTATTTTGTGTGTCTGAGACTTGTAATCTCGGGCCCTTAATACAGTAAAGGTAAATTGTTAATTAGTTTGAGAAAATCTATCATTTGAGAGATACCAATTGATTTAATTGGCCTCAAAATTTGTTCGGAGGATTTTATCCACCATTGGATCTTTGATCCAATGAGTTTCTGTTTTACAGAATATATATTCTTGTTTTTAACAAGATTGGGAAAATATTTTCATATATACATAATTTAATTCCGTCATACGATGATTTTTAACCACTATTGGATTTTTAATCCAATAGTTCTCTTTTTAACAGAGCACATCTTTCTTTATTCAGAAAGATATAGGAAATATTTTCCATCTTATTAGATCTTTGATCCAACAACTTTCTTTTTAACAGAAAATATCCTTCTCATTTAGAAAGACTAGGGAGATATTTTCCTATAATTTAATTCTATATAGGAAGGCGCCCCCATATGTTTAACACGTGACCCTGATGTGTTTTAACCTATTTTACTTAGCGCTCATATGCCTTGTATATGGGCGCGCACGTGTTTAACACGTAAGGTCAGTTTGGCCTTTAGCCACTTACTCTTAGTGCTTATATGTTTTGCATATAAGAAATAGAATTTAATTCTATGTATAGAGTTTAACTCTATCTGAAGCCAATACTTCAAAAGAGTGTTCTCACGTGACCCCAATGTGGGTTTTATCTGTTTATTTAGCGCTTATATGTTTTGCATATAAATGCTCACGTGTTTAACACGTGGGGCATGTTTAGCCTTTAGTCGCTTACTTTCAACGCTTATATACTTTTGCATATAGGCGCTCACGTGTTTAACACGTGAGGCTCAAATCATGGGGAACTTTCCTTTTTTTCTTTCCCCTTTTTATAAGGGAACACATGCCTCTCAGCGTTGCTCTTTCGTGGCTTACACGTGAGTGCAACGGTGTCCATCTTTACCACCGTTGGATCGCCTCGGGGAATGGGAAAATGAACCGATCCCATCACGTCTTATAAATGGGGCATTTGGCCTCGAAGTGACTACTGTTTTTTTTATCTTCCTCCTTCAATTTTTTTCTTTCTTGAGAATTTAATTCTCATTTCAGAGCTTAAATCTCTGCCCTCAGAACTCTTCTGATCAGAGTTAAACTCTGCCAAAAAAATTGGTAAGGATTATGAACAGAGTTTAGCTCTTAGAAGACTTTTTATTTTGTTTTGAATTTTTAATCCATTAACAGAGCTTGACTCTTTTCTTGAACTAATCTCTTGGAGATCTTAAAAAAATCTTTTTTTTAGTAGACCATGGGTTTTGAATCAATGGACATCCTTGAGAATTGCTGGTTCTCTTCGTAGAGTTTTATCCTATCATTGATCCTAATCTTTGAGGGTGTCTGGAATTTAATTCCGTTATGTTTCCCATCATAGAGATTTCTGGGATTTAATCCCATTATTGGAGAAATTTAATTCCATTTTATCTTGCAGAGCTTAACTCTAAATTTTTTTGGAACTTTGGGAATTTTATTCTCTTTTCTGTTCTTGAGTATTTTTCCTTTTTAGGGTTTTAATATTCCCTTCATAGATTTGAACCTGTTGTTATCTTTAAAAGAACCCGCTTTTCGGGGATATTGGGAGTTTTTAACTCCACTGTTCATTTAATGAGAATCTTTTTAGATTCTTACAACGGGCACTTGTCTCATCATTGACGAGCCGCCATTTTGATTTCGTGGGGCCCACTAGCTTTGGAGTTAGTAGTCCCATGAGACATACTCGCACCTTTTGTTGATGGTTTTTTTGTCTTGTCTCTTTTTTTAGGTATAATGGATTCACTTCCCTACTTCCCTTATACCCGCTCAGAGATCGCTTTCCTATAGTCGCCATCAGATGAGAAAGTGATGGCTATGATTAAGAATCATGACGAGGACGAAAAGAGCCTTCTCCTATGGGGAGTCTGGTATGGTCATATTATAAGGGGCCGTCGCAGTTTTTCATGCGGAATACCAACGAAACCCATTCGTTCTATCCAATTTATGGAGCGTCCGTGTACTGCTTATGCAGTGGAGGCGGCTAATTGGCCTTAGTGGCTATTGACATTCTGGGACGCCGAATATGCCAAGACGATGCTCGACCTTGGGGGCAGGTCTATAAGATAGGTGTCATCCCGCGGTATCCAGTGGGCTACCTTCCTTGAGCCTGGTATATTCTTTCCTCCCAACGCTCACGATTGCAGAAAGTTGGATTGTACCAGGCGGTGTATACGTCATTGTTCTACTACCATGCTCCCCACGTCTGGTAGGTTAAGACTTTCTTAGACCAATGGAATGTTCCAACAAATACGTTTCTATTAGGGGACCGCGAAGTTTGTATTTCGCTGAAGGAATTCCGAGAAATTTCCGGACTACCAATTAGGGAAGAACATTACGAGGAATTACTACCCCCTGACGGGTACGATTTTGCCACAATGCCAGCCATGCATGAAGGCTTGACAACTGAGAATGCTATTTCAGCACAATCATCCAAGTTTAATCAAGGCCTTAGGCATTTTTGAGAACCTGTTTGTGGTATCAGAAGGACAAGGTGTTAGTTTTAACGATTTCATCACTTGCTTCCTTCATAATGATGCTCTATCCAAGAAAGCTCCGAAATTTGCGAAGGTCGAAAATCCCTTCGGCTTTGGCCTGGACAAACAGCTGGCTAAAGAGGAAGATCTGCCACAAGTTTATATCCCAAGTTCGTCGACTGTGGTTTTTAACGAGATTTCTGCTCTTGGTATGGACGAGAAAACATTTTTTGTAGGCTTCATCGGTGTTTGGCTCAGCTGGTTTGCAATGTCGTTACACCGACGCTTTATGGGAGCCTCCGTCTTCTATCCAACACCGCATAGCCGAAGGAGCACGACTGGCCAGTGGCGTTGCAGAGTTATCACACATGTATCATGGTTTGAGTACCGCGGCCAACACTTCAAATCCAGGTGCAGACACCGTGAACTTCTCCTACCATTACTTCACGTCCTGAATTGAGATGCACATGTTAGGCGTGTTTGCTATGCACCGGCGGCCTAATTTCTACGAGTCTTATACTTTCCCACGATTCATGAAATTGGTTGATACTTCTGCTGCTGATCCGACCCAGTTAAGGGCTTTGCGTGTGCTGCTTAACCCGTATTCAAATGAGGGTGGCATGGTTTTCAATGATCGGGTTCTTTCTGCGCCAGCATGGCCTATTCAACAGTTATTTGATTTATTGAAGAACGGAGCGCCGACTTTGAAACACAAGGAGATCATGCACTTGTATTCGATCAAGCCAGGATACTTGGTGTTCCGATTAAATGATGTCGCTCTCTTCATGAGGTATAATTTGCATCGCTTTGTCTAACAGTTCGGTTATAACCAGGGTGTGCCCCTTGAAGCTATCTTGGTTGAGCCTACTCCCTCGCTGGAGACTGCCCGCGATTCTATTCATCACTTTATGCGACTGAACACCGGTTCTCTCTTCATGATCCCCGAGCTCGATTGCATTCCAAGGCCTGTGGGACCCTTCAAGGACTGGTATTGTCACCGGGTCATTCCCATCATTACAGAGGAGAGACGGGTGTTTTTCGAGTGTAAGGCCTCTGTGCCTGCCCAAGCCATTAATGTTCCACTGCGGCCACGGCCGGTCGTTCGCCCTCCTCTAAGAGACAGCGACTCAGTGATTATTTCAAAAGATGCTCGAACAGAGTCGGGCCCCCGTATTTGTTACGCCCCACTTCCCAGCGTACGGAAAAGAAGACGTGACTGGCCCGCTACGTATTTACTCAGAAATAAACATGATAAGTGTAAATAAGCAATATAATAAATGTACACAAGAAATGACAAAAGATATAAATCAACAGCAACTTTTTATTGATTAAACATTCTTTACAATACAACTGGAAAGTAAATACAATGCTGGAAAGCGATGCCTAAACAATGGCATGAACTGAAAGTAAAACTATATACAAGTGAACTAGAGCTCTGGGTCCTCAATGAATTGCTCCAAATTGTCCGGGTTGGGCTCGATCTTATAGAGAGTCGGATCCTCCTGACAACATTCCAAACAAAGAAGAAATATGAATGTCGTCAGCGAACAATCGCTCGGTAAGTCCCAAAAAAGAGATAGAAATAGAATGGACAAATAAAGAGAATATAACTGTATAATATAGGCTTGTTATGCTAACGTAGTTGTTTATAGCTTGGTACAGAATGTGCCAGTGTATACGAGAGGAGTCCAACTTGCTCCGTAGACTAAGGTATATAGAGTACAATGGCCCGTCAAAACCCACGGGACAACGACAACGGATGTTCAGGTTATGTGTATTATAGAGACCATCATCGTGCTACTTTTAACACATTCTGTACCAGTCTACCCTTTAAAACCCCGTAATGTATATTGTATTGATTGTATTGTTTTGTAGATATAAGACTTGCCGAGAACATGGTATAGATTGTTCATGTAAACGGATATGGATGTAAATGGATAGTCAGGTAATCAAGTCAATATATATCCATGGTTCGGTCAAATCAAGTCATGTTGATATTGGTGTTAGGAATATGTATGCCCTAGAGGACATTATTTTACATGTGATGTATATTATAGTGGATGCTTGGACATATATATATATATAGGACTTTCTTGCTCGACATGATAGTATGCCATCTGGTTACTCTTTATCTTAATATGTTGACTGGTATTCTTTACTGTCTTGCTCTCACATGTTGATAAAACCCTTAGGATATGTACTTGACTACCATGACTATGATGAGATCATATTAGTGGGGCTAGGGTGGTCCAAAGTTACATCCTTTAATCAGTTCCTAGTCGTGGGAATATCGAGACCAGGGCATCGATATTCCAGTGTAAACTAGTGTGTACGTTTCTTGTCCCTTAGAGGGCGATGGTTGATCCCACAACCATTGGTGTGTGACATCAAAGATTGTACACATGTGCTCATTGGAGAATGGGTACACCGAACATGACTCGCCGAGGACTCCTATGTGGTAGTATACCTATCGTCAGATAGCAGTCCTCTGGTGACACTGGTACAGTTTAGTCTGTAGACCCGAGATCGTCATAGAGTCTTGTGTGGCTCCCACTGTGCTTTAAATTCCTTCCTACCACGGCTCAAAAGAGTCGTGCAAATAGGTGGATTTTGGGTACAGTCCTGAGTCACATGGAGTCAATGAGCGATAGGAGGGGTTCGTCTCTCCAGGTATTGGGGGTTGATATTGCGCTATGCTCGATTGGCTATAACTAGAATTCCCTGGCCAGGGCTGCTGCTGAGATTTACTGATAAGAGTTATCAGTAGTTTCTCAAACCGTTATAGGCCAAATATCGGCATGACTTATCACGTTACTGGAGGCTGACGTTTACCACCCCTAGACATGATATGCGACATATCAAATGAAGAGACCGGACTGTACGGTAGTGTTACTGATAGGCTTCATGGAGAGTATGGACGAGCTTGCTTATTGATCTTCATATCGCTCAATACCCGAGTAGCCGTTACGTCCAGCTAGTACCGCTGACGGCTTATAGGTGATTGATGTGATCATCACCTACTGCTGACATATTGACGAGCCTTTAGAGTCCCACACAGAAGTTTCCTGGTTCGAGCGAAACGAAATAGAGCACATATGTTGATATGTGCGTGGGCCTGATTAAATATGAGTATGTGATACCGTATTATAATCTGGCAGTTATCTGATGTCGGCCAGGTTATATTTGATATAACCAGATTATCGAATCAAGTGTTGGTTTGATAATATGATATTCAGATTATTGATATTAGCCGGTTATATGTGATATAACCGGATTATTAGATCAAGTGTTGATTTAATAATGTGATATATATTATATGTGATATAATTATATCTTAACTAATATCATTAGCTCACTAATTGCTTTATATATATATATATTTGATACATAAAAATATATATATTATTATATGAAGCATGGCATGTTTTTCTATTTTTAGAAAATAGAAAAATGAGGTGTAAATTGTGGAGATATTTGTGAAATGGGCAAGGCATGGGTTTTATTTTTGTATATTAGTCTTGACTCACTATTCAAGCATGGTTGCAATTTATAATTGCAATTTTATTTCATACTTGAATAAATGAGGAAAGAGAGAGCCATTTGAGTTTACTCTCATCATTTTCATTCTTCATGCTTTAGCCATTTCTTGAGCTCTTGCTTCCTCTTGCTCTCTTCAATTTTCTTCACCTCACTTCCAAGTTCAAACCCTCATATGTGTTGTGAATCATTGAACTTGTAAAAACCCTAGTAAGCAAATTAAACCGCTACTTCACCATTACACATTAGATTAACAATTTGATGTGGGGTGTTGCCTTTACTAATGAGATTAGTGAAGGGTTAGGTTGAGCTTGTGGACTTCCGGTGGATTGTCTTTGGCGCGAAGATCACGAAGGAGGTTCTTTCATCTTGAAGAGGAGCCTAGTGGAGTCGCATGGACCACAACCCGGAGCTATTGAAGAGAAGGACTCGAACTACAAAGGTTGTATGCTCTTTTCTCATCTTTAGTTCATCACATCATCAAAGGCAAACCCTAAGATTCTAGTAAAGATCTTGTCAGTCTAACTTAGCACCTAATAAAATTAAAATTTGGCATGCTTGATACCTCTAGAACCTCATGGTGGTGCTAAGGTCGACTTTCATGGTATCAGAGCTACTAGGCATTGGATGTCGGCCTATGGGGGGTTCTCACTGTATGACAGTGTGGCGAAGCATAGGCACTTACCCCCAGGGTGTCCTGAGACCGGAAGGTGTTTTGGCGGGTTGTAGTCCTCACGAGGGGCATGCGTAAAAAGTAGCTGCTGAGAGACCTGTAGGTGCCACGGCGACTCCATTGGATGGGATGGCTGCCTGAACATTAGCGACGTTAGAAATTCGCCGTTTTTTCACGCAAAAACTGCCGATAAAAACAGTTTCAAAAATGATGTTTTGAGTTATTTGTACACTCCGCGGGCTCACGGTTTGAACCGAGAATCCGTAGGGTGGAACGTGTGCACCCCGGGGACACCCGGGGAGGGACCAGAGGCCGGACCCACACCCCAAGACTACCACAAGGTGGCCTTAGGGGTGGGTGACCCGAGAGCACCCCAACTGGGTGCTCTCGGGTCTGCCTACCCTAGGGGGCTACTTCGTGGTGGCCCATGGGGGTGGGTACCCTCCCGAGGCCCCTATTCGATAGTTAATTTTGGGATCTTCGCTTCCACGAAGATTCGGGCGGGTTTCGTGTTCGTTTCGACTCCCAGATTGGGTTAAAACGATGGGTTTTGGAACTTTTAGCTCACTGGATTTTTCATGTCTTGGAAAAATTGGTTTAGTTTGCTAATTGCGTGCAGAATTCTAATGTCGCGGTTACTTTACAAGCTTTGTAATGTGTGTGATACAATTATTAGAATCCGGATTAATTAGTTTTATGAAAACTAGTTAGTATATTGTAAACCTAGCCGTTTAGTTTCAATTGATCGATTGCCACGAAGTTTTGATTCGGATCAAAACTCCGTCGCAATTGCGTATTTGTACGCGATCACTAAGTCGGGAATCTTGTTGAATTATCCGACAACTAATTGAAAAGAGTTTTCAATTTGAGACTAAAATGCAAGTTTTATAAGTTAGGCATGAAATCCGGAATATGAGATATTCCGGGTTTATGACGTCTAAGGATATTGCGGATTCTAATTATTGTAGTTTTCTATTTTTCTTTTCTGCGACCGTAAGTGTAATATGTGGGGGTATTTCAATCTCTTTGCTATATGTCAACAAGTTTTAGGGATACGCATATTTACTTACGTTGATGATATGTGATATCATGTGTTGCTGTTGATATGATTTATTGGATCGTCGATGATTGAATAGCCGGGGTTTTTATGTGAGATGAGAGTTTTTTAATTTTCATTCATGCAAAATTTGTATGTAATATTCTTTTATTGGGGCACATCCGGGTTAAGGATGATATCACCACTGTTGTATATTATTTACTTTTCCGCATTAGGATAAACCCAAGGCGGGGAGCACAAGTAATCGGGTTCTAGGGTCCAGTAGGAGACCATCTCAAGGAGTTGAGACCAGGTCTCCTAACTCTAGAATTGGTAGGGTTGCTTGCCGCTCTCGTAGGGGTCTATGGGATGTGGGTTTGGCTATTCTTCACGATTGTGGAATCTGTGTTTTACATTACTGGCTAAATTTAAAATACAGAAATTCTAGTATATCCAATATTTCATATGTTGCTTCTGCTGCTTAGTTTTGAGATGTTGATCATATAACTGCGTGAGACGAATGTTGTATTATATATATGATATATAATAAACGTTGCTTATGTTTTGCACCCGCGCTAGTCCAGCCCCCGCTCTGCCGGTAGTTAAGTAATCCAACGATGCATGACGAGGCCCGTGGCGAATGCGGATGGCATAAGCGTACGTTCTATTTTCGTTTCATTTTTCTGTGATGTTTAGGAAACATTAAATGATGGGACTTCATTATTGTGATTAATAAAAAGAAAGAAATCCAAAGATGTTGTAGAATCAAGTTTTCAAAAAAGGTAGCTCTAGTTTTTGCTTTGCATATTGGTATTCCTTGATGAATATCCAGCACCTCATTCGATGAGGAAAGAGCCGAGATCCCTTCACCGGGAGTGACCACTTTAGCGAAACTAGCAAATGCTACAACCAACTCGGTTTTGTTTTTGATTGCTTCTCTAGTTCCTGCTTTGCATAGTGGTATTCATGAATATCCATCACCTCATTCGATCAGAAAAGAGCCGAGATCCTTTCACCGGGAGTGACCTCTTTAGCGAAGCTAGCAAAAGCCTAAAAAACACTCATTTTCTAAATCACTAGATTCTACAACGATATCAAGTTCATTACGCTCATGGTTTTCTTAAAAACCTACGTAAACCTTCGTCATTTCAGATAAGTGCTATTTAGTATTCGTGCTACGTTTGTTGACCATACCCAAGGCGTAGTGTGCGGTAGGTAATTAGTGCTTATCTGCAGCATATGATGCGATTGGATTAGGGTAGTCGTGCGGCTTTGTTGACCTTAACCAAGAGTCGCACGGGTGGGTTTGATTCAATCAAGAAATGACGGGTTGAACTTGGCTAGCACTTATGATTTGTTGACCATAACCAAGGTCATAAGATGCTAGGGGTAAAAACATTATCGGGAATTTCAAGTGTTGAAATTTGCAATGAGATTGCATACCTTCTATATGATAGTGGATCCCGATACCTACTGCGAGTAAGAGTAACTCTTGGGAGAGTTTTTGCACTTTACAATTAGCTAATCCAGTAGGCTTCTAGAAAGGTGTCAACGGGGTTACGTCTCTAGGGAAACGAGGTTTATTTTAATTAAGTCCGTGCGAAAGCACAGGAAACCTCCCTCGGAGTACCGATACTTTCCAGCCGAACGATTGGCGAACCTGTAGGGTGTAATTAATCCCGGCTAATCTTACCTTTTAGGGTTTGAAGGAAGATTTGATAAAAATAGTGGGAGCCATCCTGATTAGATAAAATAACCAATCTAATCTTGCAAAGAGCGCACGCAAAGTGATTACCCTTCTCTCTCTCCTGGTAGCGACCAATGAAATGCCTTAATCAAGATAATAATATGGATGTTTTGACCGAACCTACTTATTATACTCGGCTAGGTTCCGCTCTATCTTATGATTGTCATAAGTCTGAGCAAGGAATAGGAAAATATCCGGATTACCATGCCACCCAAACGAAGAATAAGCATGTTGATGCATTGTCTTCGGGTGTGTTCGTAACCAAGAATTGTTTCTCAGTTACCTCTACGTTCTGGGTATTGGATACCGGATCGGGATCCCACACATGTAATTTGTTACATAGGCTACTGAAAGGTGGAGAACTGGGAAACGGTGATATGTCTCTAGTAGTGGAGATGGCACAATTGTTGCAGCCAAAACAGTTGGCAAATATCACCTAGAGTTACCAACTGGTAATAAAATGATTCTGAGCGACTGTTATTTCATACCAATAATATTGTGAATATTTTCCTATATCAAGTGTTGATTGGGTAAGGTATGTTGTATAACAGTGTACACGTTCTGAATCAAACTACAGTTCTAAACGTATAGAACACACACAAGAGGAACAGTTCAGAAATGAACGATGTCTTCTTGAGGCATTGTAGACTAGGTCATATTGATAAGACAAGACTAGCTGAAGTTCCATAAGGATGCATATTTGAATCCGTTCGAATTGATATCTTATGAAACTTGTCAGTCATGTCTCAAAGACTAGGTGACCAAATCTCCGTTTACTGGAAACAGAGAAAGAACTACTGAACTCTTGGACAGATACATAGTGATGTACGCGGTCCTATGTCTACATATGCCAGGGATGGTTCCGCGTACTTTATTACATTCACCGATGTTCTCTCAAGATACGGACACGCATTCTTGTTGAAACCAAATCTGAATCTTTTGAGAATTTCAAGGAATATAAGTACGGAGTTGAGAACCAGATGGGTAAAGGTATTCAAATCCTTCAATATGATCGGGGAAAAGAATACTGGAGCACGAAATTCCGAGACTATTTAAAAGAGAATGAGATTCTCTCTCAGCTTACTCCTCCGTATACACCACAGCACAACGGTATATCGGGGTGGAGGAATCATACCATATGAGATGTGGTTCACTTTATGATGAGTACTGCTGAGTTACCTATTTCCTTTCAGGGACATGCACTTGAGAAGATGCATACCTATTGAATAGAGTACCGACCAAATCTGTTGCCTACCACTCCATATAAGATATGGAATGGGAAGAGACCATCTCTTAAACGAGTTAAGATATGAGGTTGTCCGGCCTATATTGAAAAGCAAAATCCGAACAAACTTGAGGTAAGGTCGGTTCTGTGCAAGTTTGTAGGATATCCCAAATATTCGTGAGGGTATATCTTCTACCACACCGAGCAACAAAAGATGTTTTGTTTCTCGACATGCCACCTTTTTAGAAAAGGAATTTCTTGTGGAAGAAATTAGTGGCGATAAGGTAGAACTGGAAGTAGTTCCAGCAAACACAAACTATAACTAACGATTTGTTGGAACCGGAGGATTCAATAGTCCCCGAAAAACCGCGGCCACTCCGCATATCTAGTTGGGTTCATCATCCACCTGAGAGATACTACAGTTTTCTCGTAGACGGTGGGAGCGAGAATTACATCATGTAGATGATGACCCAACTAGTTTCGAGCAGGCCATCACAAGTGGAGACTGTGTGAAGTGGCTGGATGCTATGCGATCTGAGATGGAATCCATGTACACCAACAATGTATTGACTTTGGATGTTGCTCCTGAAAAGGTAAAACCCATCAGGAGCAAGAAGATTTTTGAGAAAGATAATTTGGTGTAGATGGGAAAGTTGAAACTTTCAAAGCTAGACTTGTCGCTATGCTTAAGTCCATCAGGATCCTACTTGCCATTGCTGCATACTATGACTACAATATCTGGCAGACTGTACGTCAAAACCGCTTTTTTAAATGGTGATTTAGAAGAGAGCGTGTATATGACACTGCCAGAGGGCTTCGTAAATAGTGGGAGCAGCGGAAGAATGTGCAAGCCGCTTAAATCAATCTACGGGTTAAAGCAGATATAGTGGAGATGGAACATCTGTTTTAATGAAGCTGTCAAAGAGTTTGACTTCATCAAAAAGGTAGATGAACCATGTATAAATAAGAAGGTTGTAGAGAGTATGCTTTTCTTCCTCGTATTGTACGCGGATGACATACTCTTGATAGGAAAGGTTGTTCCTATGCTACAGTCGGTCAAGCACCTCTTATCACACAGGTTCTCCATGAAAGATCTAACTGATGTTGTTCCCGCCAAAAATTTCTGCACAAAAGAGCCCAAGGCATCAAATGGCAGCGATACGCTTAAGAAAATGTGAACCTGTATTTTCCGGGCTGTATTTTGACAAACTTCCGAATGAGAAAAAGCTAAATTCTGATGGTATTGAAAGCATCTCGAAAAAACATTCGATTTGATATATTATGGGCCTCATAATTCATCCGGGATCAAAATTTATGAGCTAATGTCTACGCACATGTGATCTAAGGAAGAAGATGCGGACCAGTATTTTCCGAGCTGTATTTTGACAAACTCCCTTATAAGAAACAACTAAATTCTGATGGTATTGAAAGCATCTCGAAAAAACCTTCAATTTGATATATTATGGGCCTCATAATTCATCCGGGATCAAAAGTTATGAGCAAATGTCTATGCACATGTGATCTAAGGAAGAAAATGTGGGCCAGTATTTTCCGAGCTGTATTTTGACAAACTTCCAAATGAGAAACAGATAAATTCTGATGGTATTGAAAGCATCTCGAAAAAACCTTCGATTTGATATATTATGAGCCTCATAATTCATCCGGGATCAAAAGTTATGAGCAAATGTTTATGCACGTGTAATCTAAAGTAATGCTCTACTATATGGAGAATGCATTTTCAGTCCCACATCGGGAAAATGAGAGATGACTTCTCTACCACTCCCATATAAATAAGAGGGGATATCTCTTAAAAAGGATAGAGTTCAATCCCAAAGGATTCAATTCTCAAAGGAGCTTAGTTCTCCAAAGAAGCTTAGTTCTCCAAGATAGGAGCATACTTCTCCCCATACCCACAATGCGCATATGCGCAAGCGTCATGTGCGCTACGTGCAACGCATGTGTGCCCACCATGCGCGCACCACGAGCAACGCACGTGCGCACCACATGAGAACATTTAATAATATTAAAAGGAGCTTAGTTCTCCAAGATAGGAGCATGCTCCTCCCCATAATGCGCATATGCGCAAGCACCACGTGTGCTGCGTGCAACGCACGTGTGCCCGCCATGCGCGCACAACGTACAACGCACGTGCGCACTATATGAGAACATTTAATAATATTAAAAGAAGATACGTTCTCCATAGGAGCTTGCTCCCCCCATAGCATATGCGCAAGCTCCATGTGCGCTACGTGCAAATATGTGCGTCCAACACGTGCGACGCACGTGCGCGAACGCAAAGAAGCCTTTTTCAGCAGCGAGAAGCTTAAACTCCAGCCAGTTCTTTCCCCCTAATGAGTGGGACATGGTTCAAAGGGTACATCTCTCCACACCTTCGATATGTGGCGCTGTAATCTCTCAGTGTCGTCGGAGAGATGGTGGGTCCCAACGACCAATGATCCTTCTTTTCAATAAAAAAAAGGGAAAAGATACAGAAGACAGAAGAAAAGAAAGAGAAAAACCCTCTGCAAAAAAGAGCAAGCTCTTAGAAAAAAGAAGATTTTTCTTCATCTTCAAGGTAAAAAAAAGAACTATGTTCTTGAATAATAGAGATGAAACCATCTCGTAAAAAGAAGAACCATCTTCTAAAAAGATCAGAGATCTAAAAACGACTAAGGACTTTAATAAAAAGGAAAAAGATCAAAAGATCTAATCATAAAAGACTAAAAGAAGTATTTTACTTCATTCATAGATCTTTTGATCTATAAAGGAAGAGCCTTTTATAAAAAACAAGAACTTTTATTCTTGGATCTTGAGGAAAAAGCCTCCTTTGAAGAACATAAATTTGTTCTTGGATCTTAAAATTGATCAGATGCACCTTGCGCTATTGAAAAGTGCCTTGCACTCATGAATTGCGCCCCTGCGCTCATTGGACCGGCGCTCAGCGCCAAAACCTGCCACGTGTCAACCAGAGACACAATCTGCGTTTTGCGCTTCTAAAACAGAGCACTGCGCTCATGGACTGGCACTCAGCGCCAAGCGTGCCACGTGTCACCCACTGGTGCGCCAACAGACTGGCGCAATGCGCTTATAAATTAAAAGCGCAATGCGCTAACAAACTAGCGCTAAGCGTAACACGTGTCCTCTTCGTGTGCGCTACCCGACAGAAGCGCAATGCGCCCTTTGACTGGCGTAAAGCGCCTGCCGCGCCACTTGGCGCACTGTCAGAACACAATTTGTTCTGATCAAGACAAAATATGTCAGAACTCAATACTTAGCATTATTAAAAGGGCCGAGCCCAAATAAAGGCTTAATAGCCAGAACAAAAAATAAAATGTTAAACATTTTTAATTGGACTTAGCCCAATTCTGGCCATAAGTCCTCAATTTATATTGAACTGAGCCCATCTGCTCTTTCAACCAATTCACATCGGTTCGAGGGTACATCTCTTTACTCCTCTGATATCTGTCGTTGTAATCCTTCAACGTCGTCAGAGAGGTGACGGGTCTCGACAACCACACATTACTACGGACTGTGGGGTCCTTAAACCCATGGACTATGATGTCCTTAATCTCGACCGTGATGTCTTAAAACAAACAACGGACTGTGGGGTCCTTAAACTCATGGACTATGATGTCCTTAACCTCGACCGTGATGTCTTTAAACTAACATCGGACTGTGAGGTCCTTAAACTCACGGACTATGATGTCCTTAACCTCGACCGTGGCGTCTTAAAACTAATATCGGACTGTGGAGTCATTAAATCCATGGACTATGATGTCCTTAACCTCGACCGTGATGTCTTAAAACTAACATCGGACTGTGAGGTCCTTAAACTCACGGACTATGATGTCCTTAACCTCGACCGTGACGTCTTAAAACTAATATCGGACTGTGGGGTCCTTAAACCCGCGGATTATGATGTCCTTAACCTCGACCGCGATGTCTTTAAACTAACAATGGACTCCCATGTCCTTAAACTGGCAATGGACCGCAATATCCCTAAACTAAATAATAGAGCCCAACTGCTCTCTTGTCGGGTCTAAATGGTCCCGTTAAGTTGATCTTAGTCTAAAATTAGACGAACGTATCCTTAACAAACGTTTAAGTTGATCTTAGTCTCAAATGAGGCTACTGTATCCTTAAACCCAACCCCCCAAAACCCAAATCTAAGAAAGATACGGATTTGGACTAGTCCACGCCCTACGGGCGACAACACAAATTGGTCTCCGTATACAATCCACGGGCGACCAAACACAAAACAAACACCCACGACACGAAGTGACCATATGGAGAAGGAGAAAGTTGTTACCGCGATGCGATAGCGTAATTAACTACAGGGGCTTGCGCCTGCAGGGAAGAGCGTCCCCACAATCAAAAAACCCTCAAACGAGGGGGAATCTGACGAAGTCTGCTACATCGGCCGCATTCGTTTAAACCTTCGATACATGGTGCCATAAATCAACTTGGAATCTTCGGAGAGGTGGACGGATAGCACCAATTAGCATCTGCCCCAAAATTCACGCAAGACGTTCGCCTCGTCTCCGCCGCGTCTTTCGGAGGGGAACAGATTCTGGAACGCCCGGTGGGACCTTTTCCTCTTTCCACTCCACACTTCGTGTGTCGTATTCGCAAACGAATCGCGGTTTGATATGGTTGCATGTGGATTTGAGATACTTAGATTTGGTTCCTTGCTCCGTGCAGAAGACAGAAGATCAATGGCTTCAAACTGCACTAACTGCAACTGCAACTCTCGCTCCATCCCGTCCGGAGGAGTGACTTACGGGCCCCAAGTGGATTCCATCTTCGCTATGCCGGTGGAACTGGTGACTCAGGCCACCACTGGGCTATTCTTTAGGACTATGCTCCCACCGATGAGCTTCAGCACCCCTGTATCAACACTAGAAGCTCCCAAGAAGTCGGTCTTTGATCGGCTTGCTACTACCATGGCCCCTCTCAACGGGTCGTCCAGATCCTCGGTCTTCGCGAGATTGGGCCGAAGTTCCTGTGGGCCCATGTTGAAGCCTGCATTCCCAGAAAAGGTTGTTCCGAAGAGGATAGCCATCCCTGCTCCTGAAGTCGTCAAGACGGCTTCTCCTACCAAAGGGTCAGTTTTTACAAGACCGGCTGTTCCGGCTCCCACTACGGTTCCCGTCCCTGCTAAGAAGTCTGTTTTTGACTGGTTAGATACCGCTTCTCAACGGACATCAGTCTTCAAGAGGCTGACGCCAGCAACAGCCCCTCACCTGGATAGGGGGCAAGACCAAGCCGTCCCCATCACTGAACCAACCCCAACAGCTCGACACGCTCGACGTCGCCACTGGCGCCGAGTGAGGAAGGCTGGGGGCAACTCCCCCTCTGGGCTAACTCCATCAGCTCCAACGGTGGAAATTAATGTTGTTGTTCCAACCGGGAACAGTTTTGAGCCGCTAAACAAGGTGCGTAGGAACTCTCTCACTGCCGTACTGAAAAGATCCCCGTCACCGGTGGAGACTGTTACAGAAATAAAGCGGGAGCAGTCTTCTCAATGGCTGTCTTCCAAAGTTTACAAAATCTAGCGACAAGTCCAAGAGTCGGTGGTTGATCAAGACTATCCCCGCCGGCAGAAGAAGCTGAAAGTCCGACAGGAAGAAAACCGTCTTGTTAAGCCACGGAAGGCAACGACTACTTGGGTGCCCACTGCAACGGCCCCCTCAACTTCGACCGCCCATAAGAGGAGAAGGCCGGTGAAAATTCCCGGGCCTTGGACAAATGTCAAAGGCACTGAGCCTAAACGCCCTAAGTCTGGGGGCATGGTGGTGCATACCGTCTACATGGCATCCGAGAAAGAGGATAGCCGCGCTTCTACGGACCACCGACCACTCACCCGATCCATCACGAGAGCTCAGGAACAGCAGCAGCAGAATCTTCAGGAAATCCTGACTGCGATGGCCGCACTCACCGGGCCAAAAGAAAGCCTGGAGGCATCATCAGAACAGCGTCACGAACAAGAAACTGATGCTGACTTCCTTCGCAGAGTCCTCGAAAAGAAGGACAAAGAATCAGCGGAGCAAGCGGCTAACATAAAGCGAATGACACTTCTCTTCCAAGACATGGTGGGCATGATGATCCAACCGGATCCCCCAGCCGAAGATCCTCCAGTAATAATTGAAGATGACGGAGGAGAAACATCGAATCCTCTGCCGGCTCTGTCAACAGCCAAGGAGGAGACAATTTCTAAAGCTGTCCTGGATGACTATATTGCTCAGCAAATAAGAGTTCATCAGGCAAATAAAGCGGCCGGCCAAGTTGTTAGAACTGGGTGACCGTATCCAGGTTGGTATGATCAGATAAAGTACCCGCCAGGTTACACGATCCTGAAATTCCATGTGTACAAGGGGACAGGCAATCCCCATCAACATGTCGCTCAGTTCAGGGCTCTCTGTGGCAATACTGGTGACGATGATAAGCTCTTGCTTTACCAATTCGTCGGCAGCTTATCGGAGACGGCGTTCGAGTGGTACTCCGAACTTCAAAACGACTCCGTCAAAACTTTCGCGGAAATGGAGTTGTTGTTCACCCAGCGATTCACAAGTGCTAGTGAACGCACCCCAATAACGGCGTTGATCAATGCCAAGGTGAAGCCGGGCGAGACGTGGGTTCAGTACGCAATCCGATGGCGGAATCTGTGGTCAAAGTGCGAACAGCGCATCGAAGAAGCACCAGCAGTGGGCATGTTCGTGGGCACCCTAGACCCTCATGCAACTATTTCACAGTTCATGATGTTCTTCAAACCGACCACGTTCCAGGCTTTAATCGATAAGCTAGCCCAGATGGATCAGATGGGTCACAGACCGTCTCCTCCAAAACCGGAACCGCGGAACGAAAAGGGTAAAGGAAAGGCCACCTTCGTTGCGAACACCCAACAGCGGCCCAGTGCTCCAAGACTAACAGATCAATTGGAGGAGAGACGACGCTATTACAATGAGAAGATGAATCGCCCTTATTCATTCCCGCGGGATAAAACGAAGAGGCTGTTCGAGCTGGCTATGCGCAACAGGCTTATCAATTTGCCGAATCCAAGGCGACCGCCGCAACCCAGCGAAGTGAATAATCCCAATTATTGCCCTTACCACCAAACGGTAAGCCATCCGATCGAAGATTGCTTCGCCTTTAAGGGATGGATCGAGGATCAGTACCTACAAGGTAAGTTTGCATTGTCTGAGAAGTGGAATGTAAACCAACCACAACCGCACACTCCTAAAAAGACGGATACACCGGGGGCAACGTGCTCTTTTGTTGAAGAAACTCCTTGGGAGGTCGTTCTTTCGGCCAAAACCAAAAGAATGTTGAATGATCTCCAGACATGCCCGGCAATCAGGTGGAAGAATCCGCTGGAGCCCCAGATCATCAAAAGGATGCTGAAGCCGCGCCCAACTCCAAAGATTTGTGGTGATAGCCAAAGTGCTCACACCCAGCCGTCGAAATCTTCGAAAAAGAAGAAGAAATCCAAAAGGACCGGGAAGCCTGGTGACAAGCGCACGGACCTATAGAAATAGATTGACGCGCTGGAAGAGTATAACCAGAAGGCGCGAACCCCAATCACGCTTCAAGAGTTCCTCGGCCACTTCCTTGAGGACGAAGATGATGGAGAAGACTCGTCGGATGGATCTGAGGATTACGTAGCAAGCTGCCATGTGATCTCTCATTCATCGCTAGACAATGAAGAAGCTCCCTGCACAGAGAGACTGGAGGCAAGTTCTGAGCTGGAACTTTTATGGCCATCAGACGAAATGATCGACGCCTTCCTGAATGAGATTCATCTGAAAAGTAAAGCAGATCGGGAGCGTGAAATGGCCATACTTGAAAGAGCCAAACGCCGGCCACTAGAAGAAAGAGTCAAGACACTCCCACCAAATCAAGGAACATCCGTCGCGGATAAAAACAGGTTCAAGACGAGGAAAAGGTTCGCCAAAGCCGTATCAATGGGAATGAAGCTGCCACCCTCCGAAGGAAATATTCTTGGTGAAGCAGAAATGCATCCTAGCTACTTCTTATATCATCGAAAGATTTCACACCCTACCGAAGAGTGCGACGCTTTTAAAAGATGGTGGCAGGGATATGTTGCTCACCGGCAACATTTTAAGCGGATGAAACTCAAAACTCGTCGGGAGCAAAGAAGTGCGACCGAGGAGCACGAAAGAACTACCGGTAACTGTCGCATGGTCAACACCGGGGGATCGCAAGTTCTCACTTTCGGAAGCGACTCTGACGAAGAGATGGCTCTTGGCCCTCTCTTTAAAGAATCCACCTCGGGGAAGGAGGAAAAACCGAAGGCCTGTGAAAATATTCAGCTGCGCAATCGCACGCTTCCAGAAAAGAATCTCGGACCCACGAGTAGAAAAGATAAGGGAAAGGAAAAGGTCTATGAGGATATCGCCCTGGATGACCAAGTCATGAAAGAGCTGACTGCCAAGGACCCGCCAAAGAAGAATAAGGTGGACTACAACGTTCCGGCACACTTGAGGAAGTTACCTTCGCAGCTCAGCGTTCTCGACGCCCTTTTACTATCCAAAGAAGCGAAAGATTCATTGATCAAGGCGCTACAAGAACCGAAGCAATTCCAAGCTTTTCTCGCCGAAGAAAAGATGAAGGACGGGATGGAGGAAGTACATACAGCCGATATCATCTTCGGCGACGAAGACCTCCTCCTTGGGACGTGCGAGCACAACCGTCCCCTCTATGTCTCAGGATACTGCCATGATATAAAGATAGGCAAAATCCTGGTCGACAATGGGTCTTCCGTCAATCTTCTCAACGTGCGAGTGTTGAAGGAAATCTGCATGAGCGTCCAGCATCTCGCTCGTGATAAAATTACCATCTTCGGTTTTGACTCCCAGTCGTCACGGACTCTCGGATCTATGATACTAACGCTGCGCTTCGGGCTGCTCGTCACAGACATTAAATTTCACGTCATTGACGCCAAGACATGCTATAACGCTTTGCTCGGCCGGCCTTGGTTACACGAGTACAACATCATCCCTTCTACGCAACATCAGTGTATGAAGTATTTCAAGGATGGTCTCGAGTATACCATAACAGGAGAGCTGAACCCATTCTCCATGAACGAAGTCCGCAAGTACGAAGACGCAAAATACTTCCTACCAGATTTTTAGGACACGGAGAGATGTCACAAACCGGAGAACAAAACTATCACCACCATTCCAGTCTTCGGGAGTGATACTGAGGAAGAGATAGTTTATTCAGGCCCACCCCAGTACAACAAGCCAGGACCGTCCGCTCCTATGTTAATCTTTGGCAGCGACTCGGAGGATGAGGTCCATGCTATATTCTCCGCTGGGCCACCAATACAAGCACTCGCTGGTGATAATCAGAGTTTGCAAATTACCATGATTCCGCGGGAGCACTACAAAGATCTCGACGCGCTTGAAGCTTATAGCGTGCAAGAGCTACAAATATTTTACGTCCCTCCTAGGCGAAAAGGTGAACAGGCAATCCTATTCTACCGATCCACGGAAACAAGAGTGGAGAAAGAAATCTGGCACGGCGCGGATTCTACACTTGACAGGCTACAGACCATCCGTTTGCCTAGATACTACACAGAAGGCTTGAAAAGGCTATTGAAGCGCCAAGGGATACCCCTTAAACAAACTGCTCGACAAGCACGGTTCTATAACAGGATCTGGAACGTCCCTGGAACTCGGCGGAAATTGCCCAACGGGAAAATGGAAACGACCGGGCTTGGGTATGTTCAATCCAAGAAACGGGAGTTACTCCGCGACTGCTATGTTATACATGACTTTGATGAAGAGGGAGATGCTTTTTGGGAAGATGCTAACCCTGAACCAAAAAGAGCCCCGATGTGAAAATGCCCAGTCTGTTATTCGAAGAACAAATGGACAAGCTTATAAGGGAAGCGAGTCAAAAGGTTCGAGACGACCATAATCGCGAAATGGCCATCTACGAGAAAGCCAGGACGCAGCGACTTCTTCAACAGGCTGCAGAAAGTGACGATGCCCTTCGTCGCCAGCCCGTCATACAACAGGCCCGGCCCAGAGGCAGAAACAAACCAAAGAACGGGAAAGGCGTTCGACAGCGACAAAGTGGGACCAAGAAGTTACGAGATCGGGAATCGAGCGGTCCGGATTTATCCCTTATGAAGAAGATGAGTCGAGCATACTCTTTTCCTCAGAGCAAAACACGGAAGATACTTGATCTCGCTATAAGACATCAAATGATTACACTTCCGGAGTCCAAGCACCCCGAGCAAGCCAACGAGATCTCTCACCCTGACTATTGCTCTTATCACCAAGCAATAGGACATCCTCTCGAAGACTGCTTCACCTTCAAGAACTGGGTCGAAGACCAATAACAACAAGGCAAGTTCGCTCTATCCAACAATTGGAGGATAACTCCGCCGCAGAAGCACGAACCAAAAGCCGCACATACAGCGAGAATAGAACCAGATCAATATCGGTCTTGGAAGCGAGCTCGTACCTGTCACGTGATAACGCTGTTAGAAGAAGAGCCCGAGAATATGGATGACCTCCCCTGGTGCTTCGAAAACAATGATGGCGAGGTAATCTCAGAGTTTCCACCGGCGCCGAAAGAGCTAGAAGATGGAATACATACCACTGCAGATGATCTCAAGAAAATTGATTTGTGGACGACAAGTGACCCGCGTCCGACAGTCATCAGCGAGTTGCTGTCTGAAGAAAGGGTGGCTACACTAAAGGACGTGCTCATGCAGCATAAAGATTGCTTCGCATGGAATTATTCCGAGATGCCAGGACTAGATCCAGAGATTGCTGTCCACAAACTGGCCATATCCCCGGACGTCAAGCCAATCAAGCAAGCACCGAGAAGAATACGGCTCGAGCTTGAGATGAGCATCAACGCCGAGGTCAAGAAGCTGATCGATTCTGGCTTCATCCAAGAAGTTCAGTATCCTGATTGGATCGCCAACATCGTCCCAGTGATGAAGAAAAATGGGACGGTGCGCATTTGTATGGACTTCCGGGATCTCAACAAAGCCTGCCCGAAGGACGACTTCCCAGTACCGGTCACCGAGCTGATGATAGACAATACGTCCACTCACGAAGTTTTCTCCTTCATGGACGACTCATCAGGATATAATCAGATAAAGATGCATCCCGAAGACTAGAAGCACACCGCTTTCCGGACCCCTTTGGGTATATTCTACTACAAGGTAATGCCCTTCAGTCTAAAGAACGCCGGTGCTACCTATCAGAGGGCCATGACGAAGATCTTCGACGACTTCATACATGAAATCGTCGAATGCTACATCGACGACCTCGTGGTTAAAAGCAAATCATATTAGGAACATCTCGAGCATCTGAAGATCGTATTTCAACGCCTTCAGCAATACAACTTGAGGACGAACCCTCTCAAATGCGCATTTGGAGTTTCCTCGGGCAAATTCCTAGGATTCATCGTTCGACACCGAGGTATCGAGATAGATCCGTCAAAGATCAAGGCCATTATGGAGATGCCCCCGCCAAGGACTATCAAGCAATTGCGGTCTCTCTAAGGAAAGCTCGCGTATATCCGGCGATTTATAGCCAATCTCTCAGGCAAGTGCCGTCCTTGCAGCCACCTAATGAAGAAGGGAACCCCTTTCGTCTGGGATCGCAAATATCAAGACGCACTGGACGAAATCAAGCAATACCTACAGAATCCGCCAGTACCGGCCGCTCCCGTTAAAGGAAAACCTCTCATTCTTTATACAATAGCCCTCGAAGGTTCCTTAGGCGCATTATGAGCACAAGAGAATGATCAAGGGAAGGAAAGAGCCCTCTACTATTTGAGTCGAGTTCTGCTGGGGGCAGAGAGCAATTACTCTCCCATTGAAAAACACTGCCTGGCATTGATCTTCGCAATAATGAAGCTCAGGCACTATGCGTTGGCGCATGAAGTCCGTCTCATATCGAAGATGGATCCTCTCAAGTATTTGATATCAAAAGCCATATTGACGGGACGGCTCGCTAAATGGGTCTTGCTCTTGATGGGGTTCTCAATAACTTATCAGCCTCTTAAGGCAGTGAAAGGCCAGGCCATCGCCGACTTCCTCACTGAGCATCCGGTACGTGCTGACTCTCCCTTGAATTGCGAACTGCCAGACGAACATGCGTTTGACACGATCGACGGAGATGATACCCGATGGGAACTTTACTTCGATAGAGCATCTTCGATGAAGAAGCGCAAACAAAACACCCCTATAATCAAATCAGGGGTAGGCCTCATCTTCGTGACTCCACAAGGAGGGATAATGCGCTTTGCCTTCTCCTTAATGGAGCCGAGGACAAACAATGAAGCCAAATATGAAGCCTTGATAGCGGGTCTCGAGATCGCTATCGACATGGGAATTGCAAACCTCCTCATATACGGAGACTCCCAACTGGTCGCCAGTCAAGTAAATGGCGACTACCAAACGTGCAATCCAGAGTTGGTGAGATACGGCGAAAGAGTGCAGCAACTGCTGACTCAAATCCCTTCCTATATTCTGGAAAGCATACCGCATGCGGAAAATAGCAAGGCGGATGCATTAGCCAAGCTCGCTAAAGAACTAGCTGACGAGAACCTCGATGACGTGAGGATCGTTGTGCAAATCCGTCGGGTCCTCGCACCGGCAGAAATATCTCCGGAATCATCCGAGGAAAAGGGAACGGCCGAGCAAACGGCTCTACAAGTAAAAGACCAGGAAAAGGTTGAAGATTGGAGAGAAGTCTTTATAGACTACTTCAAATCCCATCGAACGCCCGAGGATGCGTCCTCAAAACATCATCTCATGAAGCGAGCCTTATCTTTCGCCTTCGTCAATGATACTCTGTATAAGAGGTCATTTGATTCTTTATGGCTGAGATGCTTGGGACCTGAAGAAGCAAGAAGAGTCGTTCAAGAAGCTCATGACGGACTCTACGGTTCTCACCAAGCCGGGCCAAAGATGAAGTTGAAGATTAAACGGATGGGTTATTATTGGCCCACGATGATCCAGGACTGCCTTAAGTATGTGAAGCAATGCCACTCATGCCAGATCCATGGGTACTTCATCCATCAGCATCCAAATCCACTACATCCAACGGTGGCTAGCTGGCCGTTCGAAATGTGGGGAACTGACATAATAGGCCCTATCGAACCGGCATCGTCCAGAAGACATCGATTCATTTTGGCAACAACCGATTACTTCTCCAAATGGGCAGAGGCAGTACCGCTGAGGGAAGTGAAGACGGAGAATATCCTCCACTTCTTCAAGACGCACGTTATTTATCGGTTTGAAACTCCGCGACGAATCATTTCCGATAATGGGCCAGCCTACAGAAGCCACAAGATCAGCCGCTTCGCACAACAGCACAACATAGACTGGAGATACTCCTCAGTTTATAATCCCCGAGCCAACGGTCTAGCGGAGGCTTTCAACAAGACCTTGACGAAGATCGTGAAAAAGACGGTGTCCCGAAATAAGAAGGACTGGCACGAGAGACTGCATGAAGCTCTCTGAGCATATCGAACTACGTTCAAGACGGCCACGAACACAACGCCGTACGCGTTGGTATTCGGTACAGAAGCGGTACTCCCCCTTGAGATAGAGCTATTTTCCCTACGAGTGGCAGTTCACTACGAGCTAATGGACGAAGAAAACGCTCACCTTCGGCTTGAGGAGCTCGATGCCCTTGATGAAACCCGGCTCATAGCGCAACAAAATCTGGAGGCTTATAAAGCAAAGATGACGCGCTCATATGAAATATTGACTAGGCCGAGGCCATTCCGCCAAGGCGAACTCGTGCTAGTGGTCAAAAGACCTATGATCCCCAATCGCGCCAAGCGGGGAAAATTCGAGCCGAACTATGAAGGCCCGTACATCATAGACAAGGTCTACCAGGGTGGAGCCTATCTACTCATGGACATGCACGGTGAAAGACCTTTCAGGCCAATAAACGGTCGCTTTCTGAAGAAGTATTACGCTTGACGAGTCACGGCCGAGGTCAATGATAGATGACGACGACTATGTCCGCTTGCTATCTTCCTAAGCCCAAACAATATAAGTAGTAACCGGCTTACTTAACAATGGACCGAAACGTCCTTAAACTAACAACGGACCGAAACGTCCTTAAACTAACAACGGACCACTATGTCCTAAAACTAGCTGTTGACCGAGATGTCGATAAACTACGGTGGATTGCAGCGTCCCAAAGCTGATATATATATAAAAAAGAAAAAAGAAAAAAAAAAAGGTATGTCCATAAGCAGAAAGGGCACGGATGAAAACCGGAAAGGGCTCCGTGAGTAAAAACAGCAGGGCTACCGGCGAGTGTTTGTGAAAACCCGAAAGGGCGCAACCTCGTTAAAAGACACTTGCAAGGTCCTCTCGACTTTGTAAGGAGAAACCACCTGCGTAAGATCCTTACGACTCACAAGGGAGCAACACACTTAGGGATCCCCACGATTCCTAAGGAGAAATTACACTTGCGAGATCCTCACGACTCGTAAGGAGAATCCTTATGAGACCCTCACGGCTCATAAGATTCAAAAGTCTTAAGCTACAGGGATCTGAACCTGTTCTTAAGAAGCTCCCACAACCTCCAATATTGCACTACAAGCGGCTCAATGCTGACCCTTGTATACAATCCACGGGCGCGAATAAACATTTCCCTAACAAAGTCTCAGCCGTGACTAGGGATATGTTCGCACGGTGAACAACCCTTGTGAGTCCCCTCGACTTATAAGGAGAAAACTCTCTTGTAAGATCCTTACGACTTACAAGAAGCCATACACTTAGGAGTCCTCACGATTCCTAAGGAGAAAACACACCTACGAGATCCTCACGACTTGTAGGGAGAAATACCTTTGTGAGACCCTTACGGCTCATGAAGTCAAAAGCCTTAGTCAACAGGATCCTAACCCTGTTTACTAAGCCACCTTTGTTCGTCATCGACAGAGGCAAATGATGGTTCGCTCCTGGCAATATCCCAGTTGTAGCGGTGCTGATGCCGAAAATCGATGTCTAATTCCAAGCTTGCAAGCAAAAAACTAGCGAGCCACACATGCATACGAAATAGCCAAAATGATGGGGCAACTTGCAACAAAATCAACAAGTAAAAACGTATGCATGCAAAATAGCCGAAATGATTGGGCAACTCGCAATAAAAAGAAGCAAGTAAAAATAAAACAAATAGCCGAAATGATTGGGCGCCGCGAAAAATAGCCGCAATGATTGGGCGATCGCGACCTTCGCGATATAAAAAGCTGAAATGATAGAGCATCGCGGAAATAAAATAATAATATAAAAAAATGAATGAAATTTTTTGCCCTACAGGTGATATCACATCAATCCCTGTATACAATCCAGGGGCACAAACGAAGAGGGAGTCACACTCCTCCTCCCCAGGTTTCATCAGAAGAAGAAGCCAAATCTCGATGGGTCAGAGATAGCCTAGAGATCATCTCAACATTCGTCTCATTGCAGCAGACACAACATCAAGGAAAGCGGAACAGCGGCAACTCCCAGTTCCACGACTCGGCGGTGTACAGATGACCGAGAGTCAAATTCCGACTCCGTGAAATGCGGATAAAATCAAAATTCCTGGCTACGTAGAACGCGGATTATGTCACTTCTGACCCCGTGGGAAACGTCCAGAGCGGATCCTGGTCCTCGCAGAGCACAGCAGTGAACCCGTGTGAAGCATCCAAAGCGGAGCCTAGTCCTCGCCGAACACGGTAGTGAACCCATGGGAAGCATCTAGAGAAAAATTCCTAGCTACGTGGAACGCGGATTATGTCAATTCTGACCCCGTGGGAAACGTCCAGAGCGGATCCTGGTCCTCGCAGAGTACGGCAGTGAATCCGTGTGAAGCATCCAGAGCGGAGCCTGGTCCTCGCCAAACACGGCAGTGCACCCGTGGGAAGCATCCAGAGCAAAATTCCTGGCTACGTGAAACGCGGATTATATCACTTCTGACCCCGTGGGAAACATCCAGAGCGGATCCTAGTCCTCGCAGAACACGGTAGTGAACCCGTGTGAAGCATCCAGAGCGGAGCCTAGTCCTCGCCGAACACGGCAGTGAATTCGTGGGAAGCATCTATAGAAAAATTCCTGGCTATGTGGAACGCGGATTATGTCACTTCTGACCCCGTGGAAAACGTCCAGAGCGGAGCCTGGTCCTCACCGAACACGGCAGTGAACCCGTAGGAAGCATCCAGAGCAAACATCGGACTGTGGAGTCCTTAAATCCACGGACTATGATGTCCTTAATCTCGACCGTAATGTTTTAAAACTAACATCGGACTGTGAGGTTCTTAAACTCACGGACTATGATGTCCTTAACCTCGACCGCGATGTCTTAAAACTAACAATGGACCGTAATATCCTTAAACTAATTTTACCTTGGTTCAAGGGTACATCTCTTCACTCCTTTGATATTTGTCGTTATAATTCCTCAACGTCTCCAAAAAGGTGACGAGTCCCGGCAACTACACATTTCACGGACTGTAGGGTCCTTAAACTCATGGACTATGATGTCCTTAACCTTGACCGTGATGTCTTAAAACTAACAACGGACTGTGGGGTCCTTAAACTCATGGACTATGATGTCCTTAACCTTGACCGTGATGTCTTAAAACTAATATCGGACTGTGGGGTCATTAAACTCATGGACTATGATGTCCTTAACTTTGGCCGTGATGTCTTAAAACTAACATCGGACTGTGAGGTCATTAAACTCAAGGACTATGATTTCCTTAACCTCGGCCGTGATGTCTTAAAACTAACATTGGACCGTGGAGTCCTTAAATTCACGGACTATGATGTCCTTAACCTCGACCGCAATGTCTTAAAACTAACATTGGACAGTGGAGTCCCTAAATCCACGGACTATGATGTCCTTAACCTTGACCGTGATGTCTTAAAACTAACATTGGACTGTGAGGTCCTTAAACTCATGGACTATGATGTCCTTAACCTCGACCGTGATGTCTTAAAACTAACAACGGACTGTGGAGTCCTTAAAACCACGGACTATGATGTCCTTAACCTCGACCGCGATGTCTTTAAACTACGGTATCCTGAAAAACGTCCAGAGCGGATCCTGGTCCTCGCAGAACACGGCAGTGAACCTGTGGGAAGCATCCAGAGCAACCCCCGACTCCGTGAAATGCGGATAAGGACAACTTCATCCATCACTTGCGCGTCCTCACGACTCGTAAGGGAGTAAATCCTCTTGTGAGATCCTTACGACTTTCAAGAGAAAACACACTTAGGAATCCTCACGATTCTTAAGGAGAAATTACACCTACGGGATCCTCTCGACCGGTAGGGAGAAAATTCTTTATGAGACCCTCACGACTCATAAAATTGAAAAGTCTTAGGTGACAGATCCTACCCCTGTCTCCTAAGCCGTCACTATCTTATAAATAGTTCAATATTAACTGTTATCTACCATCTATGGGCCACACTTGCCAAAGCTACATGCCACTGAAATGGAGAAGTTACTCATGAGTATATAAACTACTTCACACCAGAGTAAAATATAAAGGAATAGAAAGGTACGACTCATGGAGCCGAGGGTTTGGGACTATACCCCTTAAGAGTCGAGATTTGAGTCAATGATAAATGACGATGCTTTTGTCCGCTCGTTATCTTCTCAGATCAAGATTCTGAAAATTATATACCAACCCGAAACTAGTCATACACTATAAATTGCTCTGCACTACTTCACCCACGTATATACTTACGTGGGCAAAGTAGTTGGGGGAATTTGTTCCCGCCAAAAATTTCTGCACAAAAGAGCCCAAGGCATCAAATGGCAGCGATACGCTTGAGAAAATGTGAACCTGTATTTTCCGGGCTGTATTTTGACAAACTTCCGAATGAGAAACAACTAAATTCTGATGGTATTGAAAGCATCTCGAAAACATCTTCGATTTGATATATTATGGGCCTCATAAATCATCCGAGATCAAAAGTTATGAGCAAATGTCTATGCACATGTGATCTAAGGAAGAAGATGAAGACCAGTATTTTCCGAGCTGTATTTTGACAAACTCCCGAATGAGAAATAGCTAAATTCTGATATTATTGAAAGCATCTCGAAAAAAGCATCGATTTGATATATTATGGGCCTCATAATTCATCCGGGATCAAAAGTTATGAGCAAATGTCTATGCACGTGTAATCTAAAGTAATGCTCTACTATATGGGGAATGCATTTTTAGTCCCACATCGGGAAAAGGAGAGATGGCTTCTCTACCACTCCCATATAAATAAAAGGGGATACCTCTTAAAAAGAATAGAGTTCAATCCCCAAAGGATTCAATTCTCAAAGGAGCTTAGTTCTCCAAAGGAGCTTAGTTCTCCAAGATAGGAGCATGCTCCTCCCCATAATGCGCATATGCGCAAGCGTCATGTACGCTACGTGCAACGCAGGTGTGCCCACCATGCGCGTACCACGTGCAACGCATGTGCGCATCACATGAGAACATTTTATAATATTAAAAGGAGCTTAGTTCTCCAAGGAGCTTAGTTCTCCAAGATAGGAGCATGCTCCTTCCTATAATGTGCATATGCGCAAGCACCACGTGCGCTACGTGCAACGCACGTGTGCCCGCCATGCGCGCACCACGTGCAACGTGCGTGCGCACTACATGAGAACATTTAATAATATTAAAAGGAGATACGTTCTCCATAGGAGCTTGCTCCCTCCCATAATGCGCATATGCGCAAGCTCCATGTGCGCTACGTGCAAATATTGTGCCCAACACGTGCGATGCACGTATGCCCAACACGTGCGACGCACGTGCGCGAACGCAAAGAAGCCTTTTTCAGCAGCGAGAAGCTTAAGCTCCAGCCAGTTCTTTCCCCCTAATGAGTGGGACATGGTTCAAAGGGTACATCCCTCCACACATTCGATATGTGGCGCTGTAATCTCTCAGTGTCGTCGGAGAGGTGGTGGGTTGTCACGACCCGAAAGAGCACGTGACTGGCCCTTGAACCATATGAAGTCTATAGGACTCCATCTGATCCAAGTAAGCCAAAAGCCTAGAAATCTAAAACCATTTTTAAGAATAAGTAAAGAAACTGGTTTAAAGAAGTGAAGAAAAACATGTTTGAAATCAAGGTTTTTAAATAACTAAGCCGAATATGCATTTTTAAAAACAGTACAGTCTTTTCTAAAAATTTCGGCAGAGTTTCTTCTGTAAAACTGGCCCCGAATGGGGTATAACAAGGATAACAATATATGCAATGATAAAGGCATCCCCAAGCGGGAGCTAGCTCTTCGTCAATCGACGGTCACCACCACACATGCAACAATAATATACAACGCCAAGTGGCGAGGATCAAATCCAAAAGAAAGCTCAAAAGCAACAAGAAAACCGCAACACTACTAAGCGCGACTCTATGGTCGAATAACACATCACTAGTCTAGGTCTGAAACAATATACGAGTTTTGGTTGATGGATATTCTAGATACAATGAATAATATAAATACAACGGCGGTTCTGATACAAAAGAACCCACCTATCCAAGCAAATCACCCAAAAGGAAGCAGTGTGCCAGAAATGCCGCTATAGAACTGTACGGCAAACCTGCAAGAACTGGGGCACAACGGGGGTGAGTTGCCAACTCGTGAATAGAAAGATATCTACAAGCAGAGATCGAATGCATGACCCAACCTAGGTCAATACGATCAGATATAAAGAAACCTCAATATGAATAAAGCTGAAGCATGCTAAACTGGCAATGTAATCTCTATACGTGAATGTAGTGCCAAGTGCTCGTGCTCGTGCTAGTGCCTCAGGTAATAGTATGTCATGAATATGAGGTATGAATACATGAAAGCAGAATACATGTAAATGAAGAAACTGTTTTCATAATTTAGTGAGATTTCCCTTGTATTTTTAGTTGAGGTATCATAATGAAATCAGCATAAAACAGTGCCTAGCATCGGCACAAAACATAATCCCAATATCTCGATATCTCTGTATCACAGTCTCTGTACCTCGAAATCTCGAAATCCCAATGTCTCAATCATAATATCTAGGGCGCCGTCAGTCCAGACCGGCCCCTACCATCCATCTCAAGACCACGACGGTATCCTCCGGATATCCGACGCGTCGGGTAAAATCACCGGTAGGTAGTGCTCCCCTGCCAGGCTCACATCGTCATCACCACGCGCTTCTTGCCCCGGGGTACCTTACCGGGTCCACCATGTACCCGAAACGGTTCATCCGTCTCCTCGAATCGGGTTTCCAAATCCATCAGCAAACTCATGGTGGACGACTCATACATCATGGGAAAACCGCACTTTTTATTTTAAAGAGAGAAAAGAAGTTTATATAAGTTTTGCGGTTTTCCCCCAAATCCAGAAAATCTCATGGAAATCCGAATCCAATCCTCAATAGCATGTAAACAGTGCATACAGGCATACAAATCCATGAATAATAACATGCATGATGTAACAACTAATAATTACAATGTCTAATCTAGCATATAAGGCAAGTACACTAATATCATGTCTAAATTATTAGCTAACAACCTATGTCGATGCAATAATATTTTCTAAGGTGTACGTGACATGGCAATTACCGATGAAGATGTGTGTGAGCCGGCAAGTAAGTGTACGTGGTACATACGCATCATCGGTAATGGTGCTGGTGTCCTAACAGCATAACATCAATAATGGAGTATGAAACATAATATAAGCATGCGATGCGATGCGAACCACAATAATGAGCGGAAGCTGAATACTAGACGCAACTATAACTAATCTGCATTAATCTAAAATAACCTCTACAATTGGTGCCTTTTGAAATAACACGAATCATGGGGTTTTGAAAATAGGGGCTACGGTGTTTTTATGAAAAGATACGTCTTTTGAAATATCCGTAGGATCCCTTGGGCTGTCTTTTAAAATACCCACGATTCGTTAGTTTTTGAAATAGGTAGGAGTCTAATCTAATCTAACAACCATCCTAAACTATACGGCTGAACTAACAAGTAGAGCTACGGGTGAGGAAACCGCCTAACATCTGAGTCGATACATATACATACATGTATATATATTAGTCGGTGATCCCGCCTCAATAATATCATATCCGATACCCTATCTATAATCAGACATCCCAAGTCAAGAGTGTGGATCAATCATCAAAATATAGCTTGTACGTAAATCCGTCGTACGACATCCCAAATCTGGGTACGGGTCAATATCACATTCATCATACTATTTATCTGGTATCCTCTTTATCAAATGTCATGATCGGGGTACTGATCTACGTCTAGTACAATATTGATACCCTCTATGTATGCATGCAGGTGTAAGAATCACTACGTCAAAAGACCCGTTAAAGCATCGTGTCGTATCTCAATACGAACCAAATCACATCACCGATCTCTTGGCCTCAAGCCCAATCTCATCGACTCATCTCAAATCCCAAATACTATCCTCAAATCCAGTATATAAACACATAGTCCCATACCCATGTGTAGATATACGCACCATCATATGCACTCTAATAAATGAAAGAATGAATGCAAGTATGTGTGTAAATGTATGTGTGAGTGCAACCACTACTCTAGGGTTCGCACTAAACTAAACCAATATATTCTTATCATCAAAATATCATTATTACCATCAATAACCCTAAACAACACATAATAAATATTCGTGTGTATACGTATTCGTATACATCACCACGGACTGCGGGGGTGCTATACGCCATCCACCCGACTTCTCCCCACAGATATAAATCTACTCACATTGCTTCTCGTGTGCCAAAGCCGATGTCGCTATCTTCACCTCCTTTGCCTCAACATCACGCGGGGTACCTACAAGTATATCACAATGCTAAAGCACATGAAAATCACATCGGAAACCAAAATAGCACACGCTACCCGCATAGGTAAAAACCTATCGACTCGCATGTAAACACAATCAAAATCCACTTGTCGTTGACGTCCAAACGCCACCCGACAGGAATGAATCACCAAATACCAAAATCCATGCTAAAACAAGTCCTAAATTATACACCAACATAGGAAAATCAACCCAGATTTCACCCTAGATGGAATCAGTCAAAACTAGACATACTCAGGGTCAAAACTAGAGGAAATGGGGGCATGCACAGAAAACGAAGCAATTCCTTAAAATACCTTATTTTAGAATTTTCCATAATTTTTCCCCATTTATCTGTATTTAATTATACCAGAATATTAAAATATTCATTAAAATAATATTAAATTATAAAATTTCCCAAAAATCATATTTTATTATTTTGAAGACGTTACAATCTACCCCCCTTAAAGAAATTCGGTCCCCGAATTTAAATTTAAACCCCCAAATACTAAAATATTTCAATACAAATTCCAAGTCATCGGGGCTCCGAAATCATCTATACATAAAACATCATAGCGCAATGCATACGCATGAGTACTGAGCAGATAACTCAAAAGCAACACTCCATCAAGCATCCGCAATCATCGGAGTCATGGTAACGACACAATGTCAAATCCAATACAAAATCAATATGATATGGACCAAGACTATACATGTAGACATCCAATCTATACATGTAAATAGCTGATGCAAATGTATGCCAAATCTTTTTAAGTCGCTGTGCGATGCGCGTAACACTGCACAGTGGCGGACGTTTCTCATAAGAAAATAACTATATATGTGTATATATATCCTTTGTTTAATAGGTACGTTCCGCCGTTTTGAAAACAGTTTAGAAGGGTTTCCTTGTTTTTAAAACGTTTCGTGTCATATCGGACACGTAGGTATATACTGAGACTATAGCTCGCTTTTCGGAAATCCCTTCGATAACTATCGATGCATGCAAAATATATCCAGGTACTGCCCACTGACTAGTCCTGCTCAGTATGAAAGCAAATATCCAACATCATAAAAATGTACTGCTCCAAAAGGAATAAATCACAAAAATCACATAACACCACCCTGTGCGTCTGGTGCGCACGGAAATCAAAATCCATATATGTGCTAAACATGTGCACAAAACAACATCTAGGTGCAACGGGTGTGCACGAAGCATCTGTCATAGGCAACGTGTGCCTGGCAGCCAAAACAGGTGCATCTGACATGCACGAAGAATCTCGATTTAGTGCATCTGGTGTGCCCCAAAATCGTATCTCAAAACATGCGCCCAACATGTGCGAAAATCCAAATCGGTGCATCCATCATGCACGAATGAAAATCTAGACCCTGCGCACTCAATATGCACGGAATCACAAAATCCAATAGCAACGTCGAATATGCGTAAGTCCAGTCAAAAGCACGGAGTGCAAGAATCCACATCAATATCACAATCAAAATCGACATACCGAAAGGCATCAAATCGAAGTCAGGTGCAATCGAAATGCACAAAATATAAATCCGGTGCAACAAAGGCACGAAATATAAATCTGATGCGATAAACGCAAGAAACATAAAACTGGTGCGACAAATGCACGAAGTATAGAACTGGTGCATCCCATGCACAAATACCAAGCAATAACTCAAATACGTAAGCAGCAACACCAAGTGTATCCAGATATGAAGAAAATCATAAACGTGTGCAGCTGCGGGCACAAAACACATATCGATACACTACAAGCACATATAAGCTATACCGAGTGCAAAATCAAAACACTAAAATTACATGAAACTCTGCTGGAAGCGTAAATCAAATCACCAGCATAAAATAGGCATGAAATCGCAATCAACAGCTCAAGAGTAATAACTATGTACAAGGTATAAATACCCAGTAGATGCAACCATGGTGCACAAAATCAAATATCATGAAACTCAGTCATCAAGACTAAATCATGTGAATAGATCGCCCAAAATACCGAAATCCAAAGCAACGGATACGTGATAATCAAATCACAAAATCACAAATCATAATTACCGTCGTCGGTATACCATCCTTCAGGGTCGAGAAGGTACCGGAACATCCGATGCTAGCTGCGCAAGATATCTACTTGCCTCTTGCTCGCGGCTGGCGTCCTCTGCCTCTGGTTCCTGATCTTTCCTGTAGATTACCAATCTCGCAATCCATCGGCTCATCGGCCCGGTCAGGAGTACTGACAGGAACGATTCCGTTCTGGCACTTTCCTGGTCACCTTTCGGTCAATCCTCACGACCGCTCGTAAGGCAGCGTATCACTGGCGTCGGCCTCTGGCTCTCTGAAAGCACGTCACACATCTGATCCTGGGTGCAAACATCATTGCAGCAATGTCCTGGAAGGAATCCTGCTCAAGGTCTCTTCCGATCATGCCTATGCCGATCTGTACAGAGGCTGGCTTCCTGCACAACCTCTTCTCGCTCAAAAACACCTGTGTCCTCAGCACAATATTTTCTCGGAAACTGGTCACATTCCAACGTCTCTGTAAGCATATCAGGTCTCTAGTCTCGACGGGAAGCAATGACAGCTCATCAGTGTCTCACACGAACCTCTTGTTCCAATTGTCTCTATCGTCGTCCACTATGACGTCACGCCAAGCTACTACGCACTGCACTGTTCTCGGCCACGGTCAATCTGAAGTCTCTCGCACGGACTCGAAATCGCATATTCTGTAGCTTCATCATTCTGTAGAGGATGTCAGGCCGAACAGGTCCTCGGGAACACGTCCCAACCATCGGAGGAATACTCATCACTCGTCTGTCCCTGATCAATCTGCAACGCATCTGGGTAAGTTCCTTTATCCGAACATGGTCAACTACCTCGTCGACAATGCCGAACTCTATCCTGCTGGGTGTGCGCAATACGACCACTCCTGGTCTAGGTCTTCTCGTAACGTACTCCAGAAAGGTCCTGTCGAGGTTCCTTTCTCAAATCTCAATCCTGCCGAAATGCCCGGAAGTCATCATCCAATGCTGAAGCTAAAGCTTATTCCGGAACGGCTGCAAACCTATCGCGCTTCTCTCTGGAAGATACATCCATATACCACGCCTCGGGGTGTATATCACATCTCTAATGTCAGCGGAGTGGGACGTCATCTCGTCGAAATCTCGTACGAACTCTTTACTCCACCTTGCTCAATGTCGACTGATTCGGACTTAACTCATCGTGGCTACACGAACTGCGCTCCGACGGCTACGCTCGCATCTGGAGTCTCCCAAGCAGTGTCCCATCACGATATCCGAAAGATGTCGAACCATCCGATCGACTCGTCAGATCCTCATAATCCCCCAAGAGATCACATCATGGGTACAGTTTAATAGTATCGAGTACATGCCACAGCGTCGGTGGTCCAGCCGTAGAAGGGCAAACCCAAGCCTCACTAATGGCGCCGAGGAACCGCCGCAAACCCGAAGGTTCAAAGGCTTTCACACGGTCATTAAGTCGAGTTAGGGTTTCATTCTTCTAGAGAGTCCATAGAATCACCTGCATGTCTTTCCGTATACTTTAAACTTGGAAAATGGGCTCCTGACATTCGATCGTCTCTATCGACTCTCAACGAACCTGCGTGAAGTCGTCTCTAGCTGGAAACAATCTATCTGATGACCTCGCATCGGTAAACAAACGAACCACCTGTCCTAGTCATTCATCCTCAGGTGACTAGCGACTCGCTATCATCTCTCTAAGTATATGCTCACGCTGCAGTAGCTCCAACCATCTGGGCGACATCTCGTCATTTGCAGCAGCAACTGGCTTATTCGCCTGTACGCCGAACAGCGCCTCAATCCTCCAGGAAAGGCAATACATAGGCGGTCATCTCTGAGTCGGTCTGCTCTAGATCTGAGTAAGACTCTCCACACTGGAAATCTTAAACTCATCAGGGCCCGCTCCGGCGCAAAATCGGACGAATCACCTTCGTCTCTCAAATCGGGTAGACTAGCTATCATCTGTCTCATATCTGCATGAAAGCTACGGCAATCTCAGCTCGTAAGCTTCGGAAGCGACATCCTGTCAATCTCAGCAACAGCTGGTCCATCTGTCTGCACGGTAGGCGACATCACAATCTCTGAGGTATGCTGTACATCAACAGTCCTCTCTCAACTGGCAGCTCTAACAATGGCCCGATCATCCGGTGCAAGACCAAGCACTCGCCTCCACTAGAGGTCACAATCACCAACACTAACTCGAGACGTTCCCATATCACCAGAAAACACAATGGTCGGCCCTCGTACCAAACGAGCTCACACCGGCCGTAACCCTAGCAGCAGCCCAAACTGCCCTCAAACATGGTGACAGGAACCTCAATCGAGTATCAAGGGGAGCACATCAATGGCAAGAAAGGAAACAACAGATCCAAAGTGGATACATGATCATGGGAAGGAACAGCATCAATAAAGGTATGATCATGAAACTAATAGAATCGGGGATCTTAAATGGATGTATAATCCTGGATATAAAGAGGATCACTGATCTCGAAAATATGTACATCCTAAGGTTCCTTAAGCGGAGTGGCGTGTCGTAAGTATGCCGCGGAACATACCAACGGTACGTCACTCTACTTTAGTTACCTATTCCATCAACCAAGGGTCATCCTACACGACGAAAGTTCGGGTCTAATACCCCCTCGACCAAGTCTAAGTTCCGTAAGGTCAAGCCTAAGTTCCGTATATATATAAACGCCCTAGGCTCCACATAGTCAAACTTAAACTCGAACCAAGGTCAACCTAGCGCTTTGATACCAACTTTGTCACGACCCGAAAGAGCACGTGACTGGCCCTTGAACCATATGAAGTCTATAGGACTCCATCTGATCCAAGTAAGCCAAAAGCCTAGAAATCTAAAACCATTTTTAAGAATAAGTAAAGAAACTGGTTTAAAGAAGTGAAGAAAAACATGTTTGAAATCAAGGTTTTTAAATAACTAAGCCGAATATGCATTTTTAAAAACAGTACAGTCTTTTCTAAAAATTTCGGCAGAGTTTCTTCTGTAAAACTGGCCCCGAATGGGGTATAACAAGGATAACAATATATGCAATGATAAAGGCATCCCCAAGCGGGAGCTAGCTCTTCGTCAATCGACGGTCACCACCACACATGCAACAATAATATACAACGCCAAGTGGCGAGGATCAAATCCAAAAGAAAGCTCAAAAGCAACAAGAAAACCGCAACACTACTAAGCGCGACTCTATGGTCGAATAACACATCACTAGTCTAGGTCTGAAACAATATACGAGTTTTGGTTGATGGATATTCTAGATACAATGAATAATATAAATACAACGGCGGTTCTGATACAAAAGAACCCACCTATCCAAGCAAATCACCCAAAAGGAAGCAGTGTGCCAGAAATGCCGCTATAGAACTGTACGGCAAACCTGCAAGAACTGGGGCACAACGGGGGTGAGTTGCCAACTCGTGAATAGAAAGATATCTACAAGCAGAGATCGAATGCATGACCCAACCTAGGTCAATACGATCAGATATAAAGAAACCTCAATATGAATAAAGCTGAAGCATGCTAAACTGGCAATGTAATCTCTATACGTGAATGTAGTGCCAAGTGCTCGTGCTCGTGCTAGTGCCTCAGGTAATAGTATGTCATGAATATGAGGTATGAATACATGAAAGCAGAATACATGTAAATGAAGAAACTGTTTTCATAATTTAGTGAGATTTCCCTTGTATTTTTAGTTGAGGTATCATAATGAAATCAGCATAAAACAGTGCCTAGCATCGGCACAAAACATAATCCCAATATCTCGATATCTCTGTATCACAGTCTCTGTACCTCGAAATCTCGAAATCCCAATGTCTCAATCATAATATCTAGGGCGCCGTCAGTCCAGACCGGCCCCTACCATCCATCTCAAGACCACGACGGTATCCTCCGGATATCCGACGCGTCGGGTAAAATCACCGGTAGGTAGTGCTCCCCTGCCAGGCTCACATCGTCATCACCACGCGCTTCTTGCCCCGGGGTACCTTACCGGGTCCACCATGTACCCGAAACGGTTCATCCGTCTCCTCGAATCGGGTTTCCAAATCCATCAGCAAACTCATGGTGGACGACTCATACATCATGGGAAAACCGCACTTTTTATTTTAAAGAGAGAAAAGAAGTTTATATAAGTTTTGCGGTTTTCCCCCAAATCCAGAAAATCTCATGGAAATCCGAATCCAATCCTCAATAGCATGTAAACAGTGCATACAGGCATACAAATCCATGAATAATAACATGCATGATGTAACAACTAATAATTACAATGTCTAATCTAGCATATAAGGCAAGTACACTAATATCATGTCTAAATTATTAGCTAACAACCTATGTCGATGCAATAATATTTTCTAAGGTGTACGTGACATGGCAATTACCGATGAAGATGTGTGTGAGCCGGCAAGTAAGTGTACGTGGTACATACGCATCATCGGTAATGGTGCTGGTGTCCTAACAGCATAACATCAATAATGGAGTATGAAACATAATATAAGCATGCGATGCGATGCGAACCACAATAATGAGCGGAAGCTGAATACTAGACGCAACTATAACTAATCTGCATTAATCTAAAATAACCTCTACAATTGGTGCCTTTTGAAATAACACGAATCATGGGGTTTTGAAAATAGGGGCTACGGTGTTTTTATGAAAAGATACGTCTTTTGAAATATCCGTAGGATCCCTTGGGCTGTCTTTTAAAATACCCACGATTCGTTAGTTTTTGAAATAGGTAGGAGTCTAATCTAATCTAACAACCATCCTAAACTATACGGCTGAACTAACAAGTAGAGCTACGGGTGAGGAAACCGCCTAACATCTGAGTCGATACATATACATACATGTATATATATTAGTCGGTGATCCCGCCTCAATAATATCATATCCGATACCCTATCTATAATCAGACATCCCAAGTCAAGAGTGTGGATCAATCATCAAAATATAGCTTGTACGTAAATCCGTCGTACGACATCCCAAATCTGGGTACGGGTCAATATCACATTCATCATACTATTTATCTGGTATCCTCTTTATCAAATGTCATGATCGGGGTACTGATCTACGTCTAGTACAATATTGATACCCTCTATGTATGCATGCAGGTGTAAGAATCACTACGTCAAAAGACCCGTTAAAGCATCGTGTCGTATCTCAATACGAACCAAATCACATCACCGATCTCTTGGCCTCAAGCCCAATCTCATCGACTCATCTCAAATCCCAAATACTATCCTCAAATCCAGTATATAAACACATAGTCCCATACCCATGTGTAGATATACGCACCATCATATGCACTCTAATAAATGAAAGAATGAATGCAAGTATGTGTGTAAATGTATGTGTGAGTGCAACCACTACTCTAGGGTTCGCACTAAACTAAACCAATATATTCTTATCATCAAAATATCATTATTACCATCAATAACCCTAAACAACACATAATAAATATTCGTGTGTATACGTATTCGTATACATCACCACGGACTGCGGGGGTGCTATACGCCATCCACCCGACTTCTCCCCACAGATATAAATCTACTCACATTGCTTCTCGTGTGCCAAAGCCGATGTCGCTATCTTCACCTCCTTTGCCTCAACATCACGCGGGGTACCTACAAGTATATCACAATGCTAAAGCACATGAAAATCACATCGGAAACCAAAATAGCACACGCTACCCGCATAGGTAAAAACCTATCGACTCGCATGTAAACACAATCAAAATCCACTTGTCGTTGACGTCCAAACGCCACCCGACAGGAATGAATCACCAAATACCAAAATCCATGCTAAAACAAGTCCTAAATTATACACCAACATAGGAAAATCAACCCAGATTTCACCCTAGATGGAATCAGTCAAAACTAGACATACTCAGGGTCAAAACTAGAGGAAATGGGGGCATGCACAGAAAACGAAGCAATTCCTTAAAATACCTTATTTTAGAATTTTCCATAATTTTTCCCCATTTATCTGTATTTAATTATACCAGAATATTAAAATATTCATTAAAATAATATTAAATTATAAAATTTCCCAAAAATCATATTTTATTATTTTGAAGACGTTACATGGGTCCCAACGACCAATGATCCTTCTTTTCAATAAAAAAAAGGGAAAAGATACAGAAGACAGAAGAAAAGAGAGAAAAACCCTCTGCAAAAAAGAGCAAGCTCTTAGAAAAAAGAAGATTTTTCTTCATCTTCAAGATAAAAAAAAGAACTATGTTCTTGAATAATAAAGATGAAACCATCTCGTAAAAAGAAGAACCATCTTCTAAAAAGATCAGAGATCTAAAAAAGACTAAGGTCTTTAATAAAAAGGAAAAAGATCAAAAGATCTAATCATAAAAGACTAAAAGAAGTATTTTACTTCATTCACAGATCTTTTGATCTATAAAGGCAGAGCCTTTTATAAAAAACAAGAACTTTTGTTCTTGGATCTTGAGGAAAAAGCCTCCTTTGAAGAAAATAAATTTGTTCTGGGATCTTAAAATTAATCAGATGCGCCTTGCGCTATTGAAAAGTGCCTTGCACTCATGAATTGCGCCCCTACGCTCATTGGACTGGCGCTCAGCGCCAAAACCTGCCACGTGTCAACCAGAGACACAATTTGCGCTTTGCGCTTCTAAAACAGAGCACTGCGCTCATGGGCTGGCGCTCAGCGCTAAGAGCGCCACGTGTCACTCACTGGTGCGCCAACCGACTGGCGCAATGCGCTTATAAATTAAAAGCGCAATGCGCTAACAAACTAGCGCTTAGTGCTAAGCGCAACACGTGTCCTCTTCGTGTGCGCTACCCGACAGAAGCGCAATGCGTCCTTTGACTAGCGCAAAATGCCTTACTCCCCACGTGGCGCACTGTCAAAACACAATTTGTTCTGATCAAGACAAAATATGTCAGAACTCAATGCTTAGCATTATTAAAAGGGCCGAGCCCAAATAAAGGCTTAATAGCCAGAACAAAAAATAAAATGTTAAACATTTTTAATTGGACTTAGCCCAATTCTGGCCATAAGTCCTCAATTTATATTGAACTGAGCCCATCTGCTCTTTCAACCAATTCACATCGGTTCGAGGGTACATCTCTTTACTCCTCTGATATCTGTCGTTGTAATCCTTCAACGTCGTCAGAGAGGTGACGGGTCCCGACAACCACACATAACTACGGACTGTGGGGTCCTTAAACCCATGGACTATGATGTCCTTAACCTCGACCGTGATGTCTTAAAACTAACAACGGACTGTGGGGTCCTTAAACTCATGGACTATGATGTCCTTAACCTCGACCGTGATGTCTTTAAACTAACATCGGACTGTGAGGTCCTTAAACTCACGGACTATGATGTCCTTAACCTCGACCGTGACGTCTTAAAACTAACATCGGACTGTGGAGTCCTTAAATCCACGGACTATGATGTCCTTAACCTCGACCGTGATGTCTTAAAACTAACATCGGACTGTGAGGTCCTTAAACTCACGGGCTATGATGTCCTTAACCTTGACCGTGACGTCTTAAAACTAACATCGGACTGTGGGGTCCTTAAACCCGCGGACTATGATGTCCTTAACCTCGACCGTGATGTCTTTAAACTAACAATGGACCCCCATGTCCTTAAACTGGCAATGGACCGCAATGTCCCTAAACTAAACAATAGAGCCCAACTGCTCTCTTGTCGGATCTAAATGGTCCCGTTAAGTTGATCTTAGTCTAAAATTAGACTAGCGTATCCTTAACAAACGTATAAGTTGATCTTAGTCTCAAATGAGGCTAATGTATCCTTAAACCCAACCCCAAAACCTAAATCTAAGAAAGATACGGATTTGGACTAGTCCACGCCCTACGGGCGACAACACAAATTAGTCTCCGTATACAATCCATGGACGACCAAACACAAAACAAACACCCACGACATGAAGTGACCATATGGAGAAAGAGAAAGCCGCGATGCGGTAGCGTAATTAACTGCAGGGGCTTGCGCCAGCAGGGAAGAGCGTCCTCACAATCAAAAACCCCTCAAACGAGGGGGAATCTGACGAAATCTGCTACATCGGCCGCATCCGTTTAAACCTTCGATACATTGTGCCATAAATCAACTTGGCAACTTCGGAGAGGTGGACGGATAGCACCAATTAGCATCTGCCCCGAAATTCAGGCAAGACGTTCGCCGCGTCTCCGCCGCGTCTTTCGGAGGGGAACAGATGTCTCCTACTTCCCGGGGATATAGATTTAAATAGATTTGGGATTGTCCCGATCCAGGTACATAGATACCATGCTAAAGGGGTTTAGTATGGATGATTTTATGCGTGGTAATGTACCCTCTTATTCAGGATTCACTCTCTCCAAAGAGATGTCCCTCGAGACTGATTTAGAGAGGGCTCGCATACAAGGGATACCCTATGCTTTGGCAAACGGGTCAATCATGTATGCGATGTTATGTACCCGACCAGATGTAGCTTACTCACTAGGTATAGTGAATAAGTATTGAAAAGATCTTTGGGAAAACCACTGGAAAAGCTGAAGAACATTCTTAAGTGCTTGAGAAGGACTAAAAATATGTTCTTGGTGTATGGTAACGGTGAACATTAGATGGAGTCCTTTACTGATTCGAGCTTCCAGAGTGATAAGGACGACTGAAAGTCAGTCTCAGGTTTTGTCTTCACCCTCAGTGGAGAGACGGTATATTGGAAGGGTTCTAAGCTATATACCGTAGCAGACTCGTTGATAGAGGCTAATTACATCGCTACCAACGATACTGCCAAAGAGATTGTCTGGATGAATAGAGTTCATGAAATGAACTAGGTTCCTACCATTGGGCATCCAATACCTGTGTATTGTGATGACAATGGAGCTGTGGCTTTGGCCTAGGAACCCCGGTCCCGTCAGCGATCCAGACATATTCTTAGACAGTATCACCTGATCAGGGAGATAGTTGATCTCTGTGAGATCGAGGTCAGGAGAGTTGACACAGAGGATCCATTCACCAAGGTCATCCCCCAAATGCTATTCGAGAGACTTTTTGGGACGTTGGGTATGAGATACTACAACAACTGGCCTTAGTGCAAGTGGGAGATTGTTAGGAATACGTATGCCCTAGAGGTCATTATTGTACATGTGATGTATATTATAGTGGATGCTTGGACATATATATAGAGAACTTTCTTGCTCGACATGATGGTATGCTATCTGGTTACTCTTTATCTTAACATGTTGACTGGTATTCTTTACTGTCTTGCTCTCACATGTTGATAAAGCCTTTAGGATATGTACTTGACTGCCAGAACTATGATGAGATCATACTAGTGGGGCCAGGGTGGTCCAAAAATACATCCTTTAATCAGTTCCTAGTAGTGGGAATATCGAGACCAGGGAATCGATATTCCAGTGTAGACTAGTGTGTACGTTTCTTTTCTCTTAGAGGGCAATGGTTGATCCCAGAACCATTGGTGTGTGACATCAAAGATTGTACACAGGTGCTCATTGAAGAATGGGTACACCGAACAGGACTCGCCGATGACTCCTATGTGGTAGTATACCTATCGTCGGATAGCAGTCGTCTGGTGACACTGGTACAACTTAGTCTGTAGACCCGAGATGGTCATAGAGTCTTGTGCGGATCCCACTGTGCTTTGATTTCCTCCCTACCACGGCTCAAAGGAGTCATGCAAACAGGTGGATTTTGGGTACAGTCCCGAGTCACATGGAGGCAATGAGCGATAGGAGGGGTTTCGTCTCTCCCGGTATTAGGGGTTGATTTTGCGCTATGCTCGATTGGCTATAACTGGAAGTCCCTGGCCAGGGCTGCTGCTGAGATTTACTGATAAGAGTTATCAGTAGTTTCTCAAACCGTTATAGGCCAGACATCGGCATGACTTATCACGTTACTGGGGGCTGATGTTTACCACCCCTAAACATGATATGCGACATATCAGACGAAAAGACAGGACTGTACGGTAGTGTTATTGATAGGCTTCATGGAGAGTATGGACGAGCTTACTTGTTGATCTTCATATCGCTCAATACCCGGGTAGCCGTTACGTTCCAACTAGTACCGCTGACGGCTTGTAGGTGATTAATGTGATCATCACCTACTGCTGGCGTATTGACGAGTCTTTAGAGTTCCACACAGAAGTTCTTGGTTCGAGCGAAACGAAGTAGAGCACATATGTTGATATGTGCGTAGGCCTGATTAAATAAGTATGTGATACCGTATTATAATCTGGCAGTTATCTGATGTCGGTCAGGTTATATGTGATATAACCGGATTATCGAATAAAGTGTTGGTTTGATAATGTGATATTCAGATTAATGATATTAGTCGGTTATATGTGATATAACCGGATTATTAGATCAAGTGTTGATTTAATAATGTAATATATATTGTTAGTGTTTATGCCCTAGAAGGCCATTACTGTATCATACTAGCTTGTATATTACTTAATGGAAGCTTGGGATATTCACATGTATATAACAGTCTTGCTAAACATGGTAGTATGCTACTTGGTTTTTCTATCTTAATATGTGAGTATACGTATTGATAGAGCTCTTAGGATCTTGCTTGTCTACCAGCGTTGTGATGGCAGTCACACTAGTGGGGGCTGGATAGTCTACAAGCACATCCTTATTCAGGTCCCTGGTCGTTGGATTATCGAGACAGAGCATCGATACTCCGGAGTAGACTGGTGTGTACGCTTCTCATCCCAGTTGGGGAGATGGTCTGTCCCACAGCCGTCAGTACGTCGTACTGGAGATAGTATACAGGTGCTCGTTAGGTTACGGGTACACCGGACAGGACTCACAGGGAACTGTTGGTTGGTTTGATACCAGTCGTCAGTGAACAGTTCCCAGGTGACATGAGTACAGCGTAGTCCGCAGACTTGACACTGCTGCTTCGCCTCGAGTGTGTCTCACTGTTCTTAGATTGCTACCCTACCACGGCTCAAAGGAGTCGTGCAAACAGGTGGCAGTTGGGAGCAGTCCCGAGCACTTGGAGGCAGTGGCGGTTAGACAGGATTCGTCCCTCCCGGTATTGGGAGTAGATATCGTGCTGTGTCAGAGAGCCATTACGCAAAGTCCCTGGCCAGGGCAAGCGAGATTTGCTGATAGGTTCCAGCAGTTTCTCAGGGTGTAATGGGCTTTACTCCGACACGACTTATACCGCTATTAGGGGACTGACGCTTGCCGCCCCCCTAGGCCCGATATGCGATAGTCTTGGACGAACGGACCGGACTGTATGGAGATTGTCACATCAGACTCAGTAGGAGTTCGGATGGGTTTACTCATCGGCCTTCTTATCGACAACTACCTGGGGACCGTTACGTACAGCTAGTGCCGCTTGCGGTCTGTGGTTAAACCCACTGCCAGCGTAGTAGTCGAGTCTCTAGAGTCCCACACAGAGAGTTTCCTACTCCAGGCGAAACGATATAGAGGTTGCATGGTTTTGCGACAAAGGGTTCGGACGCATACGTGCGTTTACGCGCGTACGACTTTCGGACAGTTTTTACCAGTCGGCTTTGGTTTAAGCCAGTTACTGGTATCCGGTTATTGGATTTATACAGTCTAAAGTTTTTCCGTATTTTTACGGATCGGAGGGGCGTTCTCGTAATTACTCGAGAAGCTTCTAGAAGATGTGACTAAGGAGGTTTCTTTTGGATAAGAGAGTGAGTCATGGTGGTGATTCATTCACTTCATTAATGCACATTTATTGCTTAATGACTCATGTTAATGAATCATCACAAGATATTTTGTGAAGCATGCTTATTCATTTCCTTTATTGATTATTTGAAAATAAGAATGCTTCATAATATTATGATACACTCTCTCTCTTCTCTCATTATCTTATCACACATTCTCTCTCCTCAAGCTCTCATCTTCAAACCCTAATCCTTAATCCTCATGTGTTGAGATCAAAGGATTAGTTAGACTAAACAATCCATAACCTTCACTCTATATCATCCTCTCATCTTTGATTAGCAATCAAAGTTGATTAGTTACCTCAAGTTAGAGGTTTAGCTTGGAGTTTCGCTCTCGGGTGGATCGTCTACTACCTAGAGAAGGTCGAGGAGAACAAAGGAGGACGTAAAGAAGAAGGACCGGTTTCATTAGGTATAATCCCTAATCACTTGTGAAAAGAAACTCATAAGATACGGTTATTTATAGTTTAGCTTCGATTCAAGCGGTTAGTCGATGTTCGTTGTTTAAACTTGATTGTTTTTGTAAAATTCCGCCTCCCCATAAGTACTGGGGTGTACTACATCGACTTACATATATTATATGTGATATAATTATATCTTAACTAATATCATTAGCTCAATAATTGCTTTATATATATATATATATATATATATATATGATATATATAAATATATGTATATTATTATATGAAGCATGACATGTTTTTCTATTTTTAGAAAATAGAAAAATGAGATGTAAATTGTGGAGATATTTGTGGAATGAGCAAGGCATGGGATTTATTATTTGTATATTAGTCTTGACTCACTATTCAAGCATGGTTGCAATTTAGAATTGCAATTTTAGTCCATACTTGAATAAGTGAGGAAAGATAGAGCCATTTGAGTTTACTCTCATCATTTTCATTCTTCATGCCTTAGCCATTTCTTGAGCTCTTGCTTCCTCTTGCTCTCTACAATTTTCTTCACATCACTTCCAAGTTCAAACCCTCACATGTGATGTGAATCATTGAACTTGTGAAAACCATAGTGAACAAATTAAACCCCTACTTCACCATTATACATTAGATTAGCAATTTGATGTGGAGTGTTGCCTTCACTAATAAGATTAGTGAAGGGTTAGCTTGAGGTTGTGGACTTCAGGTGAATCATCTTTGGCTCAAAGATCACGAAGGAGATTCTTTCATCTTGAAGAGGAGCCTAGTGGAGTCGCATGGACCACAACCCGGAGCTATTGAAGAGAAGAACTCGAACTACAAAGATTGTATGCTCTTTTCTCCTCTTTAGTTCATCACATCATCAAAGGCAAACCCTAATATTCTAGTAAAGATCTTGTTAGTCTAACTTAGTACCTAATAAAATTAAAATTTGGCATGCTTGATGCCTTTAGAACCTCATGGTGGTGCTAAGGTCGACCTTCAATTGGATAGTATTCTGGTATTCATGTTCTTGTTCTAGTATATATGGATTCATGTTGTATTGGAGTTATATTTGGATTGTATTCATATTGGAATTGTATTCAGATTAGACTGAGACTCAGATTGAGTCAGACACTTAAACAGAATTGAATTCCTATATTAGGTTTTGGAGTTATCGGTAACTGCTGCACATGGACGGCGGGATTTGTGTCTTTTGTTAGTAGTATGTATGCCCTAGAGGCCAGTATTGTACAGATGATGTATATTATATTGGATGCTTGGACATATATAGAGATGACTTTCTTGCTCGATATGATAGTATGCTATCTGGTTGCTCTTTATCTTAACATGTATACTAGTCTCTTTATACTGTCTTATAGTTACATGTTGGTAAAGCCCTTAGGATGTGTACTTGACTACCTGGACTATGATGCAGATCATACTAGTGGGGATATGGTAGTCCATAAGTACATCCTTCAAGGTCCCTAGTCGTGGGTGTATCGAGACGGGACATCGATATACCAGTGTAGACTAGCGTATACGCTTCTCGACCCATGAGATGGGCGATGGATGATCCCATATCCATTGGTGTTTGACATCAGAGATGATATACGGGTGCTCAGTGGAGACTGGGTACACTGGACGGACTCGCCGAGAACTCCCAGATGGTATTATACCTCACATCAGATGGCAGTTCTCAGGTGACACTTGTACAGGTTAGTCTGTAGACCCGAGATCGTCATACAGTATTGTGTGATTCCCACTGTGCTTTGATCTCCACCTTACCACGTCCATGAGGGCGTGCAAAACGGTGGTTTTTAGGAACAGTCCCGAGTCACACGGAGGCAATGAGCGATAGGAGTGGTTTCGTTTCTCCCGGTATTGGGGGTTGATGTTGCGCTGTGCTCGATTGGCCGTAACAGGGAAGTCCCTGGACAGGGCTGATTCAGAGATTTTCTGGTAAGTGTTACTAGTAGTTTCTCGACCCGTTATGAGCCTCACATCGGCATGACTTATCGGTTATTGGGGTCTGACGTTTACCACCCCTAGACTTGATATGCGACATATCAGACGAGGAGACCGGACTGTACGGGAAGTGTTGCCGATCGGCTCGACGGGAGTTGTAGCAGGTTCGCTTGTTCTCTTCTGATCGCTCAATACCCAGGTGGCCGTTACGTTTAGCTGACCGCTTGCGGCTTGGGGGTGCTTGATATGATCATCGCCCACTGCCGGCATATTGACGAGTCTCAGAGTCCCACAATGGAGTTTCCTAGTCCAGGCGAAACGTTGTGGTGCGCGTATGCGATATGCGCATGGACCCGATTAAAATGCGAGTATGGGATACCGTATATTGATCGGGCGACTTGCTTTTGGTAGAGGTCATATGTGATATGGCCGGATTAATAAATCAAGTGTTGATTTATCATTTAACCATTAGCTTCTCACTTGAAATCCTTTCTTGAATAAGTTGGATGTATGCATGCATGTATGCCTTCTTTTTGATTCATGCACATATGGATGTACATATTCACATACATACATACATACATCTTTCATGGTTGTATATATATGAAAATGGTGGCAATATAAAACTCACACCATAGTTTTATTTATGAATTATTATTGTATTTATATTAAAACATAAAAGGAAAGAAAAGGTTGATTATTGATTTCTTCTACACTCTTCTTTTGACCTAACCATTCTCACCCACCATTTAACCTTTGGTTAAATTTCCTTTTGTGTTTTAACTCTAATACAATAATGATTCAACCATGGTTTGAGATGATAGATACAAAATATATATTGATATATTTTTCCATTTTTAAAAAGGAGAGTTATTCTTATCATCTTCTAATATTGCCATCATCTTCTTCTTCCTCTCTAAACTTGCTCTCTAGTTCTTAGTAGTGAGCAATATACTCATCAAGATTGGATTTTGAAGTGAGAAAGAGAACCACAACACCATTCTATACAAGTCTAGCCCACTTGTTTAGAGTGTTAGCTTGATTTCGTTCACTTGATCGGATAAAGTTGCAAGCTTGGACAAAGCGGACTCCGGGTGGATCATCGGTGACCGAGAGGCGTTCAAGCGGAGTTCTTTCAAACCCCAAGTAGCTGAGTAGTCTAGCGTAGGGAGCTACAAAGGTTGTACTCTCTAAACCCTAGTTTTCTTTTCATATGATGATATGAAAAATTTGAAACCCTAATTTTTCTAGGATAGTTCCTTTGTAAGTTTACTTAGCACCATAAAAATTCGTTCTTTGGTTCATGTGATGTTTCCAAACCCTTCATGAGGTGCTAGGTAGACCTTTCATTGGTATCAGAGCCGACCTAGAACATTAGACGACACCTTTACGAAATTAAAACTCCGATCGAACCGAAAATACGGCTTTTTGGGTGCTCTCTGGACTTTTTTCAAAATCTGGTTACTTTCAGAATTAAAAATATGGTCACATGTGGTCTCCATCGATCTCCATCCGAGGTGGCGTAAATCCAGAGGTGACTCCATCCGCAAGACACGCCCGACGTCGCCACTGGCATCGAGTAAGAAAGGGTGGGGGTAACTCCCCCTCTGGATTTACGCCACCAGCTCCGATGGTGGAGATCGATGTTGCTATTCCAACCGGGAACAGCTTTGAATTGCTGAATACGGTGCGCAGAAACTCTCCTACTGCGATGTTGAAACGAGCTCCTTCACATGTGGAGAATACTCCAGAGAAGAAGCTAGAGCAGCCACCTCAACGGCTGTCCTCTAAAATTTACAAAGTCTGGAGACAGGTCCAAGAGTCGGTGATTGATGAAAACTATCTCCGCCGACAGAAAACGATGAAGGTGAGGCAGGAGAAGGATTACTCTGTCATGCCACAGAAAACAAAAGCTACTTGGGCGCCCACTACAACGGCCCCCTCAACTTCAACCACTCAAAAGAAAAGGATGCCGCAAAAAGCTCCTGTGAACATGGAGAACCGTAAACGCGCTGAGCACAAACACCCCAACTCTGGGGGCATGGTGGTGCACACTGTTTATATGGCTTCTGGAAAGGAGGAAAGCCGTGCTTCGACGGGTCACCGACCGCTTACCCGATCCGTAACGAAAGCCCAGGAGCAGCAACAGAAGCTTCAGGAGATGATGACTGCAATGGCCGCACTTACCGGGCCAAAAGAAAGCTCGGAGGCATCATCAGAGCAGCGTCATGAACAAGAAACTGACGCTGACTACCTATGCAGAGTCCTCGAAAAGAAGGACAAAGAAGCCGCAGAGCAAGCGGCTAACATAAAAGAAATGGCGCTTCTCTTCCAAGATATGGTAGGGATGATGATCCAGCAAGATCCTCCTGTTGAAGATCCTCCGATTGTCCTTGAAGATGACAAAGGAGAGACATCGAATCCTCCTCCGGCTCTTTCAGCAGCCAAGGAAGAAACCATTTCTAAGGCCGCACTGGATGACCATATAGCTCAGCAAATACGAGCTCACCAGGAAAATGAAGCGGCTGGGCAAATTGCTAGAACCGGACGACCCTACCCGGGCTGGTATGACCAAATTAGTTACCCGCCGGGATATACGATCCCTAAGTTCCATGTATATAAGGGGACAGGAAATCCGCATCAGCACGTCGCTCAATTTAGAGCCATGTGCGGCAACACTGGAGGTGATGATAAGTTGCTGCTCCGCTAGTTTGTTGGCAGCCTGTCGGAAACGGCATTTGAGTGGTACTCTGAACTCCCAAATGACTCTATCAAGACATTTACGGAGATGGAGCTGCTGTTTACACAGAGATTCGTGAGTGTTAATGGACGCACCCCGATAACAGCACTGATTAATGCCAGGATAAGGCCAGGCGAAACGTGGGTCCAATACGCAACACGATGGCGAAACCTATGGTCGAAATGCGAACAACGCATAGAAGAGGCTCCTGCAGTAGGCATGTTTATGGGTACCCTTGATCCGCAAGCGACCATCTCACAGTTCATGATGTTCTTCAAGCCAACCACCTTCCAGGCCTTGATTGAAAAGCTGGCCCAAATGGACCAGATGGGCCATAGGCCTTCCTCTTCAAAGACAGAGCCTTGGAATGAAAAGGGCAAAGGGAAAGCAACCTTCGTTGCCAATACTCAGCAACGGCCGAACAACTTAAAGCCGGTTGTTTGCCAAAACAACGTGCGTCCACGCCCATCCCTCGAGGAGAGACTAGGATGTCCTTACTCGTTTCCTCAGAATAAAACGAGGAGATTGTTCGAGCTGGCAGTGCGCAACAGACTCATCAACCTGCTGAGTCCGAAACGTCCGTTGTAGCCAGGCGATGTCAACGATCCAAATTACTGCCCTTACCACCAAGCGGTAAGCCATCCAATCGAAGATTGCTTCGTCTTTAAGGGATGGATCGAGGATCAGTACCAACAAGGCAAGTTCGTATTATCTGAAAACTGGAAAGTGAACCCTCCACAACCTCATGCCCCTAAAAAAGTGGACGTGCCGGGGGCATCGTGCTCATTCATAAGGGAAGCCCCGTGGGAGGTCGCTCTTACAGCCAAAACTAAAAGAATGCTGAAAGATCTCCAAACGTGTCCGGCAGTCAGGTGGAAAAATCCACTGGAACCCGAGATCATCGAGGGAATGCTGAAACCGCGCCCAATTCCAAAGATCGGTGATGATAGACAAAGCGCTCACACTCAGCCGTCAAAGTCGTCGAAGAAGAAGACCAAAAAGCCTGTGAAGCCTAGTGACAAGTGCACGGACATGCAAAAGCAGATTGACGCGTTGGAGGAATACAATCAAAAAGCGCGGACTCCAATCACACACCAAGAATTTCTCAGCCACGTCATTAAGGACAGAGATGATGACAATGGAGAAGACTTGTCGGATGAATCTGAAGATTATGTGGCAAGCTGCCATGTGATCTCTCACTCGTTGATAAACGACGAAGGAGCTCCTTACACAGAGAAGCTGGGGGCAGATCCTGAGCCACAACTTCTAGGACCATCAGACGAAATGATTGATGCATTCCTGAACGAAGCCCGTCTTAAAAGCAAAGCTGATCGAGAGCACGAGATGGTCATATTCGAGAAAGCCAAACGCCGACGACTAGATGAAAGGGTCGAAACACTCCCACAGGATCAAAGTACATCCGCCGCAAATAAAAGCAGGTTCAAGATGAGGAAAAGATTCACCAAAGCCATATCAATGGGAATGAAGCTCCCCTCTTTCAGAGGAAATTCTCCCACCGATATATATCTTGATGAAGCGGACATGCATCTTAACTTCTGCTTATATCATCAGAAGATTGCACACCCTACTGAAGAATGCAATGCCTTTAAAAACTGGTGGCAGGGATACGTTGCTCACCGGCAGCACGTTCAGCGATTGAAGCGCGAAGCTCGTCGGAAACAGAGCATGACAAATGAGCATATGAAAACTGCCGGCAACGGTTACATGGTTGACGACAGAAGATCGCAAGCTCTCACCTTCGGGAGAAATTCTGAAGAAGAAATGACTCTCAGCCCTCTCTTCAAAGAATCCACCTCAGGAAAAAAGAAAGAAAAGAAGAGCTGCGAGGACGTTCAGCTGCGCAATCGCATGCTACACGAAAAGAATCTCGGACCCGCAAACAAGGGATCGAACAAAAGGGATAAGGGGAATGGAAAAGCGACCTCCGTCGCCAATGATCAACAACAGCCGAATGACCCGAAACCGTTTGGTCGTCAAAACAACAAGCCGCGATACCTCAATGAGAAGTTGAAACGTCCTTACTCGTTTCCCAGAGATAAAACAAAGAGACTGTTCGAGCTAGCGGTGCGCAGCGGGCTCATCACTCTGCCAGATCCAAAACGTCCGTTGCAGGCCGATCATTCCGCTGGCATCTCGCATTCACGCCCCCGTTTGACTGCCGCTCGGGGATGTCCAAGTACTCCCAAAGGCTTCCCACTTGAGTCTCCTTCTTTAGGGAAATAAAAAACGCCAGGTGACGTTAACAATCCTAACTATTGTCCCTACCACAGAGTAATGGATCACCCACTCGAAAATTGCTATGTCTTCAAAGGCTGGATTGAGGATGAATACCAACAGGGCAAATTCGCGTTGTTTGACAACTGGAAGGTGAGCCCGCCACAACCACATGCTCCGAAAAAGATGGACATGCCGGGGGCATCGTGTTCTTTCATAGAGAAAACCCCATGGACCGAAAAGTCCATAAACTAGAAACTCGCCTCAAATATGGCAATGATAGACCGAAAAGTCAGTAAACTAGAGATTCGCCTCAAATACGGGATGCTAGACCGAAAAGTCAGTAAACTAGAGATTCGCCTTAAATACGGAGACGACGGACCGTAATGTCCTAAAACTTGCAAATGACCGAAATGTCGTTAAACTACTATCAACCCGCGGCATCCTCAGGCCGGCGTGGTAAAAAAAAAACGGTATGTCCACAAGCAAAATGGGCACGGATGAAAACCCAAAAAGGCTCCGTGAGTAAAAACAGCAGGGCTACCGGCGAGTCTTGTGAAAACCCGAAAGGGCGCAATCTCGTTAGAATAAAAAAAAAAAAGAATAAACAAAATCAAAAGAAAAAAAGAAAACGGTATGCCCATAAGCAAAATGGGCACGGATGAAAACCCGAATGGGCTCCGTGAGTAAAAACAGCAGGGCTACCGGCGAGTGTTTGTGAAAACCCGAAAGGGCGCAACCTCGTTAAAAGACACTTACAGGGTCCTCTCGACCTTATAAGAAGAAACCACCCGCGTGAGATCCTTACGACTCACAAGGGAGCAACACACTTAGGGATCCTCACGATTCCTAAAGAGAAAATACACTTGCGAGATCCTCACGACTCGTAAGGAGAACTCTCTTATGGGACCCTCACGGCTCATAAGATTTGAAAGTCTTAAGTTACAGAAACCTTAACCTGTTCTTAAGCAACCCCCACAACCTTCGATATGGCCCTACAAGCGGCTCAATACTGACCCTTGTATACAATCCACGGGCACGAATAAATATTTCCCTAACAAAGTCCCATCCGTGACTAGGGATATGCTTGTACAGCAAACAACACTTGTAAGTCCTCTCGACTTATAAGGAGAAAACCCTTTTGTAAGATCCTTACGACTTATAAGAGAACATGCACGTAGGAATCCTCACGATTCCCAAGGAGAAAACACACCTACAAGATCCTCATGACTTGTAGGGAGAAATACTTTTGTGAGACCCTTACGGCTCATGAAGTCAAAAGCCTTAGCCGATAGGACCCTTAACCCTGTTTACTAAGCCACCTTTGTTCAACATCGACAGAGGCAAATGATGATTCGCTCCTGGCAATATCCCAGTTGCAGCGATGCTGATGCCTAAACCGGTATCAAATTCCAAGCCCTTTGAAGGAAAATGATGATTCGCTCCTGGCAATATCCCAGTTGCAGCGATGCTGATGCCTAAACCGGTATCAAATTCCAAGCCCTTTCAAGGCAAATGATGATTCGCTCCTGGCAATATCCCAATTGCAGCGATGCTGATGCCTAAACCGGTATCAAATTCCAAGTCCTTTCACGGCAAATGATGATTCGCTCATGGCAATATTCCAGTCGCAGCGATGCTGATGCCAAGATTGGTATCAGATCCCAAATCCCCTACTCGCGAAAAAAAAATCAACGAGCCAAAAAAAATGCATACGAAATAGCCGAAATGATGGGGCAACTTGCAAAAAAAATCAGCAAGTAAAAATGTATGCATGCAAAATAGCCGAAATGATTGGGCAACTCGCAATAAAAAGCAGCGAGTAAAAAGAAAAATAGCCGAAATGATTGGGCACCGCGAAAAATAGCCGAAATGTTGGGCAATCGCGATTTTCGCGATATAAAAAGCTGAAATGATAGAGCATCGCGGAAAGAATAAAAAATAATGAAAGAATGAAACTTTTTGCCCTACAGGTGAGATCTCATCAATCCCTGTATACAATCCAGGGGCACAAACAAAGAGGGAACCATACCTTTCCAACAGACTCCATCAGAAAGCGAAGCCAAATCTCGACGGTTCATAGACAACCTAGAGACAACCTCGACATTTGTCGCAATATTGCAGACACAATGTTAACAAATGAAGCGAAGGAAAATCCCTAGTTTCAGGGTCTCGACGTCAACATCGACAACTTAGAGATCACCAACGGCGTTTCCCCTCACTCCAACCAGATGCAGACATGACGTCAACAATCGACCTCAGAGTCGCAACGAAATGGAACCATAGCAAAGTCCCTAGTTCCAAATCTCAATGGACACATCTGCAGCCTGGAGACCAACGACGCTGGGCCTCCTCATTCCAGCATGACATAGCTGTTACACCATCAAACGGAGCCATAGCAAAATCCCAGTTCCATTTCAGCATCCGTCTCGATACAGCAGACGAGATGTCGACAACGGCGTTCCTTCGCAGTCCAGTAGGATGTAGATACAACGCAGATAAAAGACCTCACGGTCAAAACAAAGCGGAGTGACGGAAAAGTCCCAGCTCCACCTCAGCATTCGTCTCGTTACAGCAGACACAATGTCAACAACGGCGTTCGTTCGCAGTCCAACAGGATGCAGATGCAACGTCAACAAAAGACCCCATGGTCAGCAAAGCGGAGTGATGGCAAAATCCCGGCTCCACCTCAGCATTCGTCTCGATACAGTAGACGAGATGTCAATAATGGCGTTCTTTCGCAGTCCAACAGGATGCAGAAGCAACATCAACAAAAGACCTCATGGTCGAAACAAAGCGGAGTGACGGCAAAATCCCAGCTCCACCTCAGCATTCGTCTCGATACAGCAGACACAGTCAAAGCAAACGAAGCGAAGGCTACATTCCTAGCTTCAACGTCTTGACGGTAACTCATATAAAACCGGAAAGACAATCGAAGATCATCTCGCACCAGCGTGGAGTGGTCACCACCTCGACGATCGTCTCGATACAGCAGATGAAATGTCACCCCAGCGTTCTTCCCCCAGCAGGATTCGGACGCGCCAAAGCAAACGAAGCGAAGGCCAAATTCCTAGCTTCATACGTCTTGACGGTAACTCATATAAAACCGGAAAGACAATCGGAGATCATCTCGCACCAGCGCGGAGTGGTCACCACCTCGACGATCGTCTCGATACAGCAGATGAAATGTCACCCCAGCGTTCTTCCCCCAGCAGGATTCGGACGCGCCAAAGCAAACGAAGCGAAGGCCAAATTCCTAGCTTCATACGTCTTGACGGTAACTCATATAAAACCGGAAATACAATCGGAGATCATCTCGCACCAGCACGGAGTGGTCACCACCTCGACGATCGTCTCGATACAGCAGATGAAATGTCACCCCAGCGTTCTTCCCCCAGCAGGATTTGGACGCGCCAAAGCAAACGAAGTGAAGGCCAAATTCCTAGCTTCGACGTCTTGACGGTAACTCATATAAAACCGGAAAGACAATCAGAGATCATCCCACATGGAGTGGTCACCACCACAACATTCGTCTCGATACAGCGGACGCAATGCCAGCAAACGAAGCGAAGGCCAAATTCCCAGCTTCATGCGTCTTAACGGCAAGTCATATAAAGCCTGAAAGACAATCGGAGATTATCTCGCACCAGTGCGGAGTGGTCACCACCTCGACGTTCGTCTCGATACAGCAGACGCAACATCACCAAAAGGAGCCACGGCAAAATCCCTAGTTCCAAACCTCGACGGTTCACCAGCAACCTAGAGACAACCATGACATTCGTCTCGATACAGAGGACGTGATGCCAGCAAACGAAGCGAAAGCCAAATTCCTAGCTTCAAGGTCTTAACGGAGAGTCATATAAAGCCTGAAAGACCACCGGAGATCATCCCACATGGAGTGGTCACCACCTCGACGTTCGTCTCGATACAGCAGACGCAACATCACCAAAAGGAGCCACGGCAAAATCCCTAGTTCCAAATCTCGACGGTTCATCAGCAACCTAGAGACAACCATGACATTCGTCTCGATACAGAGGACGCGATGCCAGCAAACGAAGCAAAGGCCAAATTCCTAGCTTCAGGGTCTTAACGGCAAGTCATATAAAGCCTGAAAGATTATCGGAGATCATCCCACACCTGCGCGGAGTGGTTATGACTCATCGGGGCTCTCCAAAATGAGCCTAACCTCAAGTAAAAAGCGGCATGGCAAATTCCTAACGCTTGCTCATCCGATGGTCAAACTGCCAAGGAGGATTGCTTGAAGAAGTTTTGTCCAGCCCCCGAAAGGATCAGAGACACGGCAGTCGCAGGGCTACTCGAACAACACGATTGCCTATCAAGGAATATATCAGCTCATGCGACAGTACGACGGCCAAAACCCTAAGTACCACATGTTCCCCTCCGAAGGACAGCGCGACATGACGTCTCGCCTGAGATTCGGGACAGATGCTAATTGGTGCTATCCGTCCACCTCTCCGAAGATGCCAAGTTGATTTATGGCACCGTGCATTGGAGGTTTAGACAGATGCGGCCGATGTAGCAGACTTCGTCAGATTCCCCCTCGTTTGAGGGGTTTTTGATTGTGGGGACGCTCTTCCCTGCAGGCGCAAGCCCCTGCAGTTAATTACGCTACCGCATCGCGGTAACAACTTTCTCCTTCTCCAGATGGTCACTTCGTGCCGTGTGTGTTTATTTTATGTTTTGTTGCCCGTGGATTGTTTACGGAGATCGAGTTATGTCATCGATCGTAAGGCGTGGACTAGTCCAAATCCGTATTATCTTAGATTTGGGTTTGGGGGTTTGGTTTGAGGATACGTTAGCCATGCTTGAGGCTAAGATCAACTCAAACATTTGTTAAGGATACGTTAGTCTAACTTGAGACTAAGATCAAGTTAACGGGATCGTTTAGATCCGACAAGAGAGCATTTGGGCTCCATTGTTCCAGTTTAGGGACATAGTGGTCCATTGCATGTATGGCCATCGGGACCCGTCACCTCTCTGACGACGTTGAAGGATTACAACGACAGATGTCAGAGGAGTTCAGAGATGTACCCTCGAACCAGAGTTAAATGGGGGGGATTCATAGTCCAGTTTGTTTGAAGGTTTAAGGACACGTTAGCCATATTTGAGGCTAAGATCAACTTAAACAGGATCGTTAGATCCGGCAAAAGAGCATGCGTGGCTCTATTGTTCTAGTTTAAGGACATGGCGGTCCATTGGTAGATTAAGGACATTGCGGTCCATTGGTAGATTAAGGACATTGCGGTCCAATGGTAGTTTAAGGACATTGCGGTCCATTGTTAGTTTTAACACGTCTCGGTCAAGGTTAAGGACGTCGTAGTCCATGGGTTTAAGGACCCCACAGTCCATTGTTAGTTTTAAGACATCTCGGTCAAGGTTAAGGACGTCGTAGTCCATGGGTTTAAGGACCCCACAGTCCATATCAATGTGTGGTCATCGGGACCCGTCACCTCTTTAAAGACGTTGAGGGATTACAACGCCAAGTATCAAAGGAGTGAAGAGATGTACCCTGGAACCGGAGTGGATTAAATAGTCTTTGGCCCAATTTGGGATCAAGACCAATTATGTTGTGAACCCATTAGCCCAGTTAATTACGAATTGAGGACTTATGGCCATCTTGGGCTAAGTCCAATCATGTCTGGAATATTGGCTTCCTGTGGGTCCCTTGAAGGAGAGGCTTTGCCTCTATCCATTCGGCCAATTGGGCCAGTGTCTAGTGTTAAACACTAAAGACCAATCAGTGTTGAACACTGGGAATGATATTGATAGGTCAGTGTTTAACACTAAAAGATAGTTGGTGTTAAAAACCAGTAACGAGGCTTTCAGATTAGTGTTGAACACTAAAACAAACCAGTGTTAAACACTGGCAATAGATATCCCAAATTAGTGTTGAACACCAAGGTAATCAGTGTTGAACACTGCAAATGAAGTTCTTTGCTTAGTGTTGAACACTAAGGTCAAACAATGTTCTATCACTGAATTCAGGGGTTCCAATTAAGGCAAGAGAGGTCACGTGACAACACGTGAGAGCGCCCTCCCTTCATTTGTTTTTCTGAGACTATTGCATCTTTCAGAGCATCACGTGCCATCACGTGACGGGCATTCAAATGCTTATATGTTAAAGCTTCTGCCAAGGGTCACGTGGGTCACATGGGGCACTGCCTCAAGGGGGCTTTCTGTAGATCTTTTGCGGGGGTCACGTGGTGACACGTGACCCTGCCTCTATGTATGTTGTTTAGAGGATCTGTTAATCTTTTCCAGGAATTAAATTCCTCGTAAGGTTGAACCCTGACAATAATTTCAGAGGAATTAAATTCCTACTTCCTTTTGAAGATTTATATTCTGGAATAGAGTTGGACTCTGAATTTTCTGTAGGAATTAAATTCCTCATATATGTGAAGAACTGAATAGGATTAAACCCTAATAAAAGCTTTAAGGAATTAAACTCCCATTCTCTGTTAAACGATTATGATTAAGGGAATTAAATTCCCATTGTTTCAACAGAACTAAGTTCTTAATTAGGGTTAAACCCTGTTTCTTTTTATTCTGAAGGAATTAAATTCCCATGACACAGGGTCAAGCCCTAATTTTATTTTAAAGGAATTAAATTCCTATAGTCTTGCGAGAATTAAATTCTCGTGTTTCCATTCCCTCTCTATGCTTTGGATCTGCATGGCAGGATCTCAACCCATTGAGAATTAAATTCTCAACTTCAAGGGGAGATGTGCACTTTACAGATCCTCTATCAAAGAGAGAAGAAATAAGTCTTTCTGTTAAACTCTGTTGAGAATTAAATTCTCTTTTCTTTCAATGAAACCTTCCATTTCTTACCTAGGGTTTTCTTTGCAGAAGATCCAAATTCCTCTAAAATATCAAGGCTCTCTTCTTTTTTTCTTCCCTCTGCACCTCTCTCTCCTTTTTTTTCTTTGTGTGTCTCTTGGCTCCTATTTATAAGAGAAACAGCCGAGTCAATTAGTTTTTGATGAATCTTTCATTGAGAGATTTCATTTGCATCCATCATTCGTTTTGGACCTTTGGATTATTAGGTGAATTTTATTCACCATTGGATTTTAAATCCAGAGATTCTCCTTTGTTATTTCTGTTAGATTTAAAGGGGAAATCTTTCCAAATTCGAGATTTTCCCATAGATAGATGATATTTAATCAACTCTAAATCTTTAATTCAATCGGTTGCTTTTGGAAAGATTTGAGAGGTCTTTTCTCAGAATTTAATTCTGTTAACAAAGGGGCTTTGAGGTCGGTCACGTGTGGCCACGTGACCCTTGGTCACGTGTGGGCACGTGACCCCCTTGGAACGAGCCTTCTTCTTTCTTTTTGCGCTCTGTCTTCTGGTTGCTGTTTAACCGTCACGTGCCATCACGTGACCCCTGGTCACGTGTGAGCACGTGACCCTCGTCTGGACTTCTTTTTCTTGATTTAGCCGGAGAACAAATCTGCTGCTTTTGATTATCACGTGCCAACACGTGACCCTGGTCACGTGGGAGCACGTGACCTCTTCTGAAGCCTTTTCCTTGGTTTGATCAGGGAACCGGTTTGCCTTTGAAGCCGCTCTTAATTGTCACGTGCCGACACGTGACCCTGGTCACGTGGGAGCACGTGACCCTTTCTGAAGCCCTTTTCTTTGACGTAGTCGGGAAGCTGAATTTGCCTTGCTGATGCTTTTAGATGTCACGTGCCAACACGTGACTGCTGGTCACGTGTAAGCACGTGACCCTCTTCTGAAGCTTTTTCCATAAGCTTTTCTGATTTTAAATCAGGAAACAAATGCCCCCACGGCGTTGTTTGTAAGTCGATGTAGTACACCCCAGTACTTGTGGGGAGGCGGATTTTACAAAAACGATCAAGTTTAAGGAACGAACATCGACTAACCGCTTAAATCGAAGCTAAACAAATAATAACCAAACACATAGCTATACTAAACTATAGTGTTAAGGGATTATACCGATCGAAACTAGTCCTTCGTCTTTGTGTCCTCCTTTGTTCTCCTCGACCTTCTCTAGGTAGTAGACGATCCACCCGAGAGCAAAACACCAAGCTACACCTCTCACTTGAGGTAACTAATCAACTTTGATTGCTAATCAAAGATGAAAGGATGAGATAGAGTGATGGTTATGGATGCTTAAGTCTAACTAAACCTTTGATCTCAACACATGAGGATTAAGGATTAGTCACTTGAAGATGAGAGCTTGAGGAGAGAGAATATGTGATAAGATAATGAGAGAAGAGAGAGAGTGTATCATAATATTATGAAGCATTCTTTTTTAAGAATAATGAATAAAGGAAATGAATAAGCATGCTTCATAAAATATCTAGTGGTGATTCATTAGCATGAGTCATTAAGCAATAAATGTGCATTAATGAAATGAATGAATCACCACCATGACTCACTTTCTTATCCAAAAGAAACCTCCTTAGTCACATCTTCTAGAAGCTTCTCGTACAATTACGAGAACGCCCCTCCAATCCGCAAAAATACGGAAAAACTTTAGACTGTAAAAATCCAATAACCGGATACCAGTAACTGGCTTAAACCAAAGCCGACTGGTAAAAACTGTCCGAAAGTCGTACGCGCGTAAACGCACGTATGCGTCCGAACCCTTTGTCGCAAAACCATGCAACCTCTATATCGTTTCGCCTGGAGTAGGAAACTCTCTGTGTGGGACTCTAGAGACTCGACTACTACGCTGGCAGTGGGTTTAACCACAGACCGCAAGCGGCACTAGCTGTACGTAACGGTCCCCAGGTAGTTGTCGATAAGAAAGCCGATGAGTAAACCCATCCGAACTCCTACTGAGTCTGATGTGACAATCTCCATACAGTCCGGTCCGTTCGTCCAAGACTATCGCATATCGGGCCTAGGGGGGCGGCAAGCGTCAGTCCCCTAATAGCGGTATAAGTCGTGCCGGAGTGAAGCCCATTACACCCTGAGAAACTACTGGAACCTACCAGCAAATCTCGCTTGCCCTGGCCAGGGACTTTGCGTAATGGCTCTCTGACACAGCACGATATCTACTCCCAATACCAGGAGGGACGAATCCTGTCTAACTGCCACTGCCTCCAAGTGCTCGGGACTGCACCCAACTGCCACCTGTTTGCACGACTCCTTTGAGCCGTGGTAGGGTAGCAATCTAAGAACAGTGGGACACACTCGAGGCGAAGTAGCAGTGTCAAGTCTGCGGACTACGCTGTACTCATGTCACCTGGGAACTGTTTACTGACGACTGGTATCAAACCAACCAACAGTTCCCTGTGAGTCCTGTCCGGTGTACTCGTAACCTAACGAGCACCTGTATACTATCTCCAGTACGACGTACTGACGGCTGTGGGACAGACCATCTCCCCAACTGGGATGAGAAGCGTACACACTAGTCTACTCCGGAGTATCGATGCTCTGTCTCGATAATCCAACGACCAGGGACCTGAATAAGGATGTGCTTGTAGACTACCCAGCCCCCACTAGTGTGACTGCCATCACAACGCTGGTAGACAAGCAAGATCCTAAGAGCTCTATCAATACGTACACTCACATATTAAGATAGAAAAACCAAGTAGCATACTACCATGTTTAGCAAGACTGTTATATACATGTGAATATCCCAAGCTTCCATTAAGTAATATACAAGCTAGTATGATACAGTAATGGCCTTCTAGGGCATAAACACTAACAATCTCCCACTTGCACTAGGGCCATGTACTGGCATATCGTAGACCAATGATCTCGAGCAGCCTTTCGAACTGAATCTGAGGAAGGGCCTTCGTGAATGGATCAGCAATGTTCTCTTCTGAAGCAACTCTCCGAACCTCGATCTCCTGACGATCAATGATCTCCCTGATCAGGTGATACCGCCTCAAGATGTGTCTGGACTTCTGATGGGACCTTGGTTCCTTCGCTAAAGCTATAGCTCCGTTGTTGTCGCAATACAGAGGTATTGGATCAACTATGGTAGGAACCACCTGAAGTTCTGTTAGGAACTTCTTAATCCAGACTGCTTCTTTTGCGGCATCGCAAGCAGCTATATACTCCGCTTCCATCGTCGAGTCAGCAACGGTGTCCTGCTTGGAGCTCTTCCAGCACACCGCCCCTCCATTGAGGGTAAAGACATAACCCGACATGGACTTGGAATCGTCCTTATCACTCTGGAAGCCGGAATCAGCAAAGGCCTCCAACCTGAGGTCTTTTCCGCCGTAAACCAAGAACATCTCCTTAGTCCTCCTTAGGTACTTGAGAATGTTCTTTACTGCTATCCAGTGTTTCTCCCCTGGGTCTGACTGATACCGGCTTACCACGCTTAGTGCGTAAGCTACATCTGGTCTGGTACACAACATCGCATACATTATAGAGCCTACCGCAGAAGCGTAGGGTATAATAGACATGCGTTCCCTTTCCAAATCAATCTTGGGAGACATCTCTTTGGAGAGGGTGATTCCGTGACAAGCCGGTAGATTACCGCGCTTTGAATCTTCCATACTGAATCTTTTCAGTACAGTGTCGATATACCTGGACTGCGAAAGTCCCAACATCCTCTTGGATCTATCACGATAGATCCGGATCCCCAGAATGTAAGAGGCATCACCCAGGTCTTTCATGGAGAACCTGTGTGACAAGAATCCTTTGACAGATTGTAGCATAGGAATGTCATTTCCTATCAATAGAATGTCATCCACGTACAAGACGAGGAATACGACACTTCTGGCCACAACTTTACTATATATGCACGGTTCATCTGGATTTTTGATAAAGTCATATTCTTTGACTGTCTCATCAAAACAGATGTTCCAACTCCGCGATGCCTGCTTTAGTCCGTAAATGGACTTAAGCAGCTTGCATACTTTCCCGCTGCTCCCACTCTGATTGAAACCCTCTGGCTGATCCATATAGACGCTCTCTTCTAAATTTCCATTCAGAAAAGCCGTCTTTACGTACATCTGCCAGATTTCATAATCATGGAAGGCAGCAATAGCAAGAAGGACCTGAATGGATTTGAGCATAACCACTGGAGAAAAAGTTTCGTCATAGTCCAAACCAGGTCTTTGACGAAAACCCTTTGCAACAAGTCTAGCCTTATAGGTTTCCACCTGTCCATCTACACCAATCTTTTTCTTGAAGATCCATTTGCATCCTATGGGTTTTACCCCATCTGGAGCAAAGTCCAAAGTCCATACTTTGTTGGTGTACATGGACTCCATCTCGGTCCGCATTGCATCTAGCCATCGTACCGAGTCGCCGCTGTGGATGGCCTGCTGGAAGTCAGTAGGTTCATCATCATCTATGATGCAATCCTCTCTATCCCCGTCTATGAGAAAACCGTAGTATCTCTCAGGCGGATGAGACGGCCTACTACTCCTGCGGAGGGGTGCGGGAATGCTCGGTTCTTCTTGAACCTCTGGTTCTACCAAACTTTCAGTAGCAGCTTGTGGTTCTGGAATTTCTTCCAGTTCTATTTCGCTCCCATTTGTATCCTTTTCTAAAACTTGTTGTTCTAGAAAATGGGCATTACGAGAAACAAAAACCTTTTGTTCCTCTGCGTAATAGAAGCAATATCCCTTGGAGTTCTTTGGATATCCTACAAGCTTACACAGTACTGATCGTGCCTCGAGCTTGTCCACATGCTGCTTTTTTACAAAAGCTGGACATCCCCAAATCCTTATATACTGAAGATAGGGTTTCTTCCCACTCCACATCTGATATGGTGTGGTAGGCATAGTTTTGGTTGGAACTCTGTTCAAAATATATGTCGCTGATTCTAGCGCATATCCCCAGAAAGATCGCGGTAACTCAGTATTACTCATCATGGATCGTACCATATCCAATAGGGTTCGATTCCATCTCTCCGATACACCGTTGTGCTGTGGAGTGTATGGAGGAGTAAGCTGAGAGAGAATTCCTTTCTCTTTTAGGTAACCTAGGAACTCGGTACTTAAGTATTCTCCACCTCGATCAGATCTTAGTGTCTTAATACTTTTGCCTGTTTGGTTTTCCGCTTCACTCTTGAATTCCAGGAATTTCTCAAAGGCCTCTGATTTATGCTTCATTAAGAAAACATATCCATACCTAGAGAAATCATCTGTAAAAGTAATGAAGTAGGAATAACCACCTCTCGCATGTGTAGACATTGGACCGCATACATCGCTGTGTATGAGTCCTAAGAGCTCGCTCGCTCTTACTCCTTGTCCAGTGAATGGAGTCTTTGTCATCTTTCCTTTGAGACAAGATTGACAAGTGTCATAAGTTTGATATTCGAACGTGTCCAAATATCCTTCTCTATGCAACTTAGTCAACCTTCTCTCATTGATGTGACCCAGTCTACAATGCCATAAGAAAGCTTTATTTAAATCTGGAGACTTTCTTTTTAGTGTGTTCTGGACATTGAAAATTTGGAGTTGGTTTAACACATATATGCCGTTATTTAGAGTACCGGACCCAATCAAACCATGATTAAGGTGGATGTTGACAACATCTCTTACAAACGTGAAATCATAACCTTTATTTGATAACAAGGAAACTGATATGATTTTACACGTTAAGCTGGGTACAAAATAACAGTTATGTAAAACCAAAATGTGTCCACTCGTCAATCCTAGGTGATAATCCCCGACGGACGCAGCTCCCACGCTAGCTCCGTTAGCAACCCTGAGGATCATATCACCTTCCTTCAGCACTCTACGGTTTCTCAGTGCCTGCAATGAATTGCAAATATGAGATCCTGATCCGGTATCCAATACCCAGGAAGCAGAGTTGATTGACAGACAATTCTCAATTACAAACACACCTGAAGTCGAAGCCACAGCTTGCTTCGGTTCCTGGTTCTTGGCGTTCCACGCCTTGCAATCCTTCTTCCAGTGCCCTTTCCTGTGACAATGGAAGCACTCATCCAGGCCAACTACCGGTGCTGTAAACTTTTTCTTTCCCTTCTTTCCCACCTTACTAACACCTCCTCTAGGTCTGGGTGTGGCCTTCTTCTTCCTTCCTTTGGCCCTAGCCTTGGACCCGGAAGAAGATGCACCGCCAACAAACATAGCGGGTGTTTCCCTTGCCTTCTGCAAGGTGCCCTCTGCACTCCTTAACATGTTCAGGAGTTCCGCAAGTTCAACTTCTTTTCCTTGAAGATTGAAGTTGAGGATAAACTGGGCGTAGGTGGGAGGAAGGGACTGGAGAACAAGGTCTGTATAGAGCTCATTATCCAAAGTCGTCCCAAGGTCTGCGAGCTCTTCTATGTAGCCAATCATCTGTAGGACATGTTCACCTACCGATGACCCGACAGCCAACCTCGCTCGAAACAATTTCTTAGAGGTCTCGTATCTTGCTATACGAGATTGCTCTCCATAAAGTTCCTTTGTATGGAGAAATATGCCATCTAGGGACATATCCTCGTGCCTCCTCTGATGTTCATTGTTCATCGAGGCAAGCACGATGCACTTGGCTCTCGCGCAATCTAAATCCCAGGTTTTGCGGATTTCCTTATCCGCATTGCTGGATTTGGGACCAAGGACAGCAGGTGCTGTAGCGGTGAGGACGTACCCCAGTTTGTCATAGGTCAAAGCTATCTTGACATTCCGCAGCCAATCTTTATAGTTTGGCCCCGTCAGTATATTTTTCTCTAAAAGTAACTTAAGTCCAGTCATTTTCAGGGTCGCTGCAATTAGGAGAGAGAGAAGAAAACTCTTTAGCATGATGCTCTTGCAAGTTTAGAGTGGTTTTTAATTTATCTAAACTGGATGGCTCCCACTGTTTCTCGAATCCTTCCTCAAACCATAAAAGAAGAATTAGCCAAGACTATTCTCACCGTACAATACTTGCTTAACCGTTCAGCCAGGCTGGTGTCGATACTTCGAGGGAGGTTTTCCAACGCTTTCGCGAAGTTCCTTAATTAAATAACCTCTTTTCTCTGGGGGCGTAACCCCGCTGACACTTTTCTGGACACCTACTAGGTTTATAGCATTGATCGTTAAGCGACGAATATCCTGATAAGTAGCATATACTCACAGTAGGATCGGGATCCAAATATCATCGTATGATAATGTTGAAGGAATCCTACCAACATTCATCAAACTCCAAATGGTATGCATCTCTTTGCAAATTTCAGTTTCTTTAGAAATTCCCGATATAAGTTTTTACCCCATGCTCTTATGACCTTGGCGTTGGTCAAAATGTCATAAGTCACATGTCAAGTTCTACCCATCATTATCTTGTTAATTTGAACCCATCCGTATATATCCCTGACGTTGGCCAAATGATAATACGACTGTCCCAAACCAACTCATCTATCTATGCAACAAATGAATATCCAGCAGCTACCAAACACTATGCCATGACGTTGGCCAAAACTGCATAGCTTGAATACTACTGAATACCCAAATGAAATGACGGAGGGCTACGACTGGTTTTGGCGAAACCGTGAACGTAGTGAACTTGATATAACCGAAGGAACCTGATAGCTTTTAAAAGGAGTGGTTAAGTCTCCGCATTTAAAAAATATCTGTTTTTAAAATTAACCGAATGGTTTCTTTTAAATTGTTCCAACGATTTAAACTTTGGTTTGTTTTACTTGCATTATAGATAATGCTTCCCATCATTAACCTATCATTGCAGAAAACAACGAAAATACAACGTCCTCTTATGCCATCCGCATTCGCCACGGGGTCCCGTCATCACCCGTTAGGTTACTTAACTAACGACAGAGCGGGGGCTGGGCTAGCGCGGGTGTAAAACATAAGTGGCGTCTAAATAGCTATCATAAATATAGATATTTTACATTCGTCTGACGCAATGATATTCATTCCAGAACACAGATAAACAATATTGGATTTGCAAGCAATCTGTATTTCTTTTGAGCCTGCAAGAAAAGACAGATTACACAGTTGTGATGAATAGCCGTTACCCCACCCTCGACCCCTACGGGTACGGCAAACTACCCACCCGGCAGTCTGTGTACCCCACCTTGGGTCAGTCCTAGGAGCAAAAACAGTAAAATGAAATAATACAACGGTGGCTACGACCGCAACCTGGAAGTGCCCCGCAAAAATAATATTACAACAAATTACATTTACAACAAATGAATTAAACAATAACCCATTGCTAACCCCGGCTATACACCACAACAGTCCAATACAGTTTATATGCACAAACAGATATAACCATTTCAGAAATGTGCAACCCCCTGCCAACCGACATACTAGCAGTTGGGGAAGGTTTACGAACACATTAAACAATCACAGATATAATCCATTACGCAAATACTGTACAATTCGATCGAATAAACAACATCAATATTGCTCCAAAATCTGCTCTGTTAAACAGTAACCTGAGCAATAATTAAATATTCCAGAAAACCCCAAATTTCACAGGGGGCCCACACAAGAAAGATGAGTCCATGACTCGGCCAAAGCGCCGCGGAAGGGCGGCGGATCCCACCGATCCGCCGCGCTTTCGCGGCCGAGTTGCCGATTCATGGGCTCGAATTTCTTGGGTGTTCTCCTGGACTCCTTTCTAGCTCTCTGAACACACCTGAAAAATTTTCTGACATCGTTTTAAATTCGACAGAAACTAGTAATTTTTAGGGTTTTCCGGTTTCGTTTTTCCGTTCGAAATTCGTACAAATTTGCGATTAAGTTATTTAGTGTTTAGCGAGGCTCTGATACCACTGTAAGTCGATGTAGTACACCCCAGTACTTGTGGGGAGGCGGATTTTACAAAAACGATCAAGTTTAAGGAACGAACATCGACTAACCGCTTAAATCGAAGCTAAACAAATAATAACCAAACACATAGCTATACTAAACTATAGTGTTAAGGGATTATACCGATCGAAACTAGTCCTTCGTCTTTGTGTCCTCCTTTGTTCTCCTCGACCTTCTCTAGGTAGTAGACGATCCACCCGAGAGCAAAACACCAAGCTACACCTCTCACTTGAGGTAACTAATCAACTTTGATTGCTAATCAAAGATGAAAGGATGAGATAGAGTGATGGTTATGGATGCTTAAGTCTAACTAAACCTTTGATCTCAACACATGAGGATTAAGGATTAGTCACTTGAAGATGAGAGCTTGAGGAGAGAGAATATGTGATAAGATAATGAGAGAAGAGAGAGAGTGTATCATAATATTATGAAGCATTCTTTTTTAAGAATAATGAATAAAGGAAATGAATAAGCATGCTTCATAAAATATCTAGTGGTGATTCATTAGCATGAGTCATTAAGCAATAAATGTGCATTAATGAAATGAATGAATCACCACCATGACTCACTTTCTTATCCAAAAGAAACCTCCTTAGTCACATCTTCTAGAAGCTTCTCGTACAATTACGAGAACGCCCCTCCAATCCGCAAAAATACGGAAAAACTTTAGACTGTAAAAATCCAATAACCGGATACCAGTAACTGGCTTAAACCAAAGCCGACTGGTAAAAACTGTCCGAAAGTCGTACGCGCGTAAACGCACGTATGCGTCCGAACCCTTTGTCGCAAAACCATGCAACCTCTATATCGTTTCGCCTGGAGTAGGAAACTCTCTGTGTGGGACTCTAGAGACTCGACTACTACGCTGGCAGTGGGTTTAACCACAGACCGCAAGCGGCACTAGCTGTACGTAACGGTCCCCAGGTAGTTGTCGATAAGAAGGCCGATGAGTAAACCCATCCGAACTCCTACTGAGTCTGATGTGACAATCTCCATACAGTCCGGTCCGTTCGTCCAAGACTATCGCATATCGGGCCTAGGGGGGCGGCAAGCATCAGTCCCCTAATAGCGGTATAAGTCGTGTCGGAGTGAAGCCCATTACACCCTGAGAAACTACTGGAACCTACCAGCAAATCTCGCTTGCCCTGGCCAGGGACTTTGCGTAATGGCTCTCTGACACAGCACGATATCTACTCCCAATACCGGGAGGGACGAATCCTGTCTAACTGCCACTGCCTCCAAGTGCTCGGGACTGCACCCAACTGCCACCTGTTTGCACGACTCCTTTGAGCCGTGGTAGGGTAGCAATCTAAGAACAGTGGGACACACTCGAGGCGAAGTAGCAGTGTCAAGTCTGCGGACTACGCTGTACTCATGTCACCTGGGAACTGTTTACTGACGACTGGTATCAAACCAACCAACAGTTCCTGTAAGTGCACGGCGGCGCCCCGGCCGTCAACCCGACGGCCAAATGCGGAAGCGGTGAAAAACTTTAATTTTGCGGACTTTGCAAACCGGCACCACCGCGCACTAAACCCCGGATCGGGCCATTAAACTTGTCCTAGCTAACTAGAAGAAAGGGAAGAGATATACCGACTGATCCGTGTCCTCCGGTCTTCTCGCCGTCGTCCCGATCTCCTGCGGAAAATCCGGTCGTCGCCTCCTCGCCGGAAGGGCACCACATCGCCTGTATCTTTTACGGGCTCCCACCTCAATACCGAGGCAACTCGGGCGCGAAGTTGGCTGGCCGACGCGTCCAAGATTTGCTGTAGAATAATGTAGAATCGTTGTCTCTTTGGGGTTTTATATAGTTGCCATGATGGAGGAATTTGTGCAAAAGAATTTTCCATTTAACTTGCTAGATAAATGGAGCAGACAAAGAAATGAGCTCGGCCAGGGAATTTTTGTTCTCTGGAAAAATGAAGCAAGCACTCACTCATTCCCTCAATGCAACCAAATGAATTTATATACATATAAAATAATCCCTCATGAAACTTCCAGCACACTCATGTTTAATTCAATCCTTACAAGGAAATTAATCCTCACAATTAAACAATATACACTCCATACATCAAACAGTGGCCGGCCATACACCCATCACAAAAAGTGGCCGGCCCCACCACTAAAACCCATACTCATTCATGTCAAAAATAAATGCATCATGGAGCAAAGATAATGATGCTATCAAAATCAAACTTTTTGCAATAGACCCCCTCCACAAAATGTTAATTGCAAACTTGCAATTAACACCCTCCAACGAAAAGTCCGACCGGGAAGGAAAAAGAGAAAACCGGCCGGAACGGAATGCAAACTGGCAACCCCAGAAAACTGGTCCCGTAATAAATTACAGGAAAACCCCGATACAGTGCATACACACCCGCATCTGTATTCCGTCCGGATACAAATGCAAATGAGACAAAACTACATTATCAAATACTAAGATCCGGCTTAAGCCAAAGCCGGCTAGTAAAAACCGTCCGATCACGATCCGTGCAATACCGCACGTATCTGATCGAACCCTGCCATATCTCCATACGGCCTCTACAGCGTTTCGCCCGAAAGCTGAGTAACTGAAAGTGTGGTGGACTCTAAAGACTCGTCAATACTATGGCTGTGGATTTAACCACTAGCACGTCAGAGGTATAAACCAATACGTAACGGGCCACCAGCTATTGACTAAAAGGGATGTCGATGAGCGAACTCATCCTGACACCCTACTGAGCCTGTCAGTGACAATATCCGTACAGTCCGGTCCGTTCGTCTATGAGCATCGCATGTCGGGCCTAGGGGGTGGGTAAAAGTCAGACCCCCAAGAGCGGTACAAGTCGTGTCGGAGTGTAGCCCAGAACACCCTGAGATACTACTGGAATACCTACCAGTAAATCTCCTGCCTTGGCCAAGGACTTCGTGTAATGGCTCTCCTAGACACAGCGCGACCTCACCCCCAATACCGGGAGAGACGAAACCCCCGAAGATCCGCTCACTGCCTCCATGTGGCTCGGGACTGTACCCAACTAAAACCTGTTTGCACGACTCCTTTGAGCCGTGGTAGGGTAGTAATCAAAGCACAGTGGGAACTCACACGAGACAAATGACGATCCCCAGGTCGATGAACTAACCTGTACACATGTCACCTGGGAACTGCTATCAGACGTCAGGTATAAGACCAACTAGCATGTTCCCGGCGAGTCCTGTCCGGTGTACTCATAACCCAATGAGCACCTGTATACATCTTAGGTGAACCAACTGACACCAGTGGCCTGTGAGACCGGCCACCGCCCCTCGTCGGGGTCTCGACTGTATACACTAGTCTACTCTGGAGAATCGATGCCCTGTCTCGAATCTCCCACGACTAGGGACCTTTTAAGGATGTGCTTATAGGCTCCAGCTCTCACTTATATGATCGCCCTCATACTGCTGGCAGTCAAGCAAGAATCCTAGGGGCTCTATCAACGTGCAATAGCGACTTGTCAGGTCACCTAAAACAGTACACGATGATAAAGATAAACCAGATAGCAAACTATCATCTCGAGTAAGACTGTCGTCCCGGGATAGGTCCTCCCTCAATCATTGCAATCACGTGCCTGTGATCCAATAATTGACTCTGAGGGCACTATCTCCAACAATCTCCCACTTGCACTCAAGGCTAATTATTGCGATGTCGCATACTCACAGCCCGTGTGATACCGAACACCCAACTCCTCTACTAGTCAGTCTCACAAAGCCTGTTTGCGAAACTCTTGCGTTCGAGGAATAGCCTCAGTGAGTGGATCCGCCTTGATGTTTCTTTCTATGTCTCTCTATATTTCAAGTTCGCGGAGAAAGCCATCTCCCGAAATGAGCAATACCTGTCTTAGATTGTATTGATACCTGATGGGACCTAGCTCATAAATGAACTCCAAATCCAAACTTCTTAGACTGTATCGTCAACTGAATCTAATCAGTATCCTGCGCCATGCCTCCCTCAGTATTGCCTTGGACCACCTGTCCAAAATACTGCCCCTCGTCAGAAGGAAAACTATAACTCTGACAACCTCCTTGTCGTCCATGTCACCTTAGAAGCGTGGAGTGATAACCGTCTCCTAAAGGAGGCAGCCGTTATCATATCCCTAGAACATTCACTTGTGTTCTAAAACTTCTTCCGACTGTTTCCCCAGGATTGGATCAATGTCAATTTATTGCATCTACTGCAAGAACAACATCTGGTGTGGTACTTGACATCTCATGATTGACTCAATTGCCTAAGAAAGTGATCTGCCAATCATGCACATCCCTCTCCCCTTTAGTCTGTAAGACACCTTTAGAGAGGGTGACTCCATCACCTGCAGGTACACTACCGTGCCAGGAGTCGTCCATTCTAAATACTCTTAGAATGCTGTCAAGGTACCCTGATTGGGAAACCACCCAAATCTAGATCTAATAACCAGTATGTCTGATATAATGTCCAAGTCCTATGTGGAGAAACCACTGTGTGACGACCAAAGTATAACCGATCGTAGTATAGGAATATCACTTCCAACTACCTTCTCAACAGATCCATCCCATATTCTGATGACGTCAAACCTATGACTGTCACATCAGAAATAGATGATCTATCTCCGCTACATCTGCTTTAGACATGAGCCTGATGTCCACCAATGCTTCCGCTGCTCCCACTGACTACGACAACCCTCTGCCAGAGTCATATATACGTGCACTTCTAAAACTAGTTTAGAACGACGCTATACTCATCCTCCTGCCGGGTCTCGCAGCCTGGAACAACAACAATGGCGAGTGTGGGTAAACAAGAACTTCCCTGTCACCGTCCTTGAGGCTACCGGAGTACCTCTCGGGTGCCTGAAGTTACCCACCTTATCTGCGGAGTGGCCAATGGAATGTCAAATCAGATTGAATCTTTAGGTTCCTTATCAAATCTTCAGTAATCGTTTGCGGTTCTGGAATCACTTCCAGTTCTACCATACTCCCACTACTGTTTTTGAAAAAATCCATTTTTAATAAAACCGTGGCGAGTCTAGAACAATATTTCTATTGATCTCCCAGATGGTAGAAAATCAACCCTCGTCATAGCCTGGGTCAACCCACAAACAGCCATTACAGAAACGTGCCTTGAGTCATCCAGAGTCTGGTTTTAATCATAAGCCGGACAACTCCCCGTACCTTAACAATGTTAAGATACGAACTGTACTATATCCAATATAGAACCAGAGGCACTGATTTAATTGAACCAGATTCAAATCATGCAGCTATCTCCAGTGCATGTCAACTAAATGGAGAGAGGCTGATCAGCGTTACTCAACTTAGGAATGCTTCCAATTATGAGTAACCTGAAAGAGAAGTAATTTCTCTTTATCATTACTATCAACTGAATACCATACACAAGTATCTACATCTTCGATCACTTTGAAGAATCCCGATACTTGCTACACCTGGTTCTCTACTCTATTCAAATACCTATAACTCCTCAAAACTTAGACCCTGTGTTTCTACGAAACACATGTCTAAGAACTAGAGAAGTTAAAAGTAAACAGAATATAGTAAGAGGACCAACCCCTCTGTCTTAATGGACACTGGACTACATACAATACTCTGTATAAGTCCGCTGAGTCTAACAACTCTTTCACTGTATGTCGTAGGTTGAAAACTGTACTTATGGTTAAGAAGAGTTACACCGCTGTTTAATGCTCCTTACCTAACCATCTACTGATATAGGTAAATGTCATCGACATAATATCAAAAGGTATATCTCACTCTATGAAAATAGACGTACAGATATATCAATTTGAAATTGGTGCACAACAGCGGATATTCAAAACCAAATATTTGCCGACCGGCAAACAAGCCCAGGTGATCTCCACAAACATCACCGATTACAATGAATCCCGATATAATGAGGATGGTCACCTAATTCCCAATAACTTACTCCCACTCATCATCTGTAAAACCATACAGATGTGAGAATCATACCTGGTAAATACATACCTTGGAGCAAGTGTCTAATCGGGAAATCAGTTTTCTTTTAACAGTACACAGTAGAACTGAAACATTGAAATGTTTCGATGGGGTATCCTGGTATTCCTAGTAATGCCTCTTCCATTATCCAGATTCACAACTATAACCGTATAATTCTTTGCCACCTCTCCAAATCCCTTTATATGTCTTTAATCATTACCTTCTGCACACCCCTTAGGCCAAATGGTTTTCTTCCTTCCCTACCGTTCGGCACCAGCCTATGGTTTGGAAGAAGACTATCCAATAAGCATAATGGGTGTACTGTCCTAATCCTAGGAGCACTCGCAATGCGAGAGAAGGTGAAGATAAAAGACAACCGAATAAACCTTATTCCTATATCTCCTGGACCAGAATCCATCCCCGAACTGGAACAAGTTCCTTTCGAGTTCGTATATAACCATACGATGGAGTATCCAATAAACTGTGGATCTTCGTAGTGATACGGAGTGTCCTGGAGAAATACAAAGGTGATTTAGGATTGGCGAAGAAATACTTGGTTTGGTCGTGAATATCAGTCGCAATTTACTTTGCCCTCTTACTAATCCCTTGCTTTGTCTTAATCTTAATACCTTCTGCACACCGTTCAGGCTAATTGGTTTTCTTCATTCCCTACCGGTCGGCACCAGCCTAAGGTTTGGAAGAAGACTATCCAATTTGCGTAATAGGTGTACTACTCCTAACCCAAGGAGTACTCGCAGCCTAAGAGAAGGTGAAAAGAAAAGACAACTGAATAGTCCTATCCGTTTTCTCCAGAACCAGAAACCATCCTCGAATCCCTTCGAGTTCGTATCTAACCATACGATGGTTTTGTCCAATGGAAGTGGACGTTCGCAGTAATACGGGGTGTCCCGGAGAAAAGGGTAAAAGTAGGAGTGGCAATGAGGTCTGCAACTCTGACAATCCAAAAGCCAGTGTTAAGTAGGTTCGGTCAACTTGGTCACTGAGTCGTAGTCTTAGGGTTGGGTCAATGGTCGCTGCCAAAGAGAGAGAGAAAAGAAACACTCAGCGTGCACTCTAACCTAGATTAGAATGGTTATCACTTTTTCTAATCAGGAAACCTCCCACTGTACCTCAAATTCTCCTCCAAACCTGAAAGAAGAATTAGTCGGGGTCACCCGAGGAGTAAACCAACTCATCAGTGGGAATCGGGATCCAACTCTCATCGCATGATAACGTGACGGAATCCGCTCACGGTATCACACTCCAGAAGGTATGCGCATATCTGGCAAGTTTCAGTACTTTTGAAACTCCCGATGTGATTTCTGCCCCATGCTCTTATGACCTTGACGAAGGTCAACAAATCATAAGTCACATGTCAAGTTCCACCCGTCATTGTCCAGGTTAATTTGAACCCACCCGTACAAGCCCTTGACGAAGGTCAACAAGGCTATACGACTGTCCCAAACCAACACATCTATCTATGCAGCAGAAAGGCAACAAGCAGCTACCATGCACTATACCTTGACGAAGGTCAACAAACATAGCATGAATACTACGTGCTACCCGTCTGAAATGACGGAGGGCTACGAATGGTTTCTGGCGAAGACCTTTAACGTAATGAACTTGATATCGTTGAAGGAACGGATAGCTTTTTAGAAAATATAGTGACGAAAACCTTTACTAAAGAGGTCACTCCCGGTGAAGGGATCTCGGCTCTTTCCCCGTAGAATGGGGTGCAGGATATTCCAACTGAATACCACGGTGCAAAGCAAAAGTAATCGGCTATAGTGAAGTTAATGCCCTGACGCAAACTTCTGTCCAAGGGGTCACTCCCGGTGAAGGGATCTCGGCCCTTGCCTCGTCGACTGAGGAGCAGGATATTCCAAATGAATACCACGATGCAAAACAAAAGTGAACGTCCTTGCAATAACAGCTTTTTGAAAAGTGTTCCAACAACATCAGATTAGGTTTGTTTATCTTGCATTGATCCGAATCAACGCAGTCCCATCAATTAATCACACCACAAAGAACGAAAATATACTGACGTACGTATATGCCATCCGCATTCGCCACTGGGTCCCGTCATCACCCGTTAGGTTAGCTAACTAACGGCAGAGCGGGGACTGGACTAGCGCGGATGAAAAACATATACAACATCTACTAATATATACACCAATATATTATATTTCGCTCAAGGCGTGAATAAAAATGCAACATCACAGAAATGTATAGCATCACAGAACAATACAGATATCTGGGATCCCCGGGTTTCACAGAGCCACTACTGAAACCCGACGTTCCCCTGGTCGTGTGGATAGCCTGTGCAATGAAATCCTAGACCCCTACGGGCGCGGCAAGTCACCCGCCAAAACCTGAAGCGAGGCAGCCCCCTTCAGCACCGTGAATGGACCACCCAACACTCCACGGAATCCGGCAACTTGGGCACCCCTCCTGGGTCAATCTGTACCCCCTACGAATGCGGCGAATAGCCCGCCAATTCTAGAGTGAAGCCCCCTCCGTCTCAATGCCATGAGATGCGGGCTTGTTGCCCTCTAGAACCCGGCTATCCGTGTACTCCTCCGCGGGGTAATCCTAGTACAGAAAGTAAAATATACATACAACGGGTACATCGACCGCAACCAGGTCGTGCCCCAAAATAATAATACAAACAGGCAGTGACGGCAGTGCACATGTCGGACGCTCGCCCCGCAATATCAAATGTACATAATACAACCATAACTGTACTAGCATTGCATCCAGGCTATCCCCCACGACCGATCCGCAACATCACAGCAAAACACAGAACATCAACGTGAAAGTCACGTTCGCAAATCCGTCTAACCGGGCTATAGCAGTTAGACCGGATTTACCGATCAAGTGACATTCACGGTCGCAGATATAATGTAAATACTGTGAAAGATGTGTTTAAAAAATATCCGATCGATCAAAAATTAACAAGTGGGCCCCCAATCAAAACTGTAGCACTCACAGAAATCCTGGGCCCAATTTTAATATTCCAAAACCCATATTTTAAGCCCATAAGGCCTCTGAAAAAATTTGGTGAAGTGATGTGAATAGTGCGCGGCGGAAGGGCCGCACGAGGGGGGTTTCGCGGCGGTTCCGCGCTCCTACTGTGGAGTTACTTCGTCAAATTTTTACAGAACTCTTAGATTTTCCAGTACATAAATATTTTACAACCTGAAAAATTTTTCGAGACCAAAATATTTCAACAGAAACTGATGTGAACAAAAAATACGGTTTTTTGGAAATTTTGGTCGATCGGAAATGCAAACACACCAAACGAAGCTAGACGAAGTTAATGGCGAGGCTCTGATACCACTGTAAGTGCACGGCGGCGCCCCGGCCGTCAACCCGACGGCCAAATGCGGAAGCGGTGAAAAACTTTAATTTTGCGGACTTTGCAAACCGGCACCACCGCGCACTAAACCCCGGATCGGGCCATTAAACTTGTCCTAGCTAACTAGAAGAAAGGGAAGAGATATACCGACTGATCCGTGTCCTCCGGTCTTCTCGCCGTCGTCCCGATCTCCTGCGGAAAATCCGGTCGTCGCCTCCTCGCCGGAAGGGCACCACATCGCCTGTATCTTTTACGGGCTCCCACCTCAATACCGAGGCAACTCGGGCGCGAAGTTGGCTGGCCGACGCGTCCAAGATTTGCTGTAGAATAATGTAGAATCGTTGTCTCTTTGGGGTTTTATATAGTTGCCATGATGGAGGAATTTGTGCAAAAGAATTTTCCATTTAACTTGCTAGATAAATGGAGCAGACAAAGAAATGAGCTCGGCCAGGGAATTTTTGTTCTCTGGAAAAATGAAGCAAGCACTCACTCATTCCCTCAATGCAACCAAATGAATTTATATACATATAAAATAATCCCTCATGAAACTTCCAGCACACTCATGTTTAATTCAATCCTTACAAGGAAATTAATCCTCACAATTAAACAATATACACTCCATACATCAAACAGTGGCCGGCCATACACCCATCACAAAAAGTGGCCGGCCCCACCACTAAAACCCATACTCATTCATGTCAAAAATAAATGCATCATGGAGCAAAGATAATGATGCTATCAAAATCAAACTTTTTGCAATAGACCCCCTCCACAAAATGTTGATTGCAAACTTGCAATTAACACCCTCCAACGAAAAGTCCGACCGGGAAGGAAAAAGAGAAAACCGGCCGGAACGGAATGCAAACTGGCAACCCCAGAAAACTGGTCCCGTAATAAATTACAGGAAAACCCCGATACAGTGCATACACACCCGCATCTGTATTCCGTCCGGATACAAATGCAAATGAGACAAAACTACATTATCAAATACTAAGATCCGGCTTAAGCCAAAGCCGGCTAGTAAAAACCGTCCGATCACGATCCGTGCAATACCGCACGTATCTGATCGAACCCTGCCATATCTCCATACGGCCTCTACAGCGTTTCGCCCGAAAGCTGAGTAACTGAAAGTGTGGTGGACTCTAAAGACTCGTCAATACTATGGCTGTGGATTTAACCACTAGCACGTCAGAGGTATAAGCCAATACGTAACGGGCCACCAGCTATTGACTAAAAGGGATGTCGATGAGCGAACTCATCCTGACACCCTACTGAGCCTGTCAGTGACAATATCCATACAGTCCGGTCCGTTCGTCTATGAGCATCGCATGTCGGGCCTAGGGGGTGGGTAAAAGTCAGACCCCCAAGAGCGGTACAAGTCGTGTCGGAGTGTAGCCCAGAACACCCTGAGATACTACTGGAATACCTACCAGTAAATCTCCTGCCTTGGCCAAGGACTTCGTGTAATGGCTCTCCTAGACACAGCGCGACCTCACCCCCAATACCGGGAGAGACGAAACCCCCGAAGATCCGCTCACTGCCTCCATGTGGCTCGGGACTGTACCCAACTAAAACCTGTTTGCACGACTCCTTTGAGCCGTGGTAGGGTAGTAATCAAAGCACAGTGGGAACTCACACGAGACAAATGACGATCCCCAGGTCGATGAACTAACCTGTACACATGTCACCTGGGAACTGCTATCTGACATCAGGTATAAGACCAACTAGCATGTTCCCGGCGAGTCCTGTCCGGTGTACTCATAACCCAATGAGCACCTGTATACATCTTAGGTGAACCAACTGACACCAGTGGCCTGTGAGACCGGCCACCGCCCCTCGTCGGGGTCTCGACTGTATACACTAGTCTACTCTGGAGAATCGATGCCCTGTCTCGAATCTCCCACGACTAGGGACCTTTTAAGGATGTGCTTATAGGCTCCAGCTCTCACTTATATGATCGCCCTCATACTGCTGGCAGTCAAGCAAGAATCCTAGGGGCTCTATCAACGTGCAATAGCGACTTGTCAGGTCACCTAAAACAGTACACGATGATAAAGATAAACCAGATAGCAAACTATCATCTCGAGTAAGACTGTCGTCCCGGGATAGGTCCTCCCTCAATCATTGCAATCACGTGCCTGTGATCCAATAATTGACTCTGAGGGCACTATCTCCAACAGTTCCCTGTGAGTCCTGTCCGGTGTACTCGTAACCTAACGAGCACCTGTATACTATCTCCAGTACGACGTACTGACGGCTGTGGGACAGACCATCTCCCCAACTGGGATGAGAAGCGTACACACTAGTCTACTCCGGAGTATCGATGCTCTGTCTCGATAATCCAACGACCAGGGACCTGAATAAGGATGTGCTTGTAGACTACCCAGCCCCCACTAGTGTGACTGCCATCACAACGCTGGTAGACAAGCAAGATCCTAAGAGCTCTATCAATACGTACACTCACATATTAAGATAGAAAAACCAAGTAGCATACTACCATGTTTAGCAAGACTGTTATATACATGTGAATATCCCAAGCTTCCATTAAGTAATATACAAGCTAGTATGATACAGTAATGGCCTTCTAGGGCATAAACACTAACATTGTTCTCACGTGTCCGTACGTGAGTGCAACGCTGTCACCTTTCGTGACCGTTGGATTTCTTTAGGGATTTGGGGAGATGAAACGTTTCCATCATCTCCTATAAAATGCCCATGTTTCTTCAGAAGAGCCTTCACTTTGCTCATCTCCTTCTTCTGAGAACTTTTCCCCTTGAGAATTTAATTCTCGCTTCCAGAGCTTAGTTCTCTGTTTTGAAACATTTTCAGAGTTTAACTCTGTTTAAAAGGACTCTTCCTCCTCAGGTAATGGTGATCGAAGCACCTTCATTTTAACAAAACTCTCTGGGTTTTAAATCCGTATCAAGGGTTTCACAAAGAACCCATTTTTCTTCAAGTTCTTTAACCAAAATATGAGACCACTTAACCTCCAACAGTAGATCTCTAAGGGTTTAGATGACCCTTAGGGAGATGATGATGGCGGTTTAAATCCGTGGAATTTAATTCCATCTAAAAATGTTTCTGGGAATTTAATTCCCTTTTCTTAATAAGGAATTTAATTTCAATGAAGAACTCAGTTTCTTCGCACGGAGGCTTCTGGGGGTCTCTGGGCCCGAGGTTGTTCTTCTGCAATTAATGAAATAGGGGCTTTGTAATGATGTCTTCTGTGGGAATTTAATTCCTTTGATCTTGTTGGATTCATTGTAGAGCCCGAGACAGATCCTGTTGGGGGGAATGTGCATGGTCATCATTCTTTATTTAACGAGGGTATTCCCTTTGTTTTATTGTAACTGTTTGGTCTCATTATTAATGAGCCGTCATCCGGATTCTGTGGGGCCCATGTGTTTTGTAGCCAATGGTCCCAGAAAACTCTGCTGTTGCTTTCTTTAACTAGTCTTCATGTTCATGCATGAATATATATTGCTGACTTTTCTTTTAACGGTCTTCCTTTATTGGATTTCAGGTGCGATGGCTTCTGTTCCACGCTTTCCCTTTTCTCGCTCGGAGGCTGCTTTCCCTCAGTCACCATCTGATGAGGAAGCGATGGCGATGATTTGGGCCCATGACCCGAACTGCACCAACCTTCTTCAATGGGGATCTTGGTATAGTCAGATTATTCAGGGTCGCCGGAGTTTTCTTTGCGCGGTGCCGACGGAGCCCACTTTCCCATTTTTACCGATGGATCCTCCGAGGACGGTTTTTGTTGTGGAAATGCCCAACTGGACTCCAACGGGGAGGCTCGAGCCTTCGACGACCGGTATTCCGAACCATCCGATCCCGGCCATAGACATCTTGGGGCGGCGTATCTGCCAGGGTGAGGCCCACCCGTGAGGGCAAATTTATAAGATAGGGCTTACTCCCCGGCATCCTACGGGCTACCTTCTCTGGGCTTGCTACATCCTTTCTGCCCATCGTGCGCGGTTGCAGAAAGTCGGGCTTTATCAGGCCATATACGCGTCACTATTCCATTATAAGTCCCCGCATGTCTGGTGGGTTAAGGCGTTTTTGAACCAATGGAATCTTCCCACCAACACTTTCATTCTAGGAGATCGCGAGGTCTCGATCTCTCTAGCAGAATTCTATGACATTTCGGGGTTGCCAATCAGGGGTAGTTTGTATGAGGAGTTGCTGCCTTCTGACGAGTACGTTTTTGAACCCGAGCCCGCCCCGGTTGACGGCCTGTCTGCTGAGAATGCTGTCCGCCATAAGCGCCCCAGTTTAATTAAGGCGCTAGGTATCTTCGACCGATTATTCACCGAATCCGAAGAGCAGGGTGTTACTTTCAAGAGCTTCATTTCTTGTTTCCTTCGCGAGGTCGCCTTATCGAAGACAGACCCGAAGTTTGCCAACATTGGAGACCCCTTTGGGTTCGGTCCGAAGAGGCTGCCGACCACTGAATCAGATTTACCTCAGTACTACATCCCTATTATGTCGCCGATATCTTTTGAATCCATTGTTGTCCCAGGCATGGACGAGGAGATGTTCTTTGTGGGGTTTGTTAGTGTTTGGCTCAGTTGATTCGTTATCCCCATGCATCGCCGCTTCATGAGAGCCTCGGTCATCTACCCGGCTCATCGTATTGCTGAGGGGACGCGGTTGGCCATCGGCATCCCGGCCTTGGCGCACCTCTATCATGGATTGGGCACCGCAGCTAATACCTCTACACCCGGCGTGGATGTAGTGAACTTTTCGCTTCATTATTTCACGTCCTGGGTCGAAATGCATGTGCTGGGGGCTTTCGCTATGCATCAGAGGCCCGCCTTTTACGACGCCTATCCCTTCCCGCGACTTATGCGACTGGTGGGTGCTTCTGCCGCTGACCCGACTCAATTCGGGGCTATTCGGGTGCTGATTTCTCCTCATGCCACCGCTGGCGGGCTGGTTTTTAATGATCGGGTCTTGTCTACTCTTTCGGGTCCCGTTCAACAACTCTGGGACCAGTCGAAAGACAACGCACCTTCTTTGAAGCCCCGGGAGGCCGCGCATTTGTATACAATTAGACCGGGCTACTTGGTGTTTCGCCAGGACAGTGCAGCTCTTTTTATGCGGTACAATCCACATCGATTCGCCCGGCAGCTTGGATACGACCAGGGTGTTCCTTTCGAGGCTTTTATAGTCGCCCCGATCCCTTCGCTCGATGCTGTTCGCGATGCCGCTCATCATTTCATGAGGCTGAACACCGGCTCCCGTTTCATGGTCCCTGAAGCTGAGTACATGCCTCGGTGCGTGGGTGCATTTACGGGCTGGTATCTTCATCGGATCAGCCTAATTATTCTTGAAGAAAGAAGGGTGCTTCTTGGTCACGACGCCCCTCCTCAGGTTTCGGGGGCTAAGCTACGACCGAGGGTTCCGGTCCGCTTCCCTTTGAGGGAGATTGGCACCGCGCTCATTCCGAGGGAGTCAGGGGTAGACCTTACTCCAACAGCTGGTATGCCCTTGGGTTCCCGATCGCGGGGTAAACGGGCCCCAGTAGTAGCACCCCTGCCGGTGGCGGCACCACCCCCTGTCCCTGTGGCGTCGACAATGGTGATGTCATCCTCGGTTGTGGCACCGAGCGAGAGTAACAGGGATGAGGGCGCTGAGGGCGATGTGGGTCAGCACCGCCCTAAGGCTTCGCGAGGGAGGAAGCGGTCATCCTCAGCGACCGGCTCTGGGTCTAAACGGCGGAGGAAAGCGGCCACCACCCCGCTTGATTCTGTGGCGGAGTCTGAGCCTATCCTTGAAGACGAACCATTGGCCCTGCAAGAGTCAGACGATGGACTTCTCTTCCCGAGTTCGGTTGATGAGGAGGCCGCACAGTTGGCTGAGGCCATACGGCGTTCAAAAGACGCGTCTCATAACGCCAAGGTTTCGAAGAAGTCTTATCCCGCTGTAATTTTTTACGAAGACCCTTCGTGGATTCGGCGGCGATTTATCGGCCCTTTGGAGGAATGGGGGGAAAGGGCTTTGAAGCAGGCCGCTTCAGAAGACGCAGCTGATGCACTTTCTTTATGGACCGGCGGTCATGAGTCTACCCTTGAACCCCGGCGAGCCTACCTCCTTGAGAAGGAGCAGCGGCTTGAAGAAGCCATATTGAGGGCTTCTTTGTGTATAGGTACGTTGTGCTTCTTTTATAGTCCTTCCGATTATTTATGCCCGTGCATATGTATCATTATTCTTATTCGAATCGTGCAGAATCTTCGACGCTGGGGGAGCTTCCTACTGGCCCATTAAAGCTAAAGCCCGCCGAAATTCTCAATGAAGCCTTGCTTGATGTGGAGGGGGCTGATGAGGCTGCTCCTTTCATGGTAGAACCTCCAGCGGCGGTTCTTGATCAGGGAGCGCTTGCCCCTTTGGTGGAGGCTCCTTTGGAGGTCGCCGCCTCAACGACTCTTACTGAGGGCGGCCCAGAGGCTGGAAGAGAGGTAGTCGGGACTACTCTTCCTTTGTTGGAGCCTGAGGTCACGGCGGAGACCGTTGAAGCTGCTATCCCCCCGGCTCAGAATGGGAGGAGTGTTGAAGGTATCCCTCTGCGTTTTAATTTAGCAACCCCTTCATAGTCTGAACTCTTTTATCTTTCCTAGAATTGCGCGGTTTGGCGGCCACGATCGCCGATCTGTCGCCTCGACAGTCATTTCAGCGTTTATTGGAGATGGCAGCTCCGCAGGCGATCTCCCCTCAGCGTATTGTCCTTTCCTCTGGGCAAGGTTAGTGTCATTCGCCATTTTTTTACCATAGCATTATTACTATTTCGCGAAATGACGTTGATGTCTCTTATAGTTTTGGAAGCTGACGATGAGGTCGAGATCGTTGAAGGGCCAGGGGAACCATCAGCTCCTACTTGCATGACTGTCGGTGAGTGACATTTTATTATAGTCCCGTTCGTTCTGCGTTTAAGAGTTTTACTAACATTTCCCAAATTTGAACAGCCCTGCCAGTCTCCATGGCTTTGGAATCGCGCATCGTGATGCCGCCCGGTCCTTATGCTTTGCGGGCTTCAGAACGCTTGGCCCAATTGAGCCTTGTCTCCCTATCATCTTTCGTCGAGGAGCTCCGTGCTGGTAACGCGACCACAGCCGAAGCGTTTGCCGCTGAAGCTGACGGCTCTCTTCCTTTTCTCGCCACCTATCATAGCGAGGAGGTGGTGCAGGTCTGGGTGGAGTTCTGTAAGAAGGTGGAGGCTTGTTTGTACGCTCTCGAATGTTCTCGCCTTTCCTCAGAAGCCGTGGCTGCAAAAGCGGAGTTGCGGGGTCTGATAGCACGATGTGCGGCCAACATGACGTCATGCGAGAAGAGGCTTGGCCGCAAGTTCTCGGAGAGGGAGCTGGCTTCTAAGGCGCTGAGCGAGCTTCAGGCCAGCCTCACAGCCAAGGCCAACAAAGCATACGAACTCTGGCGGGTGCTTCAGGAGTCCATAAAAGAGGTGGTGGCTCTCGATAAAGCTGCCACGTTCACTCGCGAGAGGGTCGAGGCTCATAAAGCCACCGAGAAAGAGCTCGAAGCCCGGCTTGCTTCGTATCAGGCTCAACAAGCTCAGGCGGAGGCTCGTCTTCTGGAGATCTTGCATCATGAAGCCGTGGCTCAGCAACAGAACGATGAGCTGGTAAAATTACTACACCGCCCGCCGGCCTGAGGACTTGTATCTTTTCTCCCTTTTTTGTACATACTCATGAATGAGAGTATCTCTTTTTTTTGTTTCTTTCATAAATTGTACTTTGTATCTATTTTGGTTTATGAATAAAAGATACATTTTTCCTCTGTAGTGTGTCCCCTTTTTATTGAACGTATTCTGCGGATATTCTATCTTGATCTCCTTGCAGGACAGTGATGGCTTAGAATACAGGGTTAGGATCTGCTTCCTAAGGCTTTTGCATTTTATGAGCCACGAGGGTCTCATAAAGAGTTTTTCTCCCTACAGGTCGAGAGGATCCCATAGGCGTACGTTCTTCTTAAAAATCGTGAGGATTCTTAAGCGGGTTTTCCCTTGAGAGTCGTAAGGATCTCACAAGAGAGTTTTTCTTCCTTACAGGTCGTGAGGACTTGTAAGTGCTGGATGTGGTCATCTTTGTCCGTGTTTTACGGAGTCAGGGGTTTCTCCAGGTATTGTAGTTTAAAGACGTCGCGGTCAAGGTTAAGGACCTCATAGTCCGTGGATTTAAGGACTCCACAGTCCGATGTTAGTTTTAAGACATCACGGTCAAGGTTAAGGACCTCATAGTCCGTGGATTTAGGGACTCCACAGTCCGATGTTAGTTTTAAGACATCACGGTCAAGGTTAAGGACCTCATAGTCCGTGGATTTAGGGACTCCACAGTCCGATGTTTGGTTGCAGGGACCCGTCACCTCTTTGAAGACGTTGAGGAATTACAACGCCAGGTATCAAAGGAGTGAAGAGATGTACCCTTAAACCAAGGCAGAATTCGTAGGGAATCGGGGTGGTTGATCGTTAGTTTTAAGACATCACGGTCGAGGTTAAGGACGTCATAGTCCGTGGATTTTAAGGACTCCACAGTCCGGTATTTGCTCTGGATGCTTCACACGGGTTCACTGCCGTGCTCGGCGAGGACCAGGCTCCGCTCTGGGCGTTTTCCGCGGGGTCAAAGAGTGACGTTATCCGCGTTCCACATGACCAGGAATTTTGCACTAGATGCTTCACACGGGCTCACTGCCATGCTCGGCGAGGACTAGGCTCCGCTCTGGATGCTTCACACGGGTTCACTGCCGTGCTCTGCGAGGACCAGGATCCGCTCTGGACGTTTTCCACGGGGTCAAAGAGTGACGTTATCCGCGTTTCACGTAACCAGGAATTTTGCGCTAGATGCTTCACACGGGTTCACTGCCGTGCTCGGCGAGGACTAGGCTCCGCTCTGGATGCTTCACACGGGTTCACTGCCGTGCTCTGCGAGGACCAGGATCCGCTCTGGACGTTTTCCACGGGGTCAAAGAGTGACGTTATCCACGTTTCACGTAACCAGGAATTTTGCGCTAGATGCTTCACACGGGTTCACTGCCGTGCTCGGCGAGAACTAGGCTCCGCTCTGGATGCTTCACACGGGTTCACTGCCGTGCTCTGCGAGGACCAGGATCCGCTCTGGACGTTTTCCACGGGGTCAAAGAGTGACGTTATCCGCGTTTCACGTAACCAGGAATTTTGCGCTAGATGCTTCACACGGGTTCACTGCCGTGCTAGGCGAGGACTAGGCTCCGCTCTGGATGCTTCACACGGGTCTACTGCTGTGCTCTGCGAGGACCAGGATCCGCTCTGGACGTTTTCCACGGGGTCAAAGAGTGACGTTATCCGCGTTCCACGTAACCAGGAATTTTGCTGATTATATCCGCATTTCACGGGATGGAGGTTTGACTGTTGGCGATATGTATACCACCGAGCCATGGAACAGGGAGTTGCCGCTGTTCCGCTTAGCTTGAAGTTGTGTCCGTCGTTACGGGACGAATGTTGGGATGATCTCTAGGTCGCTTGTGGCCCGTCGAGACTTAGCTTCTTTCTTGGGTGAAACCTGGGGGGGAGGTATGTTCCCTTTTTGTTTACGCCCTTGGATTGTGTACAGGGTGTGATGGAACATCACCTGTAGGGCATAAATTTTATTTTTATTTTATTTCTTTTTCCGCGATGCTCTATCGTTTCAACTTTTATATCGCGAAGGTCGCGATTGCCCCATCATTTCGGCTATTTTTCGCGGTGCCCAATCATTTCGGCTATTTATTCATTTTCTACTCGCTGCTTTTTATTGCGAGTTGCCCCATCATTTCGGCTATATTATGCCTTCATTTCTACTTGCCGCTTTTTATTGCAAGTTGCCCCATCATTTCGGCTATTTCATAGGCATGTGTGGCTTGCTAGCTTTTTCGCCGTAAGCTTGGATTTTAGGCACCGATTTCGGCATCAGCACCGCTATAACTGGAATATTGCCAGGAGCGAATCATCATTTGCCTCTGTCGATGTTGAACAAAGGTGGCTTGGCAAACAGGGTTAAGGGTCCTGTCGACCAAGGCTTTTGACTTCATGAGCCGTAAGGGTCTCACAAAAGTATTTCTCCCCACAAGTCGTGAGGATCTTGTAGGTGTATTTTCTCCTTAAGAATCGTGAGGATTCCTAAGTGTATGTTCCTCTGCAAGTCGTAAGGATCCTACAAGAGGGCTTTCTCCTTATGGGTCGAGAGGACCTACAAGGGTTGCTCATCATATGGACATATCTCTAGTCACGGGTGGGACTTTGCTGGGGAAATGTTTATTCGCGCCCGTGGATTGTATACAAGGGTCAATATTGAGCCCCTTGTAGGGCAATATCGAAGGTGGATTTGCTTAAGAACAGGTTTAGGTTTCTGTAACTTAAGACTTTCAAATCTCATGAGCCGTGAGGGTCCCATAAGAGAATTCTCCTTACGAGTCGTAAGGATCTCGCAAGTGCGTTTTCTCCTTAGGAATCGTGAGGATCCCTAAGTGTGTTACTCCTGTGTGAGTCGTAGGGATCTCACGCAGGTGGTTTCTCCTTACAAGGTCGAGAGGACTCTGTAAGTGTCCTTTAACGAGGTTGCGCCCTTTCGGGTTTTCACAAACACTCGCCGGTAGTCCTGCTGTTTTTACTCACGGAGCCCTTTCGGGTTTTCATCCGTGCCCATTTTGCTTGTGGACATACCGTTTTTTTTTATTCTTTTTATATATTTTTTTTTCTCTCGTCAGCCTAAAGATGCTGCGTATTAGTTTTAGGGACGTTTCGGCCCATCGTTAGTTTAAGGACGTTTCGGTCCATCGATAGTTTAAGGACGTTTCGGTCCGTCGTTAGTTTAAGGACATTTCGGTCCATCGTTCAGGGGAAGGCCGGCTGCTGCTTGTAAAGTCTGAGCTTAGGAAGATAGCGAGCGGACATAGTCGTCGTCATCTATCATTGACCCAGGCTGTGGCTCATTAAGCATAGTACTTCTTTAAGAAGCGGCCGTTTATTGGCCTGAAAGGCCTTTCACCGTGCACGTCCATGAGTAGATAGGCTCCACCCTGGTAGACCTTGTCTATGATGTACGGGCCTTCATAGTTCGGCTCAAATTTTCCCCGCTTGGCACGATTGGGGATCATAGGTCTTTTGACCACAAGTACGAGTTCGCCTTGGCGGAATGTCCTCGGCCTGGTCAATCTTTCATACGAGCGCGTCATCTTTGCTTTGTAGGCCTCTAGATTTTGTTGCGCTATGAGCCGGGTTTCATCGAGGGCATCAAGTTCCTCAAGCCGAAGGTGAGCATTTTCTTCGTCCGTCAGCTCGTAGTGGACTGCCACCCGTAGAGAGGGTAACTCTATCTCGAGGGGGAGCACTGCTTCCGTCCCAAATACCAACGCGTACGGCGTTGTGTTCGTGGTCGTCTTGAATGTAGTTCGATAGGCCCAAAGGGCCTCTTGCAGCCTCTCGTGCCAGTCTTTCTTATTCCGGGACACCGTCTTTTTTATGATCTTTGTCAAGGTCTTATTGAAGGCCTCGGCCAGACCGTTAGCTCGTGGATTGTAAACTGAAGAATATCTCCAGTCTATATTGTGCTGCTGCGCGAAGCGGCTAATCTTATGGCTTCTGTAGGCTGGCCCGTTATCGGAGATAATCCGCCGTGGGGTTCCAAACCGATAGATGACGTGCGTCTTGAAGAAGTGGAGGATATTCTCCGTCTTCACTTCCCTCGGCGGTACTGCTTCTGCCCATTTGGAGAAGTAATCAGTTGTCGCCAGGATAAAACGATGTCCCCGGGACGATGCTGGCTCGATGGGGCCGACTATGTCAGTCCCCCACATTTCGAATGGCCAGCTAGCCACCGTTGGGTGTAGTGGATTCGGATGTTGGTGGATAAAGTCTCCATGAATCTGGCACGAGTGGCATTGCTTCGCATATTCGAGGCAGTCCTGGATCATCGTGGGCCAGTAGTAACCCATCCGTTTAATTTTTAACTTCATCTTTGGGCCTGCTTGGTGAGAACCGCAGAGTCCGTCGTGAACTTCCTGAACGACTCTTTCTGCTTCGTCAGGTCCTAAGCATCTCAGCCATAGAGAATCAAACGATCTCTTGTATAGAGTATCATTGACGAAAGCGAAAGATAGAGCTCGTTTTATGAGCTGATGTCATGAGGACGCTTCTTCGGGCATTCGGTGGGACTTAAAGTAGTCTATGAAGACTTCCCTCCAGTCCTCGGCCTTCTCATGGTCTTTTATTTGTAGAGTCGTCTGCTCAGTCGCTCCCTTTTCTTTGTGTGATTCCAGAGATATTTCCGCTGGGACGAGCACTCGATGGCTTTGTACCACGATTCTTACATCATCGGGGCTCTCGTCAGCCAGTTCTTTAGCGAGCTTAGCTAACGCGTCTGCTTTGCTATTTTCCGCACGCGGTATACTTTCCAAAGTGTAGGAGGGGATTTGGGTCAATAGTTGTTGCACCTTTTCGCCGTATCTTACCAACTCTGGTTTGCACGTTTGGTAGTCACCATTTACTTGACTAACGACCAGCTGGGAATCCCCATACACGAGGAGATTTTCAATTCCCATGTCGATGGCGATTTCGAGGCCTGCTATCAGAGCTTCGTATTCAGCTTCATTGTTTGTCCTCGGCTCTGTTAAGGAGAAGGCGAAGCGCATTATCCCTCCTTGTGGAGTTACGAAGATGAGGCCTACCCCCGATTTGATCATTGGGATACCTTGTTTGCGCTTCTTTACGGAGGATGCTCCATCGAAATAGAGTTCCCATCGGGTACTACCGCCGCCAATCGCATCAAATGCATGCTCGTCCGGCAAATCGTAGTTCAGAGGAGAACCGGCAGGTACTGGATGCTCGGCGAGGAAGTCGGCAATGGCCTGGCCTTTCACTGCCTTAAGAGGTCGATACGTTATCGAGAACTCCATCAGGAGTAGAGCCCATTTAGCCAGTCGACCCGTCAATATAGCCTTTGACATCAAGCATTTAAGAGGGTCCACCTTCGAGATGAGACGGACTTCGTGCGCCAACGCATAGTGTCTGAGCTTTGTTATCGCAAAGATCAACGCCAAGCAGTGTTTTTCAATGGGAGAGTAGTTGCTTTCTGCCCCGAGCAGAACTCGACTTAAGTAGTAGAGTGCTCTCTTTTCCTTGATCGTTCTCTTGTGCCCATAATGCGCCTAAGGAACCTTCGAGGGCGGTTGTATAAAGAATGAGGGGTTTTCCCTTGATCGGCGCAGCCAACACCGGAGGGTTCTGCAGGTACTGCTTGATCTCGTCTAGTGCACCTTGGCATTTGTGATCCCAAACGAATGGAGTTCCCTTTTTCATCAGGTGGCTATAAGGACGACACTTGCCTGAAAGATTAGCGATAAACCGCCGGATGTATGCGAGCTTTCCTTGGAGAGACCGCAACTGTTTGAGGGTTCTTGGCGGGGGCATTTCCATGATCGCCTTGATCTTAGATGGATCTATTTCGATACCTCGGTGTCGGATGATGAATTCCAGGAATTTACCCGAGGAGACTCCGAACGCGCATTTGAGGGGATTCATCTTCAAATTGTATTGCCGAAGGCGTTGAAATACAGTTTTCAGATGCTCTAAATGCTCTTCGTACGACACGCTCTTTACTACGAGGTCATCAATATAGCACTCGACGATGTTATGTATGAGATCATCAAAGATCTTTGTCATGGCCCTTTGATAGGTAGCGCCAGCGTTCTTTAGACCAAAGGGCATAACCCTGTAGCAGAATATACCCAAAGGGGTCCGGAAAGCGGTGTGCTTCTGGTCTTCGGGATGCATCTTTATCTGATTGTATCCTGACGAACCGTCCATAAAGGAGAAAACCTCGTGAGTGGACGTGTTATCTATCATTAGCTCGGTTACTGGTACTGGGAAATCGTCCTTTGGACAGGCTTTATTGAGATCCCTGAAATCCACGCATATGCGTACCGTCCCATTCTTCTTCATTACAGGGACGATATTGGCGATCCAATCGGGATATTGGACTTCTTGGATAAATCCAGAATCGATCAGCTTCTTGACTTCGGCGTTGATGCTCATTTCAAGCTCGAGTCGCATCCTTCTTGGCGCTTGCTTGACTGGCTTGATATCTGGGGATATTGCCAATTTATGCACAGCAATCTCCGGATCTAATCCGGGCATCTCGGAATAGTTCCACGCGAAGCAGTCTTTATGCTGTAGAAGCACTTTCTTTAACGCAGCGACCCTTTCTTCAGATAGCAGTTCGCTGACAAATGTCGGTCGCGGATCATCTGCCGATCCCAACTCAATCTTCTCGAGGTTATCTGCAGTAGTATGTATACCATCTTCCAGTTCTTTCGGAGCTGGCGGAAATTCTGAGATCTCCTCATCATTGTTGTTCTCAAAGCACCAGGGAAGGTCATCCATGTTCTTGGGCTCTTCTTTTAATATCGTAATCATATAACAGGTGCGAATCCGCTTCCAGGACTGAGGTGGATCTGGTTTTGCTTTTGCGGCTTTGGGTTCGTGCTTTTGTGGCGGCGTTACCCTCCAGCCGTCGGATAAAGCGAATCTGCCCTGTTGGTACTGGTCTTCGACCCAGTTCTTGAAGGTGAAGCAGTCTTCGGTAGGATGTCCTATGGCTCGGTGATAAGAGCAATAGCTCAGATAAGAAGCCTTGTTAGCTTGCTCAGGGTGCCTAGACCCTGGAAGCGCGATCATTTGATGTTTTAAAGCGAGCTTGAGTAACCTCTCCGTCTTGTCTCGGGGGAAGGAGTACGCTCGACTCATCTTCTTCATGAGGGACAAATCCGAGCCGCGCAATACCCGATTACGTGACCCTCTAATCCTGCGTCGTTGTTGTCGGCTCCTCTTTCCGCTTCTTGATTTATTTCCGTCTCTGCGTCGGGCCTTTCGTACAACGGGTTGACAAGGATGAGCATCTTTGTCTTTTGCAGCCTGTTGAAATAGACGTTGCGTCCTGGCCTTCTCGTAGATGGCCATCTCGCGGTTGTGGTCCTCCCGAGCTTTCTGACCCACTTTCCTGATAGGCTTGTCCATTCGTTCTTCAAACGACGGACTCGGCACTTCATTCGCGGGGTCTAGTTTTGATGAGGGGTTGGCATCTCCTGACAGGGCGTCCTCTTCTTCATCAAAGGTATATATAGTGTAGCTACTGTGGGCCCGTCCCCGTTTTCCGGTTCTCGCGTATCCAAGCCCAAGTGTTTCCATTTTCCCGTTAGGCAATTTGCGTTGAGTCCCAGGGACATCCCAAATCCTGTTGTAGAACCGAGCTTGTCGAACAGTCTGTTTTAAGGGTACCCCTTGGCGCTTCAATAGCCTATTTAGTCCATTTGTGTAGTATCTGGGCAAACGGATGGGTTGGAGCTTGTCGAGTGTAGCATCCGCGCTATGCCAGATCTCTTTCTCTACTTTGGATTCTGAAGATCGGTAGAATAGGATCACCTTCTCACCCCTTTGCCTGGGAGGGACGTAAAATGTCTGCAAGTCCTGCACATTGTGAGCTTGAAGTGTGTCGAGATCCTTGTAATGTTCTTGCGGTACCATGGTGATTTGCAAACTATGATCATCGTTAGGGGGTGTTTGTATTGACAGCCGATTGGAGAACACGGCATTAACCTCATCTTCCGAGTCACTTCCGAAGACCAACATAGGGGCGGACGTCCCCGGGTTGTTGCGTTGAGATGGCCCGGCATAAACTATCTCTTCCTCTTCTTCGGTATCGCTCCCGAAAACAGGGATGGTGGCGGCGGCTTTGTTCTCCGGGTTGCGACACCTTTCTGTATCCTCGAAATCTAGCAAAAAGTACTTCGCATCTTCGTATTTGCGGACTTCGTTCACGGAAAATGGGTTCAACTCACCTGTTACGGTATACTCGAAACCATCCTTAAAGTACTTCATACACTGATGTTGTGTAGAAGGGATGATGTTGTACTCGTGTAGCCAAGGACGACCGAGCAAGGCGTTGTAGCAGGTCTTGGCGTCAATGACATGGAATTTGATGTCTGTGACGAGAAGTCCAAAGCGTAATGTTAGTATCATGGATCCGAGAGTCCGTGACGATTGTGAATCGAAACCGGAGATAGTAATTTTGTCACGAGCGAGGTGTTGCACACTCATGCAGATTTCCTTCAACACCCGAACATTAAGGAGATTGACGGAGGATCCATTATCCACCAGGATCTTTCCTATCTTGATATCATGGCAGTATCCAGAGACATATAGAGGACGGTTGTGGTCGCACGTCCCGAGAAGGAGGTCTTCGTCACCAAAAGTGATGTCGACCGCATGCACTTCCTCCAGTTCATCCTTCATCCTTTCAGTGGCGAGGAAGGCTTGGAACTGCTGAGGTTCTTGTAACGCCTTAATTAGTGAGTCTCGCGCTTCTTTTGATAATAGGAGGGCATCGAGAATGCTGAGCTGAGAAGGTAGCTTCCTTAGGTGCGCTAAGATATTGTAGTCCACCTTACCCTTCCTGGGAGGGTCTTTGGCAGTCAGTTCTTTCATGACCTGGTCATCTAAAGTGATATCCTCGGTGACCTTTTCCTTTCCCTTATCTTTTCTACTCGCGGGCCCGAGATTCTTCTCTGGGAGTGTGCGATTGCGCAGTTAAATGTTCTCGCATGCCTCCGATCTCTCCTCTTTCCCTAAAACGGATTCTTTAAAGAGAGGGCCCAGAGCCATTTCTTCATCAGAGTCGCTCCCAAAGGTGAGAACTTGTGACCCCTTGGCGTTAACCATGTAACAGTTGTCGGTAGTTCTGTTGTGCCCATCGACAGTACTTCTTCGTTCCTGACGAGTCTTGCGTTTCATGCGCTTAAAATGTTGCCGATGAGCAACGTATCCTTGCCACCATATCTTAAAGGCGTCGCACTCCTCCGTGGGGTGTGAAATTTTCCGATGATATGCGCAATAATCAGGGTGCCTCTCCACCCCATCGAGCGTGTTTCCTTCCGAGGGTGGTAGCTTCATTCCCATTGACATGGCTTTGGCAAACCTTTTCCTCGTCTTGAATATCTTCTTGTCTACTTCGGATGCCTTTCGATCTGGCGGGGGTAGTTCAACTCTTTCGTTCAGTTGCCTGCATTTGGCTCCTTCCGATGCGGCCATCTCACGCTCCTGATCCGCTTTACTCTTTAGACGAATCTCGTCTAGAAAGGCATTGATCATTTCATCTGTTGGCCACACACGCTCTGGTTCAGGCTCCGCCCCTAGTTTCTTAGTGCCAGGATCTTTCCCATCGTCGGTAAACGAGTGGGATATTACGTTGCAACTTGCCACATATCCCCCGGATTCATCCGACGAGCTCTCTCCCTCATCTTCCTCTTGAAAGATGTGGCTGAGGAACTCTTGCAGCGTGACAGGAGTTCGCGCCTTTTGATTGTACTCTTCCAGCCCGTCGATTTGCTTCTGCAAGTTCGTGTGCTCATCTCCAGGCTTCACGGGCTTCTTGGATTTCTTCTTCTTTTTCTTAGAAGATTTTGACGGTTGGACGTGAGTATTCGGGCCATCACCACGAGTCTTCGTAGTTGGGCGGGGTTTCAGCATCCCTTCGATAATTTGAGGTTCAAGAGGGTCCTTCCATTCGATCGCAGGGCACGCATGAAGGTCTCTCAACATTCTTTTGGTTTTAGTTGATGGCAAGACCTCCCATGGAGCTTCTTCAATAAAGGAGCAGGTTGCCCCCGGTGTATCTGCTTTCTTAGGAGTATGCGGTTGTGGTGGGTTCACCTTCCACTTTTCGGACAGTACAAACTTCCCCTAGAGGTATTGATCTTCAATCCATCCTTTGAAGACGAAGCAATCTTCAATCGGATGACTTACCGTTTGATGGTAAGGGCAATAGTTAGGGTTATTCACCTCAGTGGGTTGCGGCGGTCGCCTTGGATTTGGTAGGTTTATAAGTCTGTTGCGTACTGCCAGCTCGAATAACTGTTTCGTCTTGTCTCGTGGGAACGAATAGGGATGCTTTATCTTCTCATTATAATACCGGCGTCTTTCTTCCAATTAATCTGTCGGCTTTGGGGTGTTAGGTTGCTGCTGGGCATTCGCGACGAAGGTTGCCCTTCCTTTACCCTTGTCATTCCGAGGTTCCGACTTCGGGGGAGGTGATCTATGACCCATCTGGTCCATCTGAGCCAACTTGTCTATTAGAACCTGGAATGTGGTCGGCTTAAAGAACATCATAAACTGGAAGATAGTTGCGTGAGGGTCTAGGGTTCCCACGAACATGCCCACTGCGGGTGCTTCCTCAATGCGTTGTTCGCATCTCGACCACAAATTCCGCCAGCGTATAGCATACTGGACCCAGGTTTCGCCTGGTTTCACCCTGGCGTTAATCAGTGCTGTTATTGGAGTGCGTTCGCTGGCACTTGCGAATCGTTGAGTGAATAGCAGCTCCATTTCGGCGAACGTCTTGGTAGAATCGTTCGGGAGTTCCGAATACCATTCGAACGCTGTTTCTGATAAGCTGCCCACGAACTGGCGAAGCAACAGTTTATCATCACCGCCGGTGTTACCGCAAAGGGCCCTGAACTGGGCAACATGTTGATGGGGATTGCCAGTTCCCTTATACACGTGGAATTTTGGTATTGTATAGCCCGGCGGGTATTTGATTTGGTCGTACCAGCTTGGATACGACCGGCCCGTCTTTACGATTTGACCAGCTGCCTCAGTCGCATGATGAACTCGGATTTGCTGGGCTATATAGTCGGCCAAATCAGCCTTAGAGATTGTCTCCTCTTTGGCCATTGAGAGGGCCGGTGGTGGATTTGACGTTTCTCCTCGGTCATCTTCAAGAACGATTGGGGGATCCTCGGCGGGTGGGTCCTGCTGGATCATCATTCCTATCATATCTTGGAAGAGAAGGCCCATACGTTGTATGTTGGCTGCTTGTTCAGCAGCCTCTTTGTCCTTTTTCTCCAGTATCCGGCGAAGGAATTCAGCGTCGGTTTCTTCCTCCTGGCGTGCGTCTGAGGACGTTTCTGGGTTTTCTTTTGGCCCGGTAAGTGCGGCCATAGCATCCATCATCTCCTGGAGCTTTTGTTGTTGCTCCTGAGCTTTGGTCACCGACCGTGTAAGCGGTCTATGACCCGTCGACGCACGGCTGTCTTCTTTTCTTGATGCCATGTATACGGTGTGGACCATTATGCCCCCAGACTTAGGGCGTCTGGGCTCAGTGCTTTTAGCTGTCGTTGTAGGCTGGGGGATCTTCTCTGGCTTCCTCCTTTTATGAGCAGTAGAGGTTGAGGGGGCCGTTGAGGCGGGCACCCAGACAGCCTTTCGTGGTTTAGCCTGGTGACTGGCTTCCGGTTGGATTTTCAGCTTCTTGTGCTGGCGGGAGAAGTTTGGATCGATCATCGAGTCTCGGGCCTGCCGCCAAACCTTATAGATTTTGGAAGACAGCCGTTGAGGGGATCGGGGCTGTTCTGATTTTATTTCCACAACCTTTTCTAGTGGGGGAGGAGACCTCTTCAGCACTGCAGTAGGAGAATTCCTTCGCACCTTATTTAGCAACTCAAAGCTGTTCCCAGTTGGAACGGCAGCATTAACTTCCACCGTTGGGGTTGGTGGAGTTAGCCCAGAGGGGGAGTTGCCCCCAGCCTTCCTTACTCGGCGCCAATAGCGACGTCGAGCGTGTCGAGCGGACGGCGTTGGTTCAACGGTGAGAATGGCTTCGTCTTGCCCCCTGTGTAGGTGGGGGGTCGCTGCTGGTGTTAGCCTGTCAAAGACCGATGTCCTTTGGGTAGCAGGAGCGGGGGCTGAAGCCGTCAATCTTGTAAAGACCGACTTTTTGGCCGGGGAAGCCGTCTTGGCGATTTCGGGAGCAGGACCGGTCACTTTCTTAGAAGCAGCCTTCTCTGGGATTGTAGGCCCCATGATGGGTCCACAGGATTTCTGGCCCAATCCAGAGAAGACCGAAGCGCTGATGTTGAGCGACCCGTTGAGAGGAGCCGCGGCAGGGGTAAGACGATCAAAGACCGACTTCTTGGGAGCTTCCTTTGTCAGCACCGGCGCCGCGAAGCTTGTTGGTGGGAGCATAGTCCCAAAGAACAATCCGGTAGTGGCCTGAGTCACCTGGTCCACCGGCATTGTGAATAACGAAGCAGCTTGGGGTCCGTAGGCTATACCTCCTGGCGAGGCAAAGCGTTGGTCGCAATTGCAGTCTGAGCAGTTGGAGAGTTTCGCAGAAGTAGAAGCCATCGATCCTTTGCTTTCTGCAATAAGCAAGACGCCAATTCTAGGTATCTTGAAACCCAAGGGTAACCATTAGCGAACCGCGATTGGTTCGCGAATCACGACACACGAAGTGTGGAGTGGAAAGAGGAAAAGGTCCCACCGGGCATGCCAGAATCTGTTCCCCTCGGAAGGACGGCGCGACATGACGTCTCGCCTGAGATTCGGGGCAGATGCTAATTGGTGTTATCCGTCCACCTCTCCGAAGATGCCAAGTTGATTTATGGCACCGTGCATCGGAGGTTTAGACGGATGCGGCCGATGTAGCAGACTTCATCAGATTCCCCCTCGTTTGAGGGGTTTTTGATTGTGGGGACGCTCTTCCCTGCAGGCGCAAGCCCCTGCAGTTAATTACGCTACCGCATCGCGGTAACAACTTTCTCCTTCTCCAAATGGTCACTTCGTGTCGTGTGTGTTTATTTTATGTTTTGTTGCCCGTGGATTGTTTACGGAGACCGAGTTATGTCGTCGCCCGTAGGGCGTGGACTAGTCCAAATCCGTATTATCTTAGATTTGGGTTTGGGGGATTGGTTTGAGGATACGTTAGCCATGCTTGAAGCTAAGATCAACTCAAACGTTTGTTAAGGATACGTTAGTCTAACTTGAGACTAAGATCAACTTAACGGGATCGTTTAGATCCGACAAGAGAGCATTTGGGCTCCATTGTTCCAGTTTAGGGACATAGTGGTCCATTGCATGTATGGCCATCGGGACCCGTCACCTCTCTGACGACGTTGAAGGATTACAACGACAGATGTCAGAGGAGTTCAGAGATGTACCCTCGAACCCGAGTTAATTGGGGGGGATTCATAGTCCAGTTTGTTTGAAGGTTTAAGGACACGTTAGCCATATTTGAGGCTAAGATCAACTTAAACAGGATCGTTTAGATCCGGCAAAAGAGTATGCGTGGCTCTATTGTTCTAGTTTAAGGACATGGCGGTCCATTGGTAGTGTAAGGACATTGCGGTCCATTGGTAGTTTAAGGACATTGCGGTCCATTGTTAGTTTTAAGACGTCTCGGTCAAGGTTAAGGACGTCGTAGTCCATGGGTTTAAGGACCCCACAGTCCGTTGTTAGTTTTAAGACGTCTCGGTCAAGGTTAAGGACGTCGTAGTCCATGGGTTTAAGGACCCCACAGTCCGTATCAAGGTGTGGTCATCGGGACCCGTCACCTCTTTGAAGACGTTGAGGGATTACAACGCCAAGTATCAAAAGAGTGAAGAGATGTACCCTGGAACCGGAGTGGATAAAATAGTCTTTGGCCCAATTTGGGATCAAGACCAATTATGTTGTGAACCCATTAGCCCAGTTAATTACGAATTGAGGACTTATGGCCATCTTGGGCTAAGTCCAATCATGTCTGGAATATTGGCTTCCTGTGGGTCCCTTGAAGGAGAGGCTTTGCCTCTATCCATTCGGCCAATTGGGCCAGTGTCTAGTGTTAAACACTAAAGACCAATCAGTGTTGAACACTGGGAATGATATTGATAGGTCAGTGTTTAACACTAAAAGATAGTTGGTGTTAAACACCAGTAACGAGGCTTTCAGATTAGTGTTGAACACTAAAACAAACTAGTGTTAAACACTGGCAATAGATATCCCAAATTAGTGTTGAACACTAAGGTAATCAGTGTTGAACACTGCAAATGAAGTTCTTTGCTTAGTGTTGAACACTAAGGTCAAACAATGTTCTATCACTGAATTCAGGGGTTCCAATTAAGGCAAGAGGGGTCACGTGACAACACGTGAGAGCGCCCTCCCTTCATTTGTTCTTCTGAGACTATTGCATCTTTCAGAGCATCACGTGCCATCACGTGACGGGCATTCAAATGCTTATATGTTAAAGCTTCTGCCAAGGGTCATGTGGGGCACATGGGGCACTGCCTCAGGGGGGCTTTCTGTAGATCTTTTGGGGGGGTCACGTGGTGACACGTGACCCTGCCTCTATGTATGTTGTTTAGAGAATCTGTTAATCTTTTCCAGGAATTAAATTCCTCGTAAGGTTGAACCCTGACAATAATTTCAGAGGAATTAAATTCCTACTTCCTTTTGAAGATTTATATTCTGGAATAGAGTTGGACTCTGAATTTTCTGTAGGAATTAAATTCCTCATATATGCGAAGAACTGAATAGGATTAAACCCTAATAAAAGCTTTAAGAAATTAAACTCCCATTCTCTGTTAAAGGATTATGATTAAGGGAATTAAATTCCCATCGTTTCAACAGAACTAAGTTCTTAATTAGGGTTAAATCCTGTTTCTTTTTATTCTGAAGGAATTAAATTCCCATGACACAGGGTCAAGCCCTAATTTTATTTTAAAGGAATTAAATTCCTATAGTCTTGCGAGAATTAAATTCTCGTGCTTCCATTCCCTCTCTATGCTTTGGATCTGCATGGCAGGATCTCAACCCATTGAGAATTAAATTCTCAACTTCAAGGGGAGATGTGCACTTTACAGATCCTCTATCAAAGAGAGAAGAAATAAGTCCTTCTGTTAAACTCTGTTGAGAATTAAATTCTCTTTTCTTTCTATGAAACCTTCCCTTTCTTACCTAGGGTTTTCTTTGCAGAAGATCCAAATTCCTCTAAAGTATCAAGGCTCTCTTCTTTTTTTCTTCCCTCTGCCCCTCTCTCTCCTTTTTTTTTCTTTGTGTGTCTCTTGGCTCCTATTTATACGAGAAGCAGCTGAGTCAATTAGTTTTTTATGAATCTTTCATTGAGAGATTTGATTTGCATCCATCATTCGTTTTGGACCTTTGGATTATTAGGTGAATTTTATTCACCATTGGATTTTAAATCCAGAGATTCTCCTTTGTTATTTCTGTTAGATTTAAAAGGGAAATCTTTCCAAATTCGAGATTTTCCCATAGATAGATGATATTTAATCAACTCTAAATCTTTAATTCAATCGGTTGCTTTTGGAAAGATTTGAGAGGTCTTTTCTCAGAATTTAATTCTGTTAACAAATGGGCTTTGAGGTCGGTCACGTGTGGCCACGTGACCCTTGGTCACGTGTGGGCACGTGACCCCCTTGGAACGAGCCTTATTCTTTCTTTTTGCGCTCTGTCTTCTGGTTGCTGTTTAACCGTCACGTGCCATCACGTGACCCCTGGTCACGTGTGAGCACGTGACCCTCGTCTGGACTTCTTTTTCTTGATTTAGCCGGAGAACAAATCTGCTGCTTTTGATTATCACGTGCCAACACGTGACCCTGGTCACGTAGGAGCACGTGACCTCTTCTGAAGCCTTTTCCTTGGTTTGATCAGGGAACCGGTTTGCCTTTGAAGCCGCTCTTAATTGTCACGTGCCGACACGTGACCCTGGTCACGTGGGAGCACGTGACCCTTTCTGAAGCCCTTTTCTTTGACGTAGTCGGGAAGCTGAATTTGCCTTGCTGATGCTTTTAGATGTCACGTGCCAACACGTGACTGCTGGTCACGTGTAAGCACGTGACCCTCTTCTGAAGCTTTTTCCATAAGCTTTTCTGATTTTAAATCAGGAAACACCACAGACCCTAACGGACTTCTGTCGTAAAGAGCAGAGGTTAACTGTGACGTTAGGATATTCTTGCGAGATCTGCTCGATCCGTTTCGACTCGTGAGGAAATTGATTTCTTTGCGAGAACTTCTCGATTCGTCTCGACTCGTGAGTAAAAGACTTAGGCAGTAGGGATTAAAAAACATGTTTCCTAAGCACTGGGACCCTACAAGTCGGCCCAAAACGGTCTCTTGCATACTATCCACGGGTCTCACTCTCCGAAGTCGAATTTCGACAAGGAGGGAAACAACCGCTTACGGGTCCTCTCGACTCGTAAGAGGGAAAAATTCTCTTACAAGATCCTTACGACTTATAAGAGAAAACACACTTAGGAATCCTCACGACTCCTAAGGAGAAAATACACCTATGAGATCCTCTCGATCCGTAGGGAGAAAAGTCTTTATGAGACCCTCACGGCTCATAAAGTTGAAAAGTCTTAGGTGGCAGATCCTAACCCTGTCTCCTAAGCCATCACTGTCCTGCAAAGAGGTCAAGATGGACCATCTATGAGCCACACTTTCCAAAGCTACATGCCACTGAAATAAAGAACTTACTCATAAGCGTATAAACTACTCCACGCCAGAGTAAGACGTAAAGAAATAGAAGGGTGCGGCTCATGGGGATGAGAGTTTGGAACTATATCTCTTAAGAGTCGAGATTTGAGTCAATGATAAATGACGACGCTTGTGTCCGCTCGTTATCTTCTCAGATCAAGATTCTGAAAGTAATATACCAACCCGAAATTGGTCATACGCTATGCATTACTTTGCACTACTTCACCCACGTATATACTTACGTGGGCAAAGTAGTGGGGGGCATTTTTTCCCGCTGAAAATTTCTGCCCAGAAGAGTCCAAGGTATCAAATGGAAGCGATACGTTTAAGGAAATGCGAACCAATATCTTCCGGCCTGTATTTTGATAAGTTCCCGAAGGAGGAACTATTAAATTCTGATGGTATTGGAAGCATCTCGAAAAACCCTTCGATTTGATATATTATGGGCCTCACAATTCATCCGGGATCAAAAGTTATGAGGCATCACGTGTCCACACGTGATAGACCTTTAAGAAACCGCTGGAGGAGCTAAAAGATATAATAAAAACTCAGAAAAGACCCCAATGGGGCATCACGTGCTCACACGTGACCATGGGTCACGTGCAGACACGTGATGGGCTTTTAAAGCCTCTAAAATAATGAATAGAATTTAATTCTAAAAATCAGAAAATACCTCAACGAGGTATCACGTGCTTACACGTGACCAATGGTCACGTGATGGTTAAAACAACAACATAAACAAGCGGCTGTTAAAGGAACCAATTTGGGGGTCACGTGCTCACACGTGACCAAGGGTCACGTGTCAGCACGTGACTGGCTTCGAAAGCCTTACAGTTAATAGAATTAAATTCTAAAAGCTTCCAAATCTTTCCAAATGGAAAAGGATTATGGGGACCGTTGGATTAAAGATCCAAGGGTGATTAAATATCACCAATTTATAGAAAAATCTTGGACTTGGAAAGATTTCCCCCCTAAATCTGACCGAGATAACAAATGGATATCTTTGGATTTAAAATCCAATGGTGAATAAAATTCACTTAACAATCTAAAGGCCCAGATTAATGATGAATGCAAATCAAATCTCTCAACATACAAATCAAATCTCTTAATGAGAGATTTGCTAAACAAATTGATTCTCTTCCTTCTTCTATAAATAGGAGCCAAGAAAAGAAGAGAAAGGGACTACCTTTTGGGGAGAGAAAAACAGAGAGAGGAGAATTTAATTCTCAAGAGGGAAGAAAAGAAAGGAGAATTTAATTCTCAACAAAGAAAACCCTAGGTGAGAAAAGGGAAAAAGATCAACTTTAAAAAGAGAATTTAATTCTCAAAATTTAAGAGTTTAACTCTTCTGCAAATAAAGAACTTAGTTCTTCTTCTGGTTGAAGATTTGTACAGAGCACATCTCCCCATAGGATGAGAATTTAATTCTCATCGGGTCGAGATCCTGCCATGCAGATCCTAAACTTAGAAGGGGAATTGAGTTTTGAGAATTTAATTCTCCCAAACTCACAAGAATTTAATTCCTCCTAAAATGAAACTGGGGTTTAACCCTAATCAAGAATTTAATTCTTTCACAATAGGAATTTAATTCCTCCAAAATCATAATTAGGGTTTAACCCTACAAAGAATTCAATTCTTAAAAGATCTCTGTTCATAAAAAGAACTAGGGTCACGTGCCCCCCACGTGACCCTTGAAAAGATCCCCTGCAAAGAACTTTGAAGCATCACCTCACGTACTCCCACGTGACTCCCAAAACGCAGAAAGAAAAAGCAAAGGAAATGAAAGCTTTGGGCGCCCTCACGTGTCACCACGTGACCCCTAATAAGCATTCTAACAGACCAGAGCGAGGGCGTCCATCACGTGCCAACACGTGATGCTCTAAAATAAAAACAAAAGTGTTTACACTTATTCACAGATTTGAGGATAAACCAAAAGGAGATCTGGCTCCACATTTAGGGCGCCCTCACGTGTCACCACGTGACCCCTAATGAGCATTCTAACAGACCAGAGCGGGGGCCTCCATCACGTGATGGCCGTCAGAATTAAAAGAGTTAAACACTGATCTGCAGAATAAAATAAGGGAAATCAGGACGCTCTCACGTGTCCACACGTGACCCCTCTCTCCTTAGTGTTTAACACTAATCTGAAGACTTTGTTCCCAGTGTTTAACACTGATTTGCTTTAGTGTTTAACACTAATTTGAAATCTCTGATTACCAGTGTTTAACACTGATTTGCTTTAGTGTTTAACACTAATTTGAAAGCCCTGTTGCCAGTGTTTAACACTGGTTATCTTTTAGTGTTTAACACTAACTTGCTAATCTTATTCCCTGTGTTCAACACTGTTGGTCTTTAGTGTTTAACACTAGCTTTAGCCCAATTGGCTAAGTTTCTAGAGGCAAAACCTCTCCTTCAATGGACCAACAGAGGGCCAATATTTCAAACCTAATTGGACTTAGCCCAAACTGGCCATAAGTCCTCAAATCATCTTGATCTGAGCACATCTGCTCTTTCAACCAACTCATTGGTTCAAGGGTACATCTCTGAACTCCTCTGATATTTGTCGTTGTAATCCTTCAACGTCTTCAGAGAGGTGATGGGTCCCGACAACCATACATTTTATGGACCACCATGTCCTTAAACTGGTATTGGACCACCATGTCCTTAAACTGGTAATGGACCACCATGTCCCTAAACTGGAACAATAGAGCCCAAACGCTCTTTTGTCGGATCTAAATGATCCCGTTAAGTTGATCTTAGTCTCAAATCAGACTAACGTATCCTTAACAAATGTTTAAGTTGATCTTAGCCTCAAATATGGCTAACGTATCCTTAAACCAAAACCTTCAAACAGACTTTAGTCCCAAATTGGACTATAGATCTCCCAACAAACTTTGGCTCAAGGGTACATCTCTGAACTCCTCTGACATCTGTCGTTGTAATCCTTCAACGTCGTCAGAGAGGTGATGGGTCCCGACGGTCATACATTCAACGGACCACTATGTCCCTAAACTGGAACAATAGAGCCCAAATGCTCCTTTTTCGGATCTAAAGGATCCTGTTAAGTTGATCTTAGTCTCAAATTAGACTAACGTATCCTTAACAAACGTTTGAGTTGATCTTAGCCTCAAATATGGCTAACGTATCCTCAAACCGAAACCCCAAAACCAAATCTAAGAAAATACGGATTTGGACTAATCCACGTCCTACGGGCGACGACATAACGCAGTCTCCATACACAATCCACGGGCAACCACAAACAAAACAAACACCCACGACACGAAGTGACCATCTGGAGAAGGAGAAAGTTGTTACCGCGATGCGGTAGCGTAATTAACTACAGGGGCTTGCGCCTGCAGGGAAGAGCGTCCCCACAATCAAAAACCCCTCAAACAAGGAGGAATCTGACGAAGTCTGCTACATCGGCCGCATCCGTCTAAACCTTCGATACACGGTGCCATAAATCAACTTGGCATCTTCAGAGAGGTGGACGGATAGCTCCAATTAGCATCTGCCCCGAATCTCAGGCAAGACGTCCATGTCTTGGCCGCCATTCGGAGGGGAACAACCCGCATCCGCGTTCCGAGGAACACGAATACATACTAGAAAAAACCAATCCCAAAACGTACACTAGGATCTGGCTTAAACCAAAGCCCGCTAGTGTTAACTGTCCGGACACTGTACGTGCATAAGTGCACGGATGTGACCGAACCCTGTCGCAAAACCATGCGACCTGTCGCAAAACCATGCGACCTCTACTCTTTTGCCTAAAGGCGAATAGCTTTCTGTGTGGGACTCTAAAGACTCGACACTACGCTGGCAGTGGGTTTAACCACAGACCGCAAGCGGCACTAGCTGTGCGTAACGGTCCCTAGGTAGATGCCGACAAGAAGACTGACGAGGTGAAACCCATCTGAACTCCTACTGAGTCTGACTGTGACAGTCTCCATACAGTCCGGTCTGTTCGTCTGATACATCGCATGGCGGGCCTAGGGGGCGGTAAACGTCAGTCCCCTAATAGCGGTACAAGTCGTGTCGGAGTGAAGCCCAGAACATCCTGAGATAACACTGAAAACCTACCAGTATATCTCACTTGCCCTGGCCAAGGACTACTCGTGTAATGGCTCTCCTAGACACAGCGCGATGTCAACCCCCAATACCGGGAGAGACGAATCCTGTCTAACCGTCACTGCCTCCAAGTGCTTCGGGACTGCACCCAACTACCACCTGTTTGCACGACTCCTTTAAGCCGTGGTAGGGTAGTAATCTAAGTACAGTGGGAACACACTCGAGGCGAAGTGACAATGTCAAGTCAGCGGACTAAGCTGTACTCATGTCACCTGGGAACTGATAACTGACGATAGGTATAGTACCAACCAACGGTTCCCGACGAGTCCTGTCCAGTGTACTCGTAACCCAACGAGCACCCGCATACTATCTCCAGTACGACGTACTGATTTCTGTGGGACAGACCATCTCCCACACTGGGATGAGAAGCGCATACGCTAGTCTACTCCGGAGTATCGATGCCATGTCTCGATAGTCCTGCGACTAGGGACCTGCATAATGATGTGCTTATAGATTACCCGGCCCCCACTAGTGTGACTGCCATCACAACGCTGGTAATCAAGTAAAGATCCTAAGGACTCCACTAATGTGTATAGGTGATATACTAAAATAAACACATGTACACATTGAAGTAGAAACAAACCAAGTAGCATACTAGTATATTGAGCAAGATTGTTTATACAAGGTGAATATCCCAAGCTTCCATTAAGTAATATACAAACTAGTATGATACAGTAATGGCCTCTAGGGCATATACACTAACACAGGGCGCTTCACACAGGCAGATTGAGGTATGCCCTTCTTCTTTACAACTGCCTCATATATTCGGGCAGCCTTCAGAGCTAGGTCGTGGGTTGGGAAATCCCCTGTAGCTAGTGCTACTTGGATCTTCTGATCCAACCCTTGCTGAAATCGTTTAGCCCTGATCCCAGCAGTCGGTATGAGATGTGTCGCGAACCTGTTACGATCTTGTATTAGCTGTGTAGTATGTGATATTAGAAAATCGAATATTTGAGACATCTCTTATCTGCTCAGCATGGTGAATTCAGCATCATACACATCCACGGATTTGCTCCATATAGAGTCTTGTTGCAAGTGGATGAATTGCTGCTCCATGTCAAAACGGGCAATCTCGGGAAAATATTTCGCATCGAACATGTCACGAAATGTCTTCCATTCGATCGACAGGGTAAGTCGGCTTTTTTCAGCCTTCCACCATACTCTGGGGTTATCAGTAAGTTGCAGCTCCGCAACCCTTACCCAAGCAATGTCTGGCACTTGTGCTGCTTCCGGATCGTCTTCGATGGACTGAGCCCATTTTTCAGCCTCCAAGGGGCTCTCTTTTCTAGAGAATTGCTTCGGATGCAATGCCCGGAATTGCTTCACTCCGGGTGCCTCAGTTTCTAAACGGTTCATTAAGATAACGGTCTGCTGCTGTTGTCCCTCCAAGAGGCTCTTGATCGTCTCGAGCAATACCATCTGCTCGTTGATAGGAGCTGCTATGGTAGGTGTAAGTGGAAGAGGTGGTGGAGTGTTGCCATTGACGTTCGTGCTCGTATTGTTGGGAGAATCTATAACCTTGAGAGAAAAATAGGGTTAGGATAGATTCAAGAAATATGAAATGTAAAAAATGTTTAGTTGTTGATTCTTATAATTCTTGTGATATATTGCTTAGGTTTCTATGTAGAACTGACCTGCATGGTCCGCCAACAAAACCTGTCATACCGTGCTTCCCAGCGCACAGAGAAGAAGACGTGACTGGCCCGCTACGTATTTACTCAGAATTAAACATGCTAAGCGTAAATAAGCAATATAATAAATGTACACAAGAAATAACAAAAGATATAAATCAACAACTTTTTATTGATTAAACATTCTTTACAATACAACTGGAAAGTAAATACAATGCTGGAAAGCGATACCTAGACAATGGCATGAACTGAAAGTAAAAGTATATACAAGTAAACTAGAGCTCTGGGTCCTTAATGAACTGCTCCAAATCGCCCTGGCTGGGCTCGATCTCCAGAGAGTCAGGTTCTCTTGACAATATTCCAAATAAAAAGAAATAGAAATGTCGTCAGCGAACAATCGCTCGGTAAGTCCCAAAAGAGAGATATAAATAGAATGGACAAATAAAGAGAATATAATTGTATAATGTTGGTTTGTTATGCTAACGTAGTTTTTTGTAGTTCGGTACAGAATGTGCCAGTGTATACGAGAGGAGTCCAACTTGCTCCGTGAACTAAGGTATATGCAGTACAAGGCCCCGTCAAAACCCACGGGACAACGGCAACGGATATTCAGGTTAGGTGTATTATAGTGACCATTATCGTGCCACTTTTAACACATTCCGTACCAGTCTACCCTTTTAAAACCCTGTAATGTATATTGTATTGATTGTATTGTTTTGTAGATATAAGACTTGCTGAGACCATTGTTCCCCTCCGAAAGACGCGGCGGACAGGACTGCGATGTCCTGACGCTGGGGTTCGGGGCAGATGCTATTTGGTTTTATCTGTCCACCTCTCCAAAGATGCCAAGTTGATTTATGGCACCGTGTATCGGAGGTTGAGACGGATGCGGCCGATGTAGCAGACTTCGTCAGATCCCCCTCGCTTGAGGGGTTTTTGATTGTGGGGACGCTCTTCCCTGCAGGCGCAATCCCCTGCAGTTAATTACGCTACCGCATCTCCGTAACAACTTTCTCCTTCTCCAGAATTTCACTTCGTGTCGTGTGTGTTTGTTTTGTTTATGGTTGCCCGTGGATTGTATACGGAGACTGAGTAATGCCGTCGCCCGTAGGACGTGGATTAGTCCAAATCCGTATTTACTTAGATTTGGGTTTGGTGTTTTTAGTTTAAGGATACGTTAGTCGTATTGAGACTAAGATCGAGTTAAACGTTCGTCAAGGATACGTTAGTCCTGTTTTGGACTAAGATCAACTTGACGTGGTGATCCATTTAATATATGGCCGTCGGGACTCATCACCTCTCTGACGTCGTTGAAGGATTACAACGATGGATGTCAGAGGAGTTCAGAGATGTACCCTTGAACCAAAGTTGATTTGGAGTTTTATCATTCATTTAAATGTCTAAGGATACGCTAGCTGTATTTGGGGCTAAGATCAACTTAAACGGGACTGTTTAGATCCGTCAAAAGAGCATTTGGAGGCTCTGTTGTTCCAGTTTAGGGACATAGTGGTCCGTAGGTAGTTTAGGGACGTTGCGGTCCATGCTCCAGTTTAGGGATGTTGCGGTCCATGCTCCAGTTTAGGGACGTGGTGGTCCATATTCCAGTTTAAGGACGTGGTGGTCCGTATTCCAGTTTAGGAACATGGTGGTCCATGTTCCAGTTTAAGGACGTAGTGGTCCATATTCCAGTTTAAAGACGTGGTGGTCCGTTATTAGTTTAAGGACGTTTCGGTCCGATATTAGTTTAAGGACGTTTCGGTCCACGAGTTTAAGGACCCAGCAGTCCATCTTGATGTGTGGTCGTCGGGACCCGTCACCTCTCTGACGTCGTTGAAGGATTACAACGATCGGTGTCAGAGGAGTTCGGAAATGTACCCTCGAACCGGAGGTAAATTGATTTAAGAAAGCAATCTTGCTCAGTCAATTTAATTTAAGGACTTACGGCCAAAATTGGGCTAAGTCCAGTTGAAAATGTTCAACATTTTGTTTGCTTTTGCATTGCATTTCTTTTTATTTTTATTTGGGCTTTGCCCAGAAAAGATGCAGAGCATCAATTTGTTTTGGGTTCTGCCCTTTATAAATGATGCAGAGCATCAATTTTATTTGGGCTCTGCCCTTTTATTGCTTTGCAATTTATTTTGGCCTGCTTGGTCTTTTTGATTTGGGCATGGCCCTTTAGCAAAAGAAATGCATTGCATTTATCAGGCGCTTTGCGCCAATCAAAGAGCGCAAGCGCTTGTGGTATTGACACGTGTCACGCAGGCGCAGTGCGCTTCGCCAATGCACTGCGCTTGCGCTGCTGACACGTGGCGCGCTCTGGTGGGTTGCGCCAGTTTCAGAGAGCAATGCTCTATTTTAAAAGCACATAGCGCAAGTTGTTCTGGAGCTGATACGTGGCGCTCTCTGGTGGCTTGCGCCAACCCAAGAGCGCAACAGTACAGATTTACAAATGCAAGGCACTGTTTTAATATCTTGATCCAATTTTGGATTCAAGAAAAGAATCTTTTTAAGATTCCAGAACCAGTGGTTCATCAAAAGGCAATGCCTTTGTGTAGATCAAATGATCTAATAAAGAAGTATATTACTTCTTATTTTATTCTTATTATTTGATCTTTTCTTTTTATTTTAAGATCTTGATCTTGTTCTTAGATCATTGATCTTTTCAGAAGAAATTCTTCTTTTCAAAGGTTTACCTTCTTTTCTTTCTGATTTCTTCTCAAACTTTCTTTTTAGGAGTTCTCTGAATTCTTTCTCTGTTTCTCTGTCAATGTTCTCTCTTCTTCTCTTTTTTTTATTTTAGAAAGAAGGATCATTGGTCGTTGGGACCCACCACCTCTCCGACGACACTGAGAGATTACAGTGCCATATATCGAAGGTGTAGAGGGATGTACCCTTTGAACCATGTCTCACTCATTAGGGGGGAAGAACAGGCTGGAGCTTAAGCTTCTCGCTGCTGAAAAGGCTTCTTTGCGTTGGGCGCACGTGCGTCGCACGTTTTGGGCGCACGTGCGTCGCACGTGTTGGGCGCTCATATTTGCACGTAGCGCACAGGGATCTTGCGCATATGCGCATTATGAGGGGGGGAGCAAGCTCCTATGGAGAACGAGTATCCTTTTAATTGAATATTCTCATGTGATGCACACGTGCGTTGCACGTGGTGCGCGCGTGGCGGGCACACGTGCGTTGCACGTGGCGCACATGCGCATTATGAGGAGAAGCAGGGCTTCTATATATGGAGAACAGGCTCCTTTTAATATTATTAAATGTTCTCATGTGGTGCGCACGTGCGTTGCCGTGGTGCGCGCGTAGCGAACACACGTGCGTTGCACGTAGCGCACATGCGCATTATGAGGAGAAGCAGGGCTTCTATATACGGAGAACAGGCTCCTTTTAATATTATTAAATGTTCTCATATGGTGCGCACGTCCGTTGCACGTGGTGCGCGCGTGGCGAGCACACGTGCGTTGCATGTAGCGCACATGCACATTATGAGGAGAAGCAGGGCTTCTATATATGGAGAACAAGCTCCTTTCAATATTATTAAATGTTCTCATGTGGTGCGCACGTGCGTTGCACGTAGTGCCGCATGGCGGACACACGTGCGTTGCATGTAGCGCACATGGCGTTTGCGCATATGCGCATTATGGAGGAGCATGCTCCTATCTTGGAGAACTGAGCTCCTTTGGAGAACTAAGCTCCTTTGAATATTGAATCCTTTGAGGATTTTACTCTACCTTTCTAAGAGGTATCCCCTCTTATTTATATGGGAGTGGTAGAGAAGCCATCTCTCCTTTTCCCGATGTGGGACTAAAAAATGCATTCCCCATGTAGTAGAGCATTACTTTAGATTACACGTGTATAACACATTTGCTCATAACTTTTGATCTCGGATGAATTATGAGGCCCATAATATATCAAATCGAAGGTATTTTCGAGATGCTTTCAATATCATTAGAATTTAGCTGTTTTTCGTTCCGGAGTTTGTCAAAATACAGCTCGGAAAATACTGGTTCGCATCTTCTTCCTTAGATCACATGTGCATAGACATTTGCTCATAACTTTTGATCCCGGATGAATTATGAGGCCCATAATATATCAAATCGAAGGTTTTTTCGAGATTCTTTCAATACCATCATAATTTAACAGTTTCTCATTGGGGAGTTTATCAAAATACAGGCCGGAAGATACTGGTTCGCATTTTCTTAAGCGTATCGCTGCCATTTGATACCTTGGACTCTTTTGCGCGGAAATTTTTGGCGGGAACAAATGCCCCCCACTACTTTGCCCACTTAAGTATATATGTGGGTGAAGTAGTGCAGAGTAATGCATAGCGTATGACCAGTTTTGGGTTGGTATATAACTTTCAGAATCTTGATCTGAAAAGATAACGAGCGGACACAAGCGTCGTCATTTATCTTTGACTCAAATCTCGACTCTTAAAAGATATAGTTCCAAACTCTCAATTCCATAAGCCGCACCCTTTTATTTCTTTATGTTTTACTATGGTGTGAAGTAGTTTATACGCTCATGAGTAACTTCTCCATTTCAGTGGCATGTAGGTTTAGCAAGTGTGGCTCGTAGATGGTCCATCTTAACCTCTTTATAGGACAGTAATGGTTTAGAAGACAGGGATAGGATCTGCCACCTAAGACTTTTCAACTTTATGAGCCGTGAGGGTCTCATAAAGGCTTTTCTCCCTACGGATCGAGAGGATCTCATAGGTGTATTTTCTCCTTAGTAATCGTGAGGATTCCTAAGTATGTTTTCTCTTATAGGTCGTAAGGATCCTGTAAGAGAATTTTCCCTTTTACGAGTCGAGAGGACACGTAAGCGGTTGTTTCCCTCCTTGTCGAAACTCGACTTCGGAGAGTGAGACCCGTGAATAGTATGCAAGAGACCGGTTTAGATCGACTTGCAGGGTCCCATTGTTCAGGAAGCAAGTTTTTTAGTCCCTGCTGCCTGAGGCTTCATCTTGCAAGTTGAGACGAATCGGGAATTTCCCGCGGAGGCACTGGTTGTCCTGCGAGCCGACGCGAATCAGGAGGCTCTCATCAAGGATTGTTTGTATCCGTGAGTCGAGGGATTTTCTAGGGATTATTTGTTTCCCTAGCGCCAAGGATTATTTATTTCCTTGGGGTTGAAACGAGTCGAGAATTTCCCACGGAGGCACTGGTTGCTCTGCGAGTCGACGCGGATCAAGAGGCTCTCGTCAAGGAGTGTGTGTATCCGTGAGTCGAGGAATTTGCTTCCCTAGAGCCAAGGATTATTTGTTTCCCTAGCGCCAAGGATTATTTGTTTCCTTAGGGTTTGAAACGAGTCGAGAATTTCCCACGGAGGCACTGGTTGCTCTGCGAGTTGACGCGGATCAGGAGGCTCTCGTCAAGGAGTGTTTGTATCCGTGAGTCGAGGAATTTGCTAAGGATTATTTGTTTCCCTAGCACCAAGGATTTTTTGTTTCCTTGGGGTTTGAAACGAGTCGAGAATTTCCCACGGAGGCACTGGTGGCTCTGCGAGTCGACGCGGATCAGGAGGCTCTCGTCAAGGAGTATTTGTATCCGTGAGTCGAGGAATTTGCTAAGGATTATTTGTTTCCCTAGCGCCAAGGATTATTTGTTTCCTTGGGGTTTGAAACGAGTCGAGAATTTCCCACGGAGGCACTGGTTGCTCTGCGAGTCGACGCGGATCAGGAGGCTCTCGTCAAGGAGTGTTTGTATCCGTGAGTCGAGGAATTTGCTAGGAATTATTTGTTTCCATAGCGCCAAGGATTATTTGTTTCCTTGGGGTTTGAAACGAGTCGAGAATTTCCCACGGAGGCACTGGTGGCTCTACGAGTCGACACGGATCAGGAGGCTCTCGTCAAGGAGTGTTTGTATCCGTGAGTCGAGGAATTTGCTAGGGATTATTTGTTTCCCAAGCGCCAAGGATTATTTGTTTCCTTGGGGTTTGAAACGAGTCGAGAATTTCCCACGGAGGCACTGGTGGCTCTGCGAGTCGACGCGGATCAGGAGGCTCTCGTCAAGGAGTGTTTGTATCCGTGAGTTGAGGAATTTGCTAAAGACGCTAGTTTCTTCGGAGTTGGACTGAACCGTCAAGATTTGGCTTCGTCTTCTGGCGGAGCCTGTTGGGAAAGTATGGTTCCCTCTTTGTTTACGCCCTTGGATTGTATACAGGGATCGATGTGATCTTAACTGTAGGGCCAAAGTTTTATCATTTCTTCTTCTTTTTTTATTTTATTTCCGCGATGCTCTATCATTTCAGCTTTTATATCGCAAAGGTCGCGATTGCCCAATCATTTCGGCTATTTCTCGCGGTGCCCAATCATTTCGGCTGTTTATTTTGTTTTCACTCGCTGCTTTTTATTGCGAGTTGCCCAATCATTTCGGCTATTTTGCATGCATACATTTTTACTTGCTGCTTTTTATTGCAAGTTGCCCTATCATTTCGGCTATTTCGTATGCATGTGCGGCCTATTGGCTTTTTGCTGTAAACCAATTTCGGCATCAGCACCGCTACAACTGGGATATTACCAGGAGCGAATCATCATCTGCCTCTGTCAATGTCGAACAAAGGTGGCTTAGCGACCAGGGTTAGGGTCCTGTCGACTAAGGCTTTTGACTTCATGAGCCGTGAGGGTTTCACGAAGTTATTTCTCCCTACAAGTCGTAAGGATCTTGTAGGTGTATTTTCTCCTTAGGACTCGTGAGGATTCCTAAGTGTTCGTTTTCTCTGTAAGTCGTAAGGATCCTACAGGAGGGTTTTCTCCTCATAAATCGAGAGGATTTACAAGGGTCATGCGAACATATCCCCAGTCATGAATGAGACTTGGTTAGGGAAATGTTTATTCCCGCCCGTGGATTATATACAAGGGTCAGTATTGAGCCACTTGTAGGGCAATATCGGAAGTTGTGGGGGTTGCTTAAGCACAGGTTTAGGTCTCTGTAACTTAAGACTTTCAACTCTTATGAGCCGTGAGGGTCCCATAAGAGAGTTCTCCTTATGAGTCGTGAGGATCTCGCAAGTGTATTTTCTCCTTAGGAATCATGCGGATCCCTAAGTGTGCTGCTCCCTTATGAGTCGTAAGGATCTCACGCGGGTGGTTTCTCCTTACAAGGTCGAGAGGACCTTGTAAGTGTCCTTTAACGAGGTTGCGTCCTTTCGGGTTTTCACAAACACTCGCCGGTAGTCCTGCTGTTTTTACTCACGGAGCCCTTTCGGGTTTTCATCCGTGCCCATTTTGCTTATGGACATACCGTTTTTTATTCTTTTTCTTTTTCTTTTTTTTTACGAGGTCGCGCCCTTTCGGGTTTTCACGAACACTCGCCGGTAGCCCTGCTGTTTTTACTCACGGAGCCCTTTCGGGTTTTCATCCGTGCCCTTTTTTGCTTATGGACATACCATTATTATTTATTATATATTTTTTTATTTTATTATTTTTTTTATTCATCTCGTCAGCCTAAGGATGTTGCGGTAGTAGTTTAAAGACGTTTCGGTCTGCTATTAGTTTAAGGACATTTCGGTCCGTTATTTGCTGATAGAGTTTGAGCTTAGGAAGATAGCGAGCGGACATAGTCGTCGTCATCTACCATTGGCCTAGGCTGTGGCTCATTAAGCGTAGTATCTCTTTAGGAAGCGACCGTTTATCGGCCTGAAAGGCCTTTCACCGTGCACATCTATGAGTAGATAGGCCCCACCCTGGTAGACCTTATCTATGATGTACGTGCCTTCATAGTTTGGCTCAAATTTTCCCCGCTTGGCGCGATTGGGAATCATAGGCCTTTTGACCACTAGCACAAGTTCGCCTTAGCGGAATGTCCTCGGTCGGGTCAATCTTTCATATGAGCGCGTCATCTTTGCTTTATAAGCTTCCAGATTTTGTTGCGCTATGAGCCGGGTTTCATCAAGGGCGTCAAGCTCCTCAAGCCTAAGGTGAGCATTTTCTTCGTCCGTTAGCTCGTGGTGGACTGCCACTCGTAAAGAGGGTAATTCTATCTCGAGGGGGAGTACTGCTTCCGTCCCAAATACCAACGCGTACGGCGTTGTGTTCGTGGCCGTCTTGAACGTAGTTCGATACGCCCAAAGAGCCTCTTGCAGTCTCTCGTGCCAGTCTTTCTTATTTCGGGACACCGTTTTCTTCATGATTTTTGTCAGGGTCTTGTTGAAGGCTTCAGCTAGACCATTGGCTCGCGGATTATAAACCGAGGAATATCTCCAGTCTATATTGTGCTGTTGCGCGAAGCGACTGATCTTGTGGCTTCTGTAGGCTGGCCCGTTATCGGAGATGATCCGTCTTGGCGTTCCAAACCGATATATGACGTGCGTCTTGAAGAAATGGAGGATATTCTCCGTCTTCACTTCCCTCAGTGGTACCGCTTCTGCCCATTTGGAGAAGTAGTCAGTCGTCGCCAGGATGAAACGATGTCCTCTAGACGATGCTGGTTCGATGGGGCCGACTATATCAGTCCCCCACATCTCGAATGGCCAGCTAGCCACTGTTGGATGTAGTGGATTTGGATCCTGGTGGATGAAGTCCCCATGAATTTGGCATGAATGGCATTGCTTCGCATATTCGAGGCAGTCCTGAATCATCGTGGGCCAGTAGTAGCCCATCCGTTTGATCTTCAACTTTATCTTTGGGCCTGCTTGGTGAGAACCGCAGAGTCCGTCGTGAACTTCCTGGACGACCCTTTTCACTTCGTCAGGTCCTAAGCATCTCAGCCACAAAGAATCAAATGACCTCTTGTATAGAGTATCATTGACGAAGGCGAAAGACAGAGCTCGTTTCATGAGCTGATGTCTTGTGGATGCTTCTTCGGGCATTCAGTGGGACTTGAAGTAATCTATGAAGACTTCTCTCCAATCCCCGGTATTTTCCCAATCTTTTACTTGCAGGGTCGTCTGCTCGTTCGCTCCTTTTCCTTCGGATGATTCCGGAGATACTTCTGCTGGGGAAAACACTCGACGGTTTTACACCATGATTCTAACGTCATCGAGGTTTTCGTCAGCCAGTTCTTTAGCAAGTTTGGCCAACGCGTCTGCTTTGCTGTTTTCCGCGCCCGGTATGTTTTCCAAAGTATAAGAGGGGATTTGGGTCAATAGCTGTTGCACCTTTTCTCCATACTTCACCAATTCTGGTTTGCATGTCTAGTAGTCGCCGTTTACTTGACTAACGACCAGTTGGGAGTCTCCATCTATGAGGAGATTTCCAATTCCCATGTCGATGGCGATCTCGAGGCCTGCTATTAGAGCTTCGTATTCGGCTTCATTATTTGTTCTCGGCTCTGTTAGGGAGAAAGCAAAGCGCATTATCCCTCCTTGTGGAGTCACAAAGATGAGCCCTACGCCCGATTTGATTATAGGGGTACTTTGTTTGCGCTTCTTCACGGAGGATGCTCCGTCGAAATAAAGCTCCCATCAGGTATTATCACCGTCGATCGCATAAAATGCATGTTCATCTGGAAGATCGCAATTCAGAGGAGAATCGGCGGGTATGGGATGCTCAGCGAGGAAGTCGACGATGGCCTGGCCTTTCACTGCCTTGAGAGGTTGATACATTATTGAAAACTCCATCAAGAGTAGGGCCCATTTAGCGAGTCGTCCCGTCAATATGGCCTTTGAAATCAAGTATTTAAGGGGGTCCATCTTTGAAATGAGACGGACCTCATGCGCCAACGCATAGTGCCTGAGCTTTGTTATCGCGAAGATCAACGCCGGGCAGTGTTTTTCAATGGGGGAGTAGTTGTTTTCCGCCCCCAGTAGAACTCGACTTAAGTAAAAGAGTGCTCTTTCTTTCCCTTGGTCGTTCTCTTGTGCCCATAATGCGCATAAAGAGCCTTCGAGGGCAGTCGTTGTTAGTGTTTATGCCCTAGAAGGCATTACTGTATCATACTAGCTTGTATATTACTTAATGGAAGCTTGGGATATTCACATGTATATAACAGTCTTGCTAAACATGGTAGTATGCTACTTGGTTTTTCTATCTTAATATGTGAGTGTACGTATTGATAGAGCTCTTAGGATCTTGCTTGTCTACCAGCGTTGTGATAGCAGTCACACTAGTGGGGGCTGGGTAGTCTACAAGCACATCCTTATTCAGGTCCCTGGTCGTTGGATTATCGAGACAGAGCATCGATACTCCGGAGTAGACTGGTGTGTACGCTTCTCATCCCAGTTGGGGAGATGGTCTGTCCCACAGCCGTCAGTACGTCGTACTGGAGATAGTATGCAGGTGCTCGTTAGGTTACGGGTACACCGGACAGGACTCACAGGGAACTGTTGGTTGGTTTGATACCAGTCGTCAGTGAACAGTTCCCAGGTGACATGAGTACAGCGTAGTCCGCAGACTTGACACTGCTACTTCGCCTCGAGTGTGTCCCACTGTTCTTAGATTGCTACCCTACCACGGCTCAAAGGAGTCGTGCAAACAGGTAGCAGTTGGGTGCAGTCCCGAGCACTTGGAGGCAGTGGCGGTTAGACAGGATTCGTCCCTCCCGGTATTGGGAGTAGATATCGTGCTGTGTCAGAGAGCCATTACGCAAAGTCCCTGGCCAGGGCAAGCGAGATTTGCTGGTAGGTTCCAGTAGTTTCTCAGGGTGTAATGGGCTTCACTCCGACACGACTTATACCGCTATTAGGGGACTGACGCTTGCCGCCCCCCTAGGCCCGATATGCGATAGTCTTGGACGAACGGACCGGACTGTATGGAGATTGTCACATCAGACTCAGTAGGAGTTCGGATGGGTTTTCTCATCGGCCTTCTTATCGACAACTACCTGGGGACCGTTACGTACAGCTAGTGCCGCTTGCGGTCTGTGGTTAAACCCACTGCCAGCGTAGTAGTCGAGTCTCTAGAGTCCCACATAGAGAGTTTCCTACTCCAGGCGAAACGATATAGAGGTTGCATGGTTTTGCGACAAAGGGTTCGGACGCATACGTGCGTTTACGCGCGTACGACTTTCGGACAGTTTTTACCAGTCGGCTTTGGTTTAAGCCAGTTACTGGTATCCGGTTATTGGATTTTTACAGTCTAAAGTTTTTCCGTATTTTTTACGGATCGGAGGGCGTTCTCGTAATTGTTCGAGAAGCTTCTAGAAGATGGTGACTAAGGAGGGTTATGTGTCATATTCATTAAATGAGATTATGAGTCATGGTGGTGATTCATTCATTTCATTAATGCACATTTATTGCTTAATGACTCATGCTAATGAATCACCACTAGATATTTTATGAAGCATGATTTATCATCACTCTTTATTCTTTTCTCATTATTAGAAAATGCTTCATAATATATCATGATACACTCTCTCTCATCTTATTATCTTATCTCACATTCTCTCTCCTCAAGCTCTCATCTTCAAACCCTAATCCTTACACCTCATGAGTTGAGATCAAAGGATTAGTTAGACTAAACAATCCATAACCATCACTCTATCTCATCCTAACTTCTTTGATTAGCAATCCAAGAAGGTTAGTTGCCTCAAGTTCAGAGATTTAGCTTGGAGTTTCGCTCTCGGGTGGATCGTCTACTACCTAGAGAAGGCCAAGGAGAACAAGGAGATCGTAAAGACGAAGGACTAGTTTTCATTAGGTATAATCCCTTAACACTATAGTTTAGTATAGCTATGTGTTCGGTTATTATTTGTTTAGCTTCGATTTAAGCGGTTAGTCGATGTTCGTTCTTTAAACATGATCGTTTTTGAAAATTCTGCCTCCCCATAAGTACTGGGGTGAAGTACATCGACTTACAGTGGTATCAGAGCCTCGCTAAACAATAAATAACTTAATTGCAAATTTGTACGAATTTCGAACGGAAAAACGAAGCCGAAAAACCCTAATTCTGTCAAGTTTCTGTCGAAGTTAAAATGAAGTCCTAAAATTTTTCTGGTGTGTTCAGAGAGCTTGACATGACCACAGGAGAACACCCAAGAAATTTGAGCCCATGATTCGGCTAAAGCACCGCGGAAGGGCGGCGGATCCTACCGATCCGCCGCGCTTGCGCGGCCGAGTTGCCGAGTCATGGACTCATCTTTCTTGTGTGGGTCCCCTGTGATATTTGGGGTTTTCTGGAATATTTAATAATTGCTCAGGTTATTGTTTAACAGAGCAGATTTTGGAGCAATATTGATGTTGTTTAATCGATCGAAATTGTACAGTATTTGCATATTGGATTATATCTGTGATTGTTTAATGTGTTCGTAAACCTCCCCTAACTGCTAGTATGTCGGTTAGCAGGGGGTTGCACATTTCTGAAATGGTTATATCTGTTTGTGCATATAAACTGTATTGGACTGTTGTGGTGTATAGCCGGGGTTTGCAATGGGTTATTGTTTAATTCATTTGTTGTGAATGTAATTTGTTGTAATATTATTTTCGCGGGGCACTTCCAGGTTGCGGTTGTAGCCACCGTTGTATTATTTCATTTTACTGTTTTTGCTCCTAGGACTGACCCAAGGTGGGGTACACAAACTGCCGGGCGGGTAGTTTGCCGTACCCGTAGGGGTCGAGGGTGGGGTAACGGCTATTCATCACAACTGTGTAATCTGTCTTTTCTTGCAGGCTCAAAAGAAATACAGATTCCTTGCAAATCCAATATTGTTTATCTGTGTTCTGGAATGAATATCATTGTTTCAGACGAATGTAAAATATCTATATTTATTGTAGCTATTTAGACGTCACTTATGTTTTACACCCGCGCTAGCCCAGCCCCCGCTCTGTCGTTAGTTAAGTAACCTAACGGGTGATGACGGGACCCCGTGGCGAATGCGGATGGCATAAGAGGACGTTGTATTTTCGTTGTTTTCTGCAATGATAGGTTAATGATGGGACGCATTATCTATAATGCAAAGTAAAACAAACCAAAGTTTAAATCGTTGGAACAATTTAAAAGAAACCACTCGGTTATTTTTAAAACAGATATTTTTAAATGCGGAGCTTTAACCACTCCTTTTAAAAGCTATCAGGTTCCTTCGGTTATATCAAGTTCACTACGTTCACGGTTTCGCCAAAACCAGTCGTAGCCCTCCGTCATTTCATTTGGGTATTCAGTAGTATTCAAGCTATGCAGTTTTGGCCAACGTCATGGCATAGTGTTTGGTAGCTGCTGGGTATTTATTTGTTGCATAGATAGATGAGTTGATTTGGGACAGTCGTATTATCATTTGGCCAACGTCAGGGATATATACGGATGGGTTCAAATTAACAAGATAATGATGGGTAGAACTTGACATGTGACTTATGACATTTTGACCAACGCCAAGGTCATAAGAGCATGGGGCAAAAATCCATATCGGGAATTTCTAAAGAAACTGAAATTTGCAAAGAGATGCATACCATTTTGAGTTTGATGAATGTTGGTAGCATTCCTACAACATTATCAGACGATGATATTTGGATCCCGATCCTACTGTGAGTATATGCTACTTATCAGGATATTCGTCACTTAACGATCAATGCTATAAACCTAGTAGGTGTCCAGAAAAGTGTCAGCGGGGTTACGCCCCCAGAGAAAAGAGGTTATTTAATTAAGGAACTTCGCGAAAGCGTTGGAAAACCTCCCTCGAAGTATCGACACCGGCCTGGCTGAACGGTTAAGCAAGTATTGTACGGTGAGAATAGTCTTGGCTAATTCTTCTTTTATGGTTTGAGGAAGGATTCGAGAAACAGTGGGAGCCATCCAGTTTAGATAAACTAAAAACCACTCTAAACTTGCAAGAGCATCATGCTAAAGAGTTTTCTTCTCTCTCTCCTAATTGCAGCGACCCTGAAAATGACTGGACTTAAGTTACTTTTAGAGAAAAATATACTGACGGGGCCAAACTATAAAGATTGGCTGCGGAATGTCAAAATGGCTTTGACCTATGACAAACTGGGATACGTCCTCACCGCTACGGCACCTGCTGTCCCTGGTCCCAAATCCAGCAATGCGGATAAGGAAATCCGCAAAACCTGGGATTTAGATTGCGCGAGAGCCAAGTGCATCGTGCTTGCCTCGATGAACAATGAACATCAGAGGAGGCACGAGGATATGTCCTTAGATGGCATATTTCTCCATACAAAGGAACTTTATGGAGAGCAATCTCGTATAGCAAGATACGAGACCTCTAAGAAATTGTTTCGAGCGAGGTTGGTTGTCGGGTCATCGGTAGGTGAACATGTCCTACAGATGATTGGCTACATAGAAGAGCTCGCAGACCTTGGGACGACTTTGGATAATGAGCTCTATACAGACCTTGTTCTCCAGTCCCTTCCTCCCACCTACGCCCAGTTTATCCTCAACTTCAATCTTCAAGGAAAAGAAGTTGAACTTGCGGAACTCCTGAACATGTTAAGGAGTGCGGAGGGCACCTTGCAGAAGGCAAGGGAAACACCCGCTATGTTTGTTGGCGGTTCATCTTCTTCCGGGTCCAAGGCTAGGGCCAAAGGAAGGAAGAAGAAGGCCGCACCCAGACCTAGAGGAGGTGTTAGTAAGGTGGGAGGGAAGGGAAAGAAAAAGAAAGCAGTACCGATAGTTGGTCAGGATGAGTGCTTCCATTGTCACAGGAAAGGGCACTGGAAGAAGGATTGCAAGGCGTGGAACGCCAAGAACCAGGAACCGAAGCAAGCTGTGGCTTCGACTTCAGGTGTGTTTGTAATTGAGAATTGTCTGTCGATCAACTCTACTTCCTGGGTATTGGATACCGGATCAGGATCTCATATTTGCAATTCATTGCAGGCACTGAGAAACCGTAGAGTGCTGAAGGAAGGTGATATGATCCTCAGGGTTGCTAACGGAGCTAGCGTGGGAGCTGCGTCCGTCGGGGATTATCACCTAGGATTGACGAGTGGACACATTTTGGTTTTACATAACTGTTATTTTGTACCCAGCTTAATGTGTAATATCATATCAGTTTCCTTGTTATCAAATAAAGGTTATGATTTCACGTTTGTAAGAGATGTTGTCAACATCCACCTTAATCATGGTTTGATTGGGTCCGGTACTCTAAATAATGGCATATATGTTTTAAACCAACTCCAAATTTTCAATGTCCAGAACACACTAAAAAGAAAGTCTCCAGATTTGAATAAAGCTTTCTTATGGCATTGTAGACTGGGTCACATTAATGAGAGAAGGTTGACTAAGTTGCATAGAGAAGGATATTTGGACACGTTCGAATATCAAACTTATGACACTTGTCAATCTTGTCTCAAAGGAAAGATGACAAAGACTCCATTTACTGGACAAGGAGTAAGAGCGAGCGAGCTCTTAGGACTCATACACAGCGATGTATGTGGTCCAATGTCTACACATGCGAAAGGTGGTTATTCCTACTTCATTACTTTTACAGATGATTTCTCTAGGTATGGATATGTTTTCTTAATGAAGCATAAATCAGAGGCCTTTGAGAAATTCCTGGAATTCAAGAGTGAAGCGGAAAACCAAACAGGCAAAAGTATTAAGACACTGAGATCTGATCGAGGTGGAGAATACTTAAGTGCCGAGTTCCTAGGTTACCTAAAAGAGAAAGGAATTCTCTCTCAGCTTACTCCTCCATACACTCCACAGCACAACGGTGTATCGGAGAGACGGAATCGAACCCTATTGGATATGGTACGATCCATGATGAGTAATGCTGAGTTACCGTGATCTTTCTGGGGATATGCGCTAGAATCAGCGGCATATATTTTGAACAGAGTTCCAACCAAAACTGTGCCTACCACACCATATCAGATGTGGAGTGGGAAGAAACCCTATCTTCAGTATATAAGGATTTGGGGATGTCCAGCTTTTGTAAAAAAGCAGCATGTGGACAAGCTCGAGGCACGATCAGTACTGTGTAAGCTTGTAGGATATCCAAAGAACTCCAAGGGATATTGCTTCTATTACGCAGAGGAACAAAAGGTTTTTGTTTCTCGTAATGCCCATTTTCTAGAACAACAAGTTTTAGAAAAGGATACAAATGGGAGCGAAATAGAACTGGAAGAAATTCCAGAACCACAAGCTGCTACTGAAAGTTTGGTAGAACCAGAGGTTCAAGAAGAACAGAACATTCCCGCACCCCTCCGCAGGAGTAGTAGGCCGTCTCATCCGCCTGAGAGATACTACGGTTTTCTCATAGACGGGGATAGAGAGGATTGCATCATAGATGATGATGAACCTACTGACTTCCAGCAGGCCATCCAGAGCGGCGACTCGGTACGATGGCTAGATGCAATGCGGACCGAGATGGAGTCCATGTACACCAACAAAGTATGGACTTTGGACTTTGCTCCAGATGGGGTAAAACCCATAGGATGCAAATGGATCTTCAAGAAAAAGATTGGTGTAGATGGACAGGTGGAAACCTATAAGGCTAGACTTGTTGCAAAGGGTTTTCGTCAAAGACCTGGTTTGGACTATGACGAAACCTTTTCTCCAGTGGCTATGCTCAAATCCATTCGGGTCCTTCTTGCTATTGCTGCCTTCCATGATTATGAAATCTGGCAGATGGACGTAAAGACGGCTTTTCTGAATGGAAATTTAGAAGAGAGCGTCTATATGGATCAGCCAGAAGGTTTCAATCAGAGTGGGAGCAGCGGGAAAGTATGCAAGCTGCTTAAGTCTATTTATGGACTAAAGCAGGCATCGCGGAGTTGGAACATCTGTTTTGATGAGACAGTCAAAGAATATGACTTTATCAAAAATCCAGATGAGCCGTGCATATATAGTAAAGTTGTAGCCAGAAGTGTCGTATTCCTCGTCTTGTACGTGGATGACATTCTATTGATAGGAAATGACATTCCTATGCTACAATCTGTCAAAGGATTCTTGTCACACAGGTTCTCCATGAAATACCTGGGTGATGCCTCTTACATTCTGGGGATCCGGATCTATCGTGATAGATCCAAGAGGATGTTGGGACTTTCACAGTCCAGGTATATCGACACTGTACTGAAAAGATTCAGTATGGAAGATTCTAAGCGCGGTAATCTACCGGCTTGTCACGGAATCACCCTCTCCAAAGAGATGTCTCCCAAGACTGATTTGGAAAGGGAACGCATGTCTATTATACCCTACGCTTCTGCGGTAGGCTCTATAATGTATGCGATGTTGTGTACCAGACCAGATGTAGCTTACGCACTGAGCGTGGTAAGCCGGTATCAGTCGGACCCAGGGGAGAAACACTGGATAGCAGTAAAGAACATTCTCAAGTACCTGAGGAGGACTAAGGAGATGTTCTTGGTTTACGGCGGAAAAGACCTCAGGTTGGAGGCCTTTGCTGATTCCGGCTTCCAAAGTGATAAGGACGATTCCAAGTCCATGTCGGGTTATGTCTTTACCCTCAATGGAGGGGCGGTGTGCTGGAAGAGCTCCAAGCAGGACACCGTTGCCGACTCGACGATGGAAGCGGAGTATATAGCTGCTTGCGATGCCGCAAAAGAAGCAGTCTGGATGAAGAAGTTCCTAACAGAACTTCAGGTGGTTCCTACCATAGTTGATACAATACCTCTGTATTGCGACAACAACGGAGCTATAGCTTTAGCGAAGGAACCAAGGTCCCATCAGAAGTCCAGACACATCTTGAGGCGGTATCACCTGATCAGGGAGATCATTGATCGTCAAGAGATCGAAGTTCGGAGAGTTGCTTCAGAAGAGAACATTGCTGATCCATTCACGAAGGCCCTTCCTCAGATTCAGTTCGTGAGGCTGCTCGTGATCATTGGTCTACGATATGCCAGTACATGGCCCTAGTGCAAGTGGGAGATTGTTAGTGTTTATGCCCTAGAAGGCCATTACTGTATCATACTAGCTTGTATATTACTTAATGGAAGCTTGGGATATTCACATGTATATAACAGTCTTGCTAAACATGGTAGTATGCTACTTGGTTTTTCTATCTTAATATGTGAGTGTACGTATTGATAGAGCTCTTAGGATCTTGCTTGTCTACCAGCGTTGTGATGGCAGTCACACTAGTGGGGGCTGGGTAGTCTACAAGCACATCCTTATTCAGGTCCCTGGTCGTTGGATTATCGAGACAGAGCATCGATACTCCGGAGTAGACTGGTGTGTACGCTTCTCATCCCAGTTGGGGAGATGGTCTGTCCCACAGCCGTCAGTACGTCGTACTGGAGATAGTATGCAGGTGCTCGTTAGGTTACGGGTACACCGGACAGGACTCACAGGGAACTGTTGGTTGGTTTGATACCAGTCGTCAGTGAACAGTTCCCAGGTGACATGAGTACAGCGTAGTCCGCAGACTTGACACTGCTACTTCGCCTCGAGTGTGTCCCACTGTTCTTAGATTGCTACCCTACCACGGTTCAAAGGAGTCGTGCAAACAGGTAGCAGTTGGGTGCAGCCCCGAGCACTTGGAGGCAGTGGCGGTTAAACAGGATTCGTCCCTCCCGGTATTGGGAGTAGATATCGTGCTGTGTCAGAGAGCCATTACGCAAAGTCCCTGGCCAGGGCAAGCGAGATTTGCTGGTAGGTTCCAGTAGTTTCTCAGGGTGTAATGGGCTTCACTCCGACACGACTTATACCGCTATTAGGGGACTGACGCTTGCCGCCCCCCTAGGCCCGATATGCGATAGTCTTGGACGAACGGACCGGACTGTATGGAGATTGTCACATCAGACTCAGTAGGAGTTCGGATGGGTTTTCTCATCGGCCTTCTTATCGACAACTACCTGGGGACCGTTACGTACAGCTAGTGCCGCTTGCGGTCTGTGGTTAAACCCACTGCCAGCGTAGTAGTCGAGTCTCTAGAGTCCCACATAGAGAGTTTCCTACTCCAGGCGAAACGATATAGAGGTTGCATGGTTTTGCGACAAAGGGTTCGGACGCATACGTGCGTTTACGCGCGTACGACTTTCGGACAGTTTTTACCAGTCGGCTTTGGTTTAAGCCAGTTACTGGTATCCGGTTATTGGATTTTTACAGTCTAAAGTTTTTCCGTATTTTTTACGGATCGGAGGGCGTTCTCGTAATTGTTCGAGAAGCTTCTAGAAGATGGTGACTAAGGAGGGTTATGTGTCATATTCATTAAATGAGATTATGAGTCATGGTGGTGATTCATTCATTTCATTAATGCACATTTATTGCTTAATGACTCATGCTAATGAATCACCACTAGATATTTTATGAAGCATGATTTATCATCACTCTTTATTCTTTTCTCATTATTAGAAAATGCTTCATAATATATCATGATACACTCTCTCTCATCTCATTATCTTATCTCACATTCTCTCTCCTCAAGCTCTCATCTTCAAACCCTAATCCTTACACCTCATGAGTTGAGATCAAAGGATTAGTTAGACTAAACAATCCATAACCATCACTCTATCTCATCCTAACTTCTTTGATTAGCAATCCAAGAAGGTTAGTTGCCTCAAGTTTAGAGGTTTAGCTTGGAGTTTCACTCTCGGGTGGATCGTCTACTACCTAGAGAAGGCCGAGGAGAACAAGGAGATCGTAAAGACGAAGGACTAGTTTTCATTAAGTATAATCCCTTAACACTATAGTTTAGTATAGCTATGTGTTCGGTTATTATTTGTTTAGCTTCGATTTAAGCGGTTAGTCGATGTTCGTTCTTTAAACATGATCGTTTTTGAAAATTCCGCCTCCCCATAAGTACTGGGGTGAAGTACATCGACTTACAGTCGTGTAAAGAATGAGAGGCTTTCCCTTAACTGGAGCAGCCAACACTGGAGGGTTTTGCAGGTACTGCTTGATCTCGTCTAGTGCGCTTTGGCATTTTTGATCCCAGACGAACGGGGTTCCCTTCTTCATCAGGTGGCTATAAGGATGGCACTTTCCTGAAAGGTTGGCTATAAATCTTCGTATGTATGCGAGCTTCTCTTGGAGAGATCGCAACTGTTTGAGAGTTCTCGGTGGAGGCATTTCCATGATCGCTTTGATCTTTGACGGATCTATTTCAATCCCTCGGTGTCAAACAATGAATCCCAGGAATTTTCCTGAGGAAACTCCAAATGCACACTTGAGCGGGTTCATCTTCAAGTTGTATTGCCGAAGGCGTTGAAATACGATCTTCAGATGTTCGAGATGTTCCTCATATGATTTGCTTTTAACAACGAGGTCGTCGATATAGCATTCGACGATTTCGTGTATAAAGTCATCGAAGATCTTCGTCATGGCCCTTTGATAAGTGGCGCCGGCATTCTTTAAACCGAAGGGCATCACCTTATAGCAGAATATACCCAGAGGAGTCCTGAAGGCTGTGTGCTTCTGGTCTTCGGGATGCATCTTTATTTGATTATACCCTGATGAGCCATCCATGAAGGAGAAAACCTCGTGAGTAGACGTGTTGTCTATCATCAGTTCGGTGACTGGCACTGGGAAATCATCCTTCGGGAAAGCTTTATTGAGATCCCGAAAATCCACGCATATGCGCACAGTCCCATTTTTCTTCATCACCGGGATAATGTTGGCGATCCAATCCGGATATTGAACCTCCTGGATGAAGCCAGAGTCGATCAGCTTTTTGACTTCAGCATTGATACTCATTTCAAGCTCGAGCCGCATTCTTCTTGGTGCCTGTTTGACTGGCTTGATGTCCGGGGATATCGCCAATCTGTGTACAGCAATTTCTAGATCCAGTCCCGGTATTTCGGAATAGTTCCACGCGAAGCAATCTCTATGCTGCAGAAGCACATCCTTTAACGCAGCTACCCTTTCTTCAGATAGTAACTCGCTGATGAATGTCGGCCGTGGATCGTTTTCCGTCTCCAACTCAATCTTCTTGAGGTTATCTGCAGTGGTATGGATTCCATCTTCCAGCTCTTTTGGCGCTGGTGGGAATTCTGAGATTATCTCGTCGCTGCTATTTTCGAAGCACCAAGGGAGCTCCTCTATGTCCTCGGGCTCTTATTTTAATATTGTAATCATGTGACAGGTGCGAATTCGCTTCCATTCCCAATGTGGAACCGGTTCTCCTTTCGTGGCCTTGGGCTCGTGCTTCTGTGGCGGTGCTACCCTCCAGTTGCCGGATAGAGCGAACTTACCAAGCTGATACTGATCTTCGACCCAATTCTTGAAGGTGAAGCAATCTTCAAGAGGATGCCCTATTACTCGATGGTAAGAGCAATAGTCCGGGTGTGAGACTTCACCCGCTTGTTCAGGGTGTTTAGACTCCGGCAATGTAAGCATTTGATATTTCAGAGCGAGGTCAGGTATCTTCCTCGTCTTGTCCCGTGGAAACGAGTACGCTCGACCCATTTTCTTCATGAGGGATAAATCAATAACGCTTGTCTCCCGTTGGCGTGGCTTCTTAGCCTTGCTTTGTTGTTGCTGAGCGTCTTTTTGGCCTTTCGACTTTTTTCTGCTTTTGCGTCGAGGCTTCTTTATAACAGGTTGACAGGGGGCAGCATTTTCGTCTTTTACGGCCTGTTGAACGAGGCGTGGCGTTTTGGCTTTCTTGTAGATGGCCGTCTCACGGTTGTGATCATCCCGTACTTTTTGACCAGCTTTCTTCATAAGTTTGTCCATTTGTTCCTCGAACGACGGACTGGGCTCCTTTGCATCTGGCACTTTCACTGGCTTAGGATTAGCGTCCTCCCATTGAGCATCCGCTTCTTCATCAAGGTCATACACGACGTAGCAGCCGGGTAGTAACTCTCGTTTCTTTGACCTGATGTATCCAAGCCCAATTGTTTCCATTCTCCCATTAGGCAGTTTGCGTTGAGTCCCGGGAACGTTCCAGACTTTGTCATAGAACTTGGCTTTCCGAACGGTCTGCTTGAAGGATATCCCCTGGTGTTTCAGCAGCCTCTTCAAGCCTTCTGTATAATATCTGGGCGGACGGATGGGCTGAAGCCTGTCAAGCGTAGGATTCGCGCCGTGCCAGATTTCTTTCTCCACTTTGGTTTTTTCAGAACGGTAGAATAGAATTGCCTTTTCGCCTTCTCTCCTGGGAGGGACATAGAACATCCGCAGCTCCTCTACACTGTAGGTATTGAGCGCATCCAGTTCTTTATGATGTTTAAGTGGAACCATGGCGACTTGTAGACTTTGCTCTTCGTCAGCAGATGTTTGTATTGAAGGTCGAGCGGAAAATATAGCATGAACTTCATCTTCTGAGTCACTGCCAAAGATCAACGTAGGAGCGGATGGTCCCGGTTTGTTGTATTGGGGTGGACCCGAATAAACCATCTCCTCTTCCTCCTCGGTATCACTCTCGAAGACAGGGATGGTGGCGTTAGCCTTGTTCTCCGGCTTGTGACACCTCTCCGTGTCTTCGAAATCCGGTAAGAAGTATTTGGCGTCTTCATATTTGCGGACTTCGTTCACAGAGAATGGGTTCAGTTCTCCCGTCACGGTATACTCAAAACCATCCTTAAAATACTTCATACATTGATGTTGTGTAGAAGGGATGATGTTGTACTCGTGTAACCATGGTCGGCCGAGCAAGGCGTTGTAGCATGTCTTGGCGTCTATGACATGGAACTTAACGTCCGTGACGAGTAACCCGAAGCGTAATGTCAGTATCACAGACCTAAGAGTTCTTGATGACTGGGAGTCAAACCCGGAGATGGTGATCTTGTCACGAGCAAGGTGCTGGACGCTCATGCAGATTTCTTTTAAGACCCGTACATTGAGGAGATTAACGGAGGATCCATTGTCGATCAGGATTTTGCCTATCTTTATATCGTGACAGTATCCTGAGACATAGAGGGGGTGATTGTGCTCGCACGTCCCAAGGAGAAGGTCCTCGTCGCCGAAAGTGACATCGGCCGTGTGCACTTCCTCCAATTCATCCTTCATCTTTTCCTCAGCCAGACATGCTTGGAATTGTTCCGGATCTTGGAGTGCCTTAATCAATGAATCTCTCGCCTCCTTTGATAGCAAAAGAGCGTCAAGAATGCTGAGTTGTGAGGGTAGCTTCCTCAGATGCGCTAAGACGTTGTAATCCACCTTATTCTTCTTCGGCGGGTCCTTGGCGCTTAGCTCTTCCACTACTTGGTCATCTAAGACGATATCTTCAGAAACCTTCTCTTTCTCTTTATCTTTTCTGTTTAAGGGTCCGAGATTCTTTTCAGGCAGCGTCCGATTCCGCAGCCGGATATTTTCGCAGACCTTCGACTCTTCTTCTTTTCCCGAAGTGGATTCTTTAAAGAGAGGGGCAAGTTCCAGCTCCTCATCAGAATCGCTCCCGAATGTAGGCACTTATGACCCGCCGGTGTTAACCACGCGATAATCGCCGGTAGTTCTTTTAAGTTCTCCGGTCGTATTTCTTTGCTCTCAACGAGTTTTACGCTTTTCCCGCTTAAAGCGTTGTCGATGAGCAACGTATCCTTGCCACCATCTATCGAAAGCTTTGCACTCTTGAGTGGGGTGCAAAATCTTTTGATGATATAAACAATAGGAGGGGTGCGTTTCCATTTCACCGGTGATGTTTCCTTCAGAAGATGGTAGCTTCATGCCCATTAATATGGCCTTAGCAAACTTTTTTCTCATCTTGAATTGGCTTTTGTCGGCAGCGGAGGTGTTTAGCTCCAACGGGATCGTCTCAGCTCCTTTATCAAGTCGCTAGCGCTTGGCCCTTTCAAATATAGCCGCCTCGCGCTCCTGATCAGCTTTACTTTTCAACCGAGCTTCATTAAGGAATGCGTCAATTACTTCATCTGATGGCCCCAGAACTTTTGGTTCAGGATCTGCCCCCAGCTTTTCGGTGCAAGGAGTCTTCTCATCGTTCGTGATCGAATGGGAAATCATATGACAGCTTGCCACATATTCCTCGGATTCATCCGATGAACTTTCTCCCTCATCTTTTTCTTGAAAGACGTGATTGAGGAACTCTTGGAGCGTAATGGGAGTCCGTGCCTTTTGGTTGTATTCATCCAACGCGTCAATTTGCTTTTGTAAGTCCGTGCGCTTGTCGCCAGGCTTCACGGGCTTCTTAGATTTCTTCTTCTTCTTTTTCAAAGATTTTGACGGATGGCTGCAAGTGCTTGAACCACTACCATCGGTCTTTAGAGTTGGACGCAGGTTCAGCATCCCTTCAATGACCTGCGGTTCCAACGGGTTCTTCCACCTAATCGCTGGACATGTCTGAAGATCGTTTAGCATCCTCTTTGTTTTAGCTGATAATACAACCTCCCAAGGAGCTTCTTCAATGACGGAGCATGCTGCCCCCGACGTATTCGTCCCCTCAGAGGTGTGGGGCTGCGGGGGATTCACCTTCCATTTGTCAGATAACACGAACTTGCCCTGTCGGTACTGGTTTTCAAGCCAATTCTTGAAAACGTAGCAGTCTTCGATCGGATGGCCCAGTACTCGATGATAAGGACAGTAGTTGGGCTCGTTGACGTCACTTGGTTGCAACGGACGTTTTGGATCCGGCAGATTTATGAGTCTGTTGTGCAACGCCAGCTCGAATAACCTCCTCATTTTATCACGGGGAAAGGAATAAGGACGTCCCATCCTATCCTCAAGGGGTTCGTACGGGCGCATATTATTTGGACGAGCAACCGGCTTCGAGTCGCTCGGTTGTTGTTGAGCATTAGCGACGACGATCGCTTTTCCCTTCCCTTTGTCATTTCGGGAGTCCGGCCTTGGAAGAGGGGGTTTATGGCCCATTTGATCTATTTGCGCTAGTTTGTCAATCAAGGCCTGGAAGGTAATTGGCTTGAAAAACATCATAAATTGTGAGATGGTTGCTTGCGGATCAAGAGTTCCCACAAACATACCCACCGTGGGAGCTTCTTCAATACGCTGCTCACACTTTGACCATAAGTTCCGCCATCGTATAGCGTACTGAACCCACGTCTCGCCTGGCTTTACCCTGGCGTTAATCAGTGCTGTCATCGGGGTGCGTTCACTGGCGCTTGCAAAACGCTGAGTAAACAACAGCTCCATCTCCGCGAAGGTCTTGATAGAGTCATTCGGGGGCTCAGAGTACCATTCGAACGCCGTATCTGACAAGCTGCCAACGAACTGGCGGAGCAAATCATCCCCGCCGGTGTTGCCGCAAAGCGTCCTGAACTGGGCAACATGCTGATGGGGATTGCCAGTCCCCTTATACACATGGAATTTTGGTATCGTATAACCTGGCGGGTACTTAATCTGATCGTACCAGCCCGGATACGGCCGCCCCGTTTTTACGACCTGACCGGCTGCTTTAGTCGCCTGATGAACCCATATTTGTTGGGCGATGTACTCATCTAAATCAGCTTTGGAGATTTTATCCTCTTTAGCCGTCGACAGAGCTGGTGGAGGATTTGATGTCTCTCCCCTATCGTCTCCAAGGACGATCGGGGGCTCTTCAGCCCGAGGATCTTGTTGTATCATCATCCCTATCATGTCTTGGAAGAGGAGGCCCATACGCTGTATGTTGGCTGCTTGTTCAGCAGCCTCTTTGTCCTTCTTCTCCAATATCCGACGAAGGAATTCAGCGTCGGTTTCTTCCTCCTAGCGCTCATCTGAGTACGTTTCAGGATTTTCTTTTGGCCCTGTAAGTGCGGCCATAGCGTTCATCATTTCTTGAAGCTTTTGCTGTTGCTCCTGCGCCTTGGTCACTGATCAGGTAAGCGGTCGATGACCCATAGATATGCGGCTGTCTTCTTTACCAGACGTCACATAGACAGTGTGCACTACCATGCCCCCTGACTTAGGGCGTTTGGGTTCATCACCTCTGATATCTGTCGCCGACGCGGGGGTTTTCTCCGGCCTTCTTCTTTTGTGGGCCGTTGAAGTTGAAGGGGTCGTTGCAGTGGGCATCCTAGCAGCTGCTGTCCCCTGCTGCTTAATGGGACGGTCCTTGTCTTTTTCCACCTTCGCCTTTTTCTGGCGACAAGAGTGACCTGGGTCAATCACGGAGTCTTGAACTCTCCGCCAAACTTTATAAATTTTTGAAGACAGCCGTTGAGGGGGCTGTTCTTGCTTTGTTTCTGGATCTCTCTCCATAGGTGGAGGGGATCTTTTTAATGTAGCGGTTGGAGAGTTCTTACGTACCCTCCTCAGCAGTTCAAAGCTGTTCACAGTTGGAACAGCAGCGTTGACTTCTACCATTGGAGCCGGTGGAGTTAGCCCTGAGGGGGAGTTACCCCCTTCCTTCCTCACTCGTTGCCAATGGCGACGTCGAGCATGACGAGCCATTGGGACTGGCTCGGAGATTGAGACATCTTCTTTTTGCCCCCTGTCTGAATGAGGCGCCGCCGGTGTTAACCTCTTAAAGACTGAAGTTGTCTTTTGAGGGATGATATTCAACCTGTCGAAGACAGATCTTCGAGCAGGGACAGGAGCAGGAATCGTCAGTCTTGAAAAGACTGACTCTTTGACAGGGGAAGCCGCCTTGACGACTTCTGGAGCAGCAGTTATTGCTTTCCTTAGGACAACCAGTTTAGAGTTCTGATTTAGCCTGGTGAAAACAGAGGCTGTCGGTTTGGTAGTGGGCGACCCGTTGATAGGGGCCGTCGTAGCAGTGAGCCGGTCGAAGACCGACTTTTTGTTCACTTCCGGTGCAGGTACTGGCGTAGGGAAGCTTGTAGGTGGGATCATGGTCCCGAAGAACAGGCCAGTGGTGGCTTGGGTCACCTGGTCTACTGGCAGAGTGAGGAAGGAAGCCGCTTGGGGCCCATATGCTACACCTCCCGGTGAGGTGGAGCGTCCGTTGCAGTGGCACTTCGAGTAGTTGGTGCAGTTAGCGGCCATTGAATCTTGAGTTCTGCGCCAGGCAAAAGACCAAATCTTAGTAACTTGAATTCCAAAGGCAACCATTTAACAAACCGCGATTGGTTCGCGAGGACGACACACGAAGTGTGGAGTGGAAAGAGGAAAAGGTCCCACCGGGCGTGCCAGAATCTGTTCCCCTCCGAAAGACGGCGCACAGGACTGCGATGTCCTGACGCTGAGATTCGGGGCAGATGCTATTTGGTTTGATCCGTCCACCTCTCCGAATATGCCAAGTTGATTTATGGCACCTTGTATCGGAGGTTTAGACGGATGCGGCCGATGTAGCAGACTTCGTCAGATTCCCCCTCAGGGTGAGGGTTTTTTGATTGTGGGGGCGCTCTTCCCTGCAGGCGCAAGCCCCTGCAGTTAATTACGCTACCGCGTCGCGGTAACAACTTTCTCCTTCTCCAGAATTTCACTTCGTGTCGTGTATGTTTGTTTTGTTTGTGATTGCCCATGGATTGTATACGGAGACTGAGTAATGCCGTCACCCGTAGGGCGTGGGTTAGTCCAAATCCGCATTTACTTAAATTTGGGTTTGGTGTTTTTTAGTTTAAGGATGCATTAGTCGCGTTGCGGCTAAGATCAACTTAAACGTTCGTCAAGGATACGTTAGTCCTGTTTTAGACTAAGATTGACCTGACGTAGTGATTGATTTAATTATCTGGCCGTCGGGACTCGTCACCTCTCTGACGTCGTTGAGGGATTACAACGACAGACGTCAGAGGAGTTCAGAGATGTACCCTTGCACCAAAGTTGATTCGGAGTTTTATTGTTTATTTAAAGATCTAAAGACACATTAACCGTATTTGGGGCTAAGATCAACTTAGACGGGACCGTTTAGATCCGACAAAAGAGCGTTCGGGCTCGATTGCGCTAGTTTAAGGACGTGGCGGTCCATCGCCAGTTTTAAGGACGTGGTGGTCCATTATTAGTTTAGGGACGTTTCGGTCCGTCGCCAGTAGTGGTCCAAATTCCAGTTTAGGGACGTGGTGGTCATTAGTTTAGGGACGTCTCGGTCCGATATTAGTTTAGGGACGTCTCGGTCCGATATTAGTTTAGGGACGTCTCGGTCCGATATTGATCTGTAGTCGTTGGGACCCGTCACCTCTTTGACGTCGTTGAGGAATTACAACGAGGGATATCAAAGGAGTTCGGAGATGTACCCTCGAACCGGTCGTGAATTGGTTTAGGAGAGCCATTTTGCTCAATCAATTTAATTTAAGGACTTACGGCCAGGATTGGGTTAAGTCCAATTTTTTTTATTTATTTTAGGCTCTGCCTGACTAAAAGAATCAGTCCAAACAGGGCTCTGCCCCTTTATTATTTTGCAATTTGATTTAGGCCAGGCCCTTTTAAATAATGAGTTGCATTTCTGCAGAAATTCAAGAATTTTCCAAACAGGGCTCTGCCCTTCTATTATTTTGCAATTTGATTTGGGCCAGACCCTTTTAAATAATGGGTTGCATTTGTGCAAAACCCCAAGAATTTTCCAGATTCAAGAACAAAAGTGCATAGCACTTTTGATCTGAATTTGGATCAAAAGAAAACAAGTTTTTTTTCTTGTTTTCCCTGATTTCACAGAACCAAGGGTTCATATCAAGTGCAAGGCACTATTTATTTCTTTTTATTGAATTATTCATTTTTTTATCCTCTGTTATTCAGAGATTTTTCTCTTCTTCCAAAAGAAGTTTTTACCTCTTTTTTTGTGTTCTTGATTAATTTTCAAGAGTTCTTCTTTTTTTTCCAGAAGTTGATTCTTCAAGTTGATGCTGATGCCTTTGAATGAGGTCTGGGGTCTTATTTATAGTGCTCACAAATTTGTTGAATTTGTTACCAAGATCTTTTCTGAATAATTTTGGGAATTTTCCCACCATTGGATCATTGATCCAAAGGCAGAAGAAAATCTTCTGGTTTTGGAAAGAACAGAAAAGATTCATTAAATTTTCATTCTGTTTCTGCGCAACTCCTCAATGAATGACACGTGTCGCGCAGTGGGAGGCTTGCGCAACAGTGCTTGCGCAACTGCGCAGACACATGTCGCGCATCTGTGCACTTGCGCAACAGTGCTTGCGCAATTGCGCAGACACGTGTCACGCAGCTGTGCACTTGCGCAACAGTGCACTTGCGCATCAAATCGAAGGTTTTTTCGAGATTCTTTCAATACCATCATAATTTAACAGTTTCTCATTGGGGAGTTTATCAAAATACAGGCCGGAAGATACTGGTTCGCATTTTCTTAAGCGTATCGCTGCCATTTGATACCTTGGACTCTTTTGCGCGGAAATTTTTGGCGGGAACAACCATGGTATAGATTGTTCATATAAACGGATAGTCATGTAATCAAGTCAATATATATCCATGGTTCGATCAAATCAAATCATCTTAATATTGGATAGTATTCTAGTATTCATGTTTAAGTTCCAGTATATATATGGATTCATGTTGTATTGGAATTATATTTGGATTGTATTCAAGTTGGAATTGTATTCAGATTAGACTGAGACTCAGATTAAGCCAGACACTTAAACAGAATTGGATTTCTGAATTAGGTTTTGGAGTTATCGGAAACTGCTGCACATGGACGACAGGATTTGTGTCTTTTTCCAAAACAATTACCATTTGATAACCCCGTTTTAATTTTCTACCTTAAATAGACAAGCACCCACTTTCTCCGGCTCCCTGAGGCTCAAAAGAATTGGTCCCGCTTAAACCTATATTTACTAGGGTCCTTATGGTAATTTAATATAACTTGAGAGAGTTTTATGAAAAATAGTTTTAGTATACTTTCAAAATAAATCTCAAATATTTATTTATCGTATTTAGGGTTTTCATGGATGTAATTTTTAAAAGTGAGGTGTTGTAGTGAATATAAACCTAGATTGAATAATGCATGGTATTTTAGTGTAAATTGAAATTGTATGGATTTTTTATGGTATTTTCATGAAACTTGTGATTCTTTTGTTTAGAAAACATGGAATTTATTATATATATTTAAAATAGATGGTTTGATAATATTATATATATTATTAAAAATAAATTTTATTTATTAAATAGAAATTCACGTTTTTCTTAAAAATTGTATTAAAAATTCAATCGAGATCGTATGCTCCGTAAGGAGGTTTGCATCTCGCCCTACTAGTTCGATGGACGTGCGATAACCCGCACCAACCAAATCGGATTCCCCAAAAGTGGCTTGTAGAGACATAATCGTAAGGAATTTAATTAAAAAAATTTAAAGAATACGGTTTTTAATAGTTTATGGTATTTAAATGTAAATTCGTATTTGTCCCAAAATATTGTTTTTAAGCAATTGTGCTATGTCAAAATGTGTGTTGTGAGAGGTAGGTCATTATCTCGTGAGATTTTTCTAAAGATAATACAAGCAAATATGATAAAAGATGTCGTATGTGAAGTTTATGGTATTTAAACGTAAAAGTGTAATAAAAGTTGCATAGCAAGGTATTTTAAGATGAAACTTGTTCTCAATGTTTGTTTTATGATTACTAAAGAAGATATTATTAAGAAAGATTGCGTTTTATAACAAGTTTAGAATCGGACGTCGGAATAACCCACTTCCGACGTGTTCTGAAAAAAGAACCTTTTAAGTTAGGAAGGGAGAAGAAAAGAGGGGTCTTACGAGTTTAGGGTTTAGAGAAGAGGTTGAAGAAGAATTTTGAAGCTTCGTGGAGTCGCGGGGTCACCGGAATCTTTCTGAATCGTCGCCGGAACATAACCTTGGGCTAACTCCACTTATATACTTCTTTGACTTGGAAAAGTTTGAGGATTTTGAACAATAGATTTCAGAATGGATATGTTCCCGCCAAAATTTTGGCTCACAACCTGCTCCCTTATAAAAAATTATATATATATATAAATAAATAATAAAATAAAAAATAATAATAAAATAAAAAAAATGAAGGGAAAAACTTCACATGCAAAGAATGTAACAAATGCCTTAAAGCCAAGAGTTAAAATATTTTGAAGCAACGCTTCAGATGCAGCGCCAAGTGCGCTGCGCTCCAAGCAGCGTACCACGTGCAAAGCACGTGTGCGCTAGCGCTAGGTGCGCTGCGCTCCAAGCAGCGCACCACGTGTCATACACGTGTGCGCTAGCGCATTGTGCGCTGCCTTTTAAGCAGCGTACCACGTGCAAAGCACGGGTGCGCCAGCGCTGGAACCTAAAAGCTCCCCAACCGTCAGATCAAAAATCTAATAATAATGATAAATCATTAATTAATCAGAATTAAATTTTGTTAAGAAAAGATTCCTCAAAATCTTTCCAAATGACAAGATTTTACTCTGTAAATCAGAGCACCGTTGGATCAATGATCCAATAGTAAATAAAAATTACCAAAGACAATAAATTCTGTTATGGAAAGATTTTCTCAATCTTGTTAAAAACAAGAAGATTTCCTTCTGTAAAACAGAAGCCCTAGGATCAAAGATCCAACGGTGGGAAATATTCCCAAATCAATCAGAGAAAGATCTCTTAAACTGATTCAACAAATCATTTGGTCCTATATAAAGGCCCCTAGACTTCAAGTCTGAGACAGATATACAGAAGAGAGAGAACCCTCTGCAAATTTTGAGAGAAGAACTCAAAAAGAAAGAAAGGCAAGCCTTTGAAGAAAGAAGATCATTTCTTCATCTTTAAAGGTAAAGAACTGTGTTCTTGAATAAATACAGATGAAATCATCTCATTAAAAAAAAAGAATCATCTTCCAAAAAGATCAGAGATCTAAGAACAAGATCAAGATCTTCAATAGAAAAGAAAAAGATCAAGAAAGATCTAATTATAAAAGATTAAAAGAAGTAATTTACTTCATTAACAGATCTTTTGATCTATAAAGACAGCCTTTTGATGAGAATAAGAACCATGGTTCTTGGATCTTGAGGCAATGCCTCTTTTGAAGAACAGAACAAACAACTTGTTCTTTGATCTTAATTTGATCAAAATGCGCTCTGCGCTATTGGACAGTGCCTTGCACTAATGAAATGCGCCTTTGCGCTCTTTGGACTGGCGCACGTCACCAGAACGCGCCACGTGTCAACCACAGAACAGTTTGCGCTTTGCGCTTCTAAAACAGCGCACTGCGCTCTTGGATTGGCGTATAGCACCAGAGAGCGCCATGTGTCATTCACTGGCGCAACGCACTCATAAAGCGCAGTGCGCTAACAGACTTGTGATTAGCGCTGAGCGTGACACGTGTCACCTTCGTGTTAGTGTATATGCCCTAGAGGCCATTACTGTATAATACTAGTTTGTATATTACTTAATAGAAGCTTGGGATATTCACCTTGTATAAACAATCTTGCTAAATATAGTAGTATGCTACTTGGTTTGTTTCTACTTCAATGTGTACATGTGTTTATTTTAGTATATCACTTATACACATTAGTGGAGCCCTTAGGATCTTTGCTTGATTACCAGCGTTGTGATGGCAGTCACACTAGTGGGGGCTGAGTAATCTATAAGCACATCCTTATACAGGTCCCTAGTCGCAGGACTATCGAGACAGGGCATCGATACTCCGGAGTAGACTAGAGTATGCGCTTCTCATCCCAGAGTGGGAGGTGGTCTGTCCCACAGCCATCAGTACGTCGTACTGGAGATAGTATACGGGTGCTCGTTAGGTTACGAGTACACTGGACAGGACTCGTCGGGAACTGACCGGTTGGTACTATACCTATCGTCAGTTATCAGTTCCCAGGTGATATGAGTACAGCTTAGTCCGCTGACTTGACACTGTCACTTCGCCTCGAGTGTGTTCCCACTGTACTTTGATTACTACCCTACCACGACTCAAAGGAGTCGTGCAAACAGGTAGTAGTTGGGTGCAGTCCCGAAGCACTTGGAGGCAGTGACGGTTAGACAGGATTCGTCTCTCCCGGTATTGGGGGTTGACATCGCGCTGTGTCTAGGAGAGCCATTACACGAGTAGTCCCTGGCCAGGGCAATCGAGATATACTGGTAGGCTTCCAGTGTTATCTCAGGGTGTTTTTGGCTTCACTCCGACACGATTTGTACCGCTATTAGGGGACTGACGTTTACCGCCCCCTAGGCCCGCCATGCGATATATCAGACGAACAGAACGGACTGTACGGAGACTGTCACATTCAGGCTCAGTAGGAGTTCAGATGGGTTTCACCTCGTCAGTCTTCTTGTCGGCATCTACCTGGGGACCGTTACGCACAGCTAGTGCCGCTTGCGGTCTGTGGTTAAACCCACTGCCAGCGTAGTGTCGAGTCTTTAGAGTCCCACACAGAAAGCTATTCGCCTTTAGGCAAAAGAGTAGAGGTCGCATGGTTTTGCGACAGGTCGCATGGTTTTGCGACAGGGTTCGGTCACATCCGTGCACTTATGCATGTACAGTGTCCGGACAGTTAACACTAACGGGCTTTGGTTTAAGCCAGATCCTAGTGTACGTTTTGGGATTGGATTTATCCAGTATATATATTCGTGTTCCTCGGAACACGGATGCGGGTGTGTATGCACAGTTGACGGAGAGACAGAGGCAGAGGATTCTCATTAGGGTTGTTGACCGTTGACTGTTGACTATTGGCTTTTTGCTCAACCCTAATGAGAATATGATATATGATTAACAATAATATTAATTAAGTATTGTGGTGACATGGTTGTTGAGGGGTTGACTTTGTTGACTTGTTGACTTTGTTGGCCGATTGACTAGGTTGGACTAGTTGACCATCATGATGACAATGGCTATCATTTCATGGCAAAAACTTTTCTCTTGCTTGTTCTCTTGTGCAGAGTGCATGAAATGATATAGCCATTTTGACTTAAACCATTTACACAATACTTGATTACTATTTTTGTGATGATGGTTTTGGATTATGAAAGCCAAGAGAGAAAAGTCTTTCTCATTCTATCATTCTCATTCTCTCTCTTGTTCTTGAGCTCTCATCTTCTTCCTCTTGCTCTCCCTCTCTTTAGTCTATGGTTCACTTGTCTCATGTGTTGAGAACCAAGAACCATAGAGAAAATCCCAACACACTCTCCTCTACTCACTCTAGTTCACAAGGTTTAGCAAACCAAGTGAACTAGTTTCTTCAAAGACCGAAGAAGAAGCCAAAGATAGAAGCTTTCAGGTGGATCGATCTTCGGCGCAAGGAGACGACGGGGTGAAGCCGATCCGGACAACCATCGAGGCTTGAAGACGAAGGAGTTCAAGAAAGAAAGGTATAACCCCCTAACCGAGTAGTTAACAACTCCTAGTTAGGTTGTTAGTTAGATGTTTAACAAAGATCCGGTTTTGAGTCCATGTTACCACCTCTAGAAAATTGTTTTTCGTCAAATTCCGCATGCCCGAAAGTACCGAGAGAGGTAGCATGGACTTACAGTGGTATCAGAGCCTAGTTAAACTCTATCTAACATGTTAGCAAAGTAATTAGAAATTCGATCGGAGAAAAAGTCGCGAAATACACCCGGATTTTAAACTTGCTGTCGATTTTCAAAGTGCTGTAAAAGTAATAAATCATGCTTTAAAAATCGACTCAGGGTTTTTATAGTCTACTGTAGAAAAACGGTCCAGAGATCTCACCAAACCACCGCGAAAACGTGGCAATAGCTTGCTATTGCCGCGGTTCCGCGGCCGATTGAGCTCCTCTCTGGATCGTCTTCACTGCAGTTTGTTCTATAGGGTATTTTGGGAATTTTGGTATATGTTTTTTCAGCCCAGATTTTCCAGAACGAAAATTTTGTGTTTGGGGCCTATAAATCCGTATTTTTGATCGAACTTCTAAAAGACTTAAGCTGACGGGTTTTTCTGTGATGTGATATTTGTATTGAACGTCTGCTAATCACTATATGTCGATTAGTGAGGGTTATACAAATCTGTGATCTGTAATGTCATTGGATTGTCGCGGGTGAATAGCCGGGGGTTGTGAGACGAGAGTTTTCTTTTCTTTCAATTCATGTAAATTTGTAAATTGATGTAATAATTATTTGTATGGCCGCACAACCGGGTCGGGGTTGTAGCCGTCATTGTATAATTTCTTTTTACTGTTTTTGCTCCTAGGATAGACCCATGGAGGGGGTGCACAAACTACCGGGTATGCCGAAGTGCCGAGTGGCCTACTCACGGGGTTGAGGGAGGTTGCTTCGCTTCGGGTACTTGGCGGGTAGTTTGCTGCACCCGTAGGGGTCTTGGATGGGGTATTGGCTATTCACCGCGACCGTGTAATCTGCTTTTCGTTACAGGCTCGTACAAATTGCGGGTTCCTAGTATATCCAATGTGTTCATCTGTGATCTGAAATGGCTATCATTGCAATGTATATCTATATATGATATTATTTAGGCGTTGCTTATGTTTTACAGCCGCGCTAGCCCAGCCCCCGCTCTGTCGTTAGTTAAGTAACCTAACGGGTAATGACGGGGCCCTGTGGCGAATGCGAATGGCATAAGCGTACGTCATATTTTGGTTGTTTTCTGCAATGGTAGGATTAAATGATGGGACGCATTAAAAAAACTAATGCAAGAATATCACGCATTAAAAGAACTAATGCAAGAAAATAAACCAAGTAAAAGTCATTGGAACACTTTCGAAAAACCACTCGGTTCTTTTCAAAACTAACTTTTAAATGCGGAGCTTGAGCCACTCCTTTTAAAAGCTATCTCGTTCCATCGATTATATCAAGTTCTCTACGTTCACGGTTTCGCCAAAACCATTCATAGCCCTCCGTCGTTTCACATGAATAGTCAATAGTATTCAAGCTATGTTTGTTGGCCAAAGTCAAAGCATAGTGATTGGTAGCTATTGGGTATTCATGTGCAGCATAGATAGATGCGTTGGTTTGGAACAGTCGTACTGCCTTGTTGGCCAAAGTCAAGGGTAGGTACGGGTGGATTCAAATTAACCTGGAGAACGACGGGTAGAACTTGACATGTGACTTATGATTTGTTGGCCAAAGTCAAGGTCATAAGAGCATGGGGCAAAAATCCACATCGGGAGTTTCAAAAGAACTGAAACTTGCTAGTGTTGCATACCATTTGGAGTGTGATGATTCTGGTAGGATTCCTTCAGTTTCGTCACGCGATGATATTTGGATCCCGATCCTACTGTGAGTATATGCTACTCCTCGGGAAATTTCTCACTTAACGATCAATGCTATAAACCAAGTAGGTGTCTAGAAAGGTGTTAGCGGGGTTACGCCCCCAGGGAAAAGAGGTTCTTAAATTAAGGAACTTCGCAAAAGCGTTGGAAAACCTCCCTCAAAGTACCGACACCAGCCTGGCCAAACGGTTAAGCAAGTATTGTACGGTGAGATTGATCCTGACTAATTCTTCCTTTTTGGTTTGAGGAGGGATTCGAGAAACAGTGGGAGCTATCCTGTTTAGACAAACTAAAAACCACTCTAAACTTGCAAGAGCATCATGCTGAGTGTTTCTTCTTCTCTCTCCTAATTGCAGCGACCAATCGACATGACTGGACTTAAGTTACTTCTAGATAAAAACATACTGACATGGCTAAACTACAAAGATTGGCTCAGGAATGTCAAAATGGCAATCACTTACGACAAGCTGGGGTATCTTCTTACCACCAAAGCTCCCCCTATGCCAAGTCCCACCTCCAGCGTCGCGGATAAGGAAATCCGTAAGACTTGGGAGATTGATAGCGCGAAGGCCAAGTGCCTCGTACTTGCCTCTATGGACAACGAACATCAGAGAAGGCACGAGAATATGGACCTCGAGTCCATATTTCTCCACACAAAAGAACTGTATGGAGAGCAATCTCGTATCGCCAGATACGAAGTGTCGAAGAAGTTATTCTCGGCAAGGTTGGCCATCGGATCATCGGTATCAGAACACGTGCTTAAGATGATTGGCTTCATTAAGGAGCTCGCGGAACTTGGGACCACGTTAGAGAACGAGCTCTATACGGACTTGATTCTCCAGTCCCTTCCTTCCGCTTACGCCCAGTTTATCCTGAACTTCAACTTACAAGAAAAAGAAGTTGAACTTTCAGAACTCCTCAACATGCTGAGGAGTGCAGAGGGCATCCTACAGAAAGGTAGGGAAACATCCACTTTGTTTGTAGGAGGATCTTCCTCTTCTAGGTCCAAGGCAAAAGCCAAGGGAAAGAAGAAGAAAGCCCCCGCCAAACCAAGGGGCGGTGTTGGTAAAGTGGATACGAAGGGAAAGGCAAAAGCAACAAAGAAAGCGGGACAGCTTGTGGATAAAGAAGAATGCTTCTATTGTCATAAGAAGGGACACTGGAAGAATGATTGCAGGGCTTGGAAAGTCAGGACACAGGAATTGAAGCAGGTTGCGGCTTCAGCTTCAGGTGTGTATGTTATTGAAAACTGTCTTTCAATAAACTCTACTTCCTGGGTATTGGATACCGGATCAGGATCTCATATCTGTAATTCTTTGCAGGCGTTGAGAAACCGTAGGGTTTTGAAGGCAGGTGACATGACCCTCAAAGTTGCTAACGGAGCTAGCATGGATGCTAAGGCCGTGGGGGACTATCACCTAGGAATGTCAGATAGACATGTTTTGGTTTTACGTAATTGCCTTTTTGTACCCAACGCAACTTGTAATATCATTTCTGTATCTTTGATTTCTAAAGAAGGTTATGAATTTGCGTTTGTAAGCAATGTTGTAAACATTCACCTTAATCAAGTTCTGATTGGGTCAGGTACATTAAGAAATGGTATATACGTATTAAACCAACCACAGATTTTCAACGTCCAGAATACACACAAAAGAAAGTCTCCGGAAATAAATCAGACTTTCTTATGGCATTGTAGACTAGGTCACATCAATGAGAGAAGGTTGACGAAGTTACATACAGAAGGATATTTGAATCCGTTCGAATATCAATCGTATGCCACTTGTCAATCCTGTCTCAAAGGAAAGATGACAAAGACTCCGTTCACTGGACACGGAGTAAGAGCGAGCGAGCTCTTGGGACTCGTACACAGCGACGTGTGCGGTCCAATGTCTATACATGCGCGAAGCGGTTATTCTTACTTCATTACTTTTACGGATGACTTTTCAAGGTACGGTTATGTCTTCTTAATGAAACATAAGTCCGAAGCCTTTGGAAAATTCCAGGAATATAAGAATGAAGTAGAAAAACAAACCGGCAAAAGTATCAAGATTCTAAGATCAGATCGAGGTGGTGAATACTTAAGTGTCGAGTTCCTGGACTATTTAAAAGAGAACGGAATTCTCTCTCAGGTTACTCCTCCATACACTCCGCAACATAACGGTGTATCGGAGAGACGGAACCGAACCCTATTGGATATGGTACGGTCCATGATGAGTAACGCTGAGTTACCGCGATCATTCTGGGGGTATGCGCTAGAATCAGCTGCATACCTTTTGAACCGAGTTCCAACTAAGACTGTGCATACTACACCATATGAGATGTGGTGTGGGAAGAGACCCTATCTTAAGCACATTAAGACATGGGGATGTCCAGCTTTTGTTAAAAAGCAGCATGCGGACAAGCTCGAGGCACGCTCAGTACAGTGCAAGTTTGTGGGATATCCAAAGAATTCCAAAGGATATTTCTTCTACTGCGAAGAGGAACAAAAGGTTTTTGTTTCTCGTCATGCCTACTTCTTGGAAACTGAGTTTTTGGAAACCCAGATAAGTGGGAGCACAGTAGAACTGGAAGAAATTCCAGAACCACGAGCTATTACTGAAAGCTTAGTGGAACCAGAGGGTTCAAAAGAACAGGACATTCCTACGCCGCTCCGCAGGAGTAGTAGGCAATCTCATCCTCCCGAGAGATACTACGGTTTTCTCATAGACGGGGATAGAGAGGATTGCATCATAGATTATGATGAGCCTACTAGCTTCCAGCAGGCCGTTCAGAGCGTTGACTCGGTAAAATGGCTGGATGCAATGCGGACCGAAATGGAGTCCATGTACACCAACAAAGTATGGACGTTGGACGTTGCTCCAGACAGGGTAAAACCCGTAGGATGCAAGTGGATCTTCAAAAGGAAGATTGGTGTAGATGGACAGGTTGAGACCTATAAAGCTAGACTGGTTGCAAAGGGTTTTCGTCAAAGACCTGGTTTGGACTATGATGAGACCTTTTCTCCAGTAGCTATGCTGAAATCCATTCGGATCCTTCTTGCCATTGCTGCCTTCCACGATTATGAGATTTGGCAGATGGACGTAAAGACCGCTTTTCTAAATGGAAATTTAGAGGAGTGTGTCTATATGGACCAGCCAGAGGGTTTCATTCAGAGTGGGAGCAGCGGAAAGGTGTGCAAGTTGCTTAAGTCCATTTACGGACTAAAGCAGGCATCGCGGAGTTGGAACATCTGTTTTGATGAGACGGTCAAGGAATTTGGCTTTATCAAAAATCCAGATGAACCATGCATCTATAGTAGATTTGTAGCGAGAACTGTAGTATTCCTCGTTTTATACGTGGATGACATTCTCTTAATAGGAAATGACATTCCTATGCTACAATTTGTCAAGGGGTTCTTGTCACACAGGTTCTCCATGAAAGACCTGGGTGATGCCTCATACATCCTGGGGATCCGGATCCATCGTGATAGATCCAAGAGGATATTAGGACTTTCGCAGTCTAGGTACATCGACACCATACTGAAAAGATTCAGTATGGAAGATTCCAAGCGCGGTAACCTACCGGCTTATCACGGGATCACCCTCTCTAAAGAGATGTCTCCCAAGACTGATTTTGAGAGGGGTCGCATGTCTATTATACCCTACGCTTCTGCGGTAGGCTCTATAATGTATGCGATGTTGTGTACCAGACCGGATTTAGCTTATGCACTGAGTGTGGTAAGCCGGTATCAGTCAAACCCTGGGGAGAAACACTGGATAGCGGTAAAGAACATTCTCAAGTACCTGAGAAGGACTAAGGAGATGTTCTTGGTGTATGGCGGAAAAGACCTCCAGATCGAGGCCTTTGCTGACTCCAGCTTCCAGAGTGACAAGGATGATTCCAAGTCCATGTCGGGTTTTGTCTTTACCCTCAATGGAGGGGCGGTGTGTTGGAAGAGTTCCAAACAGGAAACCGTTGCAGACTCGACGATGGAAGCGGAATACATCGCTGCATCTGATGCCGCAAAAGAAGCTGTCTGGATGAGGAAGTTCTTGAAAGAACTTCAAGTGGTTCCGTCCATTGTTGATCCAATACCTCTGTATTGCGACAACAACGGGGCTATAGCTTTAGCGAAGGAACCCAGGTCCCATCAGAGATCCAGACACATCTTGAGGCGGTATCACCTGATCAGGGAGATCGTGGATCGCCAGGAGATCGAGGTTCGGAGGGTCGCTTCAGAAGATAACACTGCAGATCCATTCACCAAGGCCTTGCCCCAGACTCAGTTCGAGCGGCTGATCGAGATGATAGGTCTTCGATACGCCAGTACATGGCCTTAGTGCAAGTGGGAGATTGTTAGTGTATATGCCCTAGAGGCCATTACTGTATCATACTAGTTTGTATATTACTTAATGGAAGCTTGGGATATTCACCTTGTATAAACAATCTTGCTAAATATAGTAGTATGCTACTTGGTTTGTTTCTACTTCAATGTGTACATGTATTTATTTTAGTATATCACCTATACACATTAGTGGAGCCCTTAGGATCTTTGCTTGATTACCAGCGTTGTGATGGCAGTCACACTAGTGGGGGCTGGGTAATCTATAAGCACATCCTTATACAGGTCCCTAGTCGCAGGACTATCGAGACATGGCATCGATACTCCGGAGTAGACTAGCGTATGCGCTTCTCATCCCAGAGTGGGAGGTGGTCTGTCCCACAGCCATCAGTACGTCGTACTGGAGATAGTATACGGGTGCTCGTTAGGTTATGAGTACACTGGACAGGACTCGTCGGGAACTGACCGGTTGGTACTATACCTATCGTCAGTTATCAGTTCCCAGGTGACATGAGTACAGCTTAGTCCGCTGACTTGACACTGTCACTTCGCCTCGAGTGTGTTCCCACTGTACTTTGATTACTACCCTACCACGGCTCAAAGGAGTCGTGCAAACAGGTAGTAGTTTGGTGCAGTCCCGAAGCACTTGGAGGCAGTGACGGTTAGACAGGATTCGTCTTTCCCGGTATTGGGGGTTGACATCGCGCTGTGTCTAGGAGAGCCATTACACGAGCAGTCCCTGGCCAGGGCAATCGAGATATACTGGTAGGCTTCCAGTGTTATCTCAGGGTGTTTTGGGCTTCACTCCGACACGACTTGTACCGCTATTAGGGGACTGACGTTTACCGCCCCCCTAGGCCCGCCATACGATGTATCAGACGAACAGACCAGACTGTACGGAGACTGTCACATTCAGGCTCAGTAGGAGTTCAGATGGGTTTCACCTCGTCGGTCTTCTTGTCGGCATCTACCTGGGGACCGTTACGCAAAGCTAGTGCCGCTTGCGGTCTATGGTTAAACTCACTGCCAGCGTAGTATCGAGTCTTTAGAGTCCCACACAGAAAGCTATTCGCCTTTAGGCAAAAGAGTAGAGGTCGCATGGTTTTGCGACAGGTCGCATGGTTTTGCGACAGGGTTCGGTCACATCCGTGCACTTATGCACGTACAGTGTCCGGACAGTTAACACTAGCGGGCTTTGGTTTAAGCCAGATCCTAGTGTACGTTTTGGGATTGGATTTATCCAGTATATATATTCGTGTTCCTCGGAACGCGGATGCGGGTGTGTATGCACAGTTGACGGAGAGACAGAGACAGAGGATTCTCATTAGGGTTGTTGACCGTTGACTGTTGACTATTGACTTTTTGCTCAACCCTAATGAGAATATGATATATGATTAACAATAATATTAATTAAGTATTGTGGTGACATGGTTGTTGAGGGGTTGACTTTGTGGACTTGTTGACTTTGTGGACCGGTTGACTAGGTTGGACTAGTTGACCATCATGATGACAATGGCTATCATTTCATGGCAAAGACTTTTCTCTTGCTTGTTCTCTTGTGCAATATAAGTGCATGAAATGATATAGCCATTTTGACTTAAACCATTTTCACAATACTTGATTACTATTTTTGTGATGATGGTTTTGGATTATGAGAGCTAAGAGAGAAAAGTCTTTCTCATTCTATCATTCTCATTCTCTCTCTTGTTCTTGAGCTCTCATCTTCTTCCTCTTTCTCTCCCTCTCTTTAGTCTATGGTCCACTTGTCTCATGTGTTGAGAACCAAGAACCATAGAGAAAATTCCAACACACTCTCCTCTACTCACTCTAGTTCATAAGGTTTAGCAAACCAAGTGAACTAGTTTCTTCAAAGACCGAAGAAGAAGCCAAAGGTAGAAGCTTTCAGGTGGATCGATTTTCGGCGCAAGGAGACGACGGGGTGAAGCCGATCCGGACAACCATCGAGGCTTGAAGACGAAGGAGTTCAAGAAAGAAAGGTATAACCCCCTAACCGAGTAGTTAACAACTCCTAGTTAGGTTGTTAGTTAGATGTTTAATAAAGATCCGGTTTTGAGTCCATGTTACCACCTCTAGAAAATTATTTTTCGTCAAATTCCGCATGCCCGAAAGTACCGGGAGAGGTAGCATGGACTTACACTTCGCATGCGCTAGCGCATTACGCTCTTTGATTAGCGCAAAGCGCCTGACAAGCCACGTGGCGCACTATCAGACCACTATTTTGCTCATGATAAATGATATGCATTTAATTACAGAGCTCAATGCTATGCATTATTAAAAGGGCTGAGCCCAAATAAAGGCTCAACAGCCAGAACAATAAAATGTTCAACTCATATCAACTGAGCCCATATGCTCATAAACCTTCTAACAGACTTTAGTCCCAAATTGGACTATAGATCTCCTAACCAACATTGGTTCAAGGGTACATCTCTGAACTCCTCTGATATCTGTCGTTGTAATCCTTCAACGTCTTCAGAGAGGTGACGGGTCCCGACGGCCATACATTCCACGGACTACGATGTCCTTAACCTTGACCGGGATGTCTTTAAACTAACAATGGACCACCATGTCCCTAAACTGGCAATCGACCGAAATGTCCGTAAACTAAACGACAGAGCCCAAATCCTCTCTTGTTGGATCTAAATGATCCTGTTAAGTTGATCTTAGTCTGGAAATTAGACTAACGTATCCTTAACAAACGTTTAAGTTGATCTTAGTCCAGAATGAGACTAACGTATCTTTAAACCAAAACCCCAAACCTAAATCTAAGAAAATACGGATTTGGACTAATCCACGTCCTACGGACGACAACATAAATTAGTCTCCGTATACAATCCACGGGCAACCACAAACAAAACAAACACCCACGACACGAAGTGACCAGCTGGAGAAGGAGAAAATTGTTACCACGATGCGGTAGCGTAATTAACTGCAGGGGCTTGCGCCTTCAGGGAAGAGCGTCCCCACAATCAAAAACCCCTCAAATGAGGGGGAATCTGACGAAGTCTGCTATATCGGCCGCATCCGTTTAAACCTTCGATACATGGTGCCATAAATCAACTTGGCATCTTCGGAGAGGTGGACGGATAGCACCAATTAGCATCTGCCCCCAGATTCAGGCAAGACGTCCAGTCTTCCCGGCTTCCGGCAATAGATTCTGGCACGCCCGGTGGGACCTTTTCATCTTTCCACTCCACACTTTGTGTGTCGTGTTCGCGAACCAATCGCGGTTTGCCAACGGTTGTCCTTGGGTTTCGAGGTACTAAGATTTGGCGTTTTACTTGCTGCAGAAAGCAAAGAATCAATGGCATCCACTTGTGCAAGATGTTCTAACTGCAACTGCAACCTACGCTCCGCCTCATCTGGAGGTGTAGCTTATGGGCCCCAGGCGGCTTCCCTGTTCACGATGCCAGTGGAACAGGTCACCCAAGCCACCACAGGATTGTTTTTCGGGACCATGCTCCCGCCAACGAGCTTCACCATTCCTGTACCAACACTAGAAGCTCCCAAGAAGTCGGTCTTTGATCGACTTGCTACTACCACGGCCCCTCTCAACGGGTCGTCCAGCTCCAACTCCTCGGTCTTCGCCAGACTGAACCTGAACTTCGATGGACCTGCCAAGAAGCCCATCACACCTGAAGTGGCCATCCCAAAGAAGATAGCCATCTCTGCTCCTGAATTCGTCAAGGCGGCTTCTCCTGCCAAAGAGTCGGTCTTTACAAGATTGACTATTCCGGCTCCTGTTTCTGCTCGAAGGTCTGTCTTTGACAGATTGGATACCGCTACTCAAAACACATCAGTCTTCAAGAGGCTGGTACCAGCAGCGCCTGACCAGAACAGGGGGCATGACAAAGCCATCCCCATAGCTGAACCGACACCATCTGCTCGACATGCTCGCCGTCGTCACTGGTGCCGAGTAAGGAAGGCTCGGGGCAACTCTCCTTCTGGGCTAACTCCACCAGCCCCAACGGTGGAAGTCAATGCTGCTGTTCCAAATGGGAACAGCTTTGAATTGCTGAACAAGATGCGCAGGAATTCTCCTACCGCCGTACTGAAAAGATCTCCTCCATCAGTGGAGAATGTCGCGGAAGCAAAGCCAGAACAATCCCCTCAGCGGCTGTCCTCCAAAATCTACAAAGTCTGGCGGCAGGTTCGGGACTCAGTAATTGATCAAGATCACCCTAGCCGATAGAAAAAGGCGAAGGTTCAACAAGAAGAGAACCATCCTGCCAAATCACAAAAAGCTGTCTGGGTGCCCGCTGCGACGCCCCCTTCAACTTCAACTGCTCAAAAGAAAAGGAGGCCGGAGAAAGCCCCTGTGGCTGCGGCAGACCGCGAAGGCATTGAGCCCAAACGCCCCAAGTCTGGAGGCATGATGGTACATACTGTCTACATGGCTTCCGGAAAAGAAGAAAGCCGCACTTCGACGGGCCACCGACCGCTCACCCGATCAATAACAAAGGCTCAGGAGCAACAACAAAAGCTCCAAGAAATGCTAACAGCCATGGCCGCACTTACGGGACCAAAAGCAAGCACGGAGACATCCTCGGAGCAGCGCCGTGAGCAGGAAACTGATGCTGAATTCCTTCGGAGAATGCTTGAGAAGAAGGACAAAAAGGCCGCGGAACAAGCAGCCAATATAAAACAAATAGCCCATCTATTCCAAGATATGGTGGGCATGATGATCCAGCCGGACCCTCCAGCTGAAGATCCTCCGATTATCCTTGAAGACGACCGAGCGGAGACGTCAAACCCTGTTCCGGCTTGTTCAGCAGCCAAAGAGGAGACCATTTCAAAAGCCACGCTTGATGATTACATCGCTCAACAGATACGAGTTCATCAGGCGAATGAAGCGGTTGGACAAATTGTTAAAACTGGACGACCCTATCCAGGTTGGTACGACCAAATAAAGTACCCGCCGAGATACACGATCCCCAAATTCCACGTATACAAGGGGACGGGAATCCGCATCACCACGTCGCTCAATTCAGAGCCTTATGCGGCAACACTGGAGGTAACGATAAGCTACTGCTCCGCCAGTTTGTTGGCAGTTTGTCGGAGACGGCATTCGAGTGGTATTCCGAACTCCCAAATGACTCTGTCAAGACATTCGCAGAGATGGAGTTGCTATTCACCCAGCGTTTCGCAAGCGCTAGCGAACGCACCCCAATCACGGCATTGATCAATGCCAGGGTGAAGCCTGGAGAAACTTGGGTCCAGTATGCGATACGGTGGCGTAATCTATGGTCAAAGTGCGAGCAGCGCATCGAAGAAGCTCCTGCCGTGGGCATGTTCGTGGGTACTCTTGACCCTCAAGCGACCATCTCCCAATTCATGATGTTCTTCAAGACGACCACCTTCCAGGCCTTGATTGACAAGCTGGCCCAAATGGACCAGATGGACCATAGGCCTTCCTCTTCAAAGACAGAGCCTTGGAATGAAAAGGGCAAAGGGAAAGCAACTTTCGTTGCCAATACTCAACAACGGCCGAGCAACTTAAAACCGGTTGTTCGCCAAAACAACGTGTGTCCACGCCCATCCCTCGAGGAGAGACTGGGACGTCCTTACTCATTTCCCCAGGATAAAACGAGGAAACTGTTCGAGCTGGCAGTGCGCAATAAACTCATCAATCTGCCGGATCCAAAACGTCCATTGCAGCCCGGCGATGTCAACAATCCTAATTACTGCCCTTACCACCAAGCAGTAAGCCATCCAATCGAAGATTGTTTCATCTTCAAAGGCTGTATGGAGTACCAATACCAACAAGGCAAGTTCGCATTATCCGAAAATTGGAAGGTGAACCCACTACAACCTCACGCGCCTAAAAAGGTGGACATGCCGGGGGCATCATGCTCATTCATAAGGGAATCCCCATGGGAAGACGTTCTTTCAGCCAAGACAAAAGGAATGCTGAAGGATCTCCAAACATGCCCGGCGATCAAGTGGAAAAATCCACTGGAACCCGAGATCATCGAGGGAATGCTGAAACCACGCCCAACTCAAAAAACCGATGGTGATGGTCAGAGCGCTCAAACCCAGCCGTCAAAGTCTTTGAAGAAGAAGAAAAAGACCAAAAAGCCCGTGCAGCCTGATGACAAGCGCACGGACCTGCAAAACAGATTGACGCATTGGAAGAATATAATCAGAAGGCGCGGACCCCAATCACACTCCAAGAATTTCTCACCCACGTCTTTGTGGACAAAGATGATGACAATGGAGAAGACTCGTCGGATGAGTCTGAGGATTATGTGGCAAGCTGTCATGTGATCTCTCACTCGTTAATAAACGGTGAAGAAGCTTTGGATGTAGAAAAAACAGGGGCAAATCCTGAGCCTAAACTTCTAGGACCATCAGACGAAATGATTGATGCATTCCTAAACGAAGCCCGTCAGGAAAGCAAAGCCAATCGAGAGCGTGAACTAGCTATATTTGATAGTGCTAAACTCCGACGACTGGAGGAAAAGGTCGAGACACCCCGACTGGAACAAAGCATCCTTATCGCCGGCAAAAACAAGCTTAAAATAAGGAACCGATTCGCTAGGGCCCTGGCGATAGGAATGAAGTTTCCCTCTCTCAAAGAAAATTCCCCTGGTAATATACGTCTTGATGAAGCGGACATACATCCTAACTTCTGCCTATACCATCAGAAGATTGCACACCCTACCGAGGAGTGCATAGCCTTTAAAAACTGGTGTCAGGGATATGTTGCCCATCGACGACACGTTAAACGAGTGAAGCGCAAGGCTCGTCGGGAACAGAAAAGAACGACAGATAAGCGTGAAAGAGCTGCTGGCAACTATCACATAGCCGACACCGAGGGATCTCAGGTTATCACCTTTGGAAGCGACTCTGACGAAGAAATCGCCCTCAGCCCTCTCTTCAAGGAATCCACCTCCGGCACAAAACATGCGAAGATTTGCGGCAAAATCTAGCTGCGTAATCGTACGTTGACAAATGACCGAAACGTCGTTAAACTACTCCCAACCCGCAGCATCTTCAGGCTGACGTGGTAAAAAAAACGGTACGTCCACAAGCGAGATGGGCACGGATGAAAACCCGAAAGGGTGCCGCGAGTAAAAATAGCAAGACTACCGGCGATTTTTGTGAAAACCCGAAAGGCCGCAGACTCGTATAAAAAAAAAGGGTACGTCCACAAGCGAGATGGGCACGGATGAAAACCCGAAAGGGCTCCGTGAGTAAAAACAGCAGGACTACCGACGATGTTTGTGAAAACCCGAAAGGGCGCAGACTCGTTAAAAAAAACAAAAAAAAACGGTATGTCCATAAGCAAAATGGGCACGGATGAAAACCCGGGAAGGCTCCGTGAATAAAAACAGCAGGGCTACCGGCGAGTGTTTGTGAAAATCCGAAAGGGCGCAACCTCGTTAAAGGACACTTGCAATGTCCTCTCGACCTTGTAAGGAGAAACCACCCGCGTGAGATCCTTACGACTCACAAAGGAAGCAACACACTTAGGAATCCCCATGACTCCTAAGGAGAAAATACACTTGTGAGATCCTCACGACTCGTAAGGAACCTTCTTATGAGACCCTCATGGCTCATAAGATTCAAAAGTCTTAAGTTACAGGGACTTGAACCTGTTCTTAAGCACCCCCCCCACAACCTCCAATACTGCCCTACAAGCGGTTCAGTATTGACCCTTGTATACAATCCACGGGCGCGAATAAACATTTCCCTAACAAAGTCCCATCCGTGACTAGGGATATGTTTACACGATGAACAACCCTTGTAAGTCCTCTCGACTTATAAGGAGAAAGCACTCTTGTAAGATCCTTACGACTTATAAGAGACCATGCACTTAGGAATCCTCACGACTCCTAAGGAGAAAACGCACCTATGAGATCCTCACGACTTGTAGGGAGAAATACCTTTTATGAGACCCTTACGGCTCATAAAGTCAAAAGCCTTAGTCGACAAGATCTTAACCCTGTCTACTAAGCCACCTTTGTTCGATATCGACAAAGGCAAATGATGATTCGCTCCTGGCAATATTCCAGGTGTAGTGATGCTGATGCCAAAATCGGTGTCTAATTCCAAGCTTGTAGAGAAAAGCCAGCGAGCCACATATGCATACGAAATAGCCGAAATGATGGGGCAACTTGCAACGAAATCAGCAAGTAAAAATGTATGCATACAAAAACAACCGAAATGATTGGGCAACTCGCAATAAAAAGCAGCGAGTAAAAAGAAAAATAGCCGAAATGATTGGGCACCGCGAAAAATAGCCGAAAGGATTGGGCAATCTCGACCTTCGCGATATAAAAAGCTGAAATGATAGAGCATCGCGGAAAGAATAAAAAAATGATGAAAGAATGAAACTTTTCGCCCTACATGTGAGATCACATCGATCCCTGTATACAATCCAGGGGCACAAACAAAGAGGGAACCATACCTTCCCAACAGGCTCCATCAGAAAGCGAAGCTAAATCTCGACGGTTCATAGACAACCTAGAGACAACCTCGACATTTGTCGCAATATTGCAGACACAATGTCAACAAACGAAGCAAAGGAAGATCCCTAGTTTCAGGGTCTCGACGTCAATATCAACAACTTAGAGATCACCAACGGCGTTTCTCCTCACTCCAACCAGATGCAGACGTGACGTCAACAACCGACCTGAGAGTCTCAACGAAACGGAGGCATGGCAAAGTCCCTAGTCCCAAATCTCAATGGCCACATCTACAGCCTGGAAACCAACAACAGTGTGCCTCCTCATTCCAGCAGGACACAGATGTTACACCATCAAACGGAGCCACGGCATAGTCCTTAGTTCCAAATCTCGACAGTTCACAGACAACCTAGAGACCATCTCAGCATTCGTCTCGTTACAGCAGACGCGATGTCAACAACGACATTCCTTCGCGGTCTATCAGGATGCAGATGCAACGTCAACAAAAGACCTCATGGTCGAAACAAAGCGGAGTGACGACAAAATCCTAGCTCCACCTCAGCATTCGTCTCGTTACAGTGGACGCGATGTCAACAACGGCGTTCTTTCGTGATCCAACATGATGCAAATGTAACTGTTGGAGATAGTGCCCTCAGAGTCAATTATTTGATCACAGGCACGTGATTGCAATGATTGAGGGAGGACCTGTCCCAGTAGGACAGTCTTACTCAAGATGATAGTGTGCTATCTGGTTTATCTTTATCATCGTGTACTGCTTTAGGTGACATTACTGATCACTATTGCACGTTGATAGAGCCCTTAGGATTCTTGCTTGACGGCCAGCAGTATGATGGCGATCATATACGTGAGAGCTGGGGTCTATAAGCACATCCTTAAAAGGTACCTAGTCGTGGGAGTTTCGAGACTGGGCATCGATACTCCATTAGTAGACTAGTGTATACAGTCGAGACCCCGACGAGGGGCGGTGGTCGGTCTCACAAGCCACTGGTGTCAGTTGGTTCACCTAAGATGTATACAGGTGCTCATTGGGTTATGAGTACACCGGACAGGACTCGCCGGGAACCTGCTAGTTAGGATTATACCAGATGTCAGATAGCAGTTCCCTGGTGACATGTGTACAGATTAGTTCATCGACCTGAGATCGTCATTTGTCTCGTGTGAGTTCCCACTGTGCTTTGATTACTACCCTACCACGGCTCAAAGGAGTCGTGCAAACAGGTTTTAGTTGGGCTCAGTCCCGAGCCACATGGAGGCAGTGAGCGGATCTGCAGGGGTTCGTCTCTCCCGGTATTGGGGGTGAGGTCGCGCTGTGTCTAGGAGAGCCATTACACAAAGCCCTCGGCCGAGGCAGGAGATTTACTGGTAGGTATTCCAGTAGTATCTCAGGGTGTTCTGGGCTACACTCCGATACGACTTGTACCGCTTTTGGGGTCTGACTTTTACCAACCCCCTAGGCCCGCCATGCGATACTCATAGACGAACGGACCGGACTGTACGAATATTGTCACTGACAGGCTCAGTAAGGTGTCAGGATGAGTTCTCTCATCGACGTCCCTTTTGGTTAATAGCTGGTAGCCCGTCACGTATGGCTAATACCTCTGACGTGCTAGTGGTTAAATCCACAGCCATAGTATTGACGAGTCTTTAGAGTCCACCACACACAGTTACTCAAGTTTCGGGCGAAACGCTGTAGAGGCCGTATGGAGATATGGCAGGGTTCGATCAGATACGTGCGGTATTGCACGGATCGTGATCGGACGGTTTTTTACTAGCCGGCTTTGGCTTAAGCCTGATCCTAGTATTAGACAGTGTAGTTTTGTCTCTTTGTATTTGTATTTAGTGGGAATACAAATGCCGGCATGTATATGCAGTAGTGGGGTTTTCCTGTAATTTATTATGGGATCAGTTTCTGTAGTTGCCAGTTTGCTTTCCGTTCCGGCCAGTTTTCATTTGTTCCTTCCGGCCGGACTTTCTGACAGAGGTGGTTATTTGCAAGTTTACAAATAACTCTTTGTGGAGGTGTTATTTGTGAAATGGGAGATTATGAAAGCATCTTTTGATACCATTCTTTTCTATCATCATTTCTTACTTTATTGTGATTAGAATTTGATTTGATATTGTTATCATGGTCTTTGGATGTGGTCACCCATTTACTTTTACTATACTCACCTCCCTCATGTATTATGCTTTTTCTCCACCATTTCGTTGAGGGGGGGGGAGGGGGGCGGCCACATTTTTGAAGGGAGAGGAAGAGAGAGGTTCATTTGTATGAGGGAAATTATTCATCTCTCTTTTTTTTTCTCTTGCTACACAAATTCTAGCTCTCTCCAAAGTTCTTCATACCTCCATCATATTATGGCAACTACACTAAACCCCAAAGAGACATAGATTCTACACTTGTCTACAGCAAACCTTGGACGCGTCGGCTAGCCAACTTCGCGCCCGAGTTGCCTCGGTCCAGAGGTGGGAGCCCGTAAAAGAATCCGGCTACGTGGTGCCCTTTCCGGAGAGGAGATGAAGACCGGAGATTCCACGGGAGATCGGGACGACGACGAGAAGACCGGAGGACACGGATCACTCGGTATATCTCTCACCCCTTCTCTTGATAGCTTGGATTAGGTTAATGGTTACGATCCGGGTTTATTGTCCGCGGTAGCGCCAGTTTAAAAGTTAAGAAAAATTTTGATTCCGCATTTTGGCCTCGAGTAGACGGCCGGGGCGCTGCCGTGGCGCAACATGGTATCAGAGCCACACCATTAACTTATCCTAGCTTGCTCTAGTGTGTTTACATTTTCGATCGAACAAAATTCCAAAACCCGCGTTTTCAAAAACACAGTTTCTGTCGAAATTTTTTTGGCTCCAAAATTTTTTCAGGTTGTTCCAGAATACTGTGCATGGAAATCTAAGCAATCTGTGAAAATTTGGTCGTGAGATCTCACCATACCGCCGTGGAACCGCGGCCAAACCCATGCTTGGGCCGCGGTTCCGCCGCGCTTTTAACTGTTCATCGTGGCAAATTTTTTCAGAGGGCTTTAGACTTGGAAATAGGGGTTTTGGGATATTATTTTTGGGCCCAGATTTTCTGTAAGTGATACAGTACTGCTTGGGGCCCACTTGATAAAATTTGATCGATCGGATATTTTAAACATGCTAGTTCACAGTATTTACATTATATCTGCAACCGTGAATGTCACTTGATCGGTAAATCCTGTCTAACTGCTATAGCCCGGTTAGACGGATTTGCGAACGTGACATTCACGTTGATGCTTTGTGTATTGCTGTGTTGTTGCGGATCGGTCGTGGGGGAGAGCCTGGATGCAATGTTAGTACAGTTTTGTTTTATATGTACATTTGATATTGCGGGGCGAGCGTCCGACATGTGGACTGCCGTCACTGCCTATTTGTATTATTCTTTTGGGGCATGACCGGGTCGAGGTCGATGTACCCGTTGTATGTATATTTTACTTTCTGTACTAGGATTACCCTAAGGAGGGGTGCACGGATAGCCGAGTTCTAGAGGGCAACGGGCCCGCATCTCTTGGCATTGAGATGGAGGGGGCTTCACTCTAGAATTGGCGGGCTATTCGCCGCACTCATAGGGGGTACAGGTTGACCCAGGAGGGGTGCCCAAGTTACTGGATTCCGTGAAGTGCGGGTGGTCCATTCACGTTGCTGAAGGGGGCTGCCTTGCTTCAGGTTTTGGCGGGTGACTTGCCGCTCCCGTAGGGGTCTAGGATTTTCATTGCGCAGGCTATCCACACGACCAGGGGAACGTCGGGTTTCAGCAGCGGCTCTGTGAAACCCGGGGATCCCAGATATCTGTATTGTTCTGTGATGCTGTACATTTCTGTGATATTGCATTTTATCACGCCTTGAGCGAAATATTATATATTGATATATATACTAGTAGATGTTGTATATGTTTTGCATCCGCGCTAGTCCAGTCCCCGCTCTGTCGTTAGTTAAGTAACCTAACGGGTGATGACGGGACCCAGTGGCGAATGCGGATGGCATATACGTACATCATTATTTTCGTTCTTTATTGGTGTGATCAATTGATGGGACTGCGTTGATTCGGATCAATGCAAGCTAAACAAACCTATTCTGATGTTGTTGGAACATTTTTCAAAAAGCTGTTATTGCAAGGACGTTCTCTTTTGTTTTGCATCGTGGTATTCAGTTGGAATATCCTGCTCCTCAGTCGACGAGGCAAGGGCCGAGATCCCTTCACCGGGAGTGACCCCTTGGACAGAAAGTTTGCGTCAGAGCAATAACTTCACTATAGCCGATTACTTTTGCTTTGCATCGTGGTATTCAGTTGGAATATCCTGCACCTCATTCTATGGGGAAAGAGCCGAGATCCCTTCACCAGGAGTGACCTCTTTAGCAAAGGTTTTCGTCACTATATTTTTTATAAAAAGTTATCTGGTTCCTTCAACGATATCAAGTTCATTACGTTAAAGGTTTTTCGCCAAAAACCAGCCGTAGCCCTCCGTCATTTCAGATTAGTATTGCTTAGTATTCGTGCTACGTATGTCGTGCTCAGCCGAGGCGTAGTGTGCGGTAGCTCTGTAATGCTTTTCTGTCTTATGGATATGTGATTGGTTAGGACAGTCGTACGGTCATTTTGGCTCAGTCAAGGACTCGTGCGGGTGGGTCTAATGCAATCAAGAAAATGACGGGTTGAACTTGACTAGGATCCTTTGATATGTTGGCTCAGTCAAGGTCACTTAGGTCCGAGGGGTAAAAACACACATCGGGAGTTTCTAAAGAAACTGACACTTGCCAGGCATGCGCATACCTTCTGGAGTGTGGTGACTTGAGTGGATTCCGTCAAGTTATCATACGATGATAGTTGGATCCCGATTCCCACTGATGAGTTGGTTTACTCCTCGGGTGATCCTGACTAATTCTTCATTCGGGTTTGGAGAAGAATTTGAGGTTACAGTGGGAGGTTTCCTGATTAGATAATTGATAACCATTCTGATCTAGGTTAGAGTGCACGCTGAGTGTTTCTTTTCTCTCTCTCTCTCTTTGGCAGCGATCATTGACCCGACCCTAGACTATGACTCAGTGACCAAGATTAACCGAACCTTCTTTCAAGACTGGCTTTTGGATTGTCAGAGTTGCAAACCTCATTGTCACTCCTACTTTTACCCTTTTCTCTAGGACACCCCGTATTACTACGAACGTCCACTTCCATTGGACAAAACCATCGTATGGTTATATACGAACTCGAAGGAATTCGAGGATGGTTTCCGGTTCTAGAGAAAACGAATAGGACTATTCAGTTGTCTTTTCCTTTTACCTTCTCTCAAGTTGCGAGTACTCCTTGGTTTAGGAGTGGTACACCTGTTATGCAAATTGGATAGTCTTCTTCCAAACCATAGGCAGGTGCCGACCGGTAGGGAATGAAGAAAACCAATTAGCCTAAACGGTGTGCAGAAGGTATTAAGTTAAGACAAAGAAAGGGATTAGTAAGAGGGCAAAGTAAATTGCGACTGCTGCTCACGACCAAACCAAGTACTTCTTCGCCAATCCTAAATCACCTTTGTATTTCTCCAGGACACTCCGTATCACTACGAAGATCCACAGTTTATTGGATACTCCATCGTATGGTTATATACGAACTCGAAAGGAACTTGTTCCAGTTCGGGGATGGATTCTGGTTCAGGAGAAATAGGAATAAGGTTTTACTCGGTTGTCTTTTATCTTCACCTTCTCTCGCATTGCGAGTGCCCCTAGGATTAGGACAGTACACCCATTATGCTTATTGGATAGTCTACTTCCAAACCATAGGCTGGTGCCGAACGGTAGGGAAGGAAGAAAACCATTTGGCCTAAATGGGTGTACAGAAGGTAATGACTAAAGATATATAAAGGGATTTGGACAGATGGCAAAGAGATATACGGTTACAGTTGTGAATCTGGATAATGGAAGAGGCATTACTAGGAATACCAGGATACCCCATCGAAACATTTCAATGTTTCAGTTTCACTGTGTACTGTTAAAAGAAAACTGATTTTCCAATTAGACACTTGCTCCAGGGTATGTATTTACCAGGTATGATTCTCACATCTGTATGGTTTTACAGATGATGAGAGGGAGTAAGTTATTGGGAATTAGGTGATCATCCTCATTATATCGGAATTCGTTGTAATTGGTGATATTCGAGGAACTCACCTGGGTTGTTTGCCGGACGGCAAATATTTGGTTTTGAATATCCGTTGTTATGAACCAATTTCAAATTGATATATCTGTACGTCTATTTTTATAGAGTGAGATGTACCTTTTTGAAATTATGTCTATGACATTTACCTATATCAGTGGATGGTTAGGTAAGGAGCATTAAACAGCGGTGTAATTCTTCATAACCATAATACAGTTTTCAACCTACGATACACAGTGAATGAGTTATTAGACTCAAGGGACTTATACAGAGCGTTGTATATTGTCCAGTGTCCATTAGGACAGAGGGGTTGGTCCTCGTACTATATTCTGTTTACCTGTGACTTCTCTAGTTCTCAGACAGGTGTTTCGTAGAAACACAAGGTCTGAGTTTTGAGAAGTTATTGGTATATGAGTAAAGTAGAGAACCAGGTATTGCAAGTATCGAGATTCTTTAAGATGATCGAAGATGTAGATACTTGTGTATGGTATTCAGTTGATAGTAATGATTAAGAGAACTTGCTTCTCTTTCAGGTTACTCATAATTGGAAGCACTCCTAAGTTGAGTAACGCCGATCGGCCTCTCTCCATTTACTTGACATGCACTGGAGACAGCTGCATGATTTGAATCTGGTTCAATTAAATCAGTGCCTCTGTTTCTATATTGGATATAGAATAGTTCATATCTTGACATTGTTAAGGTACGGGGAGTTGTCCGGCTTATGCTTAAAACCGGACTCTGGATAACTCAAGGCACGTTTCTGTAATGGCTGTTTGTGGGTTGACCCGGGCTATGACGAGGGTTGACTTTCTACCATCTGGAAGATCAAAAGTGATATTGTTCTTGACTCGCCACATTTTTAAAAAAGAAATGGATTTTTTCAGAAAACTGTAGTGGGAGTATGGTAGAACTGGAAGTGATTCCAGAACCGCAAACGATTACTAATGATTTGATAAGAACCTAAAGATTCAATCTGATTTGACATTCCATTGGCCACTCCACAGATAAAGTGGGTAACCTCAGGCACCCGAGAGGTACTTCGGTATGCTCAAGGACGGTGGCAGGGAGGTTCTTGTTTACCCATACTTGCCATTGCTGTTGTTCCAGACTGTGAGACCCGGCAGGAGGATGAGTATAGCGTCGTTCTGAACTAGTTTTAGAAGTGTACGTCTGTATGACTCTGCCAGAGGGTTGTCGTAGTCAGTGGGAGCAGCGGAAGCATTGGTGAACAGGAGGCTTATGTCTATTTATAGACTAAAGCAGATATAGCGGAGATAGATCATCTATTTCTGACGTGACAGTCATAGGTTTGACTTCATCAGAATAGGGGATGGATCTGTTAAGAAGGTAGTAGGGTGTGATGTCCTGGTATTTGGATGACATACACAGAGTAGGAAGTGAAATTCCTATACTACGATCGGTTATTCTTTGGTTGTCACACAGTGGTTTCTCCACATAGGACTTGGATATTATATCAGATATTCTGGTTACTAGATCTATGGTTTTAGATCTAGATTTGGGTGGTTTCCCAATTGAGGGTACTTAGACAGCATTCTAAGAGTATTTAGAATGGACGACTCCTGGCATGGTGGTGTACCTGCAGGTGATGGAGTCACCCTCTCTAAAGGTGTCTTACAGACTAAAGGGGAGAGGGATGCGCATGATTGGCAGATCACTTGCTTAGGCAATTGAGTCAATCATGAGATGTCAAGTACCACACCAGATGTTGTTCTTGCAGTAGATGCAATAAGTTGATATTAATCCAATCCTGGAGAAACAATCGGAGGCAGTTTTAGAACATAAGTTGATGTTCTAGGGATATGACAACGACAGCCTCATTCGGGAGACAGTTATCATTCCAGGCTTCCAAGGTGACCTAGATGGCAAAGTGGCTGTCAGAGTTATAGTTTTCCCTCTGACGAGGGGCAGTATTTTGGACAGGTGGTCCAGGTGAATACTGAGGGAAGACATGGCACAGGATACTGATTAAGTTCAGTTGACGATACAGTCTAAGAAGTTTGGATTTGGAGTTCATTTATGAGCTAGGTCCCATCAGACATCTAGACACATTCTAAGACAGGTATTGCTCATTTCGGGAGATGGCTTTCTCTGCGAACTTGAGATATAGAGAGATATAGAAAGAAACATCAGAGCGGATCCACTCACTGAGGCTATTCCTCAAACGCAATAGTTTCGCAAACGAGCTTTGTGAGACTGACTAGTAGAGGAGTTGGGTGTTCGGTATCACACGGGCTGTGAGTATGCGATATCGCAATAATTATCCTTGAGTGCAAGTGGGAGATTGTTGGAGATAGTGCCCTCAGAGTCAATTATTTGATCACAGGCACGTGATTGCAATGATTGAGGGAGGACCTGTCCCAGTAGGACAGTCTCACTCAAGATGATAGTGTGCTATCTGGTTTATCTTTATCATCGTGTACTGCTTTAGATGACATTACTGATCACTATTGCACGTTGATAGAGCCCTTAGGATTCTTGCTTGACGGCCAGCAGTATGATGGCGATCATATACGTGGGAGCTGGGGTCTATAAGCACATCCTTAAAAGGTCCCTAGTCGTGGGAGTTTCGAGACTGGGCATCGATACTCCATTAGTAGACTGGTGTATACAGTCGAGACCCCGACGAGGGGCGGTGGCCGGTCTCACAAGCCACTGGTGTCAGTTGGTTCACCTAAGATGTATACAGGTGCTCATTGGGTTATGAGTACACCGGACAGGACTCGCCGGGAACCTGCTAGTTGGGATTATACCTGACGTCAGATAGCAGTTCCCTGGTGACATGTGTACAGGTTAGTTCATCGACCTGAGATCGTCATTTATCTCGTGTGAGTTCCCACTGTGCTTTGATTACTACCCTACCACGGCTCAAAGGAGTCGTGCAAACAGGTTTTAGTTGGGTTCAGTCCCGAGCCACATGGAGGCAGTGAGCGGATTTGCAGGGGTTCGTCTCTCCCGGTATTGGGGGTGAGGTCGCGCTGTGTCTAGGAGAGCCATTACACAAAGCCCTCGGCCGAGGCAGGAGATTTACTGGTAGGTATTCCAGTAGTATCTCAGGGTGTTCTGGGCTACACTCTGACACGACTTGTACCGCTTTTGGGGTCTGATTTTTACCAACCCCCTAGGCCCGCCATGCGATACTCATAGACGAACGGAACTTACTGTACGGATATTGTCACTGACAGGCTCAGTAAGGTGTCAGGATGAGTTCGCTCATCGACGTCCCTTTTGGTCAATAGCTGGTAGCCCGTCACGTATGGCTAATACCTCTGACGTGCTAGTGGTTAAATCCGCAGCCATAGTATTGACGAGTCTTTAGAGTCCACCACACACAGTTACTCAAGTTTCGGGCGAAACGTTGTAGAGGCCGTATGGAGATATAGCAGGGTTCGATCAGATACGTGCGGTATTGCACAGATCATGATCAGACGGTTTTTTACTAGCCGGCTTTGGCTTAAGCCGGATCCTAGTATTAGACAGTGTAGTTTTGTCTCTTTGTATTTGTATTCAGTGGGAATACAAATGCGGGCATGTATATGCAGTAGTGGGGTTTTCCTGTAATTTATTATGGGATCAGTTTTCTGTAGTTGCCAGTTTGCTTTCCGTTCCGGCCAGTTTTCATTTGTTCCTTCCGGCCGGACTTTCTGACAGAGGTGGTTATTTGCAAGTTTGCAAATAACTCTTTGTGGAGGTGTTATTTGTGAAATGGGAGATTATGAAAGCATCTTTTGATACCATTCTTTTCTATCATCATTTCTTACTTTATTGTGATTAGAATTTGATTTGATATTGTTATCATGGTCTTTGGATGTGGTCACCCCTTTACTTTTACTACACTCACCTCCCTCATGTATTATGCTTTTTCTCCACCATTTCCTTGAGGGGGGGCCACATTTTTGAAGGGAGAGGAAGAGAGAGGTTCATTTGTATGAGGGAAATTATTCATCTCTCATTTTTTTTTCTCTTGCTACACAAATTCTAGCTCTCTCTAAAGTTCTTCATACCTCCATCATATTATGGCAACTACACTAAACCCCAAAGAGACATGGATTCTACACTTGTCTACAGCAAACCTTGGACGCGTCGGCTAGCCAACTTCGCACCCGAGTTGCCTCGGTCCAGAAGTGGGAGTCCGTAAAAGAATCCGGCTACGTAGTGCCCTTTCCGGAGAGGAGATGAAGACCGGAGATTCCGCGGGAGATCGGGACGACGATGAGAAGACCGGAGGACACGGATCACTCGGTATATCTCTCACCCCTTCTCTTGATAGCTTGGATTAGGTTAATGGTTACGATCCGGGTTTATTGTCCGCGGTAGCGCCAGTTTAAAAGTTAAGAAAAATTTTAATTCCGCATTTTGACCTCGAGTAGACGCCCGGGGTGCTGCCGTGGCGCAACAGTAACGTCAGCGAAAGACCCCATGGTCGAAACAAAGCGGAGTGACGGAAAAATCCTAGCTCCACCACGACATTCGTCTCGGTACAGCAGACGCAGTGCCAGCAAACGAAGCGAATGCCAAATTCCTAGCTTCAGGGTCTTGACGGCAACTCATATAAAGCCTGAAAGACAATCGGAGATCATCCCACACCAGCGCGGAGTGGTCACCACCTTGACATTCATCTCGATACAGCAGACGAAATGTCACTACAGCGTCCTTCCTCCAACAGGATTCGGACACGAAAAAACAAACGAAGCAAAGGCCAAATTCCTAGCTTCAGGGTCTTGACGGCAACTCATATAAAACCTGAAAGACCATCGGAGATCATCCCACACCAGCGCGGAGTGGTCACCACCTCGAAGTTCGTCTCAATACAGCAGACGAGATGTCACTATAGCGTCCTTCCTCCAACAGGATTCAGACGCGCCAAAGAAAATGAAGCAAAGGCCAAATTCCTAGCTTCAGGGTCTTGACGGTAACTCACATAAAACCTGAAAGACTATCGGAGATCATTCCACATCAGCGCGGAGTGGTCACCACTTCGACGTTCGTCTCGATACAGCAGACGAGATGTCACCCCAACGTTCTTCCTCCAACAGGGCTCGGATGCGACAATCAAATAACGGAGCCATGGCAAAATCCCTAGTTCCAAACCTCGACGGTTCACATGCAATCTAGAGACAACCGCGACATTCGTCTCGATACAGCAGACGCAGTGCCAGCAAACAAAGCGAAGGCCAAATTCCTAGCTTTAAGGTCTTGACGGCAACTCATATAAAACGTAAAAGACTACCGGAGATCATCCCACACCAGCGCGGAGTGGTTATGACTCATCGGGGCTCTCCAAAATGAGCATAACCTCAAGTAAAAAGCGGCATGGCAAAATTCCTAACGCTTGCTCTTCCGACGGTCAAACTGCCTAGGAAGATTGCTTGAAAACGTCTTGTCCTGCCCCCGAAGGGATCAAAGACACAATAGTCGCAAGGCTACTCGAACAGCAAGATTGCGTATCGAGGAATACATCAGCCAACGCGACAGTACGACGGACAAAATCCTAGTACCACAGACCCTAACGGACCTTTGTCGTAAAGAGCAGGGGTTAACTATGACTTTAGGACATCCTTGAGAGAACTTCTCGATTCGTATCGACTCGTAAGGCAAAGCCTTAGGCAATGGGGATTAAAAAAAACGTTTCCTAAGCACTAGGGCCCTGCAAGTCAGTCCAAGATGGACTCTTGCATACTATTCACGGGTCACACTCTCCAAAGTCGAACATCGACAAAAAGGGAAAACCACTTACATGTCCTCTCGACTTGTAAGCGGGAAAAATTCTCTTGTGAGATCCTTACGACTCTCAAGAGAAAGCACACATTTAGGAGTCCTCACGACTCCCAGGGAGAAAATACACCTACGGGATCCTCTCGACTCGCAGGGAGAAAAGCCTTCTTGAGACCCTTATGGCTCATGGAGACGAAGAAAGTCTTAGGCTACAAGGACCCTAAACTTGTCTCCTATGCTCTCAATTCTGTGGTCATGCATAACTCTGCACTACTTCACCCACGTAAATACTTACATGGGCAAAGTAGTGGGGGGCATTTGTTCCCGCTAAAATTTTGGCTCACAACCTACTCCCTTATAAAATATATATATATATATATATATATATATATATATATATATAATAAAATAAAAAATAATAATAAAATAAAAAAAATGAAGGGAAAAACTTCACATGCAAAGAATATAACAAATGCCTCAAAGCCAAGAGTTAAAATATTTTGAAGCAACGCTTCAGATGCAGCGCCAAGTGCGCTGCGCTCTAAACAGCGCACCACGTGCAAAGCATGTGTACGCTAGCGCTGGGTGCGCTGCGCTCCAAGCAGCGCACCACGTGTCATACACGTGTGCGCTAGCGCATTGTGCGCTGCCTTTTAAGCAGCGCACCACGTGCAAAGCACGGGTGCGCCAGCGCTGGAACCTAAAAGCTCCCCAACCGTCAGATCAAAAATCTAATAATAATGATAAATCATTAATTAATCAGAATTAAATTCTGTTAAGGAAAGATTCCTCAAAATCTTTCCAAATGACAAGATTTTACTCTGTAAATCAGAGCACCGTTGGATCAATGATCCAATGGTAAATAAAAATTACCAAAGACAATAAATTCTGTTATGGAAAGATTTTCTCAATCTTGTTAAAAACAAGAAGATTGCCTTCTGTAAAACAGAAGCCCTAGGATTAAAGATCCAACGGTGGGAAATATTCCCAAATCAATCAGAGAAAGATCTCTTAAACTAATTCAACAAATCATTTGGCCCTATATAAAGGCCCCTAGAATTCAAGTCTGAGACAGATATACAGAAGAGAGAGAACCCTCTGCAAATTTTGAGAGAAGAACTCAAAAAGAAAGAAAGGCAAGCCTTTGAAGAAAGAAGATCATTTCTTCATCTTTAAAGGTAAAGAACTGTGTTCTTGAATAAATACAGATGAAATCATCTCATTAAAAAAAAAAGAATCATCTTCCAAAAAGATCAGAGATCTAAGAACAAGATCAAGATCTTCAATAGAAAAGAAAAAGATTAAGAAAGATCTAATTATAAAAGATTAAAAGAAGTAATTTACTTCATTAACAGATCTTTTGATCTATAAAGGCATAGCCTTTTGATGAGAATAAGAACCTTGGTTCTTGGATCTTGAGGCAATGCCTCTTTTGAAGAACAGAACAAACAACTTGTTCTTTGATCTTAATTTGATCAAAATCTGCTCTGCGCTATTGGACAGTGCCTTGCACTAATGAAATGCGCCTTTGCGCTCTTTGGACTGGCGCACGTCACCAGAACGCGCTACGTGTCAACCACAGAACAGTTTGCGCTTTGCGCTTCTAAAACAACGCACTGCGCTCTTGGATTGGCGCATAGCACCAGAGCGCGCCATGTGTCATTCACTGGCGCAGCGCACTCATAAAGCGCAATGCGCTAACAGACTTGCGCTTAGCGCTGAGCGTGACACGTGTCACTTTTGCATGCGCTAGCGCAATGCGCTCTTTGATTGGCGCAAAGCGCCTGACAAGCCACGTGGTGCACTATCAGACCATTATTTTGCTCCTGATAAATGCTATGCATTTAATTACAGAGCCCAATGCTATCCATTATTAAAAGGGCCGAGCCCAAATAAAGGCTCAACAGCCAGAACAATAAAATGTTCAACTCATATCAACTGAGCCCATATGCTCATAAACCTTCAAACAGACTTTAGTCCCAAATTGAACTATAGATCTCCCAACCAACATTGGTTCAAGGGTACATCTCTGAACACCTCTGATATCTGTCGTTGTAATCCTTCAACGTCTTCAGAGAGGTGACGGGTCCCGACGACCATACATTCCACGGACTACGATGTCCTTAACCTTGACCGGGATGTCTTTAAACTAACAATGGACCACCATGTCCCTAAACTGGAAATCGACCGAAATGTCCGTAAACTAAACGATAGAGCCCAAATGCTCTCTTGTTGGATCTAAATGATCCTGTTAAGTTGATCTTAGTCTGGAAATTAGACTAGCGTATCCTTAACAAACGTTTAAGTTGATCTTAGTCCAGAATGAGACTAACGTATCCTTAAACCAAAACCCCAAACCCAAATCTAAGAAAATACGGATTTGGACTAATCCACATCCTACGGACGACAACATAAATTAGTCTCCGTATACAATCCACGGACAACCACAAACAAAACAAACACCCACGACACGAAGTGACCAGCTGGAGAAGGGGAAAGTTGTTACCACGATGCGGTAGCGTAATTAACTGCAGGGGTTTGCGCCTGCAGGGAAGAGCGTCCCCACAATCAAAAACCCCTCAAACGAGGGGGAATCTGACGAAGTCTGCTACATCGGTCGCATCCGTTTAAACCTTCGATACATGGTGCCATAAATCAACTTGGCATCTTCGGAGAGGTGGACGGATAGCACCAATTAGCATCTGCCCCCAGATTCAGGCAAGATGTCCAATCTTCCCGGCTTCCGGCGGTAAACAGGATAGGGCTAGGGTATAAGGTTGTATTTATAAGATAGAATTAGGGTTTTAAGAATTAAAATGCATTTAAACATTGGATTAATGGTGATTTTTATTTCTCTGGATAATTGCAGGAAAAACAAACAGAAGAGGAGTAGTAGGAATAGGCCAAAGGACTAGGGTTCAAATTTTGGAAGCATTCCCGGCGGTTCAAACCGGCAGCACCGGCCTTATTGCAATCTTCGCCGGTCGTTTGGAATGGGTGGGGGGCTTGGATTGGTGCCATGTGTCCCTATCTGTTCATATAACATTTTCCACATATTTGTTTTCAGTGACTTCATTTTTACGTGTATTGCACGTGTAAACTTTTGGGCTTCCAAAAATTTTAAAAGAAAAATCATAAAAATAATAGTTAGCTGATAGGATTAGAACACAGGGGCTATGTCACAGCAGTGCAAAGCTTTACCAATGAGCTACAAGTTGTTTTTTGCTGTTCTTAAACAAATTAAATTTATAACTTGTGCTCAAACTTACAATTACTCTATTTTGTACTTTAATTTAAAAAAATTCTATACATTAAAAACAGAGTCGTTACAGTATTGCCGGTATGCCAGTTCGCACTGGAGCCAGCGCAGGGACTCCTGATAATGCACAAGCTGCGGCGTCATCAAAGTCGGATCCCGAAAATGAAATTGGGCAACACCGTGCAAAGGTGCCTAAGGGGAAGAAGCGTCCTTCTGCGAGTGCTAGCTCAGGCCCTAAAAAGAGGAAGAAGTCGGCTGCGCGTTTAATCAATACCTTGCTCGAGCCTAAGCCTCCCGTTTGTGATGAGCCTATGCCTGCACACGAACCAAATGATGGTCTTCTTTTTCCAGGTATGTAAGGCCGCTCAGCTGGCCGAAGCCCTAAAGCGATCACAGGATGAGACTGAAAATGTGCGCCCTAGGAAGGGAGGTCCCCCCGTCGAGTTCTGTGATGTTGATCCGGCTCTTGCTATGTCACCGACAATTCCTTTAACGCCGACAGAAAAAAATACTCTTAAACAGTTGATACCAGGCGCTTCTGAAGACGAGGCTTCTCTTAAAGAAGGTAGAGCTCTATCTTCAATCGAAACCTGACGAGCGTGGTTAACAAGAAAAGAGCAGCGGCTTGAAAAGGCTATACTTCAGGCTCCTAGGCGTATCGGTATGTACCTTTTACATCCTTCTCAGTAAATAATTTATATTGCTTTCATATTGTATCCGTCTTTACACATTTTTCTTTTGTAGGGCCTTCCACTGCGAGCGCAGTTTCGAGCCCAGATCGTGCCTTAGGGACTCCGATGATGACTTTTATTCCTTCGGCGGAGATTACTAGACCAACTATAAACTCTGTAAATATTACCAGTGGCGCACCGGAGACTGTAGAGGACATTCCTGAGGCTACTGTCCCTTTGATCCAGAATGGACGAAATATTGAACATAATCTTATATCTTTCTTTCTATTTAACGATCTTTCAATATGTCTGACCCTTTGTTTCTCCCATTGTGGGAGTTGGCGTCCTTTATTGTGGATCGTTCTCCGGAGAAAACCTCCTTACGTCTACTTAACATGGCGGCCCCGCACGCGATACCCCCAGCGCATCGTCCTTTCTTTCGGCCATGGTTGGTATTCCCTTGCCTTCCATATTATATTTCTATAACGATACTGACGTGCCCTTTACTTTGAACCACGGTGCCCTACAGGCCGATGACGAAGTTGAGATTCTTGATGGGTCTGGGGATTTCTCAGATTTGCCTTCTGTGACCATGGGTAAGTGACATTTTAGCCCTAGTATTCTTTTACTTATTCTCCGTTCGGAAAGGCGACTAACCATATATATATATATCTTCACGGTTCTGCCAACTCTGACTCCATTTGAGTCCCATATTTGCATGCCGCCGGGCCCTTATGCCAGACATATGTTTGAAAGGATGGTAAAGCAGAATATACATTCACTGGCCATTCTTATCGAAATTCTCCACGCCGACACTTCCGTCATTGCAGAGGAATTTGCTGTTGAAACTAATGCTTCTTTGTTCGTCATTGCCACCTACCATGACGAGGCGCTGGTACGTACTTGGATTGAGTATTGCTGCCTAGTGGAAGCTTCTCTACATGGAGCCGAATGCATACGCCTTCCTTCAGATATCTTATCTGTAATGGCCAAATTGCAAGAATGGATTGATCGGCGTGTAGCCAACCTCCGATCTTGTGAGAAAAGGCTCAACCAGAAATTTTCGGAGAGGAAGCTGGCCTCGAAGGTTTTGGGGGAACTTCAAGCCCAACTCACAACCAAAACTAATCAGGCCTATGAAATTTGGCGAGTTCTTCAAGAGATAATTACGGAGGTGGTGGCTCTCGATAAAGCTGTCAAATTTATGCGCGAACTGGTTGAAACTCACAAGACTGTTGAGAAGGAGCTTAAGTATCAGTTTTCTTTATATCAACAACAACAAGCACAGGCAGGGGCTCGGCTTGCAGCGCTGATAAAGCTTGAGGCGGAGGTCCGGCAAAAAAATGATGATCTAGCTAGCTTATTAAATCGTCCACCGTCTTAACACTTTTTGTCGCTGTATTTTCCCCCTTTTTGTATCTTGTATTAATTTTGGTTTATGAATAAAAGACATATTTTATTTCATGCTTGCACCTCTCTATCTTTTGATGTCTCGATTCGGCGCTGATTAGTTTATTTATTCGTTTCGGAGTTTGTACTTTATTCACTCATTTCGGAGACTCTAGTTTATTTACTCGTTTCGGAGTTCGTAGTTTATTCACTCATTTCGGAATCTCTAGTTTACGTACTCATTTCGGCGTTTGTAGTTTATTCACTCATTTCGGAGTTTCTGTTTTATGTACTTATTTTGGAGTGTTTTTAGTTTACCTCCGTTGGGTTTACATGCAAATTTGTCCTAACGTTGTATGTAGATAACCCCCATTCTTTTATGACAGAGATCCGTTGGATTTGTGGTACTAGGGTTTTAGTCTGTGGTACCGTCGCGTTGGCTGATATATTCCTCGATATGCAGATTTTAAGCCGTTGTTCGAGTAGCCCCACGACTGTCGTGTCTTTGATCCCTTCTGAGGCTGGACAAAACGTATTCAAGTAATCTTCCAAGGTTGGAGTATTTATATTACCATCGGAAGAACAAGCGTTAGGTATTTACCGTGGCGCTTTTACTTGAGGTTAGGCTCGATTTAGAGCCCCGATGAGTCATAACCACACCCTTCTGGGGTAGGATGGTCTCCAACGGTCTTTAGGCTTTATTTGTATTGTCGTCAAGATCCGAAGCTAAAAATATGTCGTCACTTCGTTTTTTGTTTTGATGATGTCGCGCTGATTCTTTGCTGAAGTAGAGTAGACATCCATATGACCTCTATGCTGTATGTATTGCTATTGAGGTATGGAGTTAGGAATATTCCGTCACTCCGCTTTCTTTGATTGTTGCATCCACACCATGCTGAAATGAGGAGGAACGTCAAGTTAGCCTCTAGGTTGTATATGTACCATCGAGACTTGGAGGTAGAATTTTGCCATTACTCCATTTTTGCTTTGACCCTTGGGTCTTTTTTTTATGATGACGTTGCGTCTGCATCTTGCTGGAATGAGAAGGAACGCCGGGATGATTTCTAGGCTGTAAATGTTGTCATTAAGACCTGAAGATAGGATTTTGTCGTCAATTCACTTTTATTACATTATTATGTCCGCACCCTGCTGGAATGAGGGAGAACATAGGGATAGTCTCTAGGTGGTATATGTACCGTCGAGACTCGGTTCTCCTTTTGACGAAGCCTGGTGGGAAAATATGGTTCCCTTTCCATTATTTGTGTCCATGGATCATATACAAGAGTTAATATGGACATACTTGCAGGGCAGAAAAGTTTTATTTTCTTTTTTTTATTTCTTTCCTCGATGCTCTATCTTTTCAGCTTTTATGTCGCGAAAGTTGCGATTGCCCAATTATTTCAGCTATTTATCGCGGTGCTCAATTATTTTGTATTTTTTCTTACTCGCTGCTTTTTATTGCGAGTTGTCCAACCATTTCGGCTTTTGGGGGAATTGAAATCTAATCCCAATCTTGGCATCAGCATCGCTGCCACTGGAATATTGTCAGAAGCGAATCATCATTTGCCATTGTCGATTTGAACAAAGATGGCTTACCAAACAGGGTTAGGATTCTGTCGGCTAAGGCCTTTTTGACTTTATGAGCCGTAAGGACCTCATAAAGGTATTTCTCCATATGAGTCGAAAGGACTCATAAGTGTAATTTCTCCTTAGAAATCGTGAGGATTCCTAAGTGTGTTTTTCTCTCATAAGTCGTAAGGATCTTTTAAGTGTATTTTCTCCTTGTAACTCGAGAGGACTTACAAGTGTCGCTCACTATATGAGGACATTTCTCGCCATTGGTGGAACTTGGTGGGAGAATATTTATTTATACCCGTGGATTGTATACAAGTGTCAATATTAGACCGCATGTAGGGAAAAAGGGTTTAGTAAGGTTTTTGATGGCTTAGGAACAGGTTTAGATCCCTGTAACTTAAAGCTTTTGAATCCTATGAGCCGTGAGGGTCTCATAAAGGGGAAATTCTCCTTACGAGTTGTGAGGATCTCACAAGTGTAATTTCTCCTTAAAAATCGTGGGGCATCCTAAGTGTGTTGCTCCTTTATGAGTCGTAAGGATCTTACGCGGGTATTTTTTCCTCGCAAGGTCGAAGGGACCCTGCAAGTGTATATTTTTTTTTACGAGATTGTGCCCTTTCGAGGACCCTGCAAGTGTATATTTTTTTATGAGATTGTGCCCTTTCGGGTTTTCACAAGCTCACCGATAGTCTTGTTGTTTTTGCTCACAGCGCCCTTTTTGGGTTTTCATCCGTGCCCATTTCGCTTGTGAACATACATTTTTTGGTTTTTGTTTTTTTATTTTTTTAGGCGGCCCGTAAGGTAACGCACCATTAGATATAGGCCCCGGTCTCCTTCAAAGGACTACCATGTGGAACCTGGAAGAGTTATTAATCGTTTAGGCCCGCGAATTGTATACGGTAATCGATATGGGGATTCACCGTAGGGCTAAGGAGTGAGGACATGACGGTCCATTGTCGCTGTATTTGGGGAGAATTGCTAGTTTAAGGACGTTCCGATCCAACATTTTTATATTTGGGACGAATATAAGTTTAAGGACGTTTCGGTCTAAGATTTCTATATTTGGGACGAATATTAGTTCAAGGAAATTTCGGTCTATTGTTCCCATATTTGGGACGAATATTAGTTAAAGAACGTTTCGGTCCATTGTTCTTATATTTGGGACGAATATTAGTTTAAGGACGTTTCGGTCCATTATCGCCATATTTCAGGATGATGGAGCTTTTTGGATACTGCTCTCAGGGTTCTGACTTAGGAAGATAGCGAACGAACACAAGCATTATCGTCTATCATTGACCTAAGTCATGACTCGTCAAGCATAGTATTTCTTTAGGAATCGACCGTTTATTGGCTGAAAGGGTCTTCACTATGCATATTCATGAGCAGATAGGCTCTACCTTGGTAGACTTTGTCTATGATGTACGTGCCTCCATAGTTCGGCTCGAACTCTCCCCATTTTGCACGATTGGGGATCATTGGTCTTTTGACGACCAGCACGAGTTCACCTTTGCGAAATGTTCTCGTCTTGGTCGGTTTTTCGTATGATCGTGTCATCCTTACCTTATAAGCCTCCGGATTTTGTTGTGCTATAAGGCGAGTATCGTCGAGGGCTTTGAGCTTCTCAAGCCTAAGATGAGCATTTTCTTCATCTGTCAGTTCATATCGAACCGCTACTCGTAGAGAGGGGAGTTCTATTTCCAATAGGAGCACTGCTTCCGTGCCGAACACCAATGCCTATGGTGTTGTATTCATGGCCGTCTTGAACGTCGTTCGGTACGCCCAGAGAGCCTCATGCAGCTTTTCATACCAATCTTTTTTGTTTTTAGACACCGTCTTTTTTATAATCTTTGTCAATGTCTTGTTGAAAACTTCATCTAAACCATTAGCCCGAGAATTATAGACTGAAGAGTATCTCCAATCTATTTCATACTACTGTGAGAAGCGGCTTATTTTATGGCATCTGTAAGCTGGCCCATTTTCCGAGATTATCCGTCGCGAAGTGTCGAACCGGTAGATGACAAGAAGTGGGGGATATTCTCCGTCTTCACCTCCCTTAGTGGTACTGCCTCTGCTCATTTAGAGAAGTAGTCAGTTGTTTCTAATATGAACCGATGTCCTTTGGATGATGTCGGTTTGATAAGGCCAATTATATCGGTTCCCTATATTTCGAATGGCCAGCTAGCCACTGTCGGGTGTAGCGGATTTGGATGTTGATGGATGAAGTCCTCGTGAATTTAGCACGAGTGACACTGCTTTGCATATTCGAGCCAGTCCTGGATCATCGTGGGCCAACAGTAACCTATTCTTTTTATCTTCAACTTCATCTTTGGCCTAACTTGATGAGAACCGCAGAGTCCGTCGTGAATTTCTTGGACGACTTTCTTTGCTTCCTCCGGTCCCAGGCATCTTAACCATAGACAGTCGAACGATCTCTTATATAGAGTATCATTGACGAAGGCAAAAGACAAAACTCGTTTCATGAGTTGATATCTAAATAACGCGTTTTTGGGCGTTCGTTGGGACTTAAAATAGTCTATGAAGACTTCCCTCCAGTCCTTGACCTTTTCTTCGTTCTCTATTTGAAGGGCTACTTGTTCGGTCGTTTCTTTTCTTTCGGATGGCTCTATCAGGTCTTCCGAAAATATATCTGTTGGTGTGAGAACCCTGCGACTTTGCACAATGATTCTCACGTCATCGGCCAATTCCTTATCCAGTTTGGCCAATGCATCCGCTTAGCTATTTCCGCATGCGGTATGCTTTCCAGGGTATAGGAAGGGATTTGTGTCAGCAGTTGTTGCACTCTTTCGTCATAGTTTATCAGCTCTGGCTTGCATGTCTGATAGTTGCCATTTACTTGGCTAATGATCAGTTGGGAGTCTCCATATATGAGGAGGTTTTTGATTCCCATGTCGATAGCGATCTCAAGACCGGCTATCAAAGCTTCGTATTCAGTTTCGTTGTTATTCATTGGCTCCGTTAAGGAGAGGGCATAACGCAATATCCCTCCTTGCGGTGTCACAAAGATAAGGCCCATCTCGGCTTTGATTATAAGGATGTTTTGTTTTCGCCTCTTCATGGAAAACGCTCCATCGAAGTAGAATTCCTATTGGGAATCATTTTCTTCTTCGATTGTATCGAACGCATGTTCGTCTATCAACTCGCAATTTAAGGGAGAGTCGGCTGGTATCGGATGCTCCGCGAGAAAGTTGGCAATAGCCCGACCTTTCACTACTTTGAGGGGTCGATACGTTATCCAGAACTCCATAAGGAGGACCCATTTGGAAAGCCTTCCTATTAGAATGGACCTTGAAATTAGATATTTGAGAGGATCCACTTTCGATATGAGATGGACTTCATGTGCCAAGGCGTAATGTCTGAGCTTCGTTATTGCAAAGATCAGCGCCAGGCAATACTTTTCGATGGGGGAATAGTTGTTTTCTGCCCCTAGAAGAACTCGACTTAAATAGTATAGAGCTCTCTCCTTTCCCTGATCATTCTCTTGTGCCCACAATGCGTCTAGAGAACCCTCAAGGGTCGTTGTATATAGGATAAGAGGTTTTTCCTTAACCGGAGCGGTCAATACCGGCTGATTTTGCAGATATTGCTTGATTTCATCCATTGCATTTTAGCACTTTTGATCCCAGACGAAGGGGGTCCCTTTCTTCATCAGATGTCCGTAAGGACGACATTTTTCAGAGAGGTTGGCTATGAACCGCCGAATATATGCAAGTTTTCCTTTGAGAGACCGCAGTTATTTAAGGGTTCTTGGCGTGGACATTTCCATAATTGCCTTGATTTTTGAGGGATCGATTTCGATACCCCGATAACGTATGATGAATCCCAGGAATTTGTCTGAGAAAACTCCAAACGCGCATTTCAGAGGGTTCATCTTCAGATTATACTTCCGAAAATGTTGAAACACTGTTTTTAGATGTTCCCAATACTCCTCATGAGATTTGCTTTTCACTACAAGGTCGTCAATGTAGCATTCGACAATCTCATATATGAGGTCATCGGAGATCTTTGTCATGGTCTTCTGGTAGGTAGCGCCAGCGTTCTTCAAACCGAAGGGCATCACCTTATAACAGAATATGCCAAACGGGGTCCGGAAGGCGATATGATTCTGGTCTTTAGGATGCATTTTGATTTGGTTGTATCCTGAAAATCCATCCATGATGGAGAAGACCTCGTGGATAAACATGTTATTGATCATAAGCTCGGTAACGGGCACTGGGAAGTTGTCCTTCGAGCAAACTTTGTTGAGCTCCCGAAAGTCCACACAGATGCGAACCGTCCCATTTTTCTTCATCACTGGAACGATATTAGCGATCCAGTCGGGATATTGAATTTCTTGGATAAAGCCAAAGTCGATTAGCTTCTTGACTTCAGTGTTGATATTCATCTCAAGTTTGAGTCGCATCCTTCTTGGCGTCTGTTTGATTGGCTTTATACCTGGCGATATAGTCAGTTTATGTACTGCCACTTTTGGATCTAGACCCGGCATTTCAGAGTACCAGGCGAAGCAATGTTTATACTGTATAAGCACGTTTTTTAACGCGGCCTCCTGTTTTTCAGATAGTATCTCACTGACGAACGTTGGCCTCGGATCATTTTCTATTCCTAAGTCGATTTTTCTTAGGCTGTCCGCCGTAGTGTATATCCCATCTTCCAGCTCTTTTGGTGCTGGTGGAAACTCCGAGATCACCTCGTCCTCGTCTTCATTTGCGAAGCACCTGTAGAGGTCATTCATAGTCTCGTGCCCTCTCTCTTTTGAGAGTGTTATCATATGGCAAGTACGAGTCCGCTTTCCTTCTTGATGTTGAGCCGGTTCTATCCTGACGGTATAGGCCCTTTTTGGCTCATGCTTTTGTAGCGACGTTACTCTCCAGCTGTTGGATAACATAAACCTGCCTTGTCGATACTGGTCTTCTACCCAGTGTTTGAAGGTGAAACAGTTTTCAAGGGGGTGACCTATTACTTGGTGATAGGAGCAATAATCCGGATGATGGACCTCGTTTATATGTTCGGGGTGCCGAGACTCCAGAAGCATCATCATTCGGTGCTTCATGAAAAGGTTAAATATTTTCCTTGTCTTTTCTTGAGAGAAAGAGTATTCCCAACCTATCTTCTTTATAAAGGATGTGCTCCAATCGAGTTTTTCTCGATTGCAAGGCGTCTTGGATCCGTTTTATTGTCTTCGAACGTTGTTTGCGTTCTTGGCTCTGTTTTCACCTCCATTTCGGGGTTTTCCCCTTTCACAAGAATATATAGCGGGCCGGGGATGAAGAGCATTACGATCTACTTTCTCCGCAGATTGCTGACTGAGACGCTGCGTCCTAACCTTTTCATAAATGGCCATTTAGAGGCTGTGGTTGTCCTGGCTCGTTTGACAAGCTTGTTTTATTAACTTGTAAATTTGTTCTTCCAATGACGGACGTAACGTTTTTAGAGCGGGATCTCGCTCCGATTTGACATCAAGGCTATTTGGAAGAGCGTTTTCCGCTTCACTTGAGCTGTTTACAACGCGACAACTGTAGATCTGCTCCCGTTTCTTGGACCGAACATATCCGAGTCCGGTTCTCTCCATCTTCCCGTTGGGCATCTTTCGCCGAGTCCTAAGAATATCCCAAATCTTCTTGTAAAATTGGGCTTGTCAAACAGTTTGTTTGAGAGGTACACCTTGGCATCCTTACAGCCTTTTCAATCCCTCCGCGTAATATCTTGGCAGAAAGATGGGTTGAAGCCCGTCGAGTGCAAAATTGGCACCGTGCTAAATTTCTTTCTCCACTTTGATCTCCATAGATTGGTAGAAAATGGTCTCCTTTTCACCTCTTCGCTTAGGAGGCACGTAGAAAGTTTGCAGCTCTTGTATGCTGTATGTATCGAGCGCATCAAGTTCCTTGTAATGTTGAGGCGGAGCCATTGTAATTTGTAGACTCTGATCTGCTCCGGCAAAAGTTTGCATTAACGAGCGGATGGAGAACACTACATTGGCCTCGTCCTCTGAGTCGCTGCTAAAGACCAAGATAGGGGGAGATGGTCCGGGCTTATTGTTTTCTTTCTGGGGTTATCCCGAGTAGACTATTTCTTCGCCTTCCTCGATATCGCTCCCAAAGATCGGGATAGTGGCGACGGATTTTTGTTTATTCTCCAGCATGTGGCACCTTTCAGCATCCTCGAAGTCTGGTAGGAAGTACTTTGCATTTTCGTATTTCCGGACTTCATTTACGGAGAACGGATTTAGCTTTTCTGTGACGGTGTACTCCGAGCCATCCTTGAAATACTACATACACTGATATTGTGTAGAAAGAATGACATTGTACTCGTGTAACCAGGATCTGCCGAGTAGGGCGTTATAGCAAGTCTTGGCGTCAATTTGATGTCAGTAACGAGTAGCCCGAAGCGTACCGTCAGTATTACAGACCTAAGCGTCCGTGACGACTATGAGTCAAACCTGTAGATGGTAATTTTATACCGGGCAATGTGCTGAACGTTCATACAAATTTCCTTCAGCACTCTCACGTTAAGATCACGTTGAGAAGGTTAACGGAGGATCTGTTGTCGACAAGGATTTTCCCAATTTTAATGTCGTGGCAGTACCCGGTGACGCATAACGGGCGATGATGTTCGCACGTACAGAGGAGGAGATCGTCAACGCTGAATGTAATATCGGCTATGTGGACTTCTGCCAGTTCATCTTTCATGTTTTCTTCTGTGAGAAAAGTTTGGAACTGATCGGGCCCTTGTAATGCCTTCATCAGAGAATCACATGCCTCTTTGGACAGGAAGGGAGTATTCAATATGCTCAATTGTGAGGGTATTTTCCTTAAATGTGACAGGACGTAATCCACCTTGTTTTTCTTAAACGGATCTTTTGTGGTGAGATCTTTTACTACCCCATCATCGAATGCAATTTCCTCAGGGATTTTCCCTTTCCCTTTGTAATTTTTGTTCGAAGCTTTGTTTGTAGGTATGAGGTTCTTCTCAGGCAGCGTGTGGTTATGCAGCTGAATATTCTTGTGATTCTTCTCCTCCTCTTATTTTTCGGAAGGGGGGTCTTTGAAGAGGGCTGAGGGGTGTTTCTTCTTCAGAATTGCTCCCGAAGGTAAGAACTTGGGGTTTCCCCCCTTCCGAACTGGTACCAACCATATGACAGTTGCCAGTCGTTTCTTCTTGTGTGTTCGTCCCATTATTTTGCCGTCGACGAGCGCGAGCTTCGCGCTTCATCCTCTTGAAGTGTTTTTAATGGGCAACGTATCATTGCCACCACTTTTTGAAGGCACTGTATTCCTCGATGGGGTGGGTGACCCTCCAATGATATAGGCAGTAGTTTGGATATGATTCTTCTCCATCGAGCCATATGACCCTGGGAGTGTTCTTTATGAAAGGTGGCAGCTTCATCCCCAGGGTTTTGGCAAACCACTTCTATGTTTTGATCATGCTCTTATTTGTTGCAGGTGTGCTTTTGTTTGGTGGGAATACTTTACGACTCGTCCTCACCGCAGCTTCTTTAGTCAGACGCTGACGCTTAACCTTTTCATATATGGTTGTCTCGCGTTCTCGGTCAACTTTGTTTTTTTAAGGCTTCGTTTAGCATCCTCTCAATCGGGTCTTCTTCTGACAGTTCTGGGGATTTTAGCGCCGATTCTTCCTCCAATACCTCTGTGTTGTTTTCTGACGCTGAGGGAGCCTCTTCGCCATATAATGACGAATGGAAGACCATGTGGCTACTTGCCACATACTCTTCGGTATCTTCTGATGAGTCATTTTCCTCATCATTGTCACTATCTTTGCCCTTAAGAATATGCTTGAGGAATTCTTCGAGCGTGACAGGTGTCCGCGCCTTCTGGTTATATTCCTCCAATGCGTCTATTTATTTTTGTAGATCTGCTCTTGTCGTTAAACTCGGCATGCTGCAAAGGCTTCTTAGTCTCCTTCTTTTTCTTCAAAAACTTTGAAGGCTTGACTTGGGGGCTTTTCCCCTTGTCAGCAATTTTTTGCGCGGGACGAGGTTTTAGTATCCCTTCGATCATTTCGGGTTCAAGTGGACTTTTCCACTTGACTGCCAGACATGCATGTAGATCTTTCAGCATTATTTTGGCTTTTGTTGAAAGAACGACTTCCCATGAAGCTTCTTCCATGAGTGAGCATGATGCCCCCTGCATGTCCACCTTTTTGGGGTGTACCTTCCAGCTATCAGACAGCATGAATTTCCTTTATTGATACTGGTCCTCGACCCAGTTTTTGAAGACGTGTCAATCTTCAATTGGGTGGCACACCATTCTGTAATAGGAGCAGTAGTTAGGGTTGTTGACGTCGCCGGGTTGCAGTGAACGCCGCGGGTTTGGCAATGTGATGAGTTTACTACGCATAACCAATTTGAACAGTCTCCTTGTCTTGTCACGGGGAAACGAGTAAGCACGTTCTAGTTTTTCCTTTAAGGACGGGCACAGACGCACGTTGTTTTGGCGAGCAGCTGGTTTTGGGCCACTCGATTGTTGTTGCGTGTTGGTAATGAAGGCTTCTTTCCTTTTACCCTTAGCTTTTCGAGGGTCCTTATTTGAGGAGGAAGGCCCATGGTCCATTTGGGCCAGTTTATCTATCAGGACCTAAAAGGTTGTGGGCTTGAAGAATATCATGAACTCGGACAGTCGTTTGAGGATCAAGGGTCTCGATGAACATACCAACGGCAGGAGATTTTTCAATGCGCTATTCGCACTTAGACCACAGGTTCCGATCCTGATCGCATATTAGACCCATATTTCTCCCGACTTTATCCTGGCATTGATTAATACCGTGATCGGAGTGCGTTCGCTCGCACTGGCGAAACGCTGTATGAACAGAAGTTCCATCTCTACGAATGTCTTCACGGAGTCATTTGGAAGCTCCGAGTACCATTCGAAGGCTGTTTCTGACAGGCTGCCAACGAACTGGCGAAGCGACAGTTTGTCGTCGCCTCCAGTGTTGCCGCACAGAGCTCTAAATTACGCGGCGTGCTGGTGAGGGTTGCATGTTCCTTTGTAGACATGGAATTTGGGGATCGTATATCCCGGCGAGTATTTGATTTGATCATACAAGCCTGGATATGGTCGCCCGGTTCTGACAATTTGGCCGACGGCTTCATTAGCTTGATGAGCTCTTATTTGTTAAGCAGTGTAATCATCAAGGACGGCTTTTGAGATCGTTTCTTATTTGGCCGCTGATAAGGCCAGATGAGGGTTTGATGTTTCCTCTCTGTCATCCTCGATGATTATCGGCGGATTTTCGGCCGAGGGTTCTGGCTGGATCATCATTCTAACCATGTCTTGGAACAAGAGAGCCATCGGCTTTATGTTAGCAGCTTGCTCAGCGGCTTCTTTATCCTTACACTCTAACACCCTTCGTAGAAACTCTGTATCGGTCTCTAGCTCTTGGCGTTGTTCATTTTCTTTGTCCGTACTTTCTTTCTGTCCAGTGAGTGCCATCATTTTGTTCAATATTTCTTAGAGCTTTTGTTGTTGCTCCTGAGCCTTTGTCAGCGACCGAGTTTGCGGTCGATGACTCACCGAAGCACGGCTCCCTTCTTGCCCATTGGTCATATAGACCATATGAACGATAATACCCCAGGCTTGGGGCGTTTAGATCCATGACCTTTGGAATTTGCCGCGGGTGGTAGAGTTTTCTCCAGCCTCGTTCTTTTATGGACGATTGGAGTTGAAAGAGCCGTTGTGACAGGCACCTGTCGTTTAGGAGAAGTCCCCCGTTGTATGGCGGAGGAGTGATCTTTTTCTTGTCGAAACTTCGATTTCTTTAGTCGATGAGAGTAGTTTTGGTCAATCACAAAGTCTTGGACTTTTCGCCAAACCCTATGAATTTGCAAGGAGAGCCATTGATAAGGTCGCTCCGGCTTTGCCTGCACCGTAACTTTTGCAGGTAGGGTGATTTCTTTACCACCGCCGTTGGGGAGTTTTTACGCACCCTCCTAAGCGGTTCAAAACTGTTCCCAGCTGGAACAACAGTATCGACCTTTACCATACGAGCTGGTGGGGTGAGTCCGGAGGGAGAGTTACCCCCAGCTTCTCTCACTCGGCACCAGTGGCGACGTCGAGCATGCCTCGTAGAAGGGACCGCCTCAGTCTTGGAAGCGGCTTCATCATGCCCCCGGTTTTGCTGAGGGGTTTCAATCGGCGTCGGGCTGTTGAAAACCGACGTCCTTGATAGAGTTTGAGGAGAGCCGACCAATCTTTCAAAAACTGATCGTCTGATAGGGGAAACACCTTTGACGACTTCTTCTGTAGCAGGCATAGGGCGAGCTAGCCTTTTTGGGGTAGCCCTTTTAGGTATCACGAGCTTCTTTACAGACCCGTTTGAGTCCTTGGTCAGCCTGTTAAAGACTGAGACGTCAAAGTTTGACGGTTTGCTGATGGGGGCTATCGTAGTTATCATTCGATCGAAGACCGACCTTTTAGGAGCTTCTTCTCGCGGCGCTGAGGCACCGAAACTAACATGTGGGAGCATGGTCCCAAATAACAGTCCGGTAGTGGTTTAAGTGACCTGCCTCACTGGCATTAAGAAAATAGAGGCAGTGTTGGGCCCATAGGTCACTCCTCCAGTTGGAGTGGAACGGGAATTGCTGTTACATGAGGTGCAGTTGATAGCCATTGATTTCTGCACAGGAGCAAGACACCAAGTTTTAGTACATTGAATTCAAGGGCAACCATAACGAACCGCGATTTTGTTCACGAAACACGACACATGAAGTGTGGAGTGGAAAGAGGAAAAGGTCCTACCGGGCGTGCCAGAATCTGTTTACCGGGAAGACCGAACTGAGACGCGGAGGACGTCTAGACGGAATTTGGGGGCAGATGCTATTTAGACATATCGGCCCGCCTCTCCAAACATACCAAGTTGATTTATGGCACCATATATCGGAGGTTTGGATATATGCGGCCGTTGTAGTAGACTTTATCAGATTCCCCCTCATTTATGAGGTTTTTTTTTATTGTGGGGACGCTCTTTCCTGCAGGCGCAAGCCCTTGCAGTTAATTACGTTATCGCGTTGCGATAACAACTTTCTCCTGCTCTAGTAGTTCACTTCGTGTCGTGTTATGTTTGGTTTATTTTGGCTGCCCGTGGATTGTATATGGAGACTATTTTATGTTGTCGCCTATAGGGCGCGGATTAGTCTAAATCTGTATATTTATGAATTTGGGTTCTGAACTTTGGTTATATATTTCTCTAGTTCAAAAATATTTTGTTTTATTTAAGGACCGTTAATATAACTTGAGATTAAGATCAACTTAAATATATGAGCATTTGGGCTCAATTGTTTTAACTATGAATACGTTAGTCCTGTTTGAGACTAAGATCGACTTTGGAAAATTTTCAGGATCATTAACTTTTATTAAGATCCAACAACAGAGCATTTGGGCCTGGTTGCAAGAAATTTCAGAGAGACTTTTAGCCAATTTAGGCTTCGACTGCTCAGTCTTTACACTTTTCTCTTTTTTTATTCAAAGTGCTAAGCACTTATTTAGGTCCTGTTTGTTCCGCCTTTTCCTCTATGCAGAAGTGCTAAGCACTTGTTTGGAGCTCTATCACTCACGTGGAAAGCACGTGAGGCATTCAGCCTTTGTTTTTGTGGCTTACATGTATTTCACATGATTGCTTTATTTTTTGGGTGCTGGGTTGCTTTGTTTTGGTGGCTGTCCAATCAGTGCAAATGAGTTTCTTTGTGTTTAGGCACTCACGTGGGAAGCACGTGAGGCGCCGAATTCTTTTCTTTCAAAGATTTAATCTCTGTTAATAGTATTTTGGTCATTAATGTTCACCCAGATCTCAGGTTTGAAAATCTGAGATCGGTTTTATTTAGGAACTAAGTTTCCCCTTTTTTTATAAGAACTAAGTTCTTTACATATGGTTAAACCCTATTTTTAAAGGAATTAAATTCCTTAGAACATAAGTTTTTTTTCTTTCCCTTTCTTTTTAACCCGGTTCTTTTCTCCTAGATTTGAGTTTGAAGAACAGAATCTTCCCGATGAGAATTAAATTCTCAACTTGTGGGAAGATTTGCCAAACAAATCTCAAATCAGAGGAAGAACTAAGTTCTTTTCGTGAAGGGTTAAACCCTTGTTTCCGTTTACACTAGGCAAAGAAGATATTTTGATCTCTGTGTTTTCTTCTACCTAGAGTTGGAAAGGAGAGAAATCTTCTTCTTTTGGAGAATTAAATTCTTTGTTGTTTTGAGAGCATCTGTCTTTTTGTTTGCAGAAGCTTGGGGGTCGATCCTTTCTATTTTGTGTGTCTGAGACTTGAAGTCTCGGGCCTTTTATATAGTAAAAGAAAATTGTTAATTAGTTTGAGAAAATCTCTTATTTGAGAGATACCAATTTGATTTAATTGGCCTCAAAATTTATTCGGGGGATTTTATCCACCGTTGGATCTTTGATCCAGTTTTTAACAAGATTAGGGAAATATTTTCGCATATACAGAATTTAATTATGCCATACGGTGATTTTTAACCACTATTGGATTTTTAATCCAAGACTTCTCTCTTTAACAGAGCACATCTTTCTTTGTTTAGAAAGATATATGAAATATTTTCCATCTCATTAGATCTTTAATTCAACAACTTTCTGTTTAACAGAAAATATACTTCTCATTTAGAAAGATCGGGGAGATATTTTCCTATAGATAGGTGCTCTTACGTGTTTAACACATGACCCCGATGTGTTTTAACCTGTTTTACTTAGCGCTCATATGCCTTGCATATGGGCGCTCACGTGTTTAACACGTGAGGTCAGTTTGGTTTTTAGCCACTTAACTTAGTGCTTATGTGTTTTGAATACAAGAAATAAAATTTAATTGTATGTATAGAGTTTAACTCTATCTGAAGCCAATGCTTCAAAAGAGTGTTCTCACGTGTTTAACACGTGACCTCAATGTGGGTATTAACTGTTTATTTAGCGGTTATACGGTGCTCACGTGTTTAACACATGATGTCTATTTAGCCTTGAGTCGCTTTCTTTAATTGCTTATATGCTTTTGCATATAGACGCTCACATGTTTAACACATGAAGCTCAAATCATGAGGAACTCTCCTTTTTTTCTCTCCCTTTTTTATAAGGGAACATGTTTATTTCAGATTCTGTACTGGTCCGATCTAGCACTGCGCCACAATTTAGATGTCATGCATATCGAGTAAAGCGTCTCCGAGCACATCATCAATCTTCTGTTGTGTAAGAATGGAAAAACAAAGGACAATCTCAACGCCCGTCGTGATTTGACGAATTTGGATGGTTTGTCCATTAGAAAAGAATTGCAATCTCGTCCTGTGGCTGGTAAACGGGGTTATTACGAGATCCCGCCGGTAATCTACAATATGAACAAAGAGGAGAAGCGGCGGTTCTTGCGTGTGTTGAAAGAATTGAAAATCCCCGACTATTTCTCATCAAACATTTCCAAATAGGTGCAGGTAGAAAACGGAAAAATCGTAGGACTCAATAGCCACGATTACCACATATTGATGCGGCATTTTCTTCTTTTATGCTTCAGAGCATCAGTAAAACCAGAAGTTGGTGTCGTGCTTAACGAGTTTTGCACGTATTTCGGCCAATTGTGTTCCAAAAACGTGGACGTCAATGAAATAGCAGAGCTCGAAAAAGATATTCCTTTGATTCTCTGCAAGCTCGAAACTATCTTTCCACCTTCCTTTTTCGACATTATTGTTCACTTGTCCGTCCATCTGGCAACTGAGATCAGGATTGGCGGTCTGGTCCATTACCGTTGGATGTATCCAATCGAGATGTATTATTAACGTTTATTATTCATCATTTAAATTGCAAAGAATTATCATGAATTATTAATATATATTATTTTCAACAGATATTTGTTAACATTAAAAAATTATATCAGCAACAAATATCGTTCTGAAGGTTTGATTGCGCAAGGTTATCTTCTGGAAGAAGTCACGTCTTTCTGTGCTCGTTTCCTGAACGACGATGTCAGGACGAAACTGAATAAACCGTAGAATGTTCTTGACAATCCAATTGGAGCAGGAAGGCGAAAAAAACATGTCTTACGATCTCGCGGCTAGTGTACATGGGTACATCTTGATAAACAACCAATGTTTTGCTAAATATGTAGAGTAAGTGTTTATTATTTCATCGTTTTAAATGGTCGAAATTAAATTTAATCTAATTAATATAACTGTATATTAACGAACAGAGCGCATAAAGATATACTCAAGAGATCGAATCTTAGGATGTGGTCGAATGATATGATCGAAGAAAAACAGAGGCGCACTTTCGTCGCTTGGTCTATAAAAGAAGTGAACGAACAATTGAATCGTGGAGAGCAAATTGACGGAGATGTCCACGACCTTTTAAACGGTCCAACGATTACAGTTAGGTTTTATAATGGGTACGAGGTATCCGGATATAAATTTGAGATAGAAAGTACGGAACGTATTAGAGCTACGCAAAATAGCGGCATCACAACCGTCGACAAGGATTGAAATCCATACTACGGTGTTCTTGAGGAAATTATAAGGGTTTCATACTAGCATACGACTGTCTCATTTCATATATTCAAATGCAGATGGTACGATACCAAGTCTGACCGGTTGATGGCCAGGGCGTTAGCATAACCTTTCATGGTATCAGAGCTGGCCCATAAACCCTACACTAGAAGGTTTAAACAATGTTAAAGTAACGAAACCGGAATAACTCCGAAACACGAAACGAAAATCCATGTTTCTGTCGAAATTTTCAGTAACTCTAAAAATTTTTTAAACAACTGCAGAGTGCTCCTTTTGTTGTGGTATGAACACAAACCAAAAAAAGACGATTTCACCTTATTGTGGCCGGCCAAAATGTCAAATTGGCCGGCCCCACCGGATTTGTAAAGAGGAAATTGTGTTGGGTTTTGGTCTGTGTTCTTGCCTCTTGGATTTAGGGTTTCAGGTATTGTTTGTTTTTGCCCAAGTTCGATATTTTGTTATCTTTGAGTTTGGGACAATACAGAGTATTTCGAAGTCGTTATTTTTAACACTATTTAATAGTTTTCAGTGCATACACTTTTATCTACGACCGCGAATGTCATTTGAGCGGTATAACTCGTCTAACTGCTTTATGTTCTTTTAGACGGGTTTGCGAACATGACATTCAAGTTGATGTTCTGTGTTTGTGATGTGGTTGTGGTTGGATAGTCGTGGTGGATACCTTATGGTGCAATGTTAGTGGTACAGTTGAAATTCATTTGTACATTTGTTATTGCGGGGCGGGCGTCCGACATGTGGACTGCCGTCACTGCCATGTTGTATATTATTTATTTGGGGCACGGCCGGGTTGAGTTCGATGTCACCATTGTACATATTATTTTCATTTTCTGTACTAGAATTACCCCATGGTGGAGTGCACGAATAGCCGGGTTCAAGAAGGCAACAAGCCTGCATCTCATGGCGTTGATATGGAAGGGGCTTCACTCTAGAATTGGCGGGCTATTCGCCGCACTCGTAGGGGGTATAGGATGACCCACGGAGAGGCGCTCAAGTTACCGAATCCCGTGGAGTGGTGGATGGCCCATTCACTTTGTTGATTGGGGTTGCCTCACTTCTGGGATTAGCGGATAACTTGCCGCGCTCGTAGGGGTCCAGGTTTCATTGCACAGGCTATCCACACGACCGGAAACGTCGGGTTTTATTTGCGGCTCAAATAAAACCCGAGGCTCCAAGATTATCCACCATTCTGTGTTACTTGCTGAGATTCTGTGATCTTGATTATATCATGCCTGAGACGAATGTTATATATATTTATATATATATACTAGTAGATGTTGTATATGTTTTGCATCCGCGCTAGTCCAGCCTCCGCTCTGTCATTAGTTAAGTAACCTAACAGGTGATGACGGGGCCCAGTGGCGAATGCGGATGTCATACGTACATTGTATTTTCGTTCTTTTCTGGTGTGAGGTTAATTGATGGGACCGTATTAATTTTGATTAATGCAAGAAAAGAAACCTAAAAAGATGTTGTTGGAACAAATTTCGAAAAACTACATTTATATTCTTTCGCTTTGCATAGTGGTGTTCGGTTGTGAATATCCAGCATCTCATTCCAGGAGGCAAGAGCCGAGATCCCTTCGCGGAGAGTGACCTCTTGAGCAAAAGTCTATACTATAGATTACTTGGTTTTCTTCAAAAACCAGAAGCTTTTCAAAAGCAGAGCTTAAACCTCTCCTTTTCAAAACTACTCAAATTCCTTCAAAGATATCAAGTTCAATACGTTAAAGGGTTTTTCGCCAAAAACCCAGTCGTAGCCCTCCGTCATTTCGGATTGGTAGTGCTTAGTATTCGTGCTTAGTATTTCGATCTTTAGTCGAAGCGTAGTGTTCGGTAGCTATGTAATACTTTTCTATTGCATGGTAATGCGATTGGTTAGGACAATCATGCGATCATTTTGATCTTTATTCAAGGCTCGTACGGGTGGGTCTAATGCAATCAAGATAATGACGGGTAGAACTTGACTCGGACCTTTTGACATTTTGATCTTTAGTCAATGTCACTTAGGTCCTAGGGGTAAAAACCACATCGGGAGTTTCAAATATACAGGAAACTTGCAGTTTTTGGCATACCTTCTCGACGATGGAAGCTGAATACATTGTTGCGAGCGATGCCGCAAAAGAAGCGGCCTGGATGAAGAATTCCATTGCCGAACTTCAAGTAGTTCCGTCCATTGTTGATCCGATACCCTTGTATTGCGATAACAATGGGGCTATAGCTTTAGCGAAGGAACCACAATCTCATCAAAAATCCAGACACATCTTAAGACGGTATCACCTGATCAAGGAGATCATAGATCGCCAGAAGATCGAGGTCCGGAGAGTGGATACAAAAGAGAACACGACGGATCCATTTACAAAGACACTCCCTCAAGCGCAATTCGAGCGACTTTTTGAGATGTTGGATATGCGGTACGTCAGTAGCTAGCCTCAGAGCAAAGGTTGGATATTCGGTACGCCAATAACTGGCATTTAGTGCAAGTGGGAGATTGTTGGATATGTATGCCCTATGGGCCATTATTGTATATGTATACATATGGATGCTGTGGATATGTATGTACAGGACGATCTTGCTCAGTTATATAGTATATTATTTCAGTTGTCTTTATCAGGATATGTGTATTTGTTTTTATTGATGCTTTATCCAGCTTGCACATATTGAAGACTTGATATAGTAGTATACTATTATGGTTTGACTTTATCTTAATATGGAATATGCCATACACGTTATTGCATATTGCGGTTACATGTTGATAAAGCCCGTAGGATCTTACTTGACTACCTGCGTTGTGATGGCGATCATATTTGTGGGAGCTGGATAGTCTATAAGCACATCCTTAAATATCCCAAGTCAAAGGAGTATCGAGATTGGGCATCGATACTCCAGAGTAGACTTGTGTGTACGTTTTTAGACCCCGAAGAGAGGCGGTGGTTGGTCCCACAACCATTGGTGTGATCACCTAAGATTGTATACGGGTGCTCACTGGGGTTGAGTACACTGGACGGACTCGCTGAGAACCTCTAGATGATATTATACCTATCGTCAGATAGAGGTTCTCTTGTGACATGTGTACAGGTTAGTCTTTGGACATGAGATCGTCATTTGTCTCGTGTGAGTTCCCACTATGCTTTGATCACTACCCTACCACGGCTTTACTGAGTCGTGCAAACAGGTTTTGGTTGGGTACAGTCCCGAGCCACATGAAGACAGTGAGTGATTTTCAGGGATTCGTCTCTCCAGGTATTGAGAGTTGATATCGTACTGTGTTCGATTGGTCAGGACCATAAGACCTTGGCCAAGGCAGTTGGAATTTACTGATAGGTTGATCAGTAGTTTCCTCGATTGGTCCTGAGCCGCATCAACACGAATTATCAGGGTCTGACGCTTACCACCCCTAGATCCATTATGCGATACTCTTAGACGAAGAGACCGGACTGTATGGAGATTGTCACGGATAGGCTCAGTAGGGATCCGGATGAGTTTGCTCGTCGGCTTTCTTTTTCGACAGGTACCCGGGCAGCCGTTACGTACAGCTGGTGCCGCTGACGTGCTTGTGGTTATGGATTTATCCAGTAACGCACCGCCGACGTACTGTCAAGTCTTTAGAGTCCCACACAAAGGTTTTCTCTGCTTCGGGCGAAACGATGTAGAGGCCGTATGGTTTTACAACAGGGTTCGATCACATACGTGTACTTTTGCACGTATGATATTCGGGCGGATAATACTAGTGGGCTTTGGTTTAAGTCGGATCCTAACATTATATTGTTGGATTATTTTCGTCTCTTTTGTATTCGTATTTTTCGGAATACGGATACGGGTATATATATACGGATGAGGGGTATTCTTGTAATTTTTGACAAGAATGCTTCTAGAAGAAGACGCATGTTTCCCCCAATCAGAGAGCAAAGCTCTGTTCAAAATTTAAAATTTGAACTGAGGCAGCGCCTCACGGGCAAAGCACGAGAGCGCTCGTACCAAGAGCGCCAGCGCTAAGAGTCAAAGACTCTGAGGAAGCGCTAAGAGCGCCAGCGCCATGAGTCAAAAACTCTAAGGCAACGCCTCACTTGCAAAGCACGAGAGCGCTAGCGGCAAGAGCGTCAGCGCCATGAGTCAAAGACTCTGATGCAGCGCCTTACGTGCAAACAACGAGAGCGCCAGCGCCAAGAGTCAAAGACTCTGAAGCAGCGCCTCACATGCAAAGCACGAGAACGCCAGCGCTAGAACTAAATGTTCTCCACCATTGGATCAAAGATCCAACGAAGATGATAAATCATCAAATTACCAGAATAAAATTTTGTTGAGGAAATACTTCTCAAATATTTCCAAACAAGAATGATTGTGCTCTGTAAATCAGAGCACCGTTGGATCAAAAATTTAATACTGATTAGACATCAGAAAGATACAAAATAAGTTCTGTATGGGAAAATATTTTCTCAATCCTGCTAAAAAACAAGAAAGATGTCTTCTGTAAAACAGAAGTCCTTGAATCAAAGATCCAACGGTGAATAAAATCCCCAAATCAATTAGAGATCTCTCAATGAGAGATTTCCTTAACTGATTCAACAAATCAGCCTCCCCTATATAAAGGACTCAAGATTTCAAGTCTGACACAGAAGAACCCCCCCCCCCCCAAACTTCAAGTTCTCAGAAAAGAAAAAGAGAAGAACAAGCTCTAAGAAGAAGAACCTTCTTCAAGGTGAATAAAAAGAAGAGAGATCATAGCATCTACTTCATATTTGAGAGTTTAACTCTCACATCAGAAGAACTTAGTTTTTCTTCCAGATCTCAGATCTATAAGACGAAATCTTTCACAAGGGAGAACCAAATTTCTCAGAGAATTGAATTGGGCAGAACAAAAAACTCAGTGCTTGGCACTCAAATCTGGCGCTCAGCGCCGAGCACTCCACGTGCTCCTCACATGGGCGCTCTTTAATAAGGAGCGCTCAACACTCAAATGTTGGCGCTCAGCGCCAAGCGCTCCACGTGTCCCTCACATAGGCGCTGCTCAAAATAAAGAGCGCTCAACATTCAAATGTCAGCGCTCAGCGCCAAAGGCCCCGCGTGCCCCTCACGTGGGTGCTACTTAACACAGAGCGCTCTGCGCTCCTCAAGAAGAGCCTAGCTCCATGAAGAGTGTTCAACACTCATAAAAAAAAGTGGGTGTCAGTATTCATATAAATGTTTAGCAATATGTGCACAGAGAAAGGACTGTGTCCTAGTAAGTGTCTAACACTTTATAAAAAAAGGGAAATGACAAAGACTAAGTGGGCTGAGCCCAAAGTTGGCCAAACCCCGAAATCGACCGAGTCCATAAGTCTTCTTCTAAATTGGACTTAGTCCCAAACAAGGTTATCAAATCTTTGACGAACACTCATTGGTTCAAGGGTACATCTCTCCACACCTCTGATATATATCGTTGTAATTCTTCAACGTCTTCAGAAAGGTGGAGGGTCCCAATAACCAATAACTTTTTGCACATCCCCAAACTGTCAAATCAAAACCCTATAGACTATGATGTCTTTAAACATGGACTATGAGGTCCTTAAACTCATGGACTATGATGTCCTTAAAACCTAATGGACTGCAACGTCCCTAAACTAAACTTTATAGACTATGACGTCTTTAAACTATGGACTATGATGTTCTTAAACTCCATGGACTATGATGTCCCTAAACCCAATGGATCGTAACGTCCCTAAACTAAAACAATAGAGCCCAAATGCTCTTTCGTTGGATCTAAATGATCCTCAAACCTTGTTAAGTAGATCTTAGTGTAAAATTGGACTAACGTATCCTTAACAAACATTTAAGTTGATCTTAATCTCAAACGAGATTAACGATCCTTAAATCCACCAAACCCAAATCTAAGAAAATACGGATTTGGACTAATCCACGCCCTACGGGCGACAACATAAATTAGTCTCCGCATACAATCCACGGGCAACCAAAAATAAAACAAACACAACACGACACGAAGTGAACATCTGGAGCAGGAGAAAGTGGTTATCGCTACGCGGTAACGTAATTAACTGCATGGGCTTGCGCCTGTAGGGAAGAGCGTCCCTACAATCAAAAACCTTTCACAACGAGGGGGAATCTGATGAAGTCTGCTACAACAGCCGCATCCGTCTAAACCTCTGATACATGGTGCCATAAATCAAATTGGCATCTTCGGAGAGGTGGACGGATAAAACCAAATAGTATCTGCCCGCCAAAATTCAGGCCAGACGTCCCAACGTTCCGGTCGCGTCTTTCGGCGGCGAACAGGTTCTAGCACGCCCGGTAGGACCTTTTCTTCTTTCCACTCCACACTTCTTGTGTCGTGTTTTTTCGCAATCAAATAATCGCGGTATATATATTTGTGGTTGCCCTTGGGTGATGGGATACTGAAGGCGGTGTTTCGTCTCTATGAAGAATGGCGTTTGATTCTACCCTAGCAACTCAGGCTTTGTCATATCTGGTGGAGTCAAGTATGGGTCACTTGCAGCCTCAAATCTCTGCAATCCGGCTCTTCAAGAAATCAACGGGCTTCAATTTAGGTCGATACTCCCACCTCCCATCCTTGGTGCCTCAACGCCGAGGGAGGAAGTCTAGAAGAAGTAAGTCTTCCACAGGCTGGCTCCCCAAGATGCAGCTTTGCCGACGGAATCAGTTCTTAAACAACCGGCACCTGCCAAGGACCAAGGTCGATGCAGGGGGCAGAATATTCAAAATCTCAAAGGAAACAGGGGGCAGGCTTAGCAAAATCCTGAGGCTAATCAAATCCCGGCCGTAAGAAACGATCAACATCGATATCGGCATAATACAGAATGAGCTGGGGCAGTTCTCCGTATGGTCCTGTTTCTACCCCAGTGGTGAATGTTGTTGTTCCAACCGGGAACAGCTTCAAACTGTTGCGAAGGGTCAGACAAAATTCTCCCACTGCAATATTGAAGGAATCTCCGCAGCCCATGGAGATCCCACAAGAGCAGAAACCCGTTCGCTCCCTAAAACAACTTTTCTCATCTATATATAACGTATGGAAGCAGGTGAAGGGAACTCATCCCGAGACGGATCCTGATACAGCGGTTCCTCCCAAAACTAAAGCGGCTTTTCACAAAAAAGAGAGGCCCAATAAAGCTCAAGTTCCCGAAGTAAACTCCAAAGGGCAAAACTCTAAACACCCCAAGCCTGGGGGCATGGTAGTTCACATAGTATATGTGGTGAATTCCAAAGACGAAGTTTGAGCTTCTACTAGTCACCGACCTCAAACTCGGTCCCTGACAAAAGTTCAACTGCAACGTGAGAAGCTGTAGGAGATGCTCGCTCAGGCGGCAGCAAACGGTAATCCATCGCCTAAGGAAAATCCCGAGGACGCACCTGAAGAAAGAATAGAGAAGGAGTCGGATATTGATTTCCTAAAGCACGCTCTGAAAAAGGGAGATACAGAAGCGGCAGAAATGTTCACTAAAATGAACCAAATGGCCCTTCTGATTCAGAATATGGCTGGAATGATGGTTCAATCGGAACCACTGACAAACGAACCGCCGGTAGTCGGTCTTAAAGATAAGAATGACATTTCAAATCCTCCGCAAATCTCATCAACGGCTGAGGAGGAAATGATTCCTAAAAGAAAAGCTGGCCACATATATCGCTCAACGAATCAAAACTGTAACGTCTTCAAAATAATAAAATATGATTTTTGGGAAATTTTATAATTTAATATTATTTTAACGAATATTTTAATATTCTGGTATAATTAAATACAGATAAATGGGGAAAAATTATGGAAAATTCTAAAATAAGGTATTTTAAGGAATTGCCTCGTTTTCTGTGCATGCCCCCATTTCCTCTAGTTTTGACCCTGAGTATGTCTAGTTTTGACTGATTCCATCTAGGGTGAAATCTGGGTTGATTTTCCTATGTTGGTGTATAATTTGGGACTTGTTTTAGCATGGATTTTGGTATTTGGTGATTCATTCCTGTCGGGTGGCGTTTGGACGTCAACGACAAGTGGATTTTGATTGTGTTTACATGCGAGTCGATAGGTTTTTACCTATGCGGGTAGCGTGTGCTATTTTGGTTTCCGATGTGATTTTCATGTGCTTTAGCATTGTGATATACTTGTAGGTACCCCGCGTGATGTTGAGGCAAAGGAGGTGAAGATAGCGACATCGGCTTTGGCACACGAGAAGCAAGGTGAGTAGATTATATCTACAGGGGGAAGTCGGGTGGATGGCGTATAGCACCCCCGCAGTCCGTAGATAGATTATTATGTAGTTATCGTGATATTAGGTGTATTATGGATAGTACAGGGTTAGAAGTGACTAGTGCAGTTCATAGTCGCGAACCCTAGGATAGAATTACACCTATACACACACCCTTGCTTATCACTTGTACTTGCACTATGATTGATGATATGTGATGACTTTGGAGATGAGTCGATGATGTGGGCTTGGTGCCCTGGGATCGGTGATTTGATACGATTCATATGTGGGATATGACTTGTGATTCTTGCGGGCTTGGGATATGTGTTTACCCCCATATGCATACTTTACTGATGTTACCGTTTTGTACTAGACATAGAGTAGTACTCCAGACTATATGTTCTGATGATGGTGATATCTGTTATGTGATGAGACAGTGAGATGTTGACCCCTACCCAGCTTTTGGGGATGCCGTACGATGATTTACCGTACGTGCCGATATTGATGATAGATCCGCACTCATAACTCGAGGATATCTTATGATATGACATTGAGGCGAGATCACCGACTATATATCTTTATATATATACCGACTCAGATTTAGGTGGTTTCCACACCTACCCCTCCTGTTTGACCTGATACTTAGGTGTAGTTGCATAGTAGATACTTCACTGTGGTGTTGACTACTAGATTTCTGCATCTTCATGCTATTCGCATTGCTGGCATATGTTTATTGCTATATTATTATCATGCTGTTAGGACACCAGCACCATTATCGATGATGCGTATGTTCCACGTACACTATTTGCCGGCTCACACACTTCATCATCGATAATTGCCATGCCACTACACTGTAGTACTATTGCATTCATGAGATGATTCTTCCTTCGACATATGCACATTACTATTCCATGTTGCATGATTTCTGATATGATTACTGTTCTTTACATGTCGCATACGTCATGGATTGACTGCATAGCACATCGCATTGGATTTACTTCCTGATGTTGGATTTTCATGTGATTTCTGGTTTTTGAGGACCGTGGGGTTATTTAAGAAAAGATGCACTTTTATGAAAACCCGGTACCTCGTGATATGATATTTCGGTGCGTCCACCACGCGTTTTCTCGGTGCTGAGACGTGTGCTTGAAACCCGATTCGAGGAGGTGATGATCCGTTTGCGGGTTCGTGGTGGGCCCGGTATGGTTCCCCTCGGCGAGATTATCGATGGGTTTGCCGATTGAGCCTGGAGGCGGGCGAGTACCTACCGGTGATTGTATTTGAGCTCGGCGGATATCTAGAGGATACCGGCCGCAGTCGAGAGATGGGCTGACCCGTACTGCCGGGGGCCGAGGGCCGATACCGCAGACGGAGCCCAGAGATGGACATGGGTTGACTCGTACTGCCGGGGGCCGAGGGCCGATACCGCCGACGGAGCCCCATATGGATGAGGATTTACGTGTCGATGCTAGGCACGGGTTTTCATGATGTTTTTCCATGATATTGTTTATATCCTCATACTTGCATACTTGATGCTTATCGTCAGTGGGTGACGAGTGGACGGGTTCCACATACATACAGACATGGATTATATACAGGCTTGGATCATATACAGACTGGTTTTACATTGATCATACTTTATTTGTATATATAACAGGGTATGAGGGCGCTGTTATATATACCCTTACACCAATATTAGTGGTATGGGACGCTAATATATGTGTATTGATATCATTGATATTTCTTCATGGTTACTTCATGCAGACATACCTTACACTGATGACATGTGATTACCTGAGTACCTGGCACTACATACATGATTAGATGTTACCTTGCCACCCTATTACACTCAGATGTACTCTTGTGGATTATATTATTGATCGATGACTTAGGTTTATGTCTTGCATTCGGTTTCTGCTTGTAGATGTTTCTATTCACGAGTTGGCAACTCACCCCCGTTGTGCCACAGTTCTTGCAGGTTCTGCCGTACAGGTTCTATTGCGGCATTTCTGGCACACTCTCTTCTTGCGGGTGACTTGCTTTGGTAGGTGGATTCTTTCGCATCAAGAACCACCATTGTATTTATTTATTTCATTGTATCTAGAATTTCCATCAACCAAAACTTGTATTGTTTCAGACCTAGACTAGTGATGTATTATTTCGACCTTAGAGTCGCGCTTAGTAGTATTGCGTTTTTTTTCTTATTGCTTTTGAGTTTTCTTTGGATTTGATCCTCGCCACTAGGCGTTGTATATTATTGCTGCATATGTGGTTGTGACCGTCGATTGACGAAGAGCTAGCTCCCGCTTGGGGATGCCATTATCATTGCATACATATTGTTATACTTGTTGTACCCCATTCGGGGCCAGTTTTTCAAAAGAAATTCTGCCGAAATTTTTAGAAAAGACTTTATTGTTTTCAAAACGTACCTTCGGCTTAGTTATTTAAAAATCTTGATTTCAAACCTGTATTTCTTCACTTCTTTAAACCAGTTTTCTTTACTTATTCTCAAAAATGGTTTTAGATTTCTGGGCTTTTGGCTTACTTGGATCAGATGGAGTCCTATAGGCTTCATATGGTTCAAGGGCCAGTCACGTGCTCTTTCGGGTCGTGACAAAGTTGGTATCAGAGCGCTAGGTTGACCTTGGTTCGAGTCTGAGTTTGACTATGTGGAGCCTAGGGCGTTGTTTATATACGAAACTTAGGCTTGACCTTACGGAACTTAGACTTGGTCGAGGGGGTATTCGACCCGAACATTCGTCGTATTAGGATGACCCTTGGTTGATGGATTAGGTGACTAAAGTAGAGTGACGTACCGTTGGTATGTTCCGCGGCATACTTACGACACGCCACTCCGCTTAAGGAACCATAGGATGTACATACTTTCGAGATCAGTGATTCTCTTCATATCCTGGATTATACATCCATTTGAGATCCCCGATTCTATTAGTTTCATGATCATACCTCCATTGATGCTGTTCCTTCCTATGATCATGTATCCACTTTGGATCTGTTGTTTCCTTTCTTGCCATTGATGTGCTCTCTTTGATACTCGACTGAGGTTCCTGTCGCCATGTTTGAGCGCAGTTTGGGCTGCTGCTAGGGTTACGGCCGGTGTGAGCTCGTTTGGTACGAGGGCCGACCATTGTGTTTTCTGGTGACATGGGAACGTCTCGAGTTAGTGTTGGTGATTGTGACCTCTAGTGGAGGCGAGTGCTTGGTCTTGCACCGGATGATCGGGCCATTGTTAGAGCTGCCAGTTGAGAGAAGACTGTTGATGTACAGCATACCTCAGAGATTGTGATGTCGCCTACCGTGCAGACAGATGGACCAGCTGTGGCTGAGATTGACAGGATGTTGCTTTCGGAGCTTACGAGCTGAGATTGCCGGAGCTTTCGGGCAGTCATGCGACTGATGATAGCTAGTCTACCCGATTTGAGAGACGAAGGTGATTCGTCCGATTTTGCGCCAGAGCGGGCCCAGATGAGTTGAAGATTTCCAGTGTGGAGAGTCTTACTCAGATCTAGAGCAGACCGACTCAGAGATGACCGCTTATGTATTGCCTTTCCTGGAGGATTGAGGCGTTGTTCGGCGTACAGGCGTATGAGCCAGTTGCTACTGCAAATGACGAGATATCGCCCAGATGGTTGGAGCTACTGCAGCATGAGCATGTTCTTGGAGTTATGATAGCGAGTCGCTAGTCACCGAGGATGAATGACTAGGACGTGTGGTGAGTTTGCTTACCCGATGCGAGTCATCAGGTGGATCGATTCCAGATAGAGACGACTTCACGCAGGTTCGTTGAGAGTCGATAGAGACGATCGAATGTCAGGAACCTATTTTCCAAGTTTAAAGTATACGGAAAGACATGCAGGTGATTCTATGGACCCTCTAGAAGAATGAAACCCTAACTCGACTTAATGACCGTGTGAAAGCCTTTGAACCTTCGGGTTTGCGGCGGTTCCTCGGCGCCATTAGTGAGGCTTGGGTTTGCCCTTCTACGGCTGGACCACCGACGCTGTGGCATGTACTCGATACTATTAAACTGTACCCGAGATGTGAGCTCTTGGGGGATTATGAGGATCTGGCGAGTCGATCGGATGGTTCGACATCTTCGGATATCGTGATGGGACACTGCTTAGGAGACTCCAGATGCGAGCATAGCCGTTGGAGCACAGTACATGCAGCCATGATGAGACGAGTCCGAATCAGTCGACATTGACGCAGAGTGAAGAAAAGAGTTCGCAAGATATTTCGACGAGATGACGTCCCACTCCGCTGACATCAGAGATGTGATACGCACCCCGAGGCGTAGTATGTGGATAGATCTTCCAGAAAGAAGCGCAATATGTATGCAGCCGTTCCGGAATGAGCTTTAGCTTCAGCATCGGATGACGACTTCCGGGCATTTCGGCAGGTTTGAGATTGAGAAGGAACCTCGACAGGACCTTTCTGGAGTACGATACGAGAAGACCTAGACCAGGAGTGGTCGTATTGCGCACATCCAGCAGGACAGAGTTCGGCATTGTCGACGGGGTAGTCGACTAAGTTCGGATAAAGGAACTTACCCAGATGCGTTGCGGATTGACCAAGGACGGACGAGTGATAAGTATTCCTCCGATGGTTGGGACGTGTTCCCGAGGACCAGTTCGGCCTGACATCTTCTACGGAATGATGAAGCTACAGAGTACGCGATTTCGAGTCCGTACGAGAGACTTCAGATTGACTGCGGCCGAGAACAGTGCGGTGCATCGTAGCTTAGCATGACGCCATAATGGACGGCGATAGATACAGGTGGAACAAGAGGTTCGTGTGAGACACTGACGAGCTGTCATTGCTTCCCGTCGAGACTAGAGACCTGATATGCTTACAGAGACGTTGGGATGCGACCAGTTTCTGAGAAAATATTGTGCTGAGGACACAGGTGTCTTTTGAGCGAGAAGAGGTTGTGCAGGAAGGCCAGCCTCTGTACAGATCGGCATAGGCATGCTTGGAAGAGACCTTGAGCAGGATCCCTTCCAGGACATTGCTGCCATGATGATTGCACCCAGGATCAGATGTGTGACGTGCTTTCAGAGAGCCAGAGGCCGACGCCAGTGATATGCTGCCTTACGAGTGGTCGTGAGGTTTGACCGAGAGGTGACCAGAGAAGTGCCAGAACGGAATCGTCCCCGTTAGCACATCTGACAGGGCCGATGAGCCGGTTGACTGTGAGATTGGAAATCCACGGAGAAGATAAAGGACCCAGAGAGCCAGAGGACGCCAGATCGTGAGCAAGAGGCAGGTAGATATCCTGCGCTGCTAGCAGTGGATTGCACCGACTCCTTCTCGACCTTGAAGGAGGAACTACCGACGACGGTATTTATGATTTGTGATTTTGTGATTCGATTATCACGTATCCGTCATTTTGGATTTCGGTATTTTGGGCGTTCTGTTTGCATGATTTAGTTTTGATGACTGAGTTTCATGATATTTGATTTTGTGCACCATGGTTGCACCTACTGGGTATTTATACCTTGTACATAGTTATTACTCTTGAGCTGTTGATTGCGATTTCATGCCTATTTTATGCTGGTGATTTGATTTACGTTTCCAGCAGAGTTTCATGTAATTTTAGTGTTTTGATTTTGCACTCGGTATAGCTTATATGTACTTGTAGTGCATCGATATGTGTTTTGTGCCCGCAGCTGCACACGTTTATGATTTTCTTCATATCTGGATACACTTGGTGTTGCTGCTTACGTATTTGAATTATTGCTTGGTATTTGTGCATGGGATGCACCAGTTCTATACTTCGTGCATTTGTCGCACCAGTTTTATGTTTCTTGCGTTTATCGCATCAGATTTATATTTCGTGCCTTTGTTGCACCGGATTTATATTTTGTGCATTACGATTGCACCTGACTTCGATTTGATGCCTTTCGGTATGTCGATTTTGATTGTGATATTGATGTGGATTCTTGCACTCCGTGCTTTGGGGTTTGACTTACGCATATTCGACGTTGCTATTGGATTTTGTGATTCCGTGCATATTGAGTGCGCAGGGTCTAGATTTTCATTCGTGCATGATGGATGCACCGATTTGGATTTTCGCGCATGTTGGGCGCATGTTTTGAGATACGATTTTGGGGCACACCAGATGCACTAAATCGAGATTCTTCGTGCATTTCAGATGCACCTGTTTTGGCTGTCAGGCACACATGTTGTCTATGACAGATGCTTCATGCACACCCGTTGCACCTAGATGTTGTTTTGTGCACATGTTTAGCGCATATATGGATTTTGATTTCCGTGCGCGTCAGACGCACAGGGTGGTGTTATGTGCATTTTTGGAATTTATTCCTTTTGGAGCAGTACATTTTTATGATGTGGGATATTTGCTTTCATACTGATCAGGACTAGTCAGTGGACAGTGCCTGGATATATTTTGCATGCATCGATAGTTATCGAAGGGATTTCCGAAAAGCGAGCTATAGTCTCAGTATATACCTACGTGTCCGATATGACATAAAACGTTTTAAAAACAAGGAAACCCTTCTGATTATTTTCAAAATGGTGGAACGTGCTTATTAAACAAAGGATATATATACACATATATAGTTATTTTCTTATGAGAAACGTCCGCCACTGTGCAGTGTTACGCGCATCGCACAACGACTTAAAAAGATTTGGCATACAGTTGCATCAGCTAATTACATGTATAGATTGGGTGTCTACATGTATAGTCTTGGTCCATATCATATTGATTTTGTATTGGATTTGACATTGTGTCGTTACCATAACTCCGATGATTGCGGATGCTTGATGGAGTGTTGCTTTTGAGTTATCTGCTCAGTACTCATGCGCATGCATTGCGCTATGATGTTTTATGTATAGATGATTTCGGAGCCCCGATGACTTGGAATTTGTATTGAAATATTTTAGTATTTGGGGGTTTAAATTTAAATTCGGGGACCGAATTTCTTTAAGGGGGGTAGATTGTAACGTCTTCAAAATAATAAAATATGATTTTTGGGAAATTTTATAATTTAATATTATTTTAACGAATATTTTAATATTCTGGTATAATTAAATACAGATAAATGGGGAAAAATTATGGAAAATTCTAAAATAAGGTATTTTAAGGAATTGCCTCGTTTTCTGTGCATGCCCCCATTTCCTCTAGTTTTGACCCTGAGTATGTCTAGTTTTGACTGATTCCATCTAGGGTGAAATCTGGGTTGATTTTCCTATGTTGGTGTATAATTTGGGACTTGTTTTAGCATGGATTTTGGTATTTGGTGATTCATTCCTGTCGGGTGGCGTTTGGACGTTAACGACAAGTGGATTTTGATTGTGTTTACATGCGAGTCGATAGGTTTTTACCTATGCGGGTAGCGTGTGCTATTTTGGTTTCCGATGTGATTTTCATGTGCTTTAGCATTGTGATATACTTATAGGTACCCCGCGTGATGTTGAGGCAAAGGAGGTGAAGATAGCGACATCGGCTTTGGCACACGAGAAGCAAGGTGAGTAGATTATATCTACAGGGGGAAGTCGGGTGGATGGCGTATAGCACCCCCGCAGTCCGTAGATAGATTATTATGTAGTTATCGTGATATTAGGTGTATTATGGATAGTACAGGGTTAGAAGTGACTAGTGCAGTTCATAGTCGCGAACCCTAGGATAGAATTACACCTATACACACACCCTTGCTTATCACTTGTACTTGCACTATGATTGATGATATGTGATGACTTTGGAGATGAGTCGATGATGTGGGCTTGGTGCCCTGGGATCGGTGATTTGATACGATTCATATGTGGGATATGACTTGTGATTCTTGCGGGCTTGGGATATGTGTTTACCCCCATATGCATACTTTACTGATGTTACCGTTTTGTACTAGACATAGAGTAGTACTCCAGACTATATGTTCTGATGATGGTGATATCTGTTATGTGATGAGACAGTGAGATGTTGACCCCTACCCAGCTTTTGGGGATGCCGTACGATGATTTACCGTACGTGCCGATATTGATGATAGATCCGCACTCATAACTCGAGGATATCTTATGATATGACATTGAGGCGAGATCACCGACTATATATCTTTATATATATACCGACTCAGATTTAGGTGGTTTCCACACCTACCCCTCCTGTTTGACCTGATACTTAGGTGTAGTTGCATAGTAGATACTTCACTGTGGTGTTGACTACTAGATTTCTGCATCTTCATGCTATTCGCATTGCTGGCATATGTTTATTGCTATATTATTATCATGCTGTTAGGACACCAGCACCATTATCGATGATGCGTATGTTCCACGTACACTATTTGCCGGCTCACACACTTCATCATCGATAATTGCCATGCCACTACACTGTAGTACTATTGCATTCATGAGATGATTCTTCCTTCGACATATGCACATTACTATTCCATGTTGCATGATTTCCGATATGATTACTGTTCTTTACATGTCGCATACGTCATGGATTGACTGCATAGCACATCGCATTGGATTTACTTCCTGATGTTGGATTTTCATGTGATTTCTGGTTTTTGAGGACCGTGGGGTTATTTAAGAAAAGATGCACTTTTATGAAAACCCGGTACCTCGTGATATGATATTTCGGTGCGTCCACCACGCGTTTTCTCGGTGCTGAGACGTGTGCTTGAAACCCGATTCGAGGAGGTGATGATCCGTTTGCGGGTTCGTGGTGGGCCCGGTATGGTTCCCCTCGGCGAGATTATCGATGGGTTTGCCGATTGAGCCTGGAGGCGGGCGAGTACCTACCGGTGATTGTATTTGAGCTCGGCGGATATCTGGAGGATACCGGCCGCAGTCGAGAGATGGGCTGACCCGTACTGCCGGGGGCCGAGGGCCGATACCGCAGACGGAGCCCAGAGATGGACATGGGTTGACTCGTACTGCCGGGGGCCGAGGGCCGATACCGCCGACGGAGCCCCATATGGATGAGGATTTACGTGTCGATGCTAGGCACGGGTTTTCATGATGTTTTTCCATGATATTGTTTATATCCTCATACTTGCATACTTGATGCTTATCGTCAGTGGGTGACGAGTGGACGGGTTCCACATACATACAGACATGGATTATATACAGACTTGGATCATATACAGACTGGTTTTACATTGATCATACTTTATTTGTATATATAACAGGGTATGAGGGCGCTGTTATATATACCCTTACACCAATATTAGTGGTATGGGACGCTAATATATGTGTATTGATATCATTGATATTTCTTCATGGTTACTTCATGCAGACATACCTTACACTGATGACATGTGATTACCTGAGTACCTGGCACTACATACATGATTAGATGTTACCTTGCCACCCTATTACACTCAGATGTACTCTTGTGGATTATATTATTGATCGATGACTTAGGTTTATGTCTTGCATTCGGTTTCTGCTTGTAGATGTTTCTATTCACGAGTTGGCAACTCACCCCCGTTGTGCCACAGTTCTTGCAGGTTCTGCCGTACAGGTTCTATTGCGGCATTTCTGGCACACTCTCTTCTTGCGGGTGACTTGCTTTGGTAGGTGGATTCTTTCGCATCAAGAACCACCATTGTATTTATTTATTTCATTGTATCTAGAATTTCCATCAACCAAAACTTGTATTGTTTCAGACCTAGACTAGTGATGTATTATTTCGACCTTAGAGTCGCGCTTAGTAGTATTGCGTTTTTTTTCTTATTGCTTTTGAGTTTTCTTTGGATTTGATCCTCGCCACTAGGCGTTGTATATTATTGCTGCATATGTGGTTGTGACCGTCGATTGACGAAGAGCTAGCTCCCGCTTGGGGATGCCATTATCATTGCATACATATTGTTATACTTGTTGTACCCCATTCGGGGCCAGTTTTTCAAAAGAAATTCTGCCGAAATTTTTAGAAAAGACTTTATTGTTTTCAAAACGTACCTTCGGCTTAGTTATTTAAAAACCTTGATTTCAAACCTGTATTTCTTCACTTCTTTAAACCAGTTTTCTTTACTTATTCTCAAAAATGGTTTTAGATTTCTGGGCTTTTGGCTTACTTGGATCAGATGGAGTCCTATAGGCTTCATATGGTTCAAGGGCCAGTCACGTGCTCTTTCGGGTCGTGACAAAAACTCACTATGCCAGTGAAGCACCAAATAGGCCAATCAAGACTGGTCGACCGTATCCGGAGTGCTCCGATCAAAGACAGTACCCGCCAGAATACATACTTCCGACTCCACATATACAAAGGAACCGGGAATTCTCATCAGCACATCACGCGATTTAAATCCATGTGCGGTAACACTGGAGAGAATGATATACTACTCCTCCGACAGTTCGTCAGCAGTCTGGCGGGCATCGCCTTCGTTTGGTATGCGAAACTCCCAAATGATTTCATAAAGAGCTTTAACGAAATGGATACGCTCTTCTGTTAGGGATTCGCTAATAAGAACGAATATACCACCGTGACGGCGCTGGTCAACGAAAGGGTTAGATCGAATAAGACTTGGGTTCAATATGTTACCCGATGGCGAAATCTCTGGTCAAATACAAGCAACGCATCGATGAAGTTGCTGCCATGGGAATGCTTATAGCCACTCTTGATCCAAATTCAAAGGTGTCCTCGTATATGGCCCTCTTCAAGCCGACGACCTTCCAAGAACTCAGGGATAAAATGGCTCGATTGGATCAAATGGGTCAAGACTCTTTCTCATCCGATGATGACGAGTGAAAAGCGGAGGCAAGATGGCGATTGTTGCCTACGCTCAACAAAAATAAGCAGCTCTGAAGCAACCTGTCGCCAAAATAGCGACGGCGTGGGTACTCGTTCCCCCCGAGATATACACATGGGGCATATTTCTCACCGGCGGAAGAATCTCTATGTAGAATGGTCCTTTCTTCTCAAAGGACAGGAAGGATATTAAGGGTCCTACAAACAAGTCCTCCAATCTAGTGGAATACCCTGCTAAAAAAAAGGTACGTCCGCAAGCAAGATGGGCATGGATGAAAACCCGAAAGGGCGCCGTGAGTAAAAACAGCAGGACTGCTAGCGAGCTTGTGAAATCCGGAATGGCGCAACCTCGTTAAAATAAATACAATTACGAGATCCTCACGACTCGTGAGGAGAATCCCCCCTGTGAGACCCTCACGGCTCATAGGATTCAAAAGCCTTAAGTTACAGGGATCTAGACATGTTCTTAAGCCGTCATATCTCTCAAATTGCCCTACAGGTGGTCCATATTGACCCTTGTATACAATCTATGGACACGAATAAATATTTCTTGGCCAAGTTCTACAAATGGCAAGAAATGTCCCCATATGGTTAATAACGCTTCTAAGTCCTCTCGACTTATAAGGAGAAAACACTCTTATGAGATCCTTACGACTTATAAGAGAAAACACCACTTAGGAGTCCTCACGACTTCTAAGGAGAAAATACACCTGCGAATCCACACGACTCGTAGGGAGAAAACCCTTTATGAGACCCTTACGGCTGGTAAAGTCGAAAGTCTTAGTCGACTGGATCCTAACCCTGTCTGCTAAGCCACCTTTGTCCAAATCGACAGGGGCAAATGATGATTCGCTCCTGGCACTATCCCAGTTGTAGCGATACTGATGCCTAAAGAGGTATCAAACTCCAAGTCAATCTCTCCGGCAAATGCTGTCCCTACAACCATCTAATGAAGAAGAGGACCCCGTTCGTCTGGACTCAGAAATGCCAAAGTGCACGTGACGAAATCAATCAATACCTGCAGAACCCACCGGTACTGACCGCTCCAGTCAAGGGAAAGCCTCTCATCCTGAACACAACAGCCCTTGAAGGTTCTTTAGACGCGCTATGGGCACAGGAGAATGATCAAGGGAAAGAGAGAGCCCTCTACTATTTGAGTCCGGTTCTCCTGGAGGCAGAAAACAACTACTCCCCCATCGAAAAACACTGCCTGGCGTTAATCTTCGCGATAATGAAGCTCAGACACTATGCGTTGGCGCATGAGGTCCATCTCATATCAAAGGTGGATCCTCTCAAGTATTTGATGTCAAGAGCCATCCTAACGGGACGGCTAGCTAAATGGGCCCTACTCTTAATGGAATTCTCGATAACATACCCACCTCTCAAAGCAGTGAAAAGCTAGGCCATCACCGACTTCCTCGCTGAGCATCTGATACCTGCCGATTCACCCCTAAATTGTGAATTTCCGGACGAGCACGCGTTTGACACAATCGACAGGGAGAGAGGAGGGAGTGATACCCGATGGGAACTCTACTTCGATGGGGTATCTTCCATGAAGAAGAGAAAACACAACACCCCTATAATCAAATCTGGGGTAGGCCTTATCTTCGTGACTCCGCAAGGAGGGATAATGCGCTTTGCTTTTTCCTTAACAGAGCCGAGGACAAACAATGAAGCGGAATATGAAAGCTTGATAGCAGGTCTTGAGATCGCTGTCGGCATGGGAATCGAAAACCTCTTCATATACGGAGACTCCCAGCTGGTCGTTAGTCAAGTAAACGACGACTATCAAACGTGCAAACCGGAGTTGGTAAAATACGGTAAAAGAGTGCAACAATTGCTGACTCAAATCCATTCCTACGTCCTGGAAAGCATACCGCGTATAGAAAATAGCAATGCAGACGCATTAGCCAAACTCGCCAAAGAACTGGCTGACGAAAACCTCGATAACGTGAGGATCGTTATACAAAGCCGTCGGGTTTTTGCACCAGCGGAAATATCTTCGGAGTCGTCTGAAGAAAAGGAAGCGACCAAGCAAGTAACCCAACAAATAGAGGACCAAGAAAAGGCTAAGGATTGGAGAGAAGTCTTTATAGACTACTTCAAATCCCGCCAAACGCCGGAAGATGCATCCTCAAGACATCAGCTCACGAAACGAGCTCTGTCTTTCGCCTTCGTCAATGATACTCTATATAAGAGATCATTCGACTCTCTGTGGCTGAGATGCCTGGGACCGGAAGAAGCAAGGAGAGTCGTCCAAGAAACTCACGACGGACTCTGCGGTTCTCATCAAGCCGGGCCAAAGATGAAGCTGAAGATCAAAAGGATGGGCTACTATTGGCCCACGATGATTCAGGACTGCCTCGAATACGCAAAGCAGTGCCACTCGTGCCAAATTCACGGAGACTTCATCCATCAGCATCCAAACCCGCTACACCCAACAGTGGCTAGCTGGCCGTTCGAAATGTGGGGAACCGATATAATCGGGCCCATCGAGCCTGCATCGCCAAGGGGACATCGGTTCATATTGGCAACAACTGATTACTTCTCTAAGTGGGCAGAAGTAGTACCGCTAAAAGAAGTGAAGACGGAGAACATCCTCCATTTCTTCAAAACACACGTCATCTATCGATTCGACACTCCGCGACGGATTATCTCCGATAACGGACCAGCCTACAGAAGTCACAAAATCAGCCGCTTCGCACAGCAGCATAACATAGACTTGAGATACTCTTCGGTTTATAATCCCCGAGCTAACGGTCTAGCTCAGACTTTCAATAAAACCTTGACAAAGATCATAAAGAAGACGGTGTCCAAAAATAAAAAGGATTGGCATGAGAGACTGCATGAAGCTCTCTGGGCATATCGGACCACGTTCAAGACGGTCATGAACACAACGCCGTTCGTGTTGGTATTCGGCGCAGAAGCGGTACTCCCCCTCGAGATAGAGCTACCCTCTCTACGAGTGGCGGTTCATTACGAGCTAACAGATGAAAAGAATGCTCATCTTCGGCTTGAGGAGCTCGACGCCCTCGATGAAACTCGTCTCATAGCGCAGCAAAACCTAGAAGCTTACAAAGTAAGGATGGCACGCTCATACGAAAGGTTGACTAGACCGAGAACATTCCGCCAAGGCGAACTCGTGCTAGTTGTCAAAAGACCTATGATCCCCAATCGTGCCAAACGGGGGAAATTCGAGCCAAACTATGAGGGTCCGTACATCATAGACAAAGTCTACCAAGATGGGGCTTACTTGCTCAGGGATATGCACGGCGAAAGACCCTTCCGGCCAATAAACAGCCGGTTCCTTAAGAAATACTACGCCTGACGAGTCATGGCCTAGATTAACGATAGATGACGACGTCTATGCCCGCTCGCTATCTTCCCAAGCCCAAACTCTATAAGTAGTATCCAGCGAAAACTTGCCTCAAAATCGCTATGGACCGAAACGTCTCTAAACTAACAAGGGACCGAGATGTCCTGAAACCAGCTACGGACCGAAACGTCTTTAAACTACTACAAACCGCAGCATCTTAGGGCTGACGCAAAAAAAAGGTACGTCTAAGCAAGATGGGCACGGATGAAAACCCGAAAGGGCTCCATGAGTAAAAACAGCAAGGCTACCAGCGATGTTTGTGAAAACCCGAAAGGGCGCAGACTCGTAAAAAAAATTTCATGCACACTTGCAAGGTCCTCTCGACCTTGTAGGGAGAAAATACCTGCGTGAGATCCTTACGACTCACAAGGGAACAACACATTTAGGGATCCCCATGATTCCTGGGGAGAAATTACACTTACGAGATCCTCACGACTCGTAAGGAGAACCCTCTTATGAGACCCTCACGGCTCATAAGATTCAAAAGCCTTAAGTTACAGGGATCTGAACATGTTCTTAAGCCATCATATCCCCCAGAGTGCCCTACAAACGGTTCAATGTTGACCCCTGTATACAATCCACGGACACAAATAAACATTTCCCCCACCCAGTTCCACCAATGGCGCGAAATTTCCTCATGTAGTGAATGACACTTGTAAGTCCTCTCGACTTTATAAGGAGAAAACACTCTTGTAAAATCCTTACGACTTATAAGAGAACACACACTTAAGAATTCTCATGATTCTTAAGGAGAAAACGCACCTAAGAGATTCTCACGACTCGTAGGGAGAAACACCTTTATGAGACTCTTACGGCTTATGAAGTCAAAAACCTTAGTCGACAGGATTCTAACCCTGTTTGCTAAGCCATCTTTGTTTAAATTGACAAAGGCAAATGATGATTCGCTCCTGGCAATATCGCAGTTGTAGCGATGTTGATGCCTAAATCGGTATCAAATTCCAAGTCCTTTCACGTCAAATGATGATTCTCTCCTGGAAATATTCCAGTCGCAGCAATACTGATGCTAAGATTAGTATCAGATCTTGAGTTCCATACACGCAAAAAAAAATGCATATGAAATAGCCGAAATGTTTGGGCAACTCGCAATAAAAATCAGCGAGTAAAATATATGCATATATAAATAGCCGAAATGTTTGGGCAACTCGCAATAAAAAGTAGCGAGCAAAGAAAGTAAAAAATAGCCGAAATGATTGGGCACCGCGAAAAATATCCGAAATGATTGGACAATTGCGACTTTCGCGATATGAAAAGCTGAAATGATAGAGTATCGCGGAAAGAAATAAAAAAAATGAAAGAATGAAACTTTTGCTATGCAGGTAAGTCCATACTGACCCCTGTATACAATCCATGGGCATAAACGAAAAGGGAACCACATGTCCCAACAAACACTGTCAAAGGGAAAACCAGATCTCGACAGCAACATCTGCATCCCAGAAGACCAACAACGGCGTTCCTCCTCATGCCAGCAAGGCACGGACGCGACACCACCAATCAGAGCCATGACAAAGTCCCCAGTTCCAAAAACTCTATGGTTCACAGACAACCTAGGGTCAGCCACGACACCGCAGAAAGCAGAGTACGTCACCCAATAACCTCCGTCTCGGAAACACATCAGCCAGTGACCTCCGTCTCGGAAACACGTCAGTAAATAACTTCCGTCGCGGAAACACGTCAGCCAGTGACCTCCGTCTCGGAAACACGTCAGCCAATGACCTCCGTCTCGGAAACACGTCAGCAAATGACCTTCGTATCGAAAACAAGTCAGCCAACGACCTCCCTGTCGGAGCAATGCTTCGACTCGGAAACAAGTCAACTCACCAACCACTTACGAGTCTCCTCGACTTGTAAAGGAGAAAATTCTCTTGTGAGATCCTTACGACTCTAAAGAGAAAACGCACTTAGAAATCCTCACGATTCCTAAGGAGAAAATACACCTACGAGATCCTCTCGACTCGTAGGGAGAAAAGTCTTTATGAGACCCTTACGGCTCATAAAGTTGAAAAGTCTTAGGCAACAGACCTGAACCTGTTTCCTAAGTCTTCGCTACCCTACAAAGGGTTCAAGATGAACTGTTATCTACCATCCACAGGCCATACTCGCCAAAATTACATGCCACTGAAATGGAGGTGCTACTAAAGAGTACGTAAACTACTTTGCGCCAAGTCAAAACAAAAAGGCATGACCCATGGACGTCAACCACATATTATGTAAGGCAGTAAAGAGAACAATATATTTTCCAATTAAGTGTTCGAAGCATACCCACTCATGTATGTGCGAAAAGGATTAATGCATAAAATAAACGCATAGAAAGGAAAAAAATTGTTATTCATACCTCAGAAAATTCATACATTGATGAAAACAGTAAAACAAAAACATCATTAAAATATTTACAATGGTAAAACACTAAATCCGGGACATGGATTGAGAAATTCAGAAATAAGGCCGTCTAAAATGCTTCTGTCCTCTCTGACCATTTTCGTGTGCATCCTATCACGAATGCAAGCGTCAGGATCCTTGCTGATGTCGTCCGTCCTCTGATGGGCAGAGATTATCGTCGTCTGTTGGAAAATTTGATGCGGGATATCAACAAGATTATCTCGCCACCTCTTCGAGATCAGGTCCATCAGATATACTGAGTGCACCTTGTCTTCGGCATCATCCAGTGCCTTAAGCGGAATGGGTTCGTAAAATCCAGGAAGTGCTTCCCAAATCGCTCCCACGATAATCTTCAAAAAAGAGGAGCGATGAGAAAGTAGTCAACCGTTGTATTCATTGAAGCGAATTATAATCTCAGCGCATTGAGCGTTTGTAAATTCCTGGTTTTGACAACGGCCTTATACGCGAATATCTTCATAAGAAATAATTTTGTCAAGATCATATAGATGAGCGACCATAGTGTCTGAAAAGAAAAATCAGTGAAAGTTAGTGATCAAACTGATCAAGAAAATGCTTATTGAAACGGACACGAGAGTTTAAAAAAACTCTTGACATCCTCATAAAAAAACTGTTAAAAACATCCAACAAATTTAAAAATTGTGCAATTCTGACATTTGGTACTTTAAATTTGTACCACACTGCAATGCAGGAAAAATGGACCAAGAGGGACCCACAAGGTGACGACTCATTATTGATGAGACAATCCCTCATTAAAGAGGAAATCCTAAAAGGCTTCTCATTTAATGAGAGACCCCTCGGGACAAGGAGTTAAACTCCCTCGAGAGCAACGCTTTGCAGATAGAATTGACATCTGTCAACTCTAATCATGAGAGGAATAAAATTCCCTAAAAATTTTAAGAGTTAGGCTCTGTGAAAACGATGGAATCATCCATCAAAACCCTAAAAAGCAAAGCTTTTACGGAGTTAAAAACTCCAAGATCTCTAAGATCTGCAAAACGAACTCTAAGAGTTCTTCATTAATGGGTTAAGAAACCATAAAAGAAGATTTTTTGATCTATAATCTAAGAAGAGCAAAGCTCTGTTTTCGTTTAACGGGTTAAGAAACCTTAAAATCAACTTTAAGATCTATGATCTATGAAGAGCAATGCTATGTTAATGGGTAAAACCCTAGAATATGAAATGATTCCATCAAAGATTTGATCCTTACCAAAATTTTTGGCAAGGATCTGACTCTAGAAGAGTTTCTTAAGGCAGGGAGCTTAGCTCTGAAGGAGAATTAAATTCTCAAGAACAAAAAAGCAAGAAGATGAACAAGCAGTCATCTCAAGGGCCAAAGGCCCTATTTATAGGCGCTGGAAGTTGATCCAACTTCCAAGACAATCCAACGGTAAAAAGGCTTCCACCGCTGCACCTACGTGCAAGCCACGTGAGTGCAACGGTGGGGGGGGCATTTGTTTCCCCCAATCAGAAAGCAAAGCTCTGTTCAAAATTTGAAATTCGAACTGAGGCAGCGCCTCACGTGCAAAGCACGAGAGTGCTGGCGCTCCATGAGTCAAAGACTCTGAGGCAGCGCCTCACGTGCAAAGCACGAGAGCGCGGGCGCCATGAGTCAAAGACTCTGAGGCAGCGCCTCACGTGCAAAACACGAGAGCGCCAGCGCTAGAACTAAATGTTCTCCACCATTGGATCAAAAATCCAACGAAGATGATAAATTATCAAACTACCAGAATAAAATTCTGTTGAGAAAATACTCATCTTTCCAAACAAGAAAGATTGTGCTCTGTAAATCAGAGCACCATTGGATCAAAGATCCAATGGTGATTAAACATCACCAAGATACAGAATAAGTTCTGTATGGGAAAATGTTTTCCCAATCTTGCTAAAAACAAGAAAGATGTCTTCTGTAAAACAAAAGTCCTTGGATCAAAAATCCAACGGTGAATAAAATCCCAAAATCAATTAGAGATCTCTTAATGAGAGATTTCCTTAACCGATTCAACAAATCAGCCTCCCCTATATAAAGGACCCAAGACATCAAATCTGACACAGAAGAACAACCCATAAACTTCAAGTTCTTAGAAAAGAAAAAGAGAAGAGTAAGCTCTAAGAAGAAGAACCTTCTTCAAGGTAAATAAAAAGAAGAGAGATCATAGCATCTCCTCCATATTTGAGAGTTTAACTCTCATATCAGAAGAACTTAGTTCTTCTTTCAGATCTCAGAGCTATAAGACGAAGTCTTTCACAAGGGAGAACCAAATTTCTCAGAGAATTGAATTGAGCAGAACAAAAAACTCAGTGCTTAGCACTCAAATCTGGCGCTCAGCGCCGAGCACTCCACGTGCTTCTCACATGGGCGCTCTTTAATAAGGAGCGCTCAACACTCAAATGCTGGCGCTCAGCGCCAAGCGCTCCACGTGCCCCTCACGTGGGCGCTGCTCAAAATAAAGAGCGCTCAGTGCCAAGCGCCCCACGTGCCCCTCATGTGGGCGCTACTTAACACAGAGCGCTCTGCGCTCCTCAAGAAGAGCCTAGCGCCATGAAAAGTGTTCAACACTCATAAAAAAACAAAAAGTAAGTGGGTGTCAATATTCACATAAATGTTTTGCATTATGTGCACAGAGAAAGGACTGTATCCTAGCAAACGTCTAACACTTTATAAAAAAAAAGGAAATGACAAAGACTAAATGGACTGAGCCCAACGTTGGCCAACCCCGAAATCGACCGAGCCCATAGGTCTTCTTCTAAATTGGACTTAGTCCCAAACAAGGTTATCAAATCGTTGACGAACACTCATTGGTTCAAGGGTATATCTCTCCACACCTCTGATACATGTCGTTGTAATTCTTAAACGTCTTCAGAAAGGTGGAGGGTCCCAATAACCAATAACTTTTAGCACATCCCCAAACTGTCAAACCAAAACCCTATAGACTATGATGTCTTTAAACATGGACTATGAGGTTCTTAAACTCATGGACTATGATGTCCTTATAACCCAATGGACCGCAACGTCCCTAAACTAAACTTTATAGACTATGACGTCTTTAAACTATGGACTATGATGTTTTTAAACTCCATGAATTATGATGTCCCTAAACCAAATGGACCGTAACATCCCTAAACTAAAACGATAGAGCCCAAATGCTCTTTCGTTGGATCTAAATGATCCTCAAACCTTGTTAAATAGATCTTAGTCTAAAATTGGACTAATGTATCCTTAACAAACATTTAAGTTGATCTTAATCTCAAACGAGATTAACGATCCTTAAATCCATCAAACCCAAATCTAAGAAAATACGGATTTGGACAAATCCACGCCCTATGGGCGACAACATAAATTAGTCTCTGTATACAATCCACAGGCAACCAAAAATAAAACAAACACAGCACGACACGAAGTGAACATATGGAGCAGGAGAAAGTGGTCATCGCTACGCGGTAACGTAATTAACTGCATGGGCTTGCGCCTGCAAGGAAGAGCGTCCCTACAATCAAAAACCCTTCACAACGAGGGAGAATCTGACGAAGTTTGCTACAACGGCCGCATCCGTCTAAACCTCCGATACATGGTGCCATAAATCAACTTGGCATCTTCGGAGAAGTGGACGGATAAAACCAAATAGCATATGCCCGCCAAAATTCAGGCCAGACGTCCCAACGTCCCGGTCGCGTCTTTCGGCGGCGAACAACGCCTCATTTGTTATTTAATCTTTTTGATTAAATGTTAAATAAGGTGGAGGTATGTAGTGTTGACTTTTATTATGTGAAGCATGGCTACTTGTTGACTCACTTAGTGAGTCATGGGTTACTATTGAGGTAAGGTGGCATCTTGATATTTTGTGGTGAAGATAATTTTTTATTATTATCTTTGGGATGCTTGCTTTATTAGTCACTAGACTAAGCCATTCTTCAATCAATTTTTCTTTTGTTGCTCTCTACAACACCCTCATCTCCTCCAAACTTCCCTCTTCTACCTCAAACCCTAATAGTCTTCTGTGTTGAGAAACCTAAGGTTTTTGAGACCAATTAATCCATCATCACTCTCTACATCACCTAGGTTACTTAGATTAGCAAACTAAGTAACTTAGTTACCTTGGTTTAAAGGTAGGGGCTCAAAATAGACACTCTCGGGTGGATCATCTTTGACATGAGGAAGCCGTCGATCAAGCTCGATCATGGAGGTCACTAGGAGCATGCTAAAGGAGAGGAGTGAAGACCCGAAGGACTCGAGTCTCATGGTATAAACTTCTTTCACGGTAAATAGCTTCTTTAGTTGCTAGTTAGGTTTATGGTAGATCCGGTTTAGGGTTATTCTAGCGCCAAGTTTATATCATTAGAAAAAAATTTGTTTCGCAATCGGCCTTGATTGATGGCCAGGGCATTAGCATAACCTTTCAACCGTGGTATGAAGGTCGATCAATACAGTCTAACTTTGATAAACATTAAACAGATGTTACTAAAATACGACAGCTTTATCTTTCCCACAATGACAATACAAATATATTATTCTCAGGACATGCAGAATGTTGACTGGGATGTTATTTGTCATTAGAAACCGAGAGATTATTATAATGTGCCAACGTTGAATGACTAAAAATGAGAGCGACGATGAAGATCTCATGATAATACGTCTCAGTCTATTTATTGAACGTATAAGGGATCCAAACTATTCTGTGCCGCCCATCCATACGTTTGTAAGAAGTGACATCGGCCAATTGATTGTCACGGATCAGGATTTTGAGAATCCACCCAACGAATCTTCAAATAATATACCACAGAAACATGTTAGATAATGAAGTTAAATTGAATGTTCTAAATTGTATAATAATTATAAGTAATGAAATAATGTTTAGATATATATGTAGGATTTGATCATGAGCGCAGGCAAACGCACTAAACGCTACAAGAAACAGCGTCTACAGGACATTCTGGGTCGATTCATACCCGCCGACGAGACTATCTCAGGTCCCTCAGCAGATATGGAAGCTGCAACAACAGCGCCTATCTCTGACAGCGCTCCCTCTATTACTAACACATCACACCCTATGACCCCCCTCCTCACACCGCATCACCCCCGACTGTTCTTACTATCCATACTAGCGCTCTCCATACTACCGCCAAATCACCCACAGCGTCGCCGCCTCCTCCTACCCCTATTAGTGCGTCAGCGGGTCCTCATACCTCAGTCACTCCTGCGCATAGTGCATAGTTTACTCATTTAAAAGTTGATACATCATTACAATATAGGTGGATATTGAATCATCTAACTATTTATTGTTTGCAGATCCGTATTCTACTTGCAAGATGGCGTCTGGCGCTAGTTCTCGTACCATGCCAGGGACGGCAGGTATAATCGTTATTTTTTAAAAGCTTTTAAATAACGATTGTAATTTAAATTTGTCAAAATCTATATTCATATTCTAAATATAATAATATTGTGTATGTATATCTGTTTTTTCGCAGGCTTGAGCAGTGTTAAGACGAAGGGTCTTACTAGGCCCGACTGTTGTAGGCCGTCCAAAGATGTTGGGCCATGAGATCTGTTCTTTGACATGACAGGTGTGCCTGTTGGAGAGCACGTGACCTAGTGGAGAGATTATGTTGGGCAGAAGATCCGTGCTTATTATAAGTATCCGCTCCATATTCGATGGAACAAGGCCTAGACCGAGCGTGTTACGCGGTTTATTTTTTGGTCGAAGGAGGTATGACATATCCTTTCACACATTTAAATTTCAATCGTCATTATATACATATAAATATAATTAATTTTTTAATATATTTCAATTTCAGACCAGGAATAATTACATATTCATTGGCGAACCCGGCGAGGATGGCGTGTACAGACCATTCGATATAGATCGCGACCTTACTCACTTTTTAGGACAGTATCAAGTGATCAAGCGACGTCGCCGATGGGAAGTAAAAAATAAACTTTACTTTCTTTAGGCCGCGGGGACCAGGGATCAACAGAGACACTTAATGGAGGTCATCGCGCTGGAAATCCTGTGAGAGGATTGGCCGCTTCTTGTCACTTATTTTGAACGTGATGATGTGCAGGTATCAATTTAATTTTTAAGATTTTAACAATATAACATGAAATCATATTCTAAAATATATTATAATCTTTATTTTTGCAAGACGGCGTCGGTTCGAAATAAACAGAACCGGAACAACGGCGTGCAAGAACACGCTATCCCGATCCAAATGAAGCGCTCGTAGACCAACGCTCGGTGGCGCTTGGTGAGTATTTCGACACTTAATTCCATATGTTTTCTATATCGTTAATTAATTATTAAACTAAATCCTAATTTCATCACAGAAAAAGAAAGACCCGCCAACTACAATGAAGCCAAGAGGCGGGCCGCGTTACACAAAGGCACAGGCACGTATATGGTACGTTTCATATAATCAAGTTGATTACGTATTTTAAGTTAGCATATATATATATATATATATATAGAGAGAGAGAGAGAGAGAGAGAGACCCAGTTCCAGGAGCAGACGGACGCCTTGGGACTTAGCTCCGACAACTCGATCACCGCTATTGTCCATGTTCTGGATTCGATATCCGGCGGGCATCACGGTGGATATGAGCGCGGGGTTGGTCCCGGGGCCCATCGATATTTTGATAAGCGTTTGACCGCGCATGAGTACGCCGTGATCCAGACGCGAGCGGATGCGGCAGCTGCGTCGCAAGAGGAGATCCGTCGGCTCCATGAGCAAGTGGAGCAGTAGTATCAAACGCGGCAGGAGACGCGACAGGAGTTTCAGGAGACACGGCAGGAGCTTAGGGCAGAGATCCGAGACATTAGACAATCGTACGCCGATTCCGTCCAGCATACCATACGGAATGAGTTGAGCACATTCTTTAGGCCATGGAAGAATGGAGGTGGATCGTCGTCCCAACGACATTAGTTCTATTTTTTGATTCGTTGACACATACATTTGTTCATTAGTGGAGTATTGATCATATTGTACGATTTGTTGACACGTATATTTTTTGATTTGTAGACACATACATTTGTTTATGTTTGCGTGCGATCCAGAGCTTATTACTTTGATTATCATATATTGTGTGAGATTTGAATATATTACCTGAATGTACCTGAATGAAAATTATATATCGCTGTTTGTGAATGGAAATTATATATTGTTGGTTGTGATTGAAATTAACGCGTGTGGGGCACGGAAAATTTAATTATATAAATAAAAAAAACATTGTTCACGGTTGTAACCGTGGCTACAAACATTTTTTCACGGTTACAACCATGAACAAAAGTCTGCTCCATATCTGGAGCAGGTCAGTATTTTGGGTCACGGTTACTGGTTTTGTTCACGGTTGTAACCATGACCCAAAACTGGTTTTGTTCATGGTTCTAACCGTGAACAAAAACCTAGGGCCCACCAACTGACTGACTTTTTAATTTTTCAGGCTAAGAAATGTTCACGGTTCTAACCATGAATATTTCTCATTTTGTTCACGGTTCACTCACGGTTTATACCGTGAACTAAAGTTCTTTTGTTCACGGTTAAACCGTGAACAAAAGCCTGCCCCGTAGTAGTGTAATGATAATCTTATTTATCTACCTGAAAGCTTGGATATAATCTATTCAAAGTGCATGATATTTTAAGGTCGGGTAGATCCCAGTGATCTGGAATGAATTATAATATAATTGATTTTGGCCCCCATTTTAAACCCACAAAGAAATAAATCCCAATGTTACCCATACGCCGGAAGGATAACGGGTATACAATACGCCGCTTGTTATAGAAGATGGTATGATTAGGATAATCTCCGGTGTGTCTATACAGAATAGAAAATGTAGCTTTAAAATATGGAGTGTTTTTGGATCGTTTGTGCATATATATATATATGAGATTAATGGAGTAAAGAGGCCATAGGAGGGGATTTCCTCCTATGGCGTGGAAAAAATACAACCTGCACCATTTTTTCCGACGATCGGCACCCATCATCATCATCGTTATCATCTAAGATATGCGTACACCAAATTTCATGTGATTCCACAACTTTTTCACGGTTGATTTAGTGGGTTCAAAATTAACGGTTTACCGACAATAGAACTTTTTACATTGCTAAATCAACGGTGAAAAAATTGTAGAATCACATGAAATTTGGTGTACCCACATCTTAGATGATAACGATGAAGATGATGGGGGCCGATCGTCGAAAAAATTGGTGAAGGTTGTATTTTTTCCACGCCATAAGAGGAAATTTCCTCCTATGGCCTCTTTTCTCCATTATTCTATATATATATAGAGAGAGAGAGAGAGGTGTTAATGGAGGAAAGAGGCCGTAGGCGGGAACTTCCTCCTATAGCATCGAAAAGAGAGAGAAAGATTAAATCAACGGTGAAAACGTTGTAGAATCACATAAAATTTGGTGTAACCATATCTTAGATGATAAAGATGGAAGTGATGCATGCCGATCGTCCAAAAAATTCTTGGAAGGTGCATTTTTCCGACGCCATAGGAGGAAATTCCCTCCTATGGCATCTTTCCTCCATTATTCTCATATATATATATATGAGAATAATGAAGATATGAGAATAATGGAGGAAAGATGCCATAGAAGGGGATTTCCTCCTATGGCATGAAAAAAATACAACCTCCACCAATTTTTTCGACGATCGGCCCCCATCATCTTCATCGTTATCATCTAAGATATGGGTACACCAAATTTCATGTGATTCTACAACCTTTTCACCGTTGATTTAGCAGTGTAAAATATTCTATTGTCGGTAAACCGTTAATTTTGAACCCACTAAATCAACGGTGAAAAAGTTGTGGAATCACATGAAATTTGGTGTACGCACATCTTAGATGATAACGATAATGATGATGGGTGCCGATCGTCGGAAAAAATGGTGGAGATTGTATTTTTTCCACGCCATAGGAGGAAATCCCCTCCTATGGCCTCTTTCCTCCATTAATCTCTCTCTCTCTCTCTCTCTCTCTCTCTCTATATATATATATATATATATATATGAGAATAATAGAGGAAATATGCCATAGGAGGGAATTTCCTCCTTTGGCGTCGAAAATATACCCCGTCCCTCATTATTTCAGACGATCGGCACGCATCATCTTTATCGTTATCATCTAAGATGTGGATATACCAAATTTCATATGATTATACCATTTTTTCACCGTTGATTTAGATGGTGCAAAATTAATGGTTTACCGACAATAAAACTTTTTACATTGCTAATTCAACGGTGAAAAAATGGTGGAATAATATGAAATTTGGTGTATGCACATCTTAAATGATAACGATGATGATGGATACCGATCGTCGGAAAAAATGGTAGAGATTGTATTTTTTCGACGTCATAGAAGGAAATCCCCTCCTATGGCCTCCTTTCTCCATTATTCTCTGTGTGTGTATAATTTCTTTGGATATCTATTTAAATTATTTAAATAATAAATCTTTTTGTATTATATAACATAAATTTGACTCTATGCCCATTTAGCTTAAGTTCTTAATGGTTAGATTGGAAGGATCGGAACAATAGTGTTTCTTGATTAGTAATGATCATTCCAAATCGCAAATCGCTAATGGTTTTGCGATTTCTGGCAACACATCACAGCCAATTTCCGGAAATAAAATATGGTAGCATGACTCATCAAATCACAAAATTGGATTCCCTTTTTGGTCTAAATTCACATTCATGTGGGGAGAGCGAGATCTATGTTGCTAGATTCACATTCCTTCATTCCAAACTTTTCGAATCAACAACCTAAGTCGTTCACTTCCATTCAGCCATATTAACCTCCTCCCCACGCCTATCATTTGAAAATAGCATCTTTAGCCGTGTCTCATCTACCTCTACTTCCTATGACACGCTCATCTACCATTATTTATCATTTCGTTGCACATCTCCAAAACAACTCGATCCAATTCTTTTTTTGGTCCAAATAAAGATAAGAACAAGTTTTACGTAGATGTCAGCTGTCTAAACCAATTAATTGATTCAAATTCTTTTATACTAACACAAGACACGCGGTAACAAGTAAATATTTAAGCACAAAGCTGAAGGATCAAACTGCGGAACATGACCCTCCCTTCCCTCATTCAAAGCCATCTCCCTTTGACTTAATATCCAAAACCTTGGCTTTAAAAAAAGAATCTAATTTAAAAACTTTTTTAAACCTTAACCAAATCTAAGTAAACCATTATGATGTTCCAGGATTGAAACCTAAATTAAACAGAATTGACTAGCAGGGAATATAAACATTCAAATTACTCTCAGAACAGTTGATGAACTAGCCTGAACGATGACGACAGTCAAATAAAATAACCATAAGGTAAGATGACTCCTCTCTGCCATTGGAAACCACCAAAATACTACAGTATCTGTTGAAGTTATTTATGCATATAAAATCTCATGGAATAAAGTAAATACCCATAAATTCAAGATGATCTAAAATTATGCTGCATTTTGACAAGCAATGCATTACAATTCAATCTTAAATCAACATGATGGAATGAAGCCCTTGAAGACAAATTAAGTTGCAGGCACGTCTTGCAATAAAGAACAAATTTGAGGTAACAAATCTAATGTAACTATAATGAAACAACAGAAGGAAAAATGTACAAAACACCTTTATTGGGCATTTGAGTTTTTGGGCATTTGAATTAATACCTCACTGCTCAATTTGAGCGCCTCCCAAAACAAGCCAATCATGAAGCGTTGTTATCGTCACTCAGATGATCCATGCCCTGACTCTTTATTCAAGGGGGAAAAGGTTACGATCAATAGTCAGATGGTTTTGACTTTTAAACTATATAGCATATGCATGATACCTAGCTGAATAAAAGTTTGATTCACATTCAAAATCTAAAGGAAAAGGAAGAAAGAAACACGAAGTATACATACCCTAGAGGCTGAAGCCTGACCGAGGTTTCGATAGGGTCTTGAGTTTAGATCAATCATTTTAGAGTCGATCTTTACATGATCATCATAAGTTGGTACCATGTGATTTTGTGTTTTCTCTTTCATTGTAGGGTTAGCCACGTGATTCTGATCCTTTCTATTTTCAACTTGGTCCCTCGATTGCATGGCCGCATCATCTACCTGGCCTTGTTTATCGCCAGGAAACTACATAAAGATAAATTTTTCTATTTCCGATCAGCAAATCCAAATGGTTAAATCTAAGACATTTAAAAATAATAATAAATTATTTATGAAATAGATCCTCTGACCTCAACTCTCTGCCTTAGCAGAAGATACCTTCCATGGGTTCTCTTTCCTCCAACATGCACAATCATATCACATTGCAAACAAAGGGAAGTTCCGTCTATCTCACAATAAAAGAAAGCTACACGAACATTGAGAGGTGAACATAGTTTTAAGTCTGTAATAAACATTTCAAAAAAAAAACACCTATGAAAATATACAAACATACCAGGTGCGTTTTCACAGATATCACAGCGAGGAACATCACTGGGGTCAGCAAGTCCCACTCGTACATGCCGGTTGGCAAGCTTGTTACACATGTGCACCTGTAAAGCTCCAATTTTAGAAAATTAATTAGGAAATAGTTTTTTTTAAATAATAGACTTTGGAAAATAAATCCCCATTATTCCAATTAGTTCTAAACTGGATTAAAAGCCAAACTTTGAATATTACCATCATTGTATAGGATCAAAATTTTGTTCGAGAACAAGTAGGACCATATGTCCTGCTTACTTAGGAGTTAGGAGGTTGCCAAATGCCCCTCTTTCAACTAATCCAATAGTAGAAGCATCGATACCATTAACAGAAACAAGAAGGAAAAGATATCTAAATCTCAGTCACCTATAAACCTCTTTCTATTATTACAACTATATACTACTTATCATACTATCCATGTGCACACAGAAAAAATTACAATTAAAACTAAAATCAAGTGAAAATTTATATGATCCAAATTACATGACACGTTCCTTCAATTCCTCTACATTCAATCATATAAACCACCAGCTTGCACTAGGTTGACTTTTAGGATGTCGGTGTTAAGATACATAGCCTACTTCGATTATTAAGTGTTGAAAAAACGGAATATTCGGATTCAGGAACAAAACGAACAGAAACTGCAATATTCGGTCGAATATGTGGTCAAACCGTATATTCGGCGCACAAACCGCATATTCGTCCGAATAACGTGAATATTCGGCCGAATTGGCTCATTAGGCCCAAAACAAAAAAAAACACCAACAACTAAAAAACAAGTGTGGTATCCACAACTTAATTTAAAAACAAATATGATCTGCACTTATTATTTCACAAACACTCTCTCCTCATTTTTCCTCATTCTTCTTTCTCAAATCCATAGTCTTTCAATTTAGTTCGGACGTCTTACCATTATACCGCGAGTATATTAATTTTCTATTTCTTTATATTTTTTGATTTTTTATATGTAATATTTATATGTAAATATTATTGGCCGCATAATCCGAATAAACCAAATATTAGCCGAATAAACCAGATATTCTTTATTCGCCGGCCAACCGAACAAACTTCGAAAGTCCGAATCCGTTCTTTACAACATTATGATTATTAATGCCCCTTAATAATATCTTAGTTTGATTACAAGATGAAATCTTCATGATGTCTTTCTACAAAAACACAGTTATGCAGCCAACGTCACAAACAAAATATAAAGTAACCAAGCCACCAGCAAATTGCTGTAGATTTACCACCTTATTAGTGATATTTGTTAGTTTAGATCATCATTTGAAATCGCAAGAAATTTCGATCCCAAAAATGATTGTCCAAGTTAGCAGACCGATATCGTCCAATGACGAGTATTATTGAATTTACCAATTCATTACTGGACTTTGGTATTAGTTTGTTAATGGTTAAAGGGTTCATGATTTTATGGGTTTATTATAGATTATTGGGTTATTACGGTTAGTTTGACATCATTAATACGATTCTAGGCATCATTAATTTATTAATAAACTTGCTAACTTGTTTAAAGATACTTTAACTATATATTTAAGAAAATTCCTAGTTCTCAAAAAATTCTATTTCTCAAATGATATATAATCAAATATTCCGATCTGCGATGACCGAGACTGTCAATTCCAATCCCAAAAACTGACCGTTTGATACTGGTCTGGACATCAAGATTTTAAACCTTGATTAAGATTAGATAGTTTCTTATTGATCAAGTTGCCTACTTGGTGCTTAAGTTCTTATTTGTTGGTCAAGCGGTGTTATCTATTTGGCCCCTATCGATGATCATATTGTGTAGAGAAAATCTTTTCTAATTAAGCAAGTTAATATGGTACCAGATCATATGTTTTTCTATGGCTAGGGTTCAAATCGTCTTGCTTATTCCACTATTAGAAAAAGAAAAAAAATCCTTGCCATCGCCTGTCACGCCCCGCTTCCCGAAATACGGAATATGGAGAGCGACGAAGGCCAGCCGTGCTACCTACGGTAAGAAAATATCCTTCCATAGTCACATAAGGTTGTCTAGATTAACCTGTCAAAAATAAAATCCAATACCGAAAGGAATAATACTGATAATCATGCTGCAACGAAACCACAAAGAATACTAAAAAATGGGTCTACTAGATAATTGATGCAAATAAAGATATGATACAATAGATTCGAAATAAAACAAAATCCAAAAGAGATACATAAGTCCTAATGTCTCATAAGGGCGCACATGCTAAAAACTAACTGAAAGGAAAATAAATCTACGGGTTACTGATCTTCGGCCAAGTCCCGGTAGTCGCTGCGGTCCGGCTCAGCCAGAAAATTTGTTTCTAAACCTGAGATGGCAAATCTCAGGGATGTAACATCTCAGCAAGTACTCAACGTATAAAGTGTATGTGTAGTATGATAACATGAATATATGAATGTAGTGAAGCCCGTGTGCGCAAGTAAAACAGATATATATAAATAGATGCATTAATACTATGAAACCAACATATAAAGAGATCAAGTCATAACCTAACTGGTCACTAAAAGGTAAACTATCCTATCGTAAGTTCGAGTGTGTGTCAACCTCTGCAGGAGTATTCCTAACCCAAGAGTGGTGCCCCAGGGCAAAGAAACACGGGCCCAACTGTGGAATGAACAAGCGACCGATATAGCCCGGTACGAGCTGTAAACATGAGACCGATATAGCCCGGTACGAGCTGCCTGCATGGGACTCCTGAGATCCTATTGTACGAACAAACACTCAAACTACCCCAACACCCGCGTATTTATAGCTACTATGGTAATGACTAGATCACTAATTAAGAATGCTGAAAAGACAGGAACTTGTGGTATTGTAATTGTATGGAAATAAAACTGGTGAATAGTGGTGTCATGGCATGTAGTTCAGCATTCCAATTAATAATTCTGTTTTAATATAAATAACAAGGATCATGAATAGGCATGTCAAATCAAGGTGTTTTATACATGTAAATCATCATGAGTCTCGAATGTGTATAAAGCATGTAAAAGGATTCTTGTGCATGGTAATCATGCCATAGCATCACATAAGGAAGAAGCGAGCAGCAGTTGGTAATTAGTAAAAGAAATGGTTTTCAAGTATAGCTCGATGGAGAGAAAAATTCATGTGACCATTAGCCTTAGAAAAAGTTCATAACTTCTATGCCCATATGTTTTCTTCTATATGATTCCAATTAACTATTCATTTCATTATTCAGCTCCAAGCCTGTAAATTGGTTTAGACTACATAACACTAACCTAGGCCATTGAGTCTTGAAGACTGATAACTACAAAATCACTAATTGTGTATTCAGATATTCTCAATCCTATCTAAGCTATAACATTTAAAATCAGTATGCCTATAATCACTCATACTTTATGGGGAAATATTTAGCAATATTTTGTACAACTAAATTGCACCTAATTTATAATGAAATTTGTAGTTGCAAATTTACAGCCAGCAATATATCAGCAAGTGTTCCGATAAGGACAGACGATAAAACTGTGAAGGAAACCTCTTCCCTCTAATATCCAAATTTGCATAGGTTAAGAACTAATTTAGAGGATCGCCGATGTTGCATCGACCAAATGAAAAGAGCAAGAGTACTTGCCTCGGAGACAGATAAACACGACGACACGAAGAACACCTCCAAGGTTTGATTGCTCGGCTAATTTTGAAGAAGAAAATATTGTGATGGGAAAAAAAGAAGGTTGATTTATATGAGAAGGGGAGAGATGATAATAATTAGGTTGTTATTTATAGGGAAGAGAGATGTTAAAGATTGGAGACATTATAATTGGAGAGAAATATTCTGATGAGATGAGATTTGGATTTGATTTTATAAAAGAGAGATATGATGGGTTGTTATATACTTCTATAAGATATTAGAAAAGTTGTATATATACATATTAGTTTGTATATAGTTAGAATAATAGAAAAGTATATATATATATATATATATACATATTAGTATATAGTGAAAATATATGTAGACATGTATATGGTTATGGGTTAATGAAAATAAATACAATTAGTTATATATATAGGATTTTATGATATCAAACAACTAAAATATATTTTCAGTTAAACCATCATAACAAAATATCTTCAATTATATATATGTATGTATATAGCTTTGTAGAAAAATAATTAAAGAAAGAGTAGATTTGAGAAAGAGAATCTGCTGAGAGAGATTAGATTAGATTGGAGAAAGAGATTTTGTTAGGGAATATATATAGAAAGAGAGCGGGGGTTTGGTGAAATATAGTTAGTGATATAGAAAAATATATGTAGATAGAATAGAATATGGGGAGAAAGAAATCTGTTGGAAAAGATATTTGTTTGGAGAGAGAGAATAGTATTTGTTTTAAAAGAATAAAGTTATCAGGTGAGACATATATGGTGATTGGAGAGAGAAAATTGAGTTGTTAGTTTAGAAAAAATATTTGTATGGTTAAAAGATTTAACAGGGGCTCTCATGACTTTTCAAAATTAAATATTTTAACCAAATAAATATCGTAAGACAAATTATTTTATAAATAGAATTTAAAAAGAGGTAAAATCTTATGTATATGTATTGTTTAAAGAAATACCAAATAAAATATCTTTTGTTTAAACTATGATACTAAAATATAAATATGGTTATAAAATAGTGTTAGACAAATAAATATTTAAATACTAATAATATGCATATTTAACAAACTTGAAAAACCATAATTATATGTATATATCTTGATTAAAAGTATTAAACTCCAAGTTATAATAATAAAAATAAAACAAAACCCAATATATCCAAAAGAAAAAGAAACGTATGATCGAACTAGGATGTTACATCGTCAGTTTCGTAGTTGAAGTTCCACAATCTACTATCAGTAGTGAAAAATCCTTCTTAATCACCGTCCCACTAATCTTGAGATACTTCTAGATCCACTTTTGTGTTGATATCAAGATTGGCATTCTCCAACATCATCATCCTTTTGATGCCGAGCATGATGAGTATGCAGCATACTCATGTGTTCCAATCCTTGCATGCGCCGCCGCCGCCTAAACAATAGAGTTTCTCTAATATTTTCAACCCGTGAGCATCAGAAACATATGCATGTGCCTTCCTATAGCCATCCCCCTTCTTGACGCTATGTTGCTATTTCATGGCGTCCGCATCGTAACCAAATGTTGTGTGTGGCTTTTATATTGGGCAAATTATTTCAATTCTAGTGAAAGATCTTGGTAATAATCTGTCCTGAAAGTGACTCGATGGCACATTCCGCCTTGCTACAAGCAAAGTGTAGCAAAAGAGACTTGTGGTGAAGGTTGCCTTGCGATAAGTAAAAGACTCATGGGGTAGATCCGTCTTGCTAGACTTGTCTTTGAGATTATATTATATGCCCATGTCGTTGATTTGCAGTTTGGGAAATGCCAAATGATTAAGCTTTTTTTTAAAAAAAATTACTATCCAAACTCATACTATTCAATCCAACATGAATATACGAAGAGATGTCAATGAATTTGTTAGTTTATATTAGGTAGTTCCTGTTGACCAAGATGGTTATTTTGTGCCCAAGTTAATCCCAACTTGTTGGCAAAGTATTATCTTGTACATATTTGGGACTATTGATCATGATACAATATGAAGGAGATATTTTCTAATTAAGCCCCTCTACTTGCACCACTACTAGGTTTTGTATCCATATTGTATTAGGGCATCCTAATGTTATACAATACATATAGACACTTGTGCTACAACTTGGATGGAAAAGGTTTCTTTTTGTCTTTCGGTTGGAGGGTTAACGCTACATTGGTCTTGGGCATGCTTAACTCTCTTTATTGGCTCTCCTAGCTACTTGCATCAAAGTCTGGTTCACCCCAACTTGGTGCCAGCTGTTTGAGCCCAATCACAAGTTCCTGATTAGTGGCTGGCATGCACTTCTTCTTACTCGCTCCAATGGCTTATATACCAAATTTACTTGCATAGTTTTTTTAAAAAAAGTTTCCTCCATATAACATCAATACACAAGAAAATAATTAGACCAAGGAATAACTTAGGAACCAACTTGGTCAACAAAAAACTATCTACTCTAAACTAGCAAATGGCACTAACACAGCCGACAAGCCCCATGTATATTGAGTCCATGAGTTGGTTGCAAACAACTAGAGAATTCACCACCAACCAAACATTTTTAACCTTGTCCATCTAGATAGTAGTGGCTGAACCGGCTCTAGTCGTATGAAAGGCTCGAATTTATCTATAATGACTCCTCGTTTACAAATTACAAATTTTCATCTACTAGTTCCAGGCCACAAGTAGTTTCTCATGCCAGGGATCACTCAAATCTCCATGAAATCGAAATAGCAAATAAAAGAAAAGCCAGAATTTCTTGTATCCTCGTCACTATGCCATTTAATATTCAGATCCTCTTACAGACATGGTGTATTTGCTTCATAGAATCTGAATAGAAACAACAAGATTTAGAGGTATATAAGCTCTTGTTAACAGACATTAAACATTTGCATTAGCAGCTTAGTACCTCGAGATCTCTGCACATCGACACATCTCACTAAAAATACGAAATTAGAACACATAATGAATGAGTCTAACCTACCTTACACCACCTCGAATTTGCATTTTAAGGTCGGAAAATTGCCCCCCCCCCCCCCCCCCCCCCGCACACACTAATGATGCAGTATGAGGAATGCTTGATTACATCAAAACTCGATATTTGACCTGCAGTGGCAGAGTTTTACTCCTGCTGACTCTATATATATCCTTTCGGGTCAGTTCAAAACATGAATTAGATCATTCAAAACTTCGAATGATGTGATTCCTTCCTCACTCTTTCCCAAAATCACCTAACACTAGAGTTAATCTCAAGTTCAGCGAAATGTCGACCAGGGAAACTCTAATTAAATCATAATCAAATTTGCATCATAAGAAGACCTGATTCATTAAAAAAAGGACAAAATTTGGGGTTTGTCACATTTTTAAAACTAATTAGGGATTTAGCATAGTTTAAAAACTATTTAAGGAAATAACAACTTTGGGTCAAATCAGCAACACCTAAACGCCACGTAGGATTGGGCAGTTGGGAATTCGGCGCCTCGAAATCCACACTTTGCAAGTGTGGATTCAACTCGAGAGCTCAAGTTGAATCCGCACTTTGCAAGTGCGGATTAAACTGTACGCTCACGGGTTGCCACAAAGCAACTGTGAGCCCCACCCCTTTATTTAATATCTCCCCCCTCTCGGTCTCTATCTCTCTCACTTGTCTCAATCTCTCTCACTCCTCTCCCCAGGCTCTCACTCCTCTCAATCTCTCTCTCTCTTCTCAGGCTCCTCTCTCTCGATCTCCCCCCCCCGGCTCCTCTCTCGATCTCTCTTCTCTCCCCCACTCAATCTCTCTCTCTGCGCGCACTCTCTCTCTACGAGATCTCCAGAGCAGAGAAAAATTGTCAATATCCAATGAACTCGGCGGCAGGTAACATGTATTCATTTTCTCTTCTTTTCCTTTTTATCTCTTTTTAGATCAAAAAATAAAAAAATAATAAATTGGGTTTAGATATTTTACCATGTACTTGGATCTTCAAGGATTTAGTAAAAAACTCTCTTAATTAGGGTTATTATTAGTGTTAGTATTAGAGTTAGGGTTAGTAATTGGGTTAGTGTTATTGTTAGGGTTAGTGAGAGTGTTAGGGTTAGAATTTGTAAAATGTATAAGTTTGTTTCTTGATAGTTGGATAATTTCACAATTATTGTTAATATTAAGTATGATGGCAAATGAGAATGTTGTGTTGATTTATCATTATAACGGAACCTTAAACATTAAAGCGAGTGGTCGGCCGAACTACGTTGGCAGAAAAAGCAAAATGATGAGTTAATAAATCGTGCACATATAATAAGTTGAAGCGAAAAATTTATGCAACCATGCAGATAAATCCGAGAGAGTATAAGACCAATTTAGTATGCAAGATTCCGATCACAAGTCAGGACTACACAAGTGTTGAAATAGCCGATGATGAGAATATAAACGTGATGCTTAGCTTGTGTCCTGAAAATCCATCGATACTAGTGTTTGGTGGTGAAAAAAAATGGTACAATCGCATCAAGAAGCAGTACAATCGCATCAAGCTTCCGAACAACAAAGGGAATTTACACGCATGCTCAATATGGCTGTGTAGTTCCGAAGAGCCGAATGTGCCTGATAACGGATTCAATTCCATGCAAGTTCCATTCTATGGCACGCAGGTTGACGCAAATATGTATGACTGTGGTTGGATTTGTATGGTCAGATAATATCAAATCCGTACAATATGGATTGCACAATGGAGATAGTGAGAGCAAATAAGTAACATACTATATTAAATAAAACTGACGATACTCTTCGTATATTGAACCAAAGTTAATTGATATGTGATTTTTAAATTTATATGTCATGTAGGTCTTCATTTTTTGTACCGGAACATATGCGAACCCAAAGTTCAATGCAAGAGTTTGGTGCCGGTGCATCTTTAGGAGGTGGAACACCTCATGTGGTTCATAACTTGCCACCCTACGAATCTTTAGGTGCAACAGTTTATGCGGGACCATCTTGCTCACATCATGTTGAAGAAAGAGATAACCCCGAAAACGAGGGAGATTGATGATGAAGATACTGATCGTGAAGGAGATGGTGGTATGCAAGAAGTCAGTCGAAGATGAAGTGGACGATCAGTGGGTGCATCAAGTATATGTTAATAATAAATATGTTGAGTTCGAAGAGCCGCATCCTAATGAGGCGATCGATGATGTCGTGGTATAAGCATATACTATTGAGAATATGATCATCGATGACACTCGTTGGGCTACGGGAACCGATAATAATGTTGGGTTTCAAGCCGGAAAAATGTTTGCGACGAAAGAAAATTTGATTCAAGAACTCAGTGCATGGTTCATTAAAATGTGTCATTCAAAACAGCCAGGAGTACCAAATCAACGTACACTGTAGTGTGTGCTAACAATCCAGGTACAACTGGACAATACCCTTGGAAACCGCATGCAATAATTTCAAAACAATGAGCGTTTTCGATACACTTCACTATAAAGGAATATAATCTGGAGTATCGGTGCCGAAATACTTCTGGGGATGTGGGGTACAAACAGGTCACATCAACATTTATATGTCAATGCATCTTGCCTTTGCTGAAGAGGCGGCTTGATATGACACCGACTGCGATTCAAGAACAAATGAAAGGGGCATATCATATTGATGATTCTTATTTCAAAACGTGAGAGACGAGAAGGCTTTGTGCATGATATTTGGGGATTGGGAGAAATCATATCAAACTCTGCCACGGTACTTGGAGGCAATCATAAAGAGCAATCCCGTCGCAATCTATAAGATCACCTATGAGACCCCAACTCCAACTGCAGTCCAGTTTACCGGCGTGTTTTGGGCATTTAGGGATTTCCATATTGTCGTCTAGTTCTGAGCATTGATGGCACACATTTAAACGGTAGATATCAGGGGACTTTGCTTGTGGCTACCGAGATGGATGCGGATGGAGGTTTGTATCCTTTGGCATTTGTGGTTGTCGGCGGTGAAACCCATGCAAATTGGGCATGGTTCTTGACATGTATTCATAGATATATCCCCAGTGTAAGCAGTCACAAGATTACTTGGTTGTCTGATCGGATGAAGAGACTTCCAAGGGCACTAGCTCATGGCTGGCATACGCCCTATTTCATTGCTATTGTTTGAAGCATATCAGAGCAAATTTCGCAAGAATATTCAAAGATGAAGCATTACAGTTTTTTTTGTATGAAGTCGGCCATGCTTCAGATCCTTTAATTTATAATCAAAAAAGACCATATGAAAGAAATAAATCCGGAGGCGAATACTTGGATTAACAAAAGTTTAGGGGGATATGAAGATCGTTGGGCATTATGTAAGGACGGCAGTGTAAGCTATTTTATTATAACCACGAATTGCTCCGAGAGATTTAATGGTGTTCTTAAAAGACCCCGTGCATTACCTATACAGGCATTAATTGCTAGAACCTTCTACTATCTCAACACGTACTTCGTCGCACGTCATGAAGCAGCGGCTAAATGGGACAAACTGTCCACTCCGAGAAATGAGAGCATATTAACAAAAAATTGCCGATGCTAGACATTGCTAATTTCGTCGATTCTCTAAGTATCGTTGGGAAGTGGTAGATAATAATGGAATGATATGACGTCGGTATAGACGGTGATGGATGTCGTTGCAGTTGTAATATACCTTTACTATAAGAGATTCCATGCAAACATGTGATGGCGGCTTGTTCACGAGCTTCTGGAGGGGCAACCCTACCATACAAGCACTTATGCGCTATATGGTATTTAGCGGGATATTATCAAGACTTATATGCCTCTGTATTTAGCCTTATTCCAGATAAACGATACCGGGAGAAATATTGTGGGCCATGTATATTCCCAACCAGCAATACGAGAAAGAAAGGCAGGCCGCGAAGCTGTCGTATCAAGAGTGTTATGGATGAAAAACGTGAAAGAGTAAAAAGACAGAACAAGTGCAGCAATTGCAAAAACTATGGTCATAAAAAATCAAAATGCTCTAACCTTCCTGATTGGTGCAATTTATTGCATATTTTTCTAACCCATTTATCATTTTATTATCATATATTATGTTGTTCCGGATAGTTTTTGTGAATTATTACAGATAATAGGATTTGGATGCAAAAAGACGGATAATTGTGCTAAAATGAGGATTAAGTGCGTACAATGGAGACTTAAGGGAGTTATTCAGAAAATCAAAAGACAATTTGCAAATTTGGAGCAAATTTGAGAATATCATTGTAAATCAGCAAAGGTTGCAACAAATAGAGATGAATCAATCATCACAACAACAAATCAGTTAAAGAAATCAAATCAAATCAAAAGCAACAATTCAACCTACCTAATTATATACCAAATTTGGTAACAATTCGGAGATCTACGTAACTACAGAAAGACAACGAGATATTCAAGATTTTATGTGCTCAAAAATCATTTAAATCAACGAAGAAAACGCACAAAAAACTGGAGACGGCGCCATAAAACGGCGGCGGATCAGCGGTCTATTTTGGGCCGTTCGATGATATTTTTTATGGGCACGATCGTCTTTTCACATAAATTAATATGAGACGTAGAGTTTCGTCTTTCGAAAATTCTAATGACACGCAACAGTATCCAACAGAGCAATTAGATTAGATTTTCATAGTTGTTAGCAAGTTTGATTCTCTTATATCTTCTATTGCTTGTTCTCCAAACTTCCTTAGCTCTATATAAGCACCTGTATAGCCATAGGGTTTCATATCTTTTCGATAGACTTCAAAAATTAGGGTTTGCAAAAGTAGGAGAAATCAAGAGTAATTGTAGGTTTTATTTCATAATGAATAAAGTTTATAATTTTCTTTCTATGAGTAACTAATTATTTTTCTAGAGTTTTATATTGTCTTTCATTGGATGGATGGATGTGTTTTATGATCTTCTTTTCTTTTACTTCATCATGAATTATTTTTGATATAATTTCTTTCTTGTAGTTTTCATCATATAAACTAGATCTTATATGGATAATTGACATTTTGAATTAGATTTAGGGATTGATGATACGCCTAAAAACTAATTAGGATAATGAAAGTTTGACAAACTAGAACCTTAAATAGGGACGGTAAAATATATGTTTTTTATTAAAATAAATTCAACTTAGATAGTTAAAGAGCTCTAAGTTAATCAACATGATAGTTTAGATTAGCTACCTATTACCATTAATTAAAGATTCAACCTAGGCCATTCTTAATTATCTAGAACTAGTTTTTAATATAGTTGCTAAATTATCTTTTATAATTGATAGGCTATTTTTAATTAATTTAATATAACCTATGCTTTTATATTAAATAATAGAAAACATATTAGAAATAGATAAAGAAAAGAAGTATCTTTTAAACCAATCATAGAAAGATAAGCAATACAAAAACCCTAGAACTCTCTCTCATAAAAAACCAACTTTTATTTGCACTTTTAAAACTAAAATCTAATTCTTTAACTTAGTTTAAAACTAGTTAACACACATCTTTATGGGAACGATCCTCAAGTACTACTGCGATAAGCTGTATCCTTGCGGTTAAAATTGGAGACTAATAAAATTCCTATTAAGTTTTTGGCGCCGTTGTCGGGGAGGTGTAGTTTAATTATATTTAAATTTAAGTTTTAGTTATTTAAGTTAAATTAGATTTCTTTTAGAGCATTTAATTATGTGGATTCTCTGTTTTTTATTTCAGGAATCGAGACGAACTTACTGAAAGAGAAAATCAAGACGAACTTGAGGCAAATCTAGGTAAGATCCCGTTCTTACCAAAATCTCAATTTGATTCCAACTAACAGATTTTTGCAGGATTCTTTACGCCAAAAAATAGTTTAGATTTAGATTTTATATTGTTTTAAATTGCATTGCATATTTAAAAAGATTCTAAGAGGAAACAACCCAAATCCAAATTATGTGGGGATTTCAACACCATCCTAGGCCCCACAAATCACAACTATGCATCCGTATTAACCTACAGTAATTTCAAAAATATCTAGACTTCAGCCTTTAAAGACATATCACGCTCAATAGGACAAGAGAAGCTTGTAGGTAATCTAACGGTTATCTGATTCAATCTTAAGGTGTCTAGTGACGTGTAACTAGTTGTGGTTATTTAATTAAGCGACGCCATTTCGGTGATTCATATAGAGAAACCCTCCCACTTAACTGACACTGATCTGGCTTCAAGATTGTTAAAGAGGTGTTAGAGGATTTATCCCGCAATTTGTCTCTTGGCAGTTAGGAGCGGATCTAGCAATTTGACATAGGTAACCCTAAATTTAGGTTGTTTACGCATATTTGATTGTGATTTTTAGAATCCCTGGTCATCTTAGTTTTTGCATTTAAAAAAAATTTGTGTACGGTGTATGCACGTGTGGGATCGAGACAAAACAAACTGTTTGACTCGTCTTGATTTTATAGATACTATGGCTGATCTTGTCCCCGCTACACCTATGTCGCAGGATAAATGCTATCTTGCATGTACTTCGCTCTCCTCTTGCATAGTCTTACCGATTGCTGCCGGTGACTATGAAATTAAATCTGCTTTCGTAAACTTATTTCCTAAATTCTATGATCTAGAATCGGAAGACGCCTATGTCTACAAGGGAATTTAAGGACTTGTGCAAATTGTTCAAATCGGAGCAGTTAAATCAAGATACTGTAAAACTTAAACTAATATCATTTCCTCACTGATAAAGTTAATCATTGGCTTTACAGTATGTCGGCCAACACTATTCGTACATGGGAGTTTACTAAAACTTTCCTTAAAAAATTATACCCGCTAAATTCAGAAATGAAATTAGGACATTTTCACAAAAACCGAGGAAATCATTTAGGAAATATTTTGAACGTTTTAAAGACCTTCTCATTAAATGCCTACATCACAATATAGCTAAGCGGGAATTATGCCAGATAGTGTATGATGGTATGGAGTCTAAACTTATGATAGAGTTGAGGTGTTTGAAAAAGAAAAATAACGCATGGAACTTTCTAGAAAAATTATCTGATAAAACCATACAATGGGAAAATACCAGTGAGAGAGGTTCGGCCACATCTAAGGAAAGGTTATATGCAGTTGAAGCTATTACAGGGATGCAAGCCGATGTGAGCGGCAATAAGAAAATCAATAGAAAAGCTATCAACTACAACCATCCTGTCTACCAAGTTAGCAAACCCTCTCCTTGCCTAAACTGTGAAGACTTTTTCCATCTTTCCGAAGAATGTCCCCTTGTATGCGGTCCTCGAGGTCAAGAAACCGCCAATACTGCATATCAAAATAATAATAACAATTCTTATTCGCAAAATTATAGCCATGGATGGAGGAATCACCCTAATTTACGATAGAATTAAGGCAACACTAGCCAACAATTCCAAAACATAAGACAAGATTCTCCACCCAACGCAACCCAACCTAACACATAAGAGTATGGGGAAGAGAATACTAGACTTAATAAGGTTGAAAAGCAGCTGGAAAATATTGAAAAGCAAATTGGCCAGCAAGTTGCAGCATTAGAAGACGTGAGCTAGGAATCATACCTAGTCAACCTGTTACAAATCCCGCTCAAATGAATGATATAACCACGTTGAGATCGAGAAAACAGGTTGATAACCAGGTTAGCATGCCCGATAATTCTGTTGAGATGCCGGCTGATGAGGAGAAACAAACTCCTGATATTCCTACAGCCGGCATCAATTCCTACACCCACCCCCACATTCCATCCATCTTTTATAGATATCCCTCTTGAGCCTAGAGCGTCATATCCAAAACGTTTAAAGGCCATGAAGCATGATGCTAAAGTAGCGAAGATGGAGACGTTTAAACAAGTCAAAATCAACATCTCTCTAGTAGATGCAATTGACCGAATTCCATCTTATGCTAAATTTCTTAAAGACCTTTGCACTAAAAAGAGGCAAACGCATGTGCCTAAGATGATTTTTCTTGCGGTAATATTAGTGACGCACTACGTAATGCATCACCCATAAAGGACAAGGACCCCAGTTGTCTTACAATTTCATGCATTATCGGAGGTAAAGTCATTAATAGAGTTTTACTTGATCTAGGCGCTAGTGTAAACCTTTTTACTTTTTTGGTGTATGAACAGTTAGGGATAGGTGAGTTTGAAGCCACAAAAGTCACTTTACAGTTGGCAGATCATTTCATTAAGAAGCCAAAGGGAGATATTAAGAATGTATTAATCAAAGTAAGTGAATTTATATTCTCTGTAGATTTCATCATGTTAGAAACACGTCTTTAATCCTAAAAATCAAATTCTGGTAATTTTAGGACGACCATTCCTAGCTATCGCCAACGCTTTGATTAACTGTCGCAATGGTTCAATGAAAATTTCATTTGGAAACATATCAGTTGATATAAATATTTTCAATTTAGGAAGCCAACCTAGTAATCGTTATAACTTACCTTGTGGCATCGACGTTTTATTTGAATGGTCTAATAAAGAAACAAGTGATGGTGACGAGTGTTTACTTGATTTTAAGGGTTGTGATTCTTCATTTAATGGTATACATGATCAACTTATTGATATTTCTCCCAATCTTCATGAACTTAATATGGTAAGATCTTGAAATAATTTCCTTGAAAATCAAATTTTGTTATTTGAAAAAGAGAAAAAAGGTATTGACTTCTTTTAATGAATGTTTGAAAAGCGAAAAAAAGAATTTGATTTTATCTTGCAATTCTTTAAGAAAAGAAAATAATAGTTTGATTGAAATTTTTACTACTGAAATTGATATTTTAAAATCTTCTAGTAATTCACAAGTATTTTTGACAAATGATGTTTTGATTGATAGATTAGAAAATGAGAAATAATTTTCTGGCACAAACTAATAAATTAGAGAAGAAGAAAATTGAATTTCTTTTAAAAATTGATATTCAATAAAAAAAACTATTGATGCTTTAAAAACTGAAAATGAAAATTTGATTTTGTGATGTGATATTTTGAGAAATGATCAAGAAAATTTGGTTTCATCTTTTAATAGCGTGATTGATTTTTTAAAATTGTCCTGTATTTTTTAAGAAAAGTTGATCGAGGAAATTGCTTCCCTCAAGAAACAAAATAATGATTTAACAGTTTCTTTTGCTAAGTTTTCAAAAAGAAAGGAAATGATTGATCCTTTACCAAGCAAAGGGAAGAAATTTTTAAATAAAGATGTTGATTTTAAAACTTCAAAGATTCAGAAATCATTTTCATCTAAATTTGTCAATCACTATTCTAAACATAAATCCAGTCTCATGGGTATATCTAATCACACCTGACACTATTGTGGTGCACATGGTCACTTTGCATATTCTTGTGAGTTGAAAAGAAATATATTTTTATATACCAATTTGAAATGGGTCCCCAAAATTTACCCCCATAAACCCAAATTAGTTTGGGTACCAAAATACACAACCACATCTTTTATAGGTATTGAGAATTTGAAACCAGGAGGATTTCAACAAAAGTAAACACAACAATGTGGGTGTAACAAGGTATGTGCCCTAACATAATGAGGACATTGTTTGATTTAAGTGTGGGGATGGTTTGGTTTTGTACATAGGTTTTAGTCTTTCAGAAAAATAAAAAAAATTATAAAATTTTGAAAATAGAAATGAAAGAGTGAAAATGTATATAAAAGAGAGTTTAAGAAAAAGATATGGATAAATGGATCTAGTAATAAATTTTCATGAGCCTGTTCCCAAAATGCCAGTATCATGAAGGAGTTATTGGGCTTGAGATGTAAATGGAGCCTGTTTTTGAGTCCAAACATTTGAGCGTTGGTACTTTACTATATGTACATGCACACATCTTGATGTTTGGGATAGTAGAAAAGACATGTCATACTTTTATCTATAATGCCCTAGTACGAAAAAAATTTAACACTGTCTTGCAATTATCAAGATAGCATAAAAATAATTCAGCAAGGATGCTTCATCACCCAGTGGTTTAGACCAACTGGTTTGGGAGTGTTGGAAGATTAGGACCGTTATTTATGCCCAATAAGTGATCGCATTCGGTAATCGGTTGGTTAGTGTCTCACGAAGTATTAACGGTCGCATGAAAAATGTGGAAACAAATTCATCAATTTTATCCGGCAATTAAAAAGTAATAGGAAACTAAAGACAAGAGTATGTGAGCTTGAATTAAATTCTCCAAAAGTAGAGATGATTTTATATACACGTAGGGGTATATGATCATGTTTGGAAGCAAGATATGTGGGAAAAATTGGAAGAATGATGAGGAAGTAATTTTCGTCATAGATCAAAGTTTATTAAGGTATGGTTCATGATGACTGAAAATCTAGTAAGGTTTAAACTCTTGTTTTTCGTATTTTTCTTATCTATTCCTATCTTTATATATAGTTTTCATTTTCTTATTTTTGTTTCCTTTATTTTCTTTTACAGAAGTAGGAGTAGGAGTAAGATTTAGTTAGTTAGTAGTTTAGTTTAGAGTTTGAAACTCTAGATTTGCTCGAGAACTAACAAAAGATAAATGTGGAGGTATTTGATTGGTGCAATTTATTGCACATTTTTCTAACCCATTTATCATTTTATTATCATATATTATGCGGTTCCGGGTATCTTTTATGAATTATTAAAGATAACAGGGTTTGAATGCAAAAAGACGGATAATTGTGCTAAAATAAGGATTATATGCGTACAATAGAGAATTAAGAGAGTTATTCAGAAAATCAAAAAACAATTTTCAAATTTAGAACAAATTTGGAAATATCATTGCAAATCAACAAAGATTGCAACAAATAGAGGTGAATCAATTATCACAGCAACAAATCAGTTGGAGAAAACAAATCAAATCAAAAGCAACAAATCAACCTGCCTAATTATATGCTAAATTTGGAAACAATTCACAGATCTATGCAACTAGAGAAAGACAGCGAGATATTCAAGATTTTATATGCTCAAAAATCATTTAAATCAACGAAGAAAACACACAAATACCGGAGACGACACCATAGAACGGCGGCAGATCAAGGGCGCATCTAGTCAAACGGCGGCGGATCAGCGGTCTATTTTGGGCCGCTCGATAAGATTTTTTATGGACACGATCGTCTTTCCACATAGATTGATATGAGATGTAGGGTTTCGTCTTTCGAAAATTCTAAAGGCATGCAACAGCATCCAACAGAGCAATTAGACTAGATTTTCATAGTTGTTAGCAAGTTTGATTCTCTTGTATTTTCTATTGCTTATTCTCTAAACTTCCTTAACTCTATATAAGCACATGTATAGCCCCAGGGTTTCATATCTCTTCAATAGATTTCAAAAATTAGGGTTTGCAAAATAGGAGAGATCAAGAATAATTGTCAGTTTTATTTCATAATGAATAAAGTATATAATCTCCTTTCTATGAGTAACTAATTATTTTTCTTGAGTTTTGTATTGTCTTTCATTCTATGGTTGGATGTGTTTTATGATCTTCTTTTCTTTTACTTCATCATGAATTATTTTTGATATAATTCATTTCTTATAGTTTTTATCATATAAACTAGATATTATAGGGATAATTGACGCTTTGAATTAGATCTAGAGATTGATGATACGCCTAAAATCAAATTAAGATAATAAAGGTTTGACAAACTAGAACCCTAATCAGGGACGGTAAAACATATAGTTTTTATTAAAATAAATTCAATCTAGATAGTTAAAGAGTCTTAGGTTAATCAACATGATAGTTTAGATTATCCACCTATTACTATTAATCAAAAATTCAACCTAGATCATTCTTAATTATCTAGAACAAAGTTTTTAATATAGTTTCTAAATGATCTTTTATAATTGATAGGATATTTTTAATTAATTTAATATAACATGCTTTTATATTAAGTAATAAAAAACATATTAGAAATAGATAAAGAAAAGAAGTAGTATTTTTTAAACCAACCATAGAAAGATAAGCAATACAAAAACTCTAGAACTTTCCTTTCATAAAAAACCCACTTTTATTTGCGCTTTTAAAAAAACTAACTCTTTAAGTTAGTTTAAAAGTAGTTAATACATCTCTCTGTGTAAACGATTATCAAGTACTACTACGATAAACTGTACACTTGCGGTTAAAATTGGAGACTAATAAAATCCATATCACTTCCACCTCAACTTCAAAATCAACCGCAATGATGTATTGTATCCTATATCCTATATTCAGTTACGTATTGTGTTCGATGATGTACTGTATCTTATATTCGGTTACATATTGTGTTCGTTGATTATTTGTATCATATATTCAGTTACGTATTGTGTTCGTTGATATACAATTGGTACTGATCTTCGAATTATTAATCTAAGCGGATCTTGTATCTATGGACCCTGACTCCATCTGTTTTATACCTGTCGGACCGACATTGGGCGACGACATGCGCGACGGTAAGAAATTAATTCAATTTAATATAATACTTATACTTCTAATTGTATATTTCTAATAAATTTGTTTAATGTGTAGAAGAACGTCGTCTTGACATGTACTACTCACTTGCAACAAGTGAGGTTCTAAGCAATTGACAATGCACGTGTGGGCTGATTTAGCACGTGTGCGGGCTGATTCAGCCACTCGAGGATTAACTATATCGTCTCGACCATTCTCTCATTACAACGTCGGCCAAGCGGTGGAGACCAGAGATCAACACATTTCATTTGCCCATGGAGAAGATGACGATCCCCCTTCAAGATGTTGTATTTCTTGGCTTGCGCATCGACGGTCCACCGATGACAGGAGAAAGGTGGCACGATCGGCTAGAGTTGTGCATGGAGCATCTTGGTCGGGCTCCCGCACAATTGAAAGGAGGTTCTCTGAAGCTTACATGGCTTCGCAATGCATTCGATGTGCCCGGAGATAATGCAGATCAGGCAGAGATTGAGCAGTACGTACGGGCTTATATTCTTAATCAGATCGGTACGTCCTTATTTCCTGACCGTTGAAAAATATAGTACATCTCATGTGGCTATCATTATTAGCTGATCTAAACGTGTGTGGCACGTTGTCATGGAGTGCCGTGCTAGGTTACCTATATGAGGAGTTGACCACCGTCGCTATGCAGGAGCGAAACATGATAGGTGGTTGACTTCATTTTCTTCAGGTAAAAATGTGAAATACTTAATAGAATTCGTTATCAATTTGAATGTATTGGTATCTAATAAAGTATGATCTTTACAGATATGGCGATGGACCCGACTATCCACTTGTTGTCCTACATTGATCCAGAAGGTGCATCTAGATAGAGATCAGCCATTAGGATGCAGGTAATTTTCTAAGTTAACTAATTGAAATCGGCCTTTACAATTTTTGTGAATCGTAAGTGTGACTTCTGAATTACATTGCTTTTTTGTTGCATTACAGGTTTAACGTTGGTCGGACATGGGATAAGACACCCGCCAGGTCTTTAGAGGTTTACCGAAATGAATTAGATATGCTTCAGGACCGAGCTGCACTCTGGATCCCATATACAGTAGATGTCTGTTGAGGTCAAAAATTACACTCCGGTTGACCAAGTCAAAATCAACTCCAAGTAAGCGGGCCCAAGCCCATGCCAAGTGGGCCCATGCCCAAGTCGAGCCCCGCGGCCGAACTGCCCCATGCCAAAATGAAAATTATGTAATAAATAATTTTGATGTAATTTTGATGAATAAATGTAAGAAAAATAGGCACAAACCCAAATTTTTGTAAAGTCCATGGCTCATGTGCAAAATAAATGAGCACATGAGGCATGAGATGGGAAAAATATCATTTTGTAAAGCCCAAGAGACTATATGTAAATTTGTAAGCCTATAAAAGGCAACATGATGATGAAATGAGGGAGTATAATTCATTTCCCTCAAAAGCTAGGATTTTTTGTGCCTCCTTCTCCTTCCTCAAGGTTCTAAACATTCTCCCATTTTTGAATTAAATCAAGAGTTTCACTAACTTTTCCAAAAAGAAATAGTTTTCACCACAAAACCCTTAAAAGGGAACGCGGATCTTCCATCAATTCTCCAAAAGGAGGGTGAGATTTTTAAATCTCACCCTCCTTTCTCCAAAATCCAGCCAATAGAGAGGAAAAAGTAGACTCATCCCAAAAATCCCACTTTGTGAAGATCCATGGCTCAACAGAAAACCCAGGGCCCAAGGGAGAAGAAAAATGTCCCCTTTCATCGTCTTCGAAAATATCTTGCAAGTTTAACTCCACAATATATATATAATAATAATAATAATAAATCTTTCTTTTTGGGAGTACAACTCCCAGTGGAGGGGCTAAGCCCCTTTGTCCTCTTTTTCAGGAGTTTAACTCCAAAAGTCAATTGGGAGTACAACTCCCAGTATAGGGGCTAAGCCCCTTTTCCCGCTGGCGCCCAACGCCCGCGTGCCGAGCACGCGAGGCGCCGGCGCGTTCTTTGAACGGTATTTTCCCTTTTTTATACACACTCCACAACACTTTCCCCGTTAGAAAAAATTTCTAACGGGGCACTGCCCTGCACCCCGCAAGGGGCTGCTAGTCCCTTTGACCCAGCCCGCTAACAGGATAGCGGGACCCCCGTAAACTCTGCGAGGCCCCCGATATATCCAAAACCACTCAAGACACACATACGCACACTGCACATTGAGTTCGCATGACCAGTTTGACCCATCAATCGGAGGTTCTCTCGCTCCAAAGGCAAAAGGTAATTAACGGTAGCTTAATCCGATGCTGCCGAAGATTCGGATCCCCCACAATCAATAAACCCCCGCCTATCATAGGCAAGAGGAAACTGTAGTATGCCTAACAAGCGACGCGTATTCCTATCTCAATAGGGTGACGAAAAATACCCTACAGATTCTGACACGCCCGGTGGGACCTTTTCTGTCCTCCCATATTCCGGGTTAAACGTTCATACGAACTCAATCAAAATACATATCGATATTTATACTAAAATAATGCTCTTTCATGCAGGATTTCAGACAATCAAGCCTCAACAATGTCTCCAAAGACCAGCTCGGCTCTTGACACAGCTCTCATCTTCTACACGACGAAGATGGACGCCAGGATGTCCTCCCGGCCAGTCTCGGGCGACAATGGGAGGAGCCACTGCTACATTTGGCTTTATTCTGTTCGTTCCAGCTAACGCCGTCCCTGCTCCTCAAGTACCGGTGATGGTTAAACCGGCCTCAAAAGGGAAAAGGCCAAATGTCATGGTTGCGAAGGCACCCCACGCTAAACACAAATCCGTTTCCGAACGACTCTCCATTGCTCCAGCTGGGTGCAAGGTCATCAACACCAACAAAGCAATAAGGCATCTCGGGCAAACTCTAGCGGTGCCCCTGACAACGGCTCAATCAGGTATCTTCTCTAAGCTCCCTGTCAATCGACTCACAATGACTTCCCGGAAAACGGATGCCCGCCAAGCCCTCAAAATCGAGAAGCTAAGACAGAAAAGGCTTAGATACTGAGCCAACAAAAGGGCTAGGGCTCCTGCTAGGCTGAACTTTGTGGGGTTCCAAGATCGCGGTTACCCCGCAACGATAGTTGAATCGGCTGTAAGGCTCTCTAACTCTTTCGAACCGCTGAAATTGGTTTAGAAGAACGCCATGACCGCAAGAGTCAAGAAAACTGTGATCCGGACATTGCCACCCAAGGACCTAGTTAGGCCAACCGTCTTCAGTTGCCTATCCTTTCCAGAAAAGAAAGGGCCACGACGACGGTTCGAAAAGTCAGCCGCCAAAGATAAAGAGATGGCTGATTATGTGGTCCACACTGTCTGCATGTCAGGCATGCGTCCCAGCAACAACCTTCACAGCAAGAGCAAGGATGGGGCTGCCATATCTCAAATCCAATCTGGTGTGAATGTGGCTGCAACTTTCCAAGACCAGCCTCCTCTGAAAGGTAATGAAAACTCTTCCAGTGAGGCTGACAAGCAGAGAGATCTTTCAGTTCATGAGGAGTCGGGCTCAGAAAGAAAAGAGGAGTCAATCTTCCGTCTCAAGACTGCAGAGCAGCAATTTCTCCAAGAGCTCCAGAAGCAACTCAGAAACAAATACAAAGAGATGGCCAAGCTCTACTCTAAAATTGACGACTTGACGAATGTCGTGATGCAGCTCACGGCCTAAGTTGCCACTCAGCCGTCCAATCAAGCGCAGGGTTCTGCTTATGAACCGAGAAACGGTATCCCGAGGCAGACGGCGCATATTCCCTCAAATCCAAAAGTGGACGAGCCGCATGAAAGTCGGCCGCATCCTATCTCTGGAAATGTCTTGACTACCGATGACAGCAACCCGCTAACGCAAGATCAAATCATAGATTTGGTCGGCAACAAAGTCAAAACATTGTAAGGAGAATTCCCCTTATGAGACCCTCACAGCTCATAAAATTCAAAAGACTTAAGCTACAAGGATCTGAACATGTTCTTAAGCCGTCACATTCCCTAAAGTTACCCTACATGCGGTCCAAAATTGACCCTTGTATACAATCCACGGGCACAAATAAACATTCCCATCAAGTTCCACCAATGGCGAGAAATATCCGCATATGGTGAACGACACTTGTAAGTCCTCTCGGCTACACTCTTAGAAGATTCTTACGACTTACGAGAGAAAATATCACTTAGGAATCCCCACGATTCCTAAGGAGAAAATACACATACAAGATTCTCACGACTCATAGGGAGAAATACCTTTATGAGACTCTTACGGCTCATAAAGTCAAAAAGTCTTAGTTGACAAGATCATAACCCTGTCTGCTCAGCCGTCTTTGTTCAAATCGACAAAAGCAAATGATGATTCGCTCCTAGCAATATCCCAGTTGCAGCGATATTGATGCCTAAACAGGTGTCAAACCCCAAGTCCTTTCACGGCAAATGATGATTCGCTCCTGGCAATATTCCAGTCGCAGCGATACTGATCTCAAGGTTGGTATCAGATTCTAAATTCGCAATAAAAAAAACAGTAGCGAGTAGCAAAAAAAATGCATATGAAATAGCTGAAATGATGAGGCAACTTGCAATAAAAATCAGCGAGCAAAAAATATGCATATAAAAATAGCCGAAATGATTGGACAACTCGCAATAAAGAACAGCGAATAAAAATGTAAAAAAATAGCTGAAATGATTGGGTACCGCGGAGAAAAGCCGAAATGATTGGACAATCGCGACTTTCGCGATAAAAAAAGGCTGAAAAGATAGAGCGTCTTAGAAATAAAAAAAATGAAAATGAAAATTTCCTTTGCTCTGTAGGTGAGTCCATACTGACCCCTGTATACAACCCATAGGCACAAATGAAAAAAGGAACCATATTTTCCCAAGAGAGAGTCAGATATCAACGGCAACATCTACAGCCTAGATATCACCTCGGCGTTCTTTCTCATGCCAGCAGGATGAAGATGCGACATCAACAAAAGCTCTAACGAGCCAAATCAAAATGGAGCCATGGCAAATTCCTAGCTCCAAATCTTGACGGTTCATATACAGCCTAAAGACTACCCAGCGTTCCTTCTCATTCCATCAGGGTGCAGACGCGACGTGAACAAAAGCTCCAACGAGCCAAATCAAAATGGAGCAATGGCAAACTCCTAGTTCCAAGTCTTGACGGTTCATATACAACCTAAAAACTATCCCGGTGTTCCTTCTCATTCCATCAGGGTGCAGACGCGACGTCAATAAAAGCTCCAACGAGCCAAATCAAAATGGAGCAATGACAAACTCCTAGCTCCAAGTCTTGACGGTTCATATAAAACCTAAAGACTACCTCGGCGTTCCTTCTTATTCCATCCGGATGCAGACACGACGTCAACAAAAGCTCCAACGAGCCAAATGAAATTGGAGCAAAGAAATATTCCTAGCTCCGGACTTCAACTGCAATACATACAGCATAGAGATCCTACAGATGTCTACCCTATTTCAGCCCAGAAACGACACGGCATCGTCAAACAAAATGAAGCAACGGCATATTCCCAGCTTCGGGTCTTGACGGCAACTCATATAAAGCTTAAAAGACTATCGGAGATCATCCCAGACCACTGCGGAGTGGTTATGACTCATCGGGGCTCCAAACTGAGCCTAACCTCAAGTAAAAAGCGTCATGGCAAAATACCTAATGTTTGCTCTTCCGACGGTAATATAGCCTAGGGAGATTACTTGAAGACATCTTGTCCAGCACCCGAAAGGATCAGAGACACGACAGTCGCGGGATTACTCGAACACCAGCTTAAAGACTGCATATCGAGAAATATATCAACCAACGCAACGGTACCACGGACTAAAACCCTAGTTCACAAACCTAACGGACCTCTATCGTAAAGAATGGGGTTATCTATATTTCACGTTAGGATATACCTGCGTGATCTTTTCGACTCGTCTCGACTCGTAGGGAAAAATATCTTCATGAAACCTTCACGGCTCATGAAGATGGAAAGCCTTAGGCAACAGGGATATCAACATGTTTCCTAAGCACTATGGCCCTACAAGTAGGTCCAAATTGACTCTTGTATACTATCCACGAGCCATATTTTCCAAAGTCGCATACTGACGAGAAGGAGAAACTTACGAGTCCTCTCGACTCGTAAAGGGAAAATTCTCTTGTGAGATCCCTACGACTCTCAAGAGAAAAAGCACTTTATGAGTCTTCACGACTTTTAAGGAGAAAATACACCTACGAGATCCTCTCAACTCGTAGGGAGAAAAGTCTTTATGAGACCCTCACGGCTCATAAAGTTGAAAAGTCTTAAGCGACAGATCTAAACCTGTGTCCTAAGCCATCGCGGCCCTACAAGTAGGTCCAAATTGACTCTTGTATACTATACACGGGCCACATTCTCCAAAGTCGCATACCGACGAGAAGGAGAAACCACTTACGAGTTATCTCGACTCGTAAGGGAAAAATTCTCTTGTGAGACCCTTACGACTCTCAAGAGAAAACGTGCTTAGGAAACCTCACGACTTCTAAGGCGAAAATACGCCTACGAGATCCTTTCGACTCGTAGGGAGAAAAGTCTTTATGAAGCTTTCACGGCTCATAAAGTTGAAGTCTTAGGCGACAGATCTAAACCTGTTTCCTAAGCTATCGTTGTCCTACAAGGAGGTCAAGATAAACTCTTGTATACTATCCACACGCCACATTCGCCAAAGTTACATGCCAATGAAATGAAGAGGCTACTTACGGATCCTCATGACTCGTAAGGAAAAAATACCCGAGTGAGATCCTTACGACTCACGGAGGCGATGAACACTTAGGAATCCTCACGATTTCTAGAGAGAATATGTACCCTATGAAATCCTCACGGCTTACAGGGAGAAAAAACCTTCTTGAGACCCTTACGACTCAGGAAGATGAAAAAAGCCTTAGGCTACAAAGACCATAAACTTGTCTCCTAAGCCATTTATTCTATGGCCAGGCATAACTTTACACTACTTCACTCATATACATACTTACGTGAGCAAAGTAGCGGGGGGCATTAGTTTCCGCCAAATTTTTTTGGCTCAGAGCTTATTGTTCCTTTATAAGAAAAGGAGAGAAAAGACAGAGGAAAAGAATCCTCATAATTTGGCATCACGTGTTAAACACATGAGCGCTTATATGCAGAGCATATAAGCGCTGAAAATAAATAATTAAGGGTCGAACTGGCCTCATGTGTTAAACACGCGAACGCTCATATGCAAAACATATGACACTGAATATAAATAACCAAAGGCCAAACATGCATCACGTGTTAAACACGTGGGTGCTTCTATGCAAAGCATATAAGTGCTGAAAATAAATAACACGTGTTAAACACGTGGGCTGAAAATAAACAGGCTAAAATCCACACTATGGGTCACGTGTTAAACGTGTGAATTCTTTTGCCGCTTTCTTTGGCAACACTCACATGCAAAGCATATGAGCGCCCCAATTTAAAATGCTCACATCTGATAGAATTAAATTCTATGTAATAGAATTAAATTATATTTGGAAAATATTTTCCCTGATCTTTCTAATATGGAAAGATTTTTCTCTAACAGAGAATCTTGGATTTAAAATCCAATTGTGATAAAATATCACCAATTAAACCATTTGATAGAATTAAATTCTACGTAGGAAATATTTTCTTGATTTTTCTCAAACTAGAAAGATGTTCTCTGTCAAACAGAGGACCCTCGGATCAAAAATCCAACGGTGATTATAAATTCACCAACCGATCATCTGATAGAATAAAAATTCTATCTTAGGAAAAGATATCATGTTAAGTAAACAAGAAAACTTCTCTGTTAAACAGAGAGCTTTTGGATTAAAAATCCAATGGTGAATAAAATTCACCAAATGATCTGAGAGATCATTTTGGATTGATCATGATCTCTCAATCAGAGATTTTCCTAACAAATTGATCTTTTCTCTTATCCTATAAATAGAAGGGAAAAACAAAAAAGGGAGGGATGGAACTTGACAAAAGGTTCTGGAAAAAAGAGTACAGTGAAATCTCGAGAGAATAAGAGAATTTAATTCTCAAAGAAGAAGACTTTTCTCATTAAAACCAGAGATAAAAAAAACAGAGATCATATGGTCTCTCCTTACCTATCTAAGGGTTTAACCCTTCATTTAAGAACTCGGTTCTCTTCCTATTTGAGATTTGCAGAAATCTCCCCAGAAGTTGAGAATTTAATTCTTATCGGGAAGATTTTGCTCTGCAGATTCAAAACCTGAGGGGAAAAAATTAAGTTACAAAAAAAGAGAAGAAGAACGAGAACATATAGGAATTTAATTCCTCCAAAAATTTGGGTTTAACCCTATATATACAGAATTTAGTTCTTCCATAAAAAAACAGTGATGATGATCCAAGATCTTCAAAGCCAGAATCATTAGTGCTTAGCACTATTTTGAAGCCTCACGTGTTTTCCACGTGAGTGTTAAAGCACCCCAGTATCAAAAGAAAAGGGGCAGTCACATGTTTTGCATGAGAACGTTAGCCAAGTGCTTCGCACTTCTGTAAAAAAAAGAAGGGGAGATAAAACCCAATGGGCAGTGCCTATATTCGGGTGCCTCACGTGTGTCACGTGAGCGCCACAAAACTCTAGTGTTTAACACTAATCCAGTGCCCACGTGAAACGCACGTGAGCACTGTATGCCTCAGTGCTTAGCATTGTTGGGTAATTATGAAAACCCAATCTCAGCCCAAATTGGCTAAGTTTCCTGATGTTAAACCTCTTTGATTCTAAAACAACCGAACCTATATTGCTCATGTTTTCCCAAACTGACCTTAGTCTCAAAAATGACTAGTGGTCTCTCATTGATGATATCCCAAATGATATTCATCTTATATCTCCTAAGATAATTTTAGTCTCAAACATGACTAACATTTTTTAGGTCTACAACAGCCCCTTTTCCCTCAAATATGTGATTTGGTGTAAGGGTACATCTCTCCACACCTCTGATATATGTCGTTGTAATTCTTCAACGTCTTCAGAAAGGTGGCGGGTGCCGACGACTGACAACTCCTTTCATCCCATATTGATGCACTTCCAAATTGACGTGCACCTCAAATCGGATCACCCCCCAAACTGGACGCATTCCATATCACCATTGTTCACTTCGCCACGTAACAAATACACGTGCGCGTAAGATGAATGTCGGACCGAAATGTCCTTAATCTAATACGCGTCCCCAAATACGGCGATAATGGACCGAAATATTCCTAAACTAATATTCGCCCCCAAATACGGCGATAATGGACCGAAAAATCTCTAAACTAATATTCGCCCCTAAATACGGCGATAATGGACCGAAATGTTCTTAAACTAATATTCACCCCCAAATACGGCGACAAAGGACCGAAACGTCCTTAAACTAACATTTCGCCTCAAACATTGCGAGAATGGACCGCGATATCCTTAAACTGAAATAATCGAGCATATATGCTCATATGTTTAAGTTGATCTTAATCTCAAACCAGATTAACGATCTCTAAATCAAACCAAACCCAAATCTAAGAATATACGAATTTTGACTAATTCACGCCCTACGGGCGACGACATAAATTAGTCTCTGTATACAATTCACGGGCAACCAAAATAAAACCAACATACACACGACACGAAGTGACTTCCGGAGCAGGAGAAAGTGGTTATCGTGATGCGGTAACGTATTAACTGCAGAGGCTTGCGTCTTAGAAGAGCGTCCCCACAATCAGAAACCCCTCGTTTGCGAGGGGTTTCTGATAATGTCCGCTACAACGGCTGCATCCGTCCAAACCTCCGATATACGGTACCATAAATCAACTTAGAATCTTCGGAGAGGTGAACAGATAAATCCAAATAGTATCTGCTCCCAGATTTAGACAAGACGATCCATCTCAGGTTCGTCTCTGTTTCCGACGGTGAACACGGCTCATAAAATTAAAAAGCTTTAAGTGATAGGGACCTAAACCTGTCTCCTAAGCCATCACTCCCCAACAGGCAAAAGCAAAGGCAAAAGCAAATGATGAATTTCTCCTGGCACCTGTGCTTCGGTGTTAGCAACGCTGATACCGATCCTAACCCCGAAATTCCAAATCGATCCAATAGACCTCCAAGTCGTTAAACTGGGAACAGATGACCTCTAAGTCGTTAAACTGGGAACGAGGGAAATCCCTTCACGGCAAATGATGATTCGCTTCCGGTACCATATTCGAGTGTAGCGGTGTTGATGCCAAATCAAAACCAAAATCCCCAAATCCTCTTATGGCAAATGATGATTCGCTCCTGATACCATATTCCAGTGTAGCGATGCTGATGTCAACCCAAATCACATCAAATCAGCAAGACAACCAATGACCTCCTTGACAGAATCAAGCTCCACCTCGGAAACAAGTCGAATCCCGCAAGAATCAGAGCAAGTCAAATGCAGCACCGACCGTCCACATCGCTAAAAGGGCGACACCGACCGTCCAAGTCGCAAAAAGGGTAGCACCGACCGTCCAAGTCTCAAAAAGAACAGTAATGACCTCCCCGTCGCAATTATGCTCCGACTCGGAATCAAATCAACCAATGACTTCCCCGTCGGAACTATGCTCCGACTCGGAATCAAGTCAACCAATGACCTCCCCGTCGGAATTATGCTCTGTCTCGGAATCAAGTCAACCAATGATTTTCCCGTCGAAATTATGCTTCGACTCGGAATCAAGTCAACCAATGACCTCCGTGGTGGAATTATGTTTCGTCTCAGAGTGTATCCCGTGTCGATATCATGCTTAGCTTCGGAGTATCTGCTTTCCCCGTCGGAATTATGCTTTGCCTGGGAATTGACCTCTGCGTCGAAATCATGCTTCGTCTCAAAGTGTACCCCGTGTTGAAATCATGCTTCGCCTCGGAGTATCTGCCTTCCCTGTCGGAATTATGCTTCGACTCGGAATCAACCTCTGCATCGGAGCTATACTTCGTTCAGAATGTCTGCATTGTGCCGGAACTAAGCTTCGTCTCAGGATACACCTGTCCCATATCAGAATTATACTCTGATCCCCGGAATTATGTCCGGTCCCCGAAATTATGCTCCCGGAATGATGCTCCACCCCCGGAATGATGTTCCACCTCGAAGTCCAACTCCAAGATCCATCAATTTCATGCACACAACTCATATATGCGGGGTACATTTATTGAAGGGGGCACTTTGGTGGGGTCAAAAATTACACTCCGATTAACCAAGTCAAAGTCAAAATCAACCCCAAGTAAGCGGGCCCAAGCCCAGGCCAAGTGGCCCATGCCCAAGTCGAGCCCCGCGGCCGACCTACCCCATGCCAAAATGAAAATTATGTAATAAATAATTTTGATATAATTTTTATAAATAAATGTAAGAAAAATGGGCACAAACCAAATTTTTGTAAAACCAATGGCTCATATGTAAAATAAATGAGCACATGAGGCATGGGATGGGCAAAATACCATTTTGTAAAGCCTAAGGGGCTATGTGTAAATTTGTAAACCTATAAAAGGCAACATGATAATGAAATAAAGAAGAATAATTCATTCTCCTCAAAAGCTAGGGTTTTTTGTGCCTCCTTCTCTTTCCTGAAGGTTCTAAACCTTCTCCCTTTTTTGAATTAAATCAAAAGTTTCAATCTTCCTTTTCCAAAAAGAAATAGTTTTTCACCACAAAACGTTTGAAAGGAAACGCGGATCTTCCATCAAATCTCCAAAAGCGGAGAATTTTAAATCTCATCAACCTTTCTCCAAGATCCAACCAATAGAAAGGAGGAAAAAGGAGACACGTCCCAAAAAATCCCATTTTGGAAAGATCCAAAGCTCAAGAGAAAACTCAGGGCTCAAAGGAGATGAAAGGGGCATCTTCGAAAATATCTTGAGAGTTCAACTCCACAAAAAAAATAATATATATATATATATATATAAAATAATAAATCTTTCTTTTTGGGAGTACAACTCCCAGTGCAGATGCTAAAAGCCCCTTTGTCCTCTTTTCCAGGAGTTTAACTCCAAAAGTCAATTGGAAGTACAACTCCCAGTAAATGGGCTAAGCCCCATTTTCCCGCCGGCGTCCGGCGCCCGCGTGCCGGGCACGCGAGGCGCCGGCGTCCGGCTCCCAGCGCCCGCGTGGTGGGCACTGGCACCCACACGTTGTTTGGACGCTATTTTCCCTTTTTTTTTATATATACACACTCCACAACACTTTTTCTGTTAGAAAAAATTTCTAACAGGGCGTTGTCCAACACCCGTAAGGGGCTACTAGCCCCTTTGACCCCTAACTCGCTAACCGGATAGCGGGATCCTCGTAAACTCTGCGAGGCCCCCGATATATCCAAAACCCCTCAAGACAAATATACGCACACTGCACATTGAGTTTGCATGACCAGTTTGACTCGTTAATCGGAGGTTCCCTCGCTCCAAAGGCGAGGGGTAATTAACGGCAGCTTAGTCCGCAGCTGCCGGAGATTCGGATCCCCATAATCAATAAACCCCCGCCTACCCTAGACAGGGGGAATCTGTAGCACACCTGACAAGCGACGTGTATTTCCATCTCAATGGGGTGACGAAAAACACCCTACAATGTCTACCAGACTTCACCGGATTTCTGTTTACCGGGATCCAATATCTGACGTTTCCGGGCACCTATTATATATTTCGGCATCATCGCATATCATGTCCCCGACTGTGTATTAAGACAGTTCGGGCTTGTACAGCACATCCTAGATCCAGTAGAGCAGATTGATCGGGTCGAATGGAGAGAAAGATCAGTTGTAGATTAGAGGATTGTTCGACATATCTATATCGTTCGATAGAATGCACATGCTCTGCTTGTCGAACGCCAGAGAGAACCTGAGTTACCGATAGCGGATTGCCAGCGTTGGTACAAGAGGGTAGCACAACGGTACATTCAGACGGTGTGTCCTCCACGGGTCCACATGTGACATATTTGCCGCAGTTGAGCGTGAAATGGTAAACTTTGTTATTGCTTTCTATTTTTTTGTCGGCTTTCTTAAAATTATATATTTGAGATATTTACTTATATATTACAAGCCGAAGAAATGTTTCAAGTCTATGATGTCGCGGACATCGTAATACGTGAACACGAGACAACAGCTAGTGGGATCGAAGCCATATAGAAATCGGTCAGTAGTTTCTTTCAACGACGTCCATTAAGACGTCCAGATCCTTCTCTTCTTTCTCCACCACCGATGACCATGACTTATCAACGTCGTCGACCTAGAGACGAAACTGGATCTTCTAGAACTACGGACCAACCTGGATCTGGAAGAGCTATGGACCAACCCGGACCCTCGCAGCTAGCTACACAACCAGAGGATATACCTGGTCTATCGCAGCACCGTTGCTGTAGATCTAGGATTCTAGGTGTGTTGTCATGCTTGCTATGACGTTCACTTTTGTACTTGTTCTTATCGTATTTGGTCATTACTCCATCTAGACACTTGTATATTCCTTTACTTAGAGACATGAGATGTATATATTTAGGTGTCGAACTCATGTGGAGTCGGTTTTGTTTTATTTATATATAGCGTTTATTGTTTTCTTCTTGTTGTTCTTCTCCCTTAGGCATCGTATATTTTGCGTAGATTGTGTCTATGCCGTGTTAGCGTCGAGTTAGCTCTTATGTGGGGATGCGTTTATTTTGCTGATGTTGTGTAGGAATTTTAGTCAAAATTTACAAAGGAGGTGCTGTCCGTTTTTCAAACGTTAATTCTTTAGAAAACAAGATTTACTTCAGTTTATAAATCTATATTTGGAGTGGTTTTGAAGTGTTTGGAAGGTAATTGTAGTGTTTGGGAGGCAGTTGGACGCGCTTGGGAGGCAATTGTAGTGTTCATCCTTAAGCTGTCTTGGAATCCAGAGAGCCCAAGCTTGAATCCGCAGGTGCAAAGTGCGGATTGAAGAGAGCCAAGTTCAATCCACAGTTTGCAACTGTGGATTCTAGTTGGCTCTGTATAAGAGCGCCAAGTATAATCCGCACTTTGCAAGTGCGGATTCTACTTGACCCATTTTTTTAACCGCCATCCTACGTGGCGTCTGGGTGTCAATGATTTAACCCAAAGTGGCTGCTTCTCTAAAAAGTTTTTAAACTGTGCTAAATCCCTAATTAGTTCTAAAAACGTGACAATTCCCAAATTTTGTCCTTACAAGAATTGCAAAAGAGAGAGGACCTGGTGATCGCAGGATCTGCAAAGGGCGGCCTCATCAGCAGCACAGAAGAGCACAGCAGCAGCACTTTCACAGACATCGCATATTGTTCTCATCTTCTTCTTCTTCCTTTCCCTCTCTTTCTCTCAGCTCCGTATCATCTTCTTCTTTCTGTTCAAAATCAACACAAAAATATTTTTACAAAATGAGGAATTTGTTAGGGTTTTGGGGGTGGAGAATTTGTTCGTGTTGGATGCCGCTGTGATAGAAAAGAAATAGATAAGACTGATTTTTGTTACCTTTCTATGTTATTCAATCATAGGTGTGGACCAGTAAGATGTGTCGCTTACGCGGCGTGCTCTGGCGAGGGAGGGGTGAGGGCCATTGGATTTTGGGTGGAAAATGTCAAGAAAGCATGGGAAGAGAGGAGAGCCACAAAATCTTAATTGAGTGAGAGAGGGGCCAGGGTTTGTTGTTTTGATTGAAATCTGACTTCTTGTTTGTTTTCATTCTCTTTTGTGGCTGTGGTCACCACAATGTCCAACACAACAACCCAATTAGACAGAAGCTTCACCACTTTCTTTTACCTTCTTTTTCCCCTTTTTGAAAACGGATGTGGAGATTCATTGTTGTTCATGTCGGGGGCAGCATCGAGGTAAATTTGAAGCTTGGTTATAAATTCTAAAAAATGTTATGTTGGTAGAGGCTATCTATTGTTATGCCGTGTGTGTATTGTCATTCCTTCGATGGCTTATTTATGGATGACCCATTTCTGAAAATACGTGTACGCATGATATCCGACTCAAATAATAAACACTGATTTCAGCACCCGTTTTATTCTAATTATTTATACCAATATATATTTTACCCACTACATGCAGTGATTAGTTCGTGGATTGCACAAAACATTTGCTTTACACGCCTGCTATATTGATCACCGCGTTCTGAAGCAATTCAATGTGAAACAACACATGTCATGCACCAAACTCAATATTGTAAAGGTTTTCTTTTTAAAAATCGTTCACCCCAAAATCTTTCATGTCTTCACATTTCAGAAAAAAAAAAACCTCCGAATTTTGGTATTTCGAATTTCACCCCCAAAACTATCTTGTTAATTAAAAAACTCACCCCCAAACCTTTCCGCTCAAACGCTTGACCATGCCTTCTTCATCTCTATTTTTTTAGTGGAAAAATTAAGGAAACCCCTACTCAAAAAACAAGTTTAAAAAACAGTAGGGATTTACAAGTTTTACGAAAAGAGAACAAGAGTATGTTAGGGCAAAACAAGAAAAGAAATATTGGATTTTGATTATGAGACGAGGATTGAAGAACAGGAGACGAACCTTTGTCGTCATTCGTTAGTTATCCTTATCTCGAAATCAAAATCCAAACAGGTCTCAGCGCCAGCCTTGACAAAACATCCACAACAAGTAATGGTGGTTATTACCCAAAAACCGTGAAAGAAAGAAATCTAAATATCCTCTGAATATGCATCAGCAGGCAAGCAGAAGAACCCTTTAAGTGTTAAATATAGGTCAAAGCGAACATGCCCAAACTTATGGAGAGTTTAGGCTTGTGGCTTCTTCATCTCCGTAGAACCATTGAAGCTCATCTTGGGTTCGGAGATGTCCAAATTTATGCGGAGGAGAGCGTAATTTCAATCACTTCAAAGCACAAGCCATTGAGGAAAAAGGAAAGCACAATTTTCGGTTGGGAAAAATCATTAATCCCTACTCATTTATGAAATGCAAAGAAAGACAAATTAAAGATGAACTTAGTAATGAAACATTCTTAGCAAATGTAAATGTATTTTTATTTTTAAACAAGTCTTAAATAGATTATAACTCAGTAACGAAATATTCATAGCAAGTGTAAAGGTGTATTTTTGTTTTTAAGGAAGCCTTAAATGAATTATAACTCATTAACAAAATATTTTGAGCAAGTATTCTTAAAAACCAGACGCAGCATAATTTTGGATCTCCTGAAAAGTTCTGTAGACATAATTTTGAAATATCAAAGTTGCGAGAGTGATATATAGGAAAACACATTTATAAAATGCAATCCTAAAATTGTGGAGGCAAAGCAATGATATTTATTCTATTGACCTCAGTTCATTTGGTAAGAGCCTATCATTGAAAGATCATTAAAAATCATTTGCTAAATTGAAAATTTCTTGTGAGGAGGATAAGGATGAGACAAATAAGCTGCCAAATCTCCACTAAAAACCCAATGCTTCCTTTTTATTTTATTTTATATGAAAAAGAGAGGACAAAAAATGAGCAGTAGTCAAATTCAATTCCAACACCTCCCCCTCCTTTTTCTTCTCGTCGCCCCCAAGAAGAAAAAAGACGTCTTTCTTCTTCTTCTTTTCATTCATCGTCTTCGTCTTCAATGGATCTTAATTGCCTTCTCCCATCAAAACCCATTCTTTTATTATATACATCATCATCATCATCATCATCAAAGCAGCCCCATTTCCATTGCCGCCGCCGCCTCCGTTCCCCTTCTCCTTGGATTTCCCCCATTCGAGCGAATCCTCACAACCCAACAAGCTTCTTCGCAGGGGCTTCTTTTGTTCATTCCAGCCCCAAAACAATGCCATCGACAGAACCGTCGATTCGGAGGAGGAGGAGGAGGAGAAGCACGAGCCCCAGCAAGAAGAAGAAGAAGAAGAAATGGGGTCGAGCTCGTTGGATTCGCCGAGCATTTGGAAGCAGATGAAGGAGATTACGCTTTTCGCAGGGCCCGCCACGGGGCTGTGGATCTGCGGGCCCCTCATGAGCCTCATCGACACCATGGTCAGAGCAGCTCCCTCAAGCTCGCCGCATTGGGTATATTTATTCAATGGCTATTTTTTCTTCTTTCTTTCTTTATGATTTTGATTCCTTGATTCCTTAATTTTGTTGTTGTGGTTTATACCTATGGTTGTGGTTGTTTGTGTAGGGCCGGGGACGGTGTTTTCTGATAACCTGAGCTATATATTTATGTTCCTGTCCATCGCCACTTCATGGTTGCTACTTCACTTGCCAAAAAGGTCCGTCTTCTCCCACTAGCAAGATTACCCCCCCCCCCCCACTCCACTTTGTTAGTTAGTAGCCCGAATTCATTGCCGAGGAGACAGAATCCATATGGGATCGGTATCAGTTTCCTATTCATACTGGAATATTTCGGATTTGTCGAGTATACCTCTTAAACTCCTTTCTGCAAATCTATATTTTACTCTAGGTGTAACAAACAGGAATCAGTGGTTAAAGACACCAAATTTCTATGCATCAACACCACCAAATTATTTGTAATTGTTGTGCTGTGGAGCCTATGTTGAAATTTTCTTATGAGGATTAAAGGTGTGAAGGAGTTACATCGTCGAGAGTTGCTGTCTGGTTTAAAAAGCTTCGAGATGGATTTATTTGAAGATTGTGTTCTTGGAAAGCAAAAGACGGTTAGTTTTCGAATTGATGGTGCGAAGCACAAAGTAGAGTGTTTGGAGTTGGTGCACATAGATGTCTGGGGCCCAGCTCAACAAGTTTCAATGCGAGAAAATAAATACTTTGTGATCCTTATTGATGATTCCATGAGAAAGACTTGGGTGTTTCCTATCAGAGAGAAGTATGATGTTTTTGAGACATTCAAATATTGAAAGACTATGGTGGAGTATGATACGAGTTGCAAAGTCGGAGCATTGAAATCTGACAACGGTGGTGAATATACAAGTTTGGCATTCGCTAAGTTCTTAAGAGAAGAAAGCATTCATGGAGTGAGAACCGTTCCAAGAACTCCACAAGAGAACGGTGTTGCCGAGCGGATGAACCGGACCATCTTAGAGCGTGCAAGAAGTATGAGGCTACATGCATGGCTCCCTATTTATCTTTGGGCCGAAATAGTCAACACGGCTGTTCACTTGATCAATCGCAGTCCATATAATACATTTGATGGAAAGATTCCAAAAGAAATATGGTCAGGAAAACCGATTAATTACCTGTATTTAAGAGTATTTGGTTGTTTGGCATATTACTTACTTGACAGTGACTCAAGAAAGAAACTTGATGCAAAGTCACGCAAGTGTGTTCTTTGGTTATGACGGTGACGAGTACGGGTACCGTGTTTGGGATTACGAGTTCAACAAAGTCGTTCGAGTTCGGAATGTGATGTTCAATGAGAATGAAATGTACAAGGACAGAAAGCAAGTTGAAGATCCAACAACCAAGTCTGACACAGTGGAGTTAGACATTGAGCCAGTACAGGATACACTATTGCCGCAAGAGCATGAGGAGTTCCATGAAGAACTTGCTTTTGGTGATGATGGGAGTTCCCACGGAGATCGGTGATCCTGAACCGATCGGTGAACCGGTGATTCCAGAGCCTACACCGGCAGAGATTCCAGAGTTGAGAAAAAGCACTCACGTGAGAAGACCCAAGTCATTTTTGATCTATCGGCAAATAATATTTATCATCATATTTTGTATACAGATTCGGGTGAGCCGGAGACTCTTGAAAAAGCATTACAAGATGGTGCTCGCAGTGAGTGGGAGCATGCCATGAAGGAAGAAATGAATTCACTGATGCTCAACAAGACTTACGAGTTAACCAAGTTATCCGCGGGAAAAAAAGCCTTGTTGAATAAGTGGGTATACCGAGTGAAGGACGAGGCAGATGAAACAAAGCGAAACAAGACGAGGCCTGTTGTGAAAAGGTATTCTCAAAAGCAGAAAATTGACTACAATGAGATATTTTTCCCAGATGTGAAGATAACTTCTATAAGGGTTTTGCTGAGCGTAACAGCGGTGCAAGATCTTCATCTTGAGCAATTAGATATGAAAACGGCGTTTTTACATGGTGATCTCGAAGAAGAACTATACGTGGTGCATCCTAAAGATTTTGAAGCTAAAGGCAAAGAGGATATGGTATGCAGATTAAGGAAGAGCTTGTATACTTTGAAGTAAACTCCTCGTCAATGGCATCTGACGTTTGATGGATTCATGAGGGAGAAAGGCTTTACACATTGTGAGTCGGATCATTGTGTCTACGTGAAGAAGTTCAATGATAGTGATGTTTTGTCTCTATCTCTATATGCGGATGATATGCTTCTAGCATGTAGGAGTATGGATAAAATCAATGTGGTGAAGCGTGTTTTGGCGTCACAATTTTCTATGAAAGATTTGGGTGCGGCAAAGCAAATTCTCGACATGAAAATCACCAGAGATAGAAAGGAAAGAGAGTTGTGGTTTTCTCAAAAAGACTATCTCAAAAAGGTGTTGAAATGATTCAACATGGAGCAAGCAAAACCGGTGATGACCCCTCTTGTAAGTCATTTTAAACTATCAAAGGAGTACAGTCCTAAGACGCAAGATGAAATTGATATGATACAGAAAATTCCTTATGCATCAGCGATAGGTAGTTTAATGGATGCTATGGTTTGTATAAGACCATACATTGCTCAAGCAGTGGGAGCAACGAGCCGTTATATGCAAAATCCAGGTAAGACACATGGAGAAGCGGTAAAATGGATATTTCGATATTTAGTTGGTAGTTCTAATTTTTCTTTATGTTATGGAGGAGATTCACTTGAGCTGAATGGTTATGTGGATGTTGATATAGCGGGAGATCGAGACACACGTAGAAATACAACTAGATATGTATTCATAATTGGAAGAACAACAGGAAGTTGTTTATCAAAGATCTAATTAATTGTTGCATTATCTACTACAGAGTCAAAATATATAGCAATAACGGAAGCGTCCAAGAAGATATTGTGGTTGCAATATCTCATGGTAGAACTTTGTAAGAAGCAAGAGTTTGGGACATATCAGAGCGACAATCAGTATGCGATACTGTTGGCCAAGAATGTCGCGTTTCATGGTAGAAGTTGGCATATCAACAAGAAGTATCATTTTGTGCGGGGATTATTGGAGAAGAAACAACTGAAACTGAAAAAAAATCGATGGAGTCAAAAATCCCGCGGATATGTTAACGAAGGTGGTAGATACGGCAAGACTTGTATTTTGCTCAAGTTTTGTTGGCCTTGGTTCAAGATGAACAAGGTGAGATTCGTAGAGGCTCGTGCACGAGATACGTTTATCTACTGTAACACCCTAGAACTTTGGTACGGTAAAATAATAGTATCACTTCAATTTTTTCAAATAAAATCGCTAATTTTTATTATTGGAGTTAATATTTTCTTTTAGTTAAGATAAAACATATAATGGTTGTTTTAAGTTTGTTATAATTATGGTTTTCTAAGTTTATTAAATAGGTATATTATTAGTATTTAAATATTTGTTGCTAATCTAACAATATTTGTTTTAATATTCATATAATATTTGACAAATGATATATATTTTTAGTATGATAGTTTTAAACACAAAAGATATAATAGATATATTTGAAATTTTTTTAATCTTATTTATTTGTATATAAGATATTTTTTCTAACGCTATTTATTTAGTTAAAATATTTAGTTATGATAAATAATTGAGGAGATCCTTTAAAACCTTTAAACATATATTTTTGTGTGTGTATAACCCAAATATTATCTCTCTCCACATTTTCCTATCCCTTTTAAATAATCCAACATCTATTTTAACCATTTATATTTCATTAACCCCAATATATATATATATATATACTAAATATAATTTAAATAAAATCCCCGAACAAATACATATATTCTCCTTTCTCTTTCCAATCACTCATCCCCTTCTCTTTCTTTCTCACACATTCTCTCTCTCATTTCCTTCTCTCGCTCTCTCTCTATAACATAAACTCTCTCTCCCATCACAATATAATCTTCTTCTTCCTTTTAAAAACTGGCTAAGCCCAAGTACAAACCAAGATCAAAGTTTCGATCTTTCGTTGCCTCACGTCTCCGAGCCGTATTGTTTTTGTAATTGTCGTCTAAGGAAAGTACTCTTGCTCTTTATTTTAATTGATACAACATCGTTTATCGTCTTAATCAAATACATTAGTTTAGATTTAAAAGAAAAGAACGTAATTTTTAACATTGTGTTTCTATATTGATATTGCACTGAACATATACAACAATTCTTATGATATAAATAAATTATGTATACGATAAAATCACTCCTTATTCCTCTATACGTACGGTTCATGCTCTTACAATACTGTTATAATTTTTGTTTATAAATAATATACTCCCCGTACTAATGCCTATATATATGTTGAATACTTAATCTCTCATAACCTCAATTTGTACCTTATAATAAACACATTACAATTTCATAATTAATTAACGTCAACTGTAATTTATATCACTATCTATTTGATCCCATACCTTTAAACCTCAATTGACTATATCACACTTCAACGTTATTTGTATATATTACTTATACATAGTGCTTGACATAAACATACTTAAAATTACTACATACTCTAATGTGCATAAACTTTATGATACACCCACAAAAATCTACCACTTCTATAACCTTAGCGACTTAATCTATATATCACATGTTACTGGACTGTTGCACAATATACACTGTAATTATATATAAACTTATACTACTGCAACTATATACATTATGCAATAAATATTAAAATGATAAGAATCCTAAAGCACCCATTAATCAAATTAACCATTTAAACCATATTTTAGATTATATTAAATTTAATGATAAACCCGGATATTAAATAGAGATGCTTGCATATTCATGTAGATTCTTGTTTACATTATTGACACTAGTCATATTATATCGACTGTACCTGACATGCTACTTGAGACCATTACCGTTGGCTTGCTTGACATGACATGCCTGTTTATGTTTATTGTTTCCTTATATTAAAACAATATCATTAATTAGAATGCTGAAATACTTGCCATGACACAATCTTTCCATGTTTACAAGTTTCATTTCCGTACAATTAACATGATATTACAGTACCCGTTCAGTCAGTATTCCTAATTAGTGATTCAGTTTAGTGCCATGTTAGTTATAAATACGCTAGACGTTGGAGTGGTTTGAGTATGAGTCGTTCGACGGGATCTCAGGAGTCCTATTGCCGGCAGCTCGTATCGGGCTATATCGGGCATTGTTCATCAGCCGGTACCGGGCTTTATACGATCAGTGTTCATACAGCTCGTACCAGGTTATATCGGTCTCTTGTTACTACTGCTCGTATCGGGCTATATCGGTCGCTTGTTCCTACAGCTCGTACCGGGCTATATACGGTCGCTTGTTCATTACATAGTTGGGCACGCGTTTCCTTGCCCATAAGGTCTTACCCTTGGATTGGGAATACTCCTGCAGAGATTGACGTACACACTCGAACTCACGATAGGATAGATTACCTTCTTCAGTTAAACCCGTCCTTCTTTGATAAGGACCAGTTAGGATATGACTTGACCAATTTGACCTGTTTATATGCTTGTTTTATATTATTACCATATCCATGCACACGGGCTTCATAACACCCACGTATTCATACTATCACACACATACACACTATTTACGTTGAGTACTTGTTGGGTGTTTTGACATCTATGGGACTTGCCATCTCAGATTTAAAGACCGATTCACAGGCAGAGCAGGATCAGAGTGACTATCAGGAGTTTGCCGAAAATCGGTAGTATTTGTAGGCTTATTTTATTTTAATTCAATTACTATTAGAATGTGCATCCCTCGAGAGACGTTAGGAATAATGTATCTTTCTTTTTGGATCTTGTATTTCGTTTATTCTGAACCCGTTGTTATTTGGATCTTTTATTGACCCTATTTTTATCTCGTTGATTCATCAGTATTATTTATTATTTATGCGGATGTTAGTATTATTTCTTGGATATTATCGTACATGTATAGTCAGAGTTTTAGGTGTGACTATGGAAAGACGATTTTTCCTTGTCTAGGACACTGACAGTTTCTGTCCATATTTCCGTATTCCAGGAATTGGGGCGTTACATCCACGAAATTACTCAGTAAAAATGAAAGGATGAAAAATTGGTGAAGAACTTGAGTATTGTCTCTAAGTGGGAGATTGTTGATTATGGAGTCTGTACTAAAGAAAAGTCAGTCCAAGAATAAAACCCGGTTCGGCTCAGTGAGTTGACGCATGCGCGTGCATACGGTCAGCGCACGTGGACAACGTCTGCTTTTTAAAATTTGAAAAGAGAAGGATGGCCATTGCATGTGGTGTAATGAACATGAGCATCCGCCCATGTTCATAACATATTTGGTATCAAACCTTTGTTCATTGCATAAGGAAGATAAGTCAAAGAAATTAAAAGCCTACAAGATTCATGCATTTGTTGAGAGCAATTAAAGCCTGTAAGATAAAGCAATTAAATTGCTTTGTCTCTAAAGACTATTTTCTCTCAAGAGCAACGTGGGTTGCTTGTTGCATGTCTTCTCTTCATTCTTTCTCTCTTATAAATAATTACTTATTCTGTTTGAGTTAGCAGGGCCAAGAAAGATCAAATCCAATTATTATCCAATCACAATATATTCTAATCGTGAAATTATAGAGAGATCGTGAGATTTCTTGTTGAAAGAAATTTGTAATCATGCAAAAGATATAATGGATATCGTAAAGAGCCTCTACGACGCAGAAGTAGCCAGTGTTGGGTGAATTGCGAAAACAAGTCTTCTGTGTTTTCTTGTTGTGCCAGTTATGTAATTTTGTCGCCCGACATTCTCGTTTGTCGCTGCAGCTAATTTAACCTTCTCCTTTGGATCTTTAAGCTAACACCTTCGAAATTACAATCCAAGAAAATAGGGAACGGACACAAGCGTCGTCATCCACCGTAAATTTAGACTATAAAAGATCCTTTGGTTTCCCAAGCTCTGATATCACTTGTTAAGAAATCAGTCCCGGTGCAACCGAGAAATGAATAGAGTACGGAGCGATAAAATTAAATAACTGGTACAAAAAGAAGGCACAGAAGATTTGTTTTCGCAGTTCATCCAATACCGGCTAGTTCTGTGTTGTAGAGGCTCTCCACGATATCCACTATATCTTTTGCACGATTACAAATTTCTCTCAAGAAGAAATCTCACGATCTCTCTATAATCTCACGATTACAATATATTGTGATTGGATGATAATTGGATTTGATCTTTCTTGTCCCTGCTAACTCAAACAGAATAGGAAATTATTTATACGAGAGAAAGAATGAAGAGGAGACATGCAACGAGCAACCCACGTTGCTCTTGAGAGAAAATAGCCCTTAGAGACAAAGCAATTTAATTGCTTTGCCTTGTAGGCTTTAATTGCTCTCAACAAATGCATAAATCTTGTAGGCTTTTAATTTTTTTGACTTGTCTTCCTCATGCAATGAACAGAGTTTTGATACCAAACATGTAATGAACATGGGTTGTTGCTCATGTTCATTACACCACATGCAATGGTCCTCCTTCTCTTTCCAAGAGATGGCCCCCACGGATTCAAGATGTGGCCTCTGCCCCTTTAGCATTACACTTGGCGTGACACTTTGTTTTGTGTGGCACTTTATTCCATAAGTAAGAACCGGGTCCCGACATTCTCCCCATCTTTGAATAATGGTTCATCCTCGAAATTCTCGGAACAAGAAAACACGGATCTAAGAAAAGAGGTGTGGAAACTTCTGTCAGATCTCGTCTTCACGTTCCCAAGTAGATTCTTCATGCGAACGATTTCCCCATGAAACAAGTACTAAAGGGATAACCTTGTTCTTGAAAACCTTGTCTCGTCGATCCACAATCGCCATCGGTCTTTCTTCATATGTTAAGTCCTCTTTTACTGTCAGCTCTGAGTGATTTAGGACGTGCGTCTCATCTCGAACATTCTTGCGGAGTTGAGATATATGAAACACGTCATGAACACTCGTCAAGAATAGTGGTAAAGCCAATCGATAAGCTATTTCTCCAACACGCTCGATAATATCGAAAGGCCCTACAAATCGAAAACTAAGCTTGTCTCGACTACCAAACCGAATCACTCCTCTGGTTGGGGTTATCTTCAAGAATATAAGATCACTAACTGCGAACTCCAGAGGTCTTCGTCCTGTATCGGCCCAACTTTTCTGTCGATCTTGTGCCGTCTTCATATGGTTTCGGATCACGTTGACTCTCTCCACGGTTTGCACAATAAGATTCGGTCCCAATAATCTTCTTTCTCCAATATCGTCCCAACAGACGAACGAGCGACATTTGCGACTATATAATGCTTCGAATGGAGCCATCTATATAGTCGTCTGAAAACTGTTATTACAAAAGTGCCACGCCAAGGGGTGAGGGCCACCTCTTGAATCTGCGGGGGCTATCTCTTGAGTCTGCGGGACCTACTTTAGAACAATGGGATTAGTCCTTGTAGCACATTCTGAAAAAGGACATATCTGTATTATAAATGGAATGATACCACTCTTCAATATAGAGACACCTTTTAAGTGAACCGGCACTACAGGAGCTTGAGAACTCCGTAGTTAAGCATGCTCGGGCCAGGGAAATTTTGGGATGTGTGACCTCTTGGGAAACAGCCCCTGGTCGGGTCTGGTTCGCTCCGAAAGACAAAACCATGCGGTTTCAGCCATAGCGGACAATACCATATGTGTTGTGTTAGGGGTGGGGCGTGACAATGCATCATCGTCTTCAATATCTTCGGTAGCTGATATTATAAATGTGGTTTGAGAACGAACCATTGTTCAAAGGTGGGGAGGATGTTGGGACTCAGTCCTTGATCCCGGAACAAGGTGCCACACGGAACTAAGGGACACGCCAAAGGCGAGGGCCACCTCTTGAATCTGTGGGGGCTACCTCTTGAGTCCATGGGACCTACTCTAGAACAATGGGATCGGTCCTTGTAACACATTCCGAAAGAGAGCAATTTTGTATTATAAATGAATGATACCATTCTTCAATGCAGTGACGCCTTTTAAGTAAGAACCGGCACTACAGGAGCTTAAGAACTCCGTAGTTAAGCATGCTCGGGTCAGGGAAATTCTGGGATGGATGACCTCCTGGGAAGCGGCCACTTGTTGTGTCCGGTTCGCTCCGAATGACAAAACCGTACGGTTTCGGCCAAAGCGGACTATACCGTCTGTGTTAGGGGTGGGGCGTGACAATGCATCATCGTCTTCAATATTTTCGGTAGCTGACATTATATCTTCATCTGGAAAGTCTACTTTTAAAGATTCATAGTTCTCGATAGGATGTTCGGTGAGGTGGTCTGCGATTACTTTCCTCTTGATACCCTTCCAGATGACAAACTGAATGTGATACTGTGTGAGAATCATTTGCCATTTTGTGATTCTTCCAATGAGTGATGGTTTCTCGAAGATGTATCGTAGAGGATCGTGATTGGCGATGAGCAGGATGGTGTGACTAAGTGCGTAGTGACAAAGGCACTGTACAGCCCATACCAGTGTTAGGCACAGTTTCTCAGTGAATGAATATTTTGCTTCATATGTTGTCATCCGCTTACTCAGATAGTATATCGCCTTTTTCTTTTCGTCCTGTTTCGTCGTGTTGCCTGAGTACACACCTTATAGATGTGTCAAAGGTGGCTATATACATGATCAACGGTCTTCCAGGAACTGGTGGTACTAAAACTGGGGGATTGGATAGGTAAGACTTGATTTTGTCAAATGCTATTTGACAAACTTCATTCCATTTCGCAGTGGCGTCTTTTCTTAGTAGCTTGTAGATGGGTTCAGAAGTCGGAGCAAGTTGTGCTATGAAGCGGCCGATATATTGGATTCTTCCGAGAAAGCCCCTCTGACTTCTTTTTCTGTCTTCAGCGATGGAATTTCCTGTATGGATTTAACTTTGGACGGATCTACCTCGATTCTTCTTTTAGGAACGATAAAGCTTAAAATCTTGCCCGAAGTTGTCCCAAACACGCATTTTACTGGATTCATACGCAATTTATATTTTCTTAAATGGGCGGACAACTTCTTTAGATCATCGACGTGGTGTGCGGGTTCTTTTGATTTAGCCATCATGTTGTCGACGTACACCTCTAGCTTGCCGTGTATCATATCATGAAATAAGGCCGTCGTCGCCTTCTGATACGCCGCGGCTGCATTCTTTAGTCCGAACGATATTATTTGATAACATGTACCCCACGGTGTGATAAAGGCCGTCTTCTCTTGATCTTCAGTCACAAGCTTGATTTGATTATAACCGGAGAACCCGTCCATGAAGCATAGTATCGCATGTCCTGCGGTGTTATCTACTAGGATGTCGATTATAGGCAGAGAGAATTCATCCTTCGAACTGGAGCGATAAAGATCTCTGTAGTCGACGCATACTATTACCGTTCCGTTCTTCGGCACCGACAATATATTTGCCATCCAAACTAAAAAAATCGTATTTCGGAACCCAATGTTGAGCTGCTTCATGACTTCTTTTTTGACTTGCATAGAATGTTCTGGTCGAAGTTTCCTTAACTTTTGTCTTACTGGTTACGCTTCTTCGGATAGTCGTAGATGGTGAGTTATGATCGCCGGATTCAACCCTGGCATGTCCGCATATGTCCAGGCGAAGACGTCGGAATACTCGTGCAACAAGATCAAGCGTTCTTTGATTTCAGCGCGTAGTTGTGCGCCGATCTACACGACTTTCGATTCATCGGCCCCGCCGAGGTTTACACTGTCGGTGTCATCGCACGTTGAGTCCTTTGGTCTCTCATTTTTTCTCAAACTATCGACTAGACCGGGATCTATATCCGCATCGCATTGCTCTAGGTCGATATCCATCAATTCTATGCCACAATCCGCAGGGATTGCCCGGGATCATAGCATGGATTTGAAGAAACCATCACAGATGTTTATGGTTTTTGTGGGGTCTAGTAAGTTTTTTGAAATCCCAAAAGCTTTTCAAAATCTTCTTTTTCAAATTCATTTTGCAAATCTCTCTGGAGATCTTTCACGCAATTGAGAAACGTCTCCCAGGTTTTGTTGTCAATCTGTTTTGATGCAAGAATATCAGTATGGATTTGAACAAAAACAGCTGGCTGGTACATGTGTTCTTTTAGGGAAAAAGTGCCAATTATCACATTATGTGACTAAACAGTTCTCTAACGCAAGTGCCAATTATCACACCTCAAAATGTATGTCATGCCAATCAAGAAGTATCAGTCATGGGAGGAGGGGTTAAATATTTTTATTTAATTAACAGAAACTCTAATTCATTATTAATGAGCACTACCGGTTAAAAATAAATATTATGTTAAATGGCATACGACTCTTATCTTGTCAGAATCTGACAGGAATTCACAGGTTAATCACCTTTTTAAGAAAAACAAAAGGCAATAATAAGTTTATTTTGGTTCTTAAGAAATAAATCTGACCGATCAAATAAAATTCGACAATCAAATTGAATGACTAATGGAACGTCGGCAAAAATTCAATTGCGAAACAACCAGAGAAATATAGTGAAATAATTTAGATAAGTTATATCCAACCTCTCCAACGACCATGTGGTCGGACGTGAAAAGATAGGGGAAAAATCAAGGAAATGATGTTCCAGTAACTCCCAGTGTCACTCCACTGACAGCTTCAATTACAACAAGTGATTTCAACAACATCCTTGCCTGCATTAATATGTTGGTAAACTCAGAAAATAATTTACAAGGGAAAATATTTTCAAACTCTGTAAGAACTTTTTTCCTCATCAAGTAAAGCTAATTGGCATACTATTGTTCTCAATAGCATGTAAAGAATGGAAAAACAGTGACAAACGAAAATAGTGTATCAATTCAGAATCTAAAGTTTTAGAGAAACATATTATTTGGTAATTAAAAAAATGAGTAAGCAACAATATGTACACTAGTAGATATATACAAGACAGGAGGGCGAACTTCTGTCTAAAAATGGTGAAATATAAGTATGTAGTACTGTGAGCAATATAATCTTTTAGGCATTTTCACATAAATGAGCAGAATTTTTTCAAGTTATCCAATTATCATGATAAATGTCTCTACTGAAATAAGGTTAAAAAACTTTAAACTCTAACAATAGGAATTTGTGTTCAATACAATGGCCTGCAGGAAATAAGTGAAAGTAACGTAGATTGCAATGAATTAACTTCATATTTTTGTTATATTAAATTAATCGAGGAAAATTTTCATTTGAATTATTTATTCATGTATTTTGTTAAAAAAACAACTCTATTTCATAGTTGTTTGCTGTTAATTAAATTTCACGTTTCTTAGTAGTATTATTTTTGCAATGGATGTAATTGTGTATTTTTCATATTATGACATTTATTTATTGTCTATGAAGACCCTGAACTCATTTTAGTTTGAATATGCAATTATTCTTTTTTCCCCATACAGATGCACAAAGTGGTGCTGCCATATTTTATTGCATTGATGGTGACACCTTCGACACGGTTGTGAAGGAACTTTGATGGTAAATTTAATCCGATTCTGCCTTTTTTATGCATTATTCCATTTTCCATGGAGCATTGATTGATATTCGGAATAAATATATTTTTCTTCTTCTTTATCCTTGTAGATTTCCATGTTTCTCTCTATTTGTGCCTTGTTGTTGCTCATTTCTTATCTCTCCAATAAAAACTGTTTGGTTCTTTTCCATTTTGTCCCCTTATCTTCTTCATTCGTTTATTCTCTTCGTCTTCCTCTTCTTAGAGAGGCCAGCCTTCTGATCACATCAAATTTAGATGACATGGCACATTTAACTTTTTGCCATAGTAAAAACAAGCGGGCTTACTTTTTCAAACCGTTGTCCTATTTTTTTTTCAATAGAATGGCATTGCCTTTAGACAAACGATTGAGGATCCTTAAGCAACATACATTATCTTTGTTGTGCATTTACCAATATTCATGTTCTTTGTTATGAATATTGTTATAGATATATATTCAAATGTTATATTTAGTTAATCGGTTTGATTAGTTACTATATGTTTGTTAGGAGAGGATATCTAAAACTCTCTATATAGAGTTGTATAGACTATTATTTTTCTTGAGCGAATAAAATATTTTCATCTTGATTTCTTCATGATATGAGAGTATTCAAGAAAATCAAGAAGAAGAAAAAAAAGGTCCATAACCCACGCAAACACCCATCTCCACCCTCAACAGCAAACACCAAACCTTTGATCCCCTCGATAACCTCCATCGACGACTCCACAACCCATGCCCTCGACAACCTCTATCGGTCCTAACATCTCCTCCTCCGTCGCCGCCCCCGCCGCCCCCAACATCTCCTTGACACCCTCGCCAGAGCCCCTTCCCTCGACCAGATCCCCATCTTGATCCCCTACCGCAAGTTGATCTCCCCTCCTAGCACCCTCGCCAACCTACAGTGCCCTCGCCTGTCCTCCAGCAACCCTCACGATGCCTTGATCTCCCCCCACCCCACCCCCACCCCCGAAAACCTCCCGTGCCTTCGCTTGCCCTCTAGTGCCCTCGGCAAACCCTCCAGCACCTTCGACGGCTCCTCCAACGTCTCCAGAACCCCTGACGACCTTCCTCGACAGCTACCAACACCATTGAAGCCCTCCAGAACTCCTCCATGATTGAAGATCTTCCCCTCTTGAACTACTTGATGTCTCCACGAATCTCTGTGATGAGGTTGATTTGAAGCGAATTTTTGATATTTCTTTGTTTATGGAAAGATGAGTTACATGGTTGACTGTTCTATTGAAGAGCTTGTGCTCTCGAAGATCGGATTCTATTGATTGGTGTTCTTTTGGCTTGACTGATATTGATTTATGAGTGGATTGTGAACCGCCGCTTCCGCCTGGATTTTGTTGATTGTTCCTTATTTCACTCTCTCGTGATTTAGATCTGCGCTATTCATCATGGTTTTCTTATTCGGTCTCAATTACTGCTTGTGCTCGTGGATCCTGTACCCATGGTCGTGGCTATGCTGGTCTTACTGGCTTTTATTGTTCTTATTGCGGCGGCACTAATTATCGTGTCAACTGGTATTGGGAGAAGCATGGCTACCCTGATGATACACCTATAGCTCGCTAGACATCCACACCAGTTGCTATTGCTTGATCTGTAGGGTTACTAGGCACACTCAAGAGGTTCCACAAGGCATCAACCATGCCAAATTAAAATTTTCCGGTGCCGAGAAACCCTAATGAAGATCGTTAAGTAGAGAATAGGCGAAAAGAAAAGCTAGCAAACAACTTTGCTACTAAGTGAAAGGAATTACAACCTTTGTAGATCCGGTCCTCCACTTCTTTAGCTCCGTGTTGACGTTCCTCCGCTGCGATCATCGGGTCCTGGACTCTAGCGATGGTTTCGTCGGAGAAATGATCGGGCTAGGTCATTGACTTCGAGGCCGAAGATGATCTACGTCGGGAAGACTCAAACTCAAGCTATTCCTTTACTCGGTCGAAAACTTTGTGAAGAGAACACCCTATACTACATGGCAAGTGGTAGAGGATGAAGAAATAGAAAGTGGGTTCACTTTAGAATTGGATTTCTCTTTCTTTTTGCCATGGCACCATTGGAGCTCTCAAGCTTTTGTGAGCTTGATGAAGATGAAGAAGAAGAAAGAATCATATGAATTATTATCCAAAATGAAACTTATCCAAATGAATAATGGCACCATGGTTGAGTTAAGCCCTCATGCTTAACTCATGTAGAGATTTAACCAAACCATTAGGTTAAAGGTTGAGTTAACTAATATCTTTAAACATATGATAAAAGAGTTGATTTTGTCAATATTTATCAAGCTTCATGAAGCTTAACCAAAGTCACTCTTTTGTTATATGCTTAGGAGAATAGTAAACCCTAATCTAACCTTGATTTGGTTCAAGTCTCATACACACAACTTGTTTGTATCATCAAGCATGATACAAACATGTACACTTGCATATATCACATATAAATAATGTGCACATTCAAGTGAGAAAATCAATCTTAAGTGAACCAATACTAGTTAATGTAAAGTAATATATCAAATATATAATTATACATTAAATCATTAAATCATTAAATCAACACTTGACTTAACGATCCGGTCATATCGCATATAACCGACTAATATCAAGTGTATCAATGTATCGAATCAACACTTGATTCGGTAGCCCGACTATATCACATATAACCGATCGATGATACAAATCGCGAGAATAGAAATACAGTATCACATACTGGTATTATTCTCGGTCCCGCACATATCTCATATGCGCTCCTATTTCGTTTCTCTTGAGCCAGGAAACCCCTGTGTAGGACTTTAAAGACTCGTCAATACGCCGGCAGTAGGTGATGATCATATCAAACACCCACAAGCCGCAAGCGGTCTGCTAAACGTAACGGCCATCTGGGTATTGAGCGATCAGAAGATCAACGAGCAAGCCCGCTCACACTCCTATGAATCCAATGAGTAACACTACCGTACAGTCCGGTCTGTTTGTCTGATATGTCGCATATCTCGCCTAGGGGTGGTAAACGTCAGACCCCAGTAGCTCGATAAGTCGTGTCGATATGAGGTTTATAACAGTTCGAGAAACTACTGGTAACACTTACCAGTAAATCTCAGCAACCTTGGCCAGGGATTTCCGGTTATAGCCAATCGAACACAGTGCAACATCAACTCCCTATACCGGGAGAGACGAATCCCCTCCTATCGCTTATTGCCTCCATGTGATTCGGGACTGTACCCAAAAACCACCGTTTTGCACGCCCTCTTGGACGTGGTAAGGTGGAAATCAAAGCACAGTGGGAATCACACAAGACTCTATGACGATCTCGGGTCTACAGACTAACATGTACCAGTGTCACCAGAGAACTGCCATCTGACGTAAGGTATAATACCATCTGGGAGTTCTCGGCGAGTCCGTCCTGTACCCAGTCTCTACTGAGCACCCGTATATCATCTCTGATGTCAAATACTAATGGATATGGGATCATCCATCGCCCATCTGTATGGGTCGAGAAGCTACACGCTAGTCTACACTGGTATATCGATGCCCCGTCTCGATACACCTACGACTAGGGACTTTGAAGGATGTACTTATGGACTACCACGTCCCCACTAGTATGATCCGCATCATAGTCCAGGTAGTCAAGTACACATCCTAAGGGCTTTACCAACATATAACAGAGAGACAATCAGTGTACACGTTAAGGTAAAGGATAACCAGATAGCATACTATCATATCGAGCAAGAAAGTCATCCCTATATATGTCCAAGCATCCACTACAATATACATCCTCTGTATAGTAATGGCCTCTAGGGCATACATATAACTAACATGATCTTCCTCTTCTGTCGACGATTTACCTTTATCCAGTGCTGAGTGGGGCCAGTTGCGTCATTTTCTCTCTTCTGTAGCTACCACCAACATTTTTATTCCATTAGGTATATCGTTCCTTTCTCATTCTAATTCATGCGTCGCTGATTCCGACGCCTCACATCACATGTCTCGTGAGACCATCTGATCTTTTTTCTGGTCCTCACAAGTTGATTTCTATGGCTAATGATAATACCATATCTGTTTCCGGCTTTGTTGATTTATCACTTCATCTTTACACCTAAAATATGTTTTAATTATGCCATCTTTAAAACAAAACTTGCTTTCTATTCGTCAACTTATAAATGATTCTAACCGCTCCATAATTTTTTATCCATCTCACTTTGTGATACAGGATCTTCTGACGAAACAGCGGATTGGTGGGGGCCATGAACAGAATGGATTGTATATTACGTTGATCACTTTCCCAGTACGGCTGCAACTGTTTCTACTATTCAGTGATATCAGAGACTTTGTCACCTTTCTCTTTCTTCTTTACGTAATATGCTTCCTTCTCTTGATTTATCAGAGTTCAATTATGAATCCTGTATTCTTAGTAAACTCCACCGCTTATCCTTTCCTCCGGTTAATAAACGACGGGATATACCCTTTGCGTTAGTTCATTCCGATATTTGGGTCCCTTTAGAATACCGAGTTTGTTTGGTTATAGATATTTTGTAATTTTTATTGATGATCATTCATGTATGACTTGGTTGTATTTTTTGCGTAATAGGTCTGAACTTTTGTCTACCTTTAAAATCTTCGTAGCTGAGATTACTAATCAATTTGGTGTTCCGGTTAAGATTCTTCGTTCCGACAACGCTAAGGAATATATTAGCAAGGATTTTAGTGCATTTTGTCGGACCAAGGGTATATTGCATAAAACTTCGTGTTCTTTTTGTCCTCAATAAAATGGAATTGCTGAACGAAAGAACCGATATTTGCTTGAGATAGCTCGTTCTCTTGTTTTGCATATGCATGTCCCTAAACGATTGTGGAGTTTTGCAGTCTTAGCAGCATGCTTTTATATCAATCGCATGCCTTCTCCGGTCTTTGGTAACCAGTCCCCTTTCTTTATTTTGTTTCCACATGGTAATCCTTTTCCTATCTCTCCTAAAGTGTTTGGTTGCTGTGCTTTCCCCATGTTCTAGGTCTTTATATTGACAAATTTGATCCTAGAGCTATCTGTATGGTATTTATAGGTTACTCTCGAGCCTAAAAGGGTATGTATGCTTTGACCTTACCACATCCAAAATTTGCACTTCATACCTGTTAAGGGCCCCACTTCTCTTATTCCTGTTCCACACTTACCTTGCTTAGAGTTTGATTCATCTATTCCACCCATGCTCTCTAGTGATCAGCATGTAATCTTTTATCCACATGTGTACCACCGTCGTAAGAAAGTTGTTCCGCCACTTCCCACCAATAATTCTTTTAACGATTCTTCTGCAGGTACTCAGATACAGTCCACCGTTCCTGATTCTCTACCACCGCTACCTTGCGAAGAATATCTCTCTTCCTATTGCCTTACGCAAAGGTAAGCATTCTTTTACTACTACACGTCCGATTTCTAATTTTGTTTCCTATCATAGACATACCTCATCTGTTTGTCAGTTTGTTTCTTTCTTGTCTTCCATCACTCTTCCTTCCTTTATTCAGGAAGCACTTCAGCACCCAGGTTGGCATGCAACTATGTTAGAGGAGATTGCCGTACTGCACTCTAATGAGACTTGGAAATTGGAATCTCCGCCGTCAGATAAGAAGATTGTTAGCTATAGATGGGTTTTCCTGTCAAGCAAAATCCTGATGGGACGACTGACCGTCTCAAAGTTCGATTGGTGGCCAAAGTATTTACTCAGCAGTATGGTTTGGATTATGTCGAGACCTTCTCTCCAGTTGCCAAATTAACATTGGTTCGTGTTCTTATATCCTTGGCCGTTTCTAAGGTATGGCCTCTTTATCAGCTTGGTGTGAAAATGCTTTTCTTAATGGCGATCTCTCGGAGACTATTTATATGTAGCGGCTTCCTGGTTTTAAGCGACCGGGAGAGTCTATAGTTTGTCTTGTACATAAATCGTTATATGGACTGAAACAGTCACCGCGTGCCTGGTTTGAAAAATTTAGCATGATTTTACGACAAATTGGCTTCAAACGCAGTCGCGCCGACACGTCTTTTTTACACATAATCGTCCTCAGGGCAGGGTAATTGTGTTGTATACGTTGATGATATTATCTGGAGATGTTTCTGCGGGCATCTCTAAAGTGAAAGAACATTTGGCTTCACACTTCCATACCAAGGATCTTGGGCCACTTAGATATTTTCTTGGAATTGAAGTAACATTGAATTCCGGTAGATTACAGCTCTCTCTCAGCGTAAGTATGCATTTGATTCTATCTGAGATAGGATTTCTGGGATGTAAACCAGCGAACATCCCTATGGATCCTCAGTCAAGCTATCTCGATTAAGCTCTCCCTTCGATCCTCCACTACCTGATCCAAGACGATATCGGCGTCTAGTTGAGAAGCTTATTTACATCACTGTCAGATAAGGGGGTTGCATTCCAGCATGTTTCCTCTGCAACTCAACTGGCAGATATTCTTACCAAAGCTCTTGCTCGACCGGTTTTCGCTCGTTTTCTGTCCAAACTTGGTATGATTGATATCCACGCTTCAGCTTGCGGGGGAGTGTTATGAATATTGTTATAGATATATATTCAGTTGTTATATTTAGTTAATCAATTTAATTAGTTACTATATGTTTGTTAGAAGTGGTTATCTAAAACTCTCTCTATATAGAGTTGTATGGACTATTATTTTTCTTGAGCCAATAAAATATTTTCATCTTGATTTATTCATTCTTAAACTTTGTCCCTATATGCAGGCAAGCAGAGTTCTTAGGTTTTTAAGTTTATCGATGACTGGCTGCTTTTGTTTTGGTGCTCTTATTGCTGGTATGCACTTTCAAAATTTATTCCATTTGAAAAGGATACTTTTTAACACATTGATGAAGTGTCCTGAAAATCTTAATGATTTTTTATTCTTGAGTCTATATTATTTATTTGATCTACATTAAGATATTCTGGATTCGAGTTGAGTTTGGTTTTACCTGGATGAACTTGTGAGGGCTTTTGATATAATTGCAGTGGATTTTCTTATCAAAATTTGCCTATTATTAACCAAGCTTCTGCTGGTATGCTAGTCATAGAAACTTTCATTGTTAATATCTCACTAAACTTTTAGTTAAGGTCACAATTTTTTCTTAGGTACATCATGCACATGAAATCAACATTTGTAAGTACTTGACTGAAAGAGCATGTCACTATGACCATGGGGATCCTTTGATAGGGTTTCAATGACGTGTGCCAAGATTTTCTGTTACCATTTCCTGTTGGCCTCTGAAACCCATCTTCTTGATTGTATAGCTCGGAGGCCTAGCAGCACACTTAAAATATATAGAAGTTGGATCACACGAATTTGCGAATATGAAACTGTACGAGGCTAAGAATAGACATGACATTTCAAAGCTCTCATTTCCACACATGCATTGGCCTTAAGAACGAGGAGTAATCAGAATGAAGGAAGCTCCTGTACAATGAAGAAAAACAGGTTGATCATGTATTTATGAATAAGTTCTTAGGAGGACAGAGTGTTCCAGAAAGGACGCTCTTCACTCCGTGAGATACAAAAGATGATTGCTAGCGAGAGGTGAAACTAGGTTCGGTTGGTTTGCTTATAAAGTTTATACCCGACCCAAAACTTTAAATCTAAACCCAAAACTCGCCCAAGCATGACGGATTTACGCAATATGAGTTCAGGCGAGCTTTGGGTGGGTTTCAGTTTTCAACGGGCGGGTTGGGTTTTAACAGGTTTTCGGGTTTTATTTGATATCATTAGTTTTTCGTTATACATTTGCACACCTGAAAATTTACTTGGAATCAATCCTTTATCGCGACATGCCAACTTGCCATGTTTCTCATCAAAAATGGTATTCATCACTCACATGTGTTGTCCTTGGCTTAAATCCCAAAAACCTCAGAAACAAGAGAACCCACAAAAGGAGTATGAGAATTGTGAAACAAGAAAAATGGTTTTTCCAAGGTGGAGTTAGGTTGGGCGGGTGTAAATATGGGATTGACAGGCAGGTATATTCTGAAACCCGAATAATATATGGAAAAAAAAACCCCACCCAAATGGGTTCAGGAGGGGTTTATGAAGCCAAATACACTGGGTCAGGTTCGGTCAAACCCGACTCGACTTGCACCCTTAATTGCTACCTTACTGAGGTACAAAAAGCTGCTACCTTACTGAGGGATAAAAAACAGGCATGTAGTCTGGTGCATTCAGATATATTAATTCATCATCATTGGTATATTAAGTACCGTGGTTCTCATTGGATTAGGCTTTTCTTAATCATATGTGCTTTAAAAAATTTGAACCACATAGTAAATGTTAATAGACCTATTGGACTAACATACTCATACTATTCTCTTATACAAATTTCATATTTTGTTTGAAGTTTCATTGAGCGCAATTATACATGCTGTATTCATCCAAGCGACAATACAAACTAAACAAATGAAGAATAACCACCATATTGAGAAAGTGCATTCTGAAAACCAATAAATTTACGAAGGAATGGACTGTCATACTCTCTCTCTCTCTCTCTCTGTGTGTGTGTGTGTGTGTGTGTGTGTGTTTTGTGGGAAGAAGGGTGTGTGTGTGGTGGCCCTCCCTACTATACAAGCCATTCTAGGCGTTATGCTTTATTACACAAATCTCCCACCCTATAATGTGTGGTATGTGTGCAGGCGCTCACGCATGTGAGCGTGTGTCTGTATGATTTGAAATGATTTACCAATGTCAATAATCCTCTTTTTGTCTCTACAGCTATTGAGCAGCACAGGTAGTTTGCCCAGCTGCTGGCGGGCGCTCGCAGTGTTTCAATGGGTAAATATAATTTCAAGTTTAAACTTTACTATGTACTATCCCTTGAAAGTGAATTTATTATTATATGTCATCCTTACCAATTATGATTTCTAATGTTGCCAAATACTTTAGTTTGATGAATACCAAATTCTTTTTTTTTTCCCTGAACAGTAAACCGTAACCAAAAATCATTATATATTTGATGACTACCAAAATTCGACTGACTAATTAGTATAAGTTCCCAGGGACGATTTACCCTTGCTTTACAGCGACTAGTTTCTCCACATGGAATTCTCAACCGTGATGACTTTCACCAGCATGAGTTAATTGTAAAGGCAAAAGCCACATAATGACATGAATCCATCTCAGTTATGCGGCTCTGACGAAGACATTGGTCTTATTGCTGGAAGCTTTCCTTTCTACTTTGAAATATATGCATATTTATCAGAAGCGTTCCTCTACTATCTTGATGATGGACTAAACAAATATACTCATGAAAATCTTCAGTGAGGAGAAACTTGTGCTGCTGACTTACCAAGAAAAAGCAGTAGCTGCCTGAAAAGTTCAAGAACTCAAAAGAAAGAAACCTACAAGCTAGACGATTGATTATTCCTTGCAACTTATACTCGCTCACTTGTACCATTTATTCATTAAATGTACTCAAATTAGGATCATTGAAACCAAATTTAAATGTAATCTCTCATTCAATATATGTTAACAGATACCCATTTTCTGGCAATGATTGTTTTTTGTTTTTTTTTGCATTTGCATTGACACTGCTAAATGGATAAGCCCTGAGCTATCTTTTCCACTTCTGAAAAGTGTGAGTGTATAAATCTGTTAAAATGTTTATCCATATTACTCGACTTCTCGGATGTTGCAACCAGCTGTACTTTAGGGTTTGTTTACTTTGATGTTTTGTAGGATAATTTGTTGGTGATCATGATGATCTGTGCTTCCTCCTGTGTAATGCACGCAGTAGTGCATAATAATCCAAACCAGGTTTTCAATCACCTGTGAATCCAAATATAAGGCCAGGCTCAGGACATGAGGTGAATACAAGACTTCGGAACAATTCATGCAGCATGCACCTCAAATACGGCCACCAAACAGTTTCCTCTTAAAATTCCATAACCATCTATACTAGTTACAATTTACAACATGTTCTCAATCAACAACTAGCAAAATCATGCACAAACAGCCAGAAACTCAAATTGCAGGGGAGAAAAAATTAAGAAACAGGAAACATGCATTCTATAGTTTGGTCATGGTACATACGCTCTGCATAGAAATCCGATGAACTTCTGAAGCACTCAATATAAAAAGCCGTCTGAAAAGTTCAAGAACTCAAGTCACTTGAGCTATTTTGCTAGCAAGTACATGGTCTAGTCTCTCAATGTATCCAAAAGGAAACCACCCTGCTTTTCCCTGGCATTCTCCTTCTGCCCAACCATTACCAGAAACCTGGGGACGATGCCCAGTTGTTAGATCAACATTTTCAACGAAAATAATATGAATAAATAATCAACAACACAAACTTGAGCTTAAAAAAATGTGGGTGTCTTGGAGCAAGACTTAAAGTTAAAAATTCCTCATGGACTTGACCAAATTTTTGCTACTAGCTGTCGAACTGACATCTATGAACCTTCCCTATTTGGTACTTCATGTGATGTGACATTCTTAGAAAATCAAGCATATTTTCCACACCTGCTAAGGGCCCCACTTCTCTTATTCCTGTTCCACACTTACCTTGCTTAGAGTTTGATTCATCTATTCCACCCGTGCTCTCTAGTGATCAGCCTGTAGTCTTTTATCCACATGTGTACCACCGTCGTAAGAAAGTTGTTCCGCCACTTCCCACCAATAATTCTTTTAACGATTCTTCTGCAGGTACTCAAATACAGTCCACCGTTCCTGATTCTCTACCACCGCTACCTTCCAAAGAATATCTCTTTTCCTATTGCCTTACGCAAAGGTAAGCATTCTTGTACTACTACACGTCCGATTTCTAATTTTGTTTCGTATCATAGACAAACCTCATCTGTTCGTCAGTTTGTTTCTTTCTTGTCTGCATCACTCTTCCTTCCTTTATTCAGGAAGCACTTCAGCACCCAGGTTGGTATGCAACTATGTTAGAGGAGATTGCCGCACTGAACTCTAATGAGACTTGGAAATTGGAATCTCCGCCGTCAGATAAGAAGATTGTTAGCTGTAGATGGGTTTTCCTGTCAAGCAAAATCCTGATGGGACAACTGACCGTCTCAAAGTTCGATTGGTGGCCAAGTATTTACTCAGCAGTATGGTTTGGATTATGTCGAGGCCTTCTCTCCAGTTGCCAAATTAACATCGGTTCGTGTTCTTATATCCTTAGCCGTTTCTAAGGTATGGCCTCTTTATCAGTTTGGTGTGAAAATGCTTTTCTTAATGGCGATCTCTCGGAGACTATTTATATACAGCAGCTTCCTGGTTTTAAGCGACCGGGAGAGTCTATAGTTTGTCTTTTACACAAATCGTTATATGGACTGAAACAGTCACTGCGTGCCTGGTTTGAAAAATTTAGCATGATTTTACGACAGATTGGCTTCAAAAGCAGTCGCGCCGACACGTCTTTTTAACACATAATCGTCCTCAGGACAGGGTAATTGTGTTGTATACGTTGATGATATTATCTGGAGATGTTTCTGCCGGCATCTCCAAAGTGAAAGAACATTTGGCTTCACACTTCCATACCAAGGATCTTGGGCCACTTAGATATTTTCTTGGAATTGAAGTAACATTGAATTCCGGTAGATTACAGCTCTCTCTCAGCGCAAGTATGCATTTGATTCTATCTGAGATAGGATTTCTGGGATGTAAACCAGCAAACATCCCTATGGATCCTCAGTCAAGCTATCTCGATTAAGCTCTCCCTCCGATCCTCCACTATCTGATCCAGGATGATATCGGCGTCTAGTTGAGAAGCTTATTTATATCACTGTCACTCGTCCTGATATTTCCTTTGTCGTTAGCACAGTGAATCAATACATGCAGAATCTTTTGACCTCTCACCTTAAGGTTGTTGAGCATATTCTCAGATATATCAAAGGTTCTCCGGGACATGGTCTTCTTTACAAACCATCATCTATATTATCATTCACAGCCTTTGCGGTTGTTGAATTTGCTGGATCCGTTGACGATCGTCGTTCTACGAGTGTCTATTGTTTCTTCTTGGAAGGAAACTTGGTTACATGGAAAAATAAGAAGCAAATAGTTGCTCATTCTTATGCAGAAACAGTATAGATCTATGGCGCATACAGTTGCTGAGTTGGTATAACTTACCTTCTTTTTGACAGATCTTGGAGTTACTTCTTCCTTTTGACAGATCTTGGAGTTCCTTCTTCTCTTCTGACTACATTCTTATGTGATAATAAGGACGTGATTCACATTGCTGAGAATCTAGTTTTTCATGAGCGGACTAGACATATCGAGATAGATTGTCACTTCATTCATGATAAAATGACAGATAAGGGGGTTGCATTCCAGCATGTTTCCTCTGCAACTCAACTGGCAGATATTCTTACCAAAGCTCTTGCTCGACCGGTTTTCGCTCGTTTTCTGTCCAAACTTGGTATGATTGATATCTACGCTTCGGCTTGCGGGGGAGTGTTATGAATATTGTTATAGATATATATTCAGTTGTTATATTTAGTTAATCAATTTAATTAGTTACTATATGTTTGTTAGAAGTGGTTATCTAAAACTCTCTATGTATAGAGTTGTATGGACTATTATTTTTCTTGAGCCAATAAAATATTTTCATCTTGATTTATTCATTCTTAAACTTTGTCCCTATATGCAGGCAAGCAGAGTTCTTAGGTTTTAAGTTTATCGATGACTGGCTGCTTTTGTTTTGGTGCTCTTATTGCTGGTATGCACTTTCAAAATTTATTTTTCCATTTGAAAAGGATACTTTTTAACACATTGATGAAGTGTCCTGAGAATCTTAATGATTTTTTATTCTTGAGCCTATATTATTTATTTGATCTACATTAAGAGATTCTGGATTCGAGTTGAGTTTGGTTTTACCTGGATGAACTTGTGAGGGCTTTTGATATAATTGCAGTGGATTTTCTTATCAAAATTTGCCTATTAACCAAGCTTCCGCTGGTATGCTAGTCATAGAAACTTTCATTGTTAATATCTCACTAAACTTTTAGTTAAGGTCACAATTTTTTCTTAGGTACATCATGCACATGAAATCAACATTTGTAAGTACTTCACTGAAAGAGCATATCACTATGACCATGGGGATCCTTTGATAGGGTTTCAATGACGTGTGGCAAGATTTTCTGTTACCATTTCCTGTTGGCCTCTGAAACCCATCTTCTTGATTGTATAGCTCGGCGGCCTAGCAGCACACTTAAAATATATAGAAGTTGGATCACACGAATTTGCGAATATGAAACTGTACGAGGCTAAGAGTAGACATGGCATTTCATAGCTCTCATTTCCACACATGCATTGGCCTTAAGAACGAGGAGTAATCAGAATGAAGGAAGATGAAGAAAAACAGGTTGATCATGAATTTATGAATAAGTTCTTAGGAGGACAGAGTGTTCCAGAAAGGACGCTCTTCACTCCGTGAGATACAAAAGGTGATTGCTAGTGAGAGGTAAAACTAGGTTGGGTTGGTTTGCTTATAAAGTTTATACCCGACCCAAAACTTTAAATCTAAACCCAAAACTCGCCCAAGCATGACAGATTTACGCAATATGAGTTCAGGCGAGCTTTGGGTGGGTTTCAGTTTTCAACGGGCGGGTTGGGTTTTAACAGGTTTTCAGGTTTTATTTGATATCATTAGTTTTTCGTTATACATTTGCACACCTGAAAATTTACTTGGAATCAATCCTTTATCGCGACATGCCAACTTGCCATGTTTCTCATCAAGAATGGTATTCATCACTCACATGTGTTGTCCTTGGCTTAAATCCCAAAAACCTCAGAAACAAGAGAACCCACAAAAGGAGTATGAGAATTGTGAAACAAGAAAAATGGTTTTTCCAAGGTGGAGTTAGGTTGGGCGGGTGTAAATATGGGATTGACAGGCAGGTTTATTCTGAAACCCGAATAATATATGGGAAAAAACCCCACCCAAATGGGTTCAGGAGGGGTTTATGAAGCCAAATACACTGGGTCAGGTTCGGTCAAACTCGACTCGACTTGCACCCTTAATTGCTACCTTACTGAGGTACAAAAAGCTGCTACCTTACTGAGGTACAAAAAGCTGCTACCTTACTGAGGTACAAAAAGCTCCTACCTTACTGAGGGATAAAAAACAGGCATGTAGTCTGGTGCATTCAAATATATTAACTCATCATCATTGGTATATTAAGTACCGTGGTTCTCATTGGATTAGGCTTTTCTTAATCATATGTGCTTTAAAAAATTTGAACCACATAGTAAATCTTAATAGACCTATTGGACTAACATACTCATACTATTCTCTTATACAAATTTCATATTTTGTTTGAAGTTTCATTGAGCGCAATTATACATGCTGTATTCATCCAAGCGACAATACAAACTAAACAAATGAAGAATATCCACCATATGGAGAAAGTGCATTCTGAAAACCAATAAATTTACGAAGGAATGGACTGTCATACTCTCTCTCTCTCTCTCTCTCTGTGTGTGTGTGTGTGTGTGTGTGTGTTTTGGGGGAAGAAGGGTGTGTGTGTGTGTGGTGGCCCTCCCTACTATACAAGCCATTCTAGGCGTTATGCTTTATTACACAAATCTCCTACCCTATAATGTGTGGTATGTGTGCAGGCGCTCACGCACGTGTGCACACGCATGTGAGCGTGCGTCTGTATGATTTGAAATGATTTACCAATGTCAATAATCCTCTTTTTGTCTCTACAGCTATTGAGCAGCACAGGTAGTTTGCCCAGCTGCTGGCGGGCGCTCGCAGTGTTTCAATGGGTAAATATAATTTCAAGTTTAAACTTTACTATGTACTATCCCTTGAAAGTGAATTTATCATCCTTACCAATTATGATTTCTAATGTTGCCAAATACTTTAGTTTGATGAATACCAAATTCTTATTTTTTTTTCCTGAATAGTAAACCGTAACCAAAAATCATTATATATTTGATGACTACCAAAATTCAACTGACTAATTAGTATAAGCTCCCAGGGATGATTTACACTTGCTTTACAGCGACTGGTTTCTCGACATGGAATTCTCAACCGTGATGACTTTCACCAGCACGAGTTAATTGTAAAGGCAAAAGCCACATAATAACATGAATCCATCTCAGTTTTGCGGCTCTGACGAAGACATTGGTCTTATCGCTGGAAGCTTTCCTTTCTACTTTGAAATATATGCATATTTATCAGAAGCGTTCCTCTACTATCTTGATGATGGACTAAACAAATATACTCATGAAAATCTTCAGTGAGGAGAAACTTGTGCTGCTGACTTACCAAGAAAAAGCAGTAGCTGCCTGAAAAGTTCAAGAACTCAAAAGAAAGAAACCTACAAGCTAGACGACTGATTATTCCTTGCAACCTATACTCGCTCACTTGTACCATTTATTCATTAAATGTACTCAAATTAGGATCATTGAAACCAAATTTAAATGTAATCTCTCATTCAATATATGTTAACAGATACACATTTTCTGGCAATGATTGTTTTTTTTTTTGCATTGCATTGACACAGCTAAATGGATAAGCCCTGAGCTATCTTTTCCACTAAAGAAAAGTGTGAGTGTATAAATCTGTTAAAATGTTTATCCATATTACTCGACTTCTCGGAGATCGCAACCAGCTGTACTTTAGGGTTTGTTTAATTTGATGTTTTGTACGATAATTTGTTGGTGATCATGATGATCTGTGCTTCCTCCTGTGTAATGCAAGCAGTAGTGCATTATAATCCAAACCAGGTTTTCAATCACTTGTGAATCCAAATATAAGGTCAGGCTCAGGACATGAGGTGAATACAAGACTTCGGAACAATTCATGCAGCATGCACCTCCAATACAGCCACCTAACAGTTTCCTCTTAAAATTCCATAACCGTCTATACTAGTTACAATTTACAACATATTCTCAATCAACAACTGGCAAAATGATGCACAAACAGCCAGAAACCCAAATTGCAGGGAAGAAAAAAATTAAGAAACAAGAAACATTCATTCTATAGTTTGGTCATGGTACATATGCTCTGCATAGAAATCCGATGAACTTCTGAAGCACTCAATATAAAAAGCCGTCTGAAAAGTTCAAGAACTCAAGTCACTTAAGCTATTTTGCTATCAAGTACACTATCTCGTCTCTCAATGTATCCAAAAGGAAACCACCCTGCTTTTCCCTGGCATTCTCCTTCTGCCCAACCATTACCAGAAACCTGGGGACGATGCCCAGTTGTTAGATCAACATTTTCAACGAAAATAATATGAATAAATAATCAACAACACAAACTTGAGCTTAAAAAAATGTGGGTGTCTTGGAGCAAGACTTAAAGTTAAAAATTCCTCATGGACTTGACCAAATTTTTGCTACTAGCTGTCGAACTGACATCTATGAACCTTCCCTATTTGGTGCCAAAATTTTCAACCTGTGCAAGTGTGGCAAACCATGGCACAATCTCTTAAGGCGTTGGAACACACCAAGAGTGAAGAGATGCCGTTGGCGGATAAAGGAATCGTCTCTGTAGAATTTTCGCAATAAGTTGGGATTGGAGCCATCTCATTGGTGCCAAATAAGCCAAGCAGCAAATTTGAGCCACAGTAGTTGGTGTTATTACTTAAAAAATAACTAGAAGGCACTCCCAATCTGGCATTAATAAGTTAAACTCATGTTATTTGAATATTCCATATGGAAACTGTCATGGTGAGCATCTCAGGACAGTTTATCCATCTTTAAAAAAAACCCAAAATATTGTAACTGAGAATATAAAATCCCTGAAACAAAGAGTCCTGGTGTTATACAGAGAAGCAGAGAGATCACGAGTGGGTTAAGCTGATATCTATGAGGATGGTGGCAGAAATCTAATTTAGTCGTTGTAAATTGTACTTTCCCAGCTTGTGTCATGCCCATGAGCACACAAACTTCTCCCCCGATGAAATCGTATAATCACAAATCCCAGTCCAGATTGGTATTCAAAGTTTATTTATATTGTTTGTGCTCCACATCATTGATTCGCTGCTTGAGGCATCAATGTAGACACAAATATCACTGAAGCAGCCTAAATCACCATAATCGTGACCTGGTCAACAAAGTTGTAGTGCCCCTGTGGTTTTACTTATGTACAATACTTCCACAAAATAAGTGCTGTCATTTCTAAATGGAAGTTTGTCAGTGGCACCATAGCAGCAGAAGATAGAATTTTTTATAGCAACTAGATTATGCTAAGCCTCTGATCGATTAGGCTTGAGCATAGCCACAACATGAGCAAGAAGAATATATTTAGCAGAGGAAAAATATAATAAAACAGAACAAAGCATAGCAAATAAGATAAAATCAAATAAAAATACAGAAAATAAAAGAGAAAGAAGTTTTCGAGAATGCAAGATATCATGTGCCCGAAGAAAAGGAGGGCAAAAACAGTGTTGGCATTCATAAGAGGAAAGCTAGATTAACAAGAAGAAACATTACACATATAACTATGTTTATGAATTATCACAGAAAATGAACCCAGAATCTGCAAGAAAACCCAAAGTATGGCTCAAAAGGCTCAAATATGAGATGGAAAAATATCTTTTCATTTCTTATCTATTTGAAAACAAATACCAGAAGATGTTGACTTTCTGGAATAGATAGGAGTGGATATGATAAAAACATGTAAATGATGCATGCAAGTGCTAACAGAGACTCTTCATAGCAACTTTATAGTAAACGTAGCAATAACTGGCATATTCATGTTAAAGTTAAAAGAATTGAAAGAACAATGAACATGGCTTACAAATTCTTACGGAAATGTGCAGAGTTATAAGAATCCGAATTGAAGCGGATCTTTTACTATCTAACACAGTGAACTAAAACATAGGGCTTAGGATTTGTAAGCTAGAAGTACAAAATGAAAACAAGTAGTACCTTTCTTACTACGGCATAGTCTCCAAGAGACGAGTTAAGCTCCACATATGACCCAGCCTGATATGAATGTACAACCTACAGAATGTTAACGAAAAAGACGAATAGAGTATAAGATCACTAAATAGCAGTAGACCTAAATAATTGCTAAAAGGCTATTATTACCTCTCCTAAAAAGTATCCTATTGCATCAGTAAATCCATCTGGGTTGGGCGAATACACTCCATTGTCTTCTTCATACGAGGGAGGTGGTGGCATAGGGTCTTCCACAACTGGGCTTGGACATGCTTCAATTCTTTGCCGTTCTGATGCCATCTGTTTATCAAACAACACAGAGATATACAAAAATTGTAGGTAAATTACTCGGCAGAATTTAACTTGCATTTATTTCTTATGCCTGCAAAAAGCAGATTTAGTTTTGGGCTAAACAGAAAAGTGGTTTGTTTGATTACCTCAGCTTCAAGCTGGTCAAGGATTTGTAAGATTCTCTGATGGTAAGTCCGTTCCGATTCAACCTTAAATGCACAAAATGCAACAATACAAGTCAAATATCATATCTGGATGACCATGACACGCTAATTCAATGCAGGTAACACAATTAGTAAATGGTGAATTAAGTACCATTGCAATATGCCTCTGCAAAGTTAAATCTTTGTTGTTGAGATTCAACAGCAGTCATAGCAGCAACAGCTTCCTTACCCAAAATTGTCATGTTTGGCTTCAAATCTTGCAGCTTTTCTTCGGCAGCTTCCAACTTCATGCTATTATCAACGTTACCAGGGGTTTCCCTTACTTTCATCTGGTGTTTTATACAGTTACAAAATAGGATCAGAATTCAGCGTATCAAGCACTGTAGACCATAATCAGATGAATAACATGAAAAATATGCTGAAAAATAAACCGGTGTAAGGAAAAATAATCTGTTAACTTTGCGCAGCAGCAACATAGCAAAATCCAGTTAGAATACAACTCACACTTACAAAGAAACCACTGAATCTTTAAGAAGTTATACCTGAGATTCGGTATCTCGTGGTATCCTGTCATAGCGCTGAGCAAGGTGTCGAGCCTCCTCCAATGGAGCACCCATTACCATTGCTCTTAAAGGTTCAGCAACCTGGGAAGCCAACAAGTTTGAACAGTCTTAAATGATCAAAAGACAAGGAAACCAAATGCATGGCATATTGTGGTGCCTAGCAGCAGTATGTTTGTGCTAACAATTTTTTATAGGAAAATAAATTGAAAAAAGGGGGTTGGTGCTAGATTCATATAGAATAATAAACTTCATAAAATTTGTTATGGAGCATTCTCTGTATGAGATTGAGCTCGATAGCTCAATCCCCTTTGATGACAAATTGTTTAGATAATAACAAATAACCAATATTCTTTAGATTATCATCAAATAAAACAATATATCAAAGGAAAACAAGACAGACATCAAACCAACATCCTTAACATGTCTAGTAAGTTCATCCATTAGTAATGCAAACCGATAAGAACGTAATGTCGATACTCGATGTAACATATGATCTTTCTTCTCTCCAATTGTTTACACACTAGAAAATAAATAGTACATGTCCCTGATCATGTGAATACACCTACATGTTCGTGTATTTACTAAATAATAACACAAACTCCTAGGTAAGTACTAACTATCATTAGCAATCACAAAAGCATTACAATGAATATGCAGATAGCTTTTCTTTCTAAATCTTTTCGTCAACCACCTTAGTAGTTAACAACATCCAAAACAAATTGAATATTTTTTTTGGGGCGCGGGGGGGGGGGGGGGGGGGGGGGATGATTGTTTTCTTGTCCCAATTGCTCACCTAAAGTTTCATCCTATGACTTGTAACTTCAATTATGATAGTTTCATAGTATGACTTTAACAGTCTATGCTTGCAATATGTGTTATGGATGTTTACTTAGAAAAGCCATATAACTATGTTATGGTTGTTTACGTGGGCACATAGAACCACATAATAATTCCTATAAGGTTTTCATTATGTGGTCACATATTACCATATATTTGTTACATAACTACATATTCTTATAAGCTGCACTATTTAAAAAAAGATGGTATCCGTTTTTATTAGTTGTTTTTCTTTACTTTTCAATAATTACATTTCAAGTTACTAATTGTTATAAAAATTGTTTGATTGATACTTGTAACTTGTTAAGAACTGTAAAATGTTTATTACCAATTTTTTTATATATTGTCAAAAATATGAATTGTGACTTGATGGCTTAGTTGCTACCTGCTATCTAGACTCATTGGCATGCTTGCTTGTACAGGTGTTCTCCGCACCATATTTTCTACTATCATCAGATAGTTTGTTACCTGTGGAGCAGGGCTTTGAGCAAAAGGAAAGAAAAACAAACAAACATATGATTGAATTCAAAGTGCATATAGACCAGAAGCTTTGACAGGCATACCTATTTCAACTTGTTTGGACCCAGTAACAATATATCCTTCCACACTAGGTACAATATCCCTCCCAAAGTGCTGAAGAAATAATTCTGAACTATCAGATAGGAATCACGCAGAATCAAATGATATAGAGTACGTACGTTGATAGCAAGCCTTGCTTGAGTGGGTTGATATGTATAGTTTTTCTAATTTTTGATGTTGCCGAAGCTCGGCCTCGTCAATAACTACATTATCTGAATTTCCATATCCACCACCTACAAACGACTTAACAGCCTGCAATAATATTGTATAGAATGCATATCAGTGAATTAACATACAGCATTGGATATCTGCAATATTCTTGGATCCTTCTTCATATTTTATTTTTCCCATATCCCATAACAAACAGTAGCTGGCGTTATCATAAAACTAAAACGATCGAGCTGTTTCTTTTGGGTCAAGACACAGTAATCTCTACTAAAGGGGTCTTTTAATTTTGAAATTGATTGGTGATGTGGCTTCTTATTTTTTGAGAGAAATCAAACAAAAAAACATCATTTTTATGTGCAATGCACGTAATTAAACGATACGTCATTATTATTCTACAAGTACAAGTGTGATGCACGTGGTTAAAGTAAAAGAGAAATTTATCGATAATATTTTTTATAATTACGAGCAACGCAGATGCCAAAAACCCAAGCAGGTAATAATTAGATGCAAAATGAGTATCTCATGTGTTGCTAACTAACATGGTGTGGATAGTTCGCCTCTTGATTGCATTTGTATGTTATGCATGATGACATAGATATGGTTGTGATTTGTTATGTGATCAATGTAGCACATGTCTACATGAACGGATTTGGATGCTGATTTGTTGGAGTAATTAGGAACCGAGGATCCCACTTGTTTTGTTAATTTATCTTTTCATGTACCACAACAGGATTCATTCAACCATCACGATTAAAATACTACAGCTATTGAATAAGGATAAAGAGACAATTTCGGGTTTGGAAAGTTGGCCCCTCCACAAAATAATGCAGACAAAGACATTTACCAACCCATCTCCTTAGATTCCTTTTTATTCGTTTTTTCTTGGGTAAATTGTTGAAAAAACACCGCCCCAAGTAAAACCTGTCAAAAAGTCCCTGGTTTTTTGAACATGTTAAAAAAAACCTAGGCCAATCACTTTTTCCATCACATACTCATAATAATGGATGAGGGTTGTGGTAAGTTTGTGACAGCCAACATAAAACTTTGTCACATTCTATGACATGAACCATAATAAGAATATCGTTGGGGCGTCCCCTACTCAGCGACGCGCTACATCGGATCCCGGGTGTAGTGTTAAGTATGCAAGGGCTTCTAGGTCGTCGTCCAGAAACGGCGCGCTATATCGGATCCCGGGTGTAGTGACAAATAAGCAAGGGTCGTCGTACAGAAACGACGCGCTACATCGGACCCCGGGTGTAGTGACAAATAAGCAAGCGTCGTCGTCCAGAAACGGCGCGCTATATCGGACCCCGGGTGTAGTGACAAATAAGCAAGGGTTTCATAGGATCCGTCTAGCTTCCTGGAACATAGGTTCCCTTACGGGTAGACTAATAGAATCAGTGGAGGTGATGACTAGGAGGAGAGTTGGTATTATGTGTTTGTAAGAAACTAAGTGGGTAGGTGAAAAGAGTAGAGTCATAGAGCCTTGGGGTTATAAGCTTTGGTATACGGGTAGAGATAAAAATCGTAATGGGATAGACATAATCATAGATAGACGGTTGCTTGAGGATGTAGTTGAGATTATGAGAAAAGGTGATAGAATTTTAATGATTAAGTTTATTCTAGGTGGAGAGATCCTTAATGTTATTAGTTCTTATGCACCACAGATAGGTCTTGATGACACTAGTAAGCGTCTATTCTGGGAGGATTTAGACAAGATGGTGCAAAATATACCTAGTGGAGAGAAGTTATTTATTGGTGGTGATCTTAATGGACATGTAGGTACTAGTCGTAGTGGGTTTGATACTATCCATAGAGGTTTTGGTTTTGGACAAAGGAATGAAGTAGATGACTCGATTCTAGATTTTTCCTTATCTTATGACTTGATCTTAGCAAACATCTGGTTTAGAAAAAGAGAGTCCAACCTTATCACTTTTAGGAGCGGATCAAGTGCTAGTCAAATAGACTTTTTTCTGACGAGAAGAATAGATAGAGGTTGTTGTATCGACTGTAAGGTAGTGCCAGGTGAGAGTGTAACCACTCAACATAGACTTTTAGTTCTAGACTTTCGATTTAGAAGATGACTTAGGAAGATTAGACGTAAGGTAGAATCTAAAATTAAATGGTGGCGATTGAAAGAAGGTAACCAAAAGGCTTTTATAGATCGTGTAGTCCAAAAAGCGGATTGACAGTCGGAAGATGATTCAGACAGAATATGGACAAAATGACTAGTTGTATCAAGAAGGTAGCTAGAGATCTACTTGGTGAGTCGAGAGGTGGTGCTCCACCATCTAAGACACATCATGGTGGAATGAAGAAGTAAAGGCTGCTATTAAAATTAAAATGGACTCTTATAAAGATTTGAAGAAAAGTAGAGATGTGGAGAGATTTGAGAAGTATAGAATGGCTAAAAAGGAAGTTAAGAAAGCTGTTCGGGAAGCTAAATCTAAGGTCTACAAGGAGGTGTACTTGAAATTAGACACTAAAGAGGCTGAAAATGATATATACCGGATTGCTCGGATGTGGGAAAGGAAGATTAGAGACTTATGTGCGGTGAAGTGTGTCAAAAATGAAAATCAGAAGGTTTTAGTTCGAGATGAGGATATCAAGGAAAGATGGAGAGATTATTTTGACAAATTGTTCAATCAGAGCTTTACTAAGAATTTGGATGGACATGTCATTCAATCTCAAGATATAAACCGTGATTTCATGCGTAAAATAAGACTACCTGAGGTTAAAGAAGCTTTAAACAGAATGAGTTTAAGAAAAGCGGTTGGTCCTGATGGAATTCCGATCGAGATTTGGAGATGCTTAGGAGAAATAGGCGTTAAATGGCTGACAGATCTGTTTAATAAAATTTGGCAGACAAAAAAGATGCCAAATGAATGGAGGAAAAATATCCTTGTACCTATCTACAAGAACAATGGTGACATTCAAAGTTGCTCAAACTACCGTGGAATAAAACTTATGTGTCACACTATGAAACTTTGGGAGAGAGTGATTGAACACAGGCTAAGGAAGGATATTAAGATAACAGAGAACCAATTTGGGTTCATGCCTGGACGATCGACGACAGAGGCTATTCATTTGCTTCGTCAACTTGTCGAGCGTTTTCGAGAGAGGAGAAAAGATTTGCATATGATATTTATTGATTTAGAAAAAGCGTACGACAAGGTACCTAGAGAGATATTATGGGGGACAATGGTGAAGAAGGGGGTTCCCGTCAAGTATATTGACATAATCAAGGATATGTACGATGGAGTAGTGGTAAATGTCAGAACCTGTGGCGGTTTAACGAGTGATTTTCCGATTACAATTGGTTTACATTAAGGATCTGCATTAAGTCCATTCCTGTTTACCATCGTGATGGATGAACTTACTAGAACTATCCAAGATGAGGTGCCTTGGTGTATGCTATTCGCTGATAATATTGTTCTAGTAAATGAGACGAAAGCAGGGGTTAATGTCAAATTGGAATTATGGAGGCAAACATTGGAATCTCGGGGATTCAGATTGAGCAGGTCCAAGACAGCATATATGCATTGCAAATTTAGTAACCAGAGAAGTCAAAACCATATTGGTATAGCATTGGAAGGGCAAGAGATATCACCGAGCGACCAGTTTAGATATTTAGGTTCCATCATCCGAAAGAATGGGAAGATCGATAGTGATGTTAATTAAAGGATCCAAGCTGGTTGGTTGAAATGGAGGAGTGTAACAGGGATTTTGTGTGATCGTAACTTTCCGTTAAAATTGAAAGGAAAGTTTTATCGGAGCGCTATTCGGCCTGCCTTATTATATGGTACAGAATGCTGGGCTCCTAAGAAGCATCATACACAGAAGATGCACGTAGCGGAGATGTGCATGCTTCGTTGGATGTGCGGTAACACTAGAAAAGATAAGATGCGAAATGAGGATATTCGTGCAAAAGTTGGTATAGCATCTATGGAGGAGAAGATGCGGGAAAACCGGCTAAGATGGTTTGGTCATGTGCGACGCAGACCTATGGAAGCACCGGTTCGACGAATAGATACTCTCGATATGGGCAATGGCAAAAAGGCAAAAGGAAGACCGAAGAAAACATGGATGGAGGTGATACGAAACGATATGGTTGCCAAAGGACTCGATGAAAGTATATTGTTCGATAGGAGTGAGTGGAGGCGGAGGATTCATGTGCTGGACCCGGCGTGATTCTCATGTTGGTTCATGTAGCCTACCTCATATGCTTGGGATAAAAGGATCAGTTGTTATTGTTGTATACTCATAATAATGGGTATTTTAATATATCCCAAAAATACCCTTAGAGACCTATGTGTCTAAATACAAGTTGACAGCTGGGAATTTTTGGGCAAAAATTCTGATATTGTAGTTGCATGTAATTTCTATCAGGTTACCTGTAACTTCTATAATTAGTTGAGTTTTATTGATTTTCCTCAAAGGACTGAACAATAAATGCTCTAACCAAGCGATTTTCCCTCCTAATTCACTACTTTCCCCCACTCCAAAACCTTATTGCCAACTAAACCATAATTATCTCTTTTATTTTCTCCATTATCATTCTCTCATTTACTTCATTTTCATTTAATTTCTAATAGCTTGTTCACAACGTCTAATAAACTGTATGGAACTTCTAAGCAGTTGCATGTAAGTTCTAATAAATTGTTTGTAATTTATAAGCAGTTCCCTTTAAGTTTTAATAACTTGCATGTAATTTCTAATAAACTCCATGTAACTTCTAAGCAGTTGCCTATAACTTTTAAGCAGTTGCCTGTAACTTCTAATAATTTGCCCGTAATTTCTAATAAGTTGCATGTAATTTCTAAGTAGTTGCCTGAAACCTCTAATAACTTGCCAGCAACTTCTAATAAGCTGCATATAACCTCTTAGCAGTTGTATATAACTTCTAATCAGTTACTTGTAACTTCTAATAAGTTGTATGTAACTTCTAAGAAGTTGCATGTAACTTCTTATAACTTGTATGTAACTTCTAATAAGCTGCATGTAACTTCTAATAAACTGCATGTAACTTCTAAACCTGTAACTTCTAATAACTTGTCTGTAACTTCTAATAAGATGCATGCAGCTTCTAATAACTTGTCTGTAACTTCTAATAAACTGCATGGAACTTCTAATAAGTTGCATGGAACTTCTAAGAAGTTCCATGTAACTTCTAAGAAGTTCCATGTAACTTCTAAGCAGTTCCATGTAACTTCTAATAAGCTCCATGTAACTTCTAAGCAGTTGTTTGTAATTTCTAATGATTGATAGCTTATGGATTTCGATAATTCATTTATTTAGTTTTGATGATAGCTTAAATATGAATAGTTCGTTTAGTGTCACTTGCTTATCTTGCCTATAATGTCGACACTAAACTCGTATACACTTGTTGTTTAGCTTGCTTATCATTTATCTTGTGTATACCGAGTAATATATCAATATCTCATGCTATACTTGTGTTATATTCTTAATATCAATATATTACTCTCATTCATTGTTTTGGTAATTCATAATATGAATTTGTATATACATGTGATCTATTTCTTATTTCTCTTATAACATGTTTATATAGTTAGTATATCAATATCTCATGCCTTGAGTTTGAGCCATATCTCGATATTGATATACTATTCATGATTGTGATATCAAGACAATGAATGTTCATATACTTGTGTTTAATATCTTGTTTATTCCATAACATTGTATATGATATGTTTGGTCGTGTTTGAGATTGGTTTTCAGAATATTTTCATGACACAAATATACAATGGAGGATGGAGGAAATTGAGATTAAACGGCAAATCTATTGGAGGCTAGAGGTGAATAAACCAGAGCTCCTTAATGATCACATTCAAGCTCATGAATCTACGGAGCTAAAGTCTAAGTTCAAAAGAATTCAAGAAATCAAACATTCGAGAGCTCGTGTCAAGATATCAGAAGATTTAAGATTTGGTAAACTAACGATATCGACATAGGAATCTTTTCGAATTGTCAAATCTTGTCTGATTCGCGCATTCCACCATCCAAATCGAAGATCTCGCAAAATCGTCTGGGTCAATGGATATGCCGCAGGAATTACATTGACGTCTCTCGGAATAGCGAAATTTCATCGTTTAGGGCCCCAAAATCGCGTATCTCAAATGAGAGTTACACCAAGAAACCAAGTCTTAATTTGATGCATTATGAGTCGAAGTCAAATTGAAGATTCATCGACCAATATTTGTGAGTGACGTGTCCAAGTTTGAACCTATGAAACTATGAAGCCAAGTTCAAGCGCACGTCAAAGTTCGAGAGCTCATGACAACAAAGATTCAAGAATTCGCAGAATTTGCGATACCGACATAGGAATCTTTGTAAATACTATATAAAATATGGATTATATCAATTAGAGCTCTTTAACACTCACACACGCTTGCACAAATGTTTTACATTGCATGAACTTTGGGGTTTTCGATTCAAATTTGTTTTTCCATCACAAAACACATGTTTCTGAGTTTTTACATTTCAAACGTCTGTCCCCATATGCTTCAGATGTCTGTCGTTCTTCTATATTTTTACAAAATCCCCAAAAGTTCAGAAATATCAATTTTCATACGTTTTGTGCTTCAGACGTCTGTCTTTTCTCTGTGTTTTATATGGCCTATTTTTATGAGATACAGAAGTTTGTCTCTTGCTTCTTCAGACGTCTGTTTGTTCTCTGTGCTTTTATTGAAATGAATTTTTTTAAAGGAACAAACGTCTGAAGGTAAAGGCAACAAACGTCTACAGTTCTAAATCTTTGAAAATCATTTGTTCTTCAAACGTTTGTCCAATGTTCTTCAGACGTATGTTTATTCTCTGTACTTTTTTGATCATCTTTAAAAACCTACGGCAGACGTCTGAACCTATATTCGGCAGGCGTCTATAGTAGAAAGTTTTTGAAAATATAGCCGTTGGGATTTATTTTGTTAAACCTTACATCCGTCCTATTGTTTTTCAGACGTATGTTCTTACTGGAAAAATACTGATTTGTCATGACCCAGAATTTGGTACGTGACCGGCACTTAAACCACGTGACGTCAACAAGCGTCATGCAATTTAAGTAAGCCGAAAACCCAGAAATCTAAACCATTAAAGAAGTAAGTGATAAAAACATTATTAAAAACATTTGGAAATCTCAAGTAAAAATCTTTAAACTTAAGTTTATTTTCTTAAAAATTTCGGCAGCATCTCCTTTGTAAAACTAGTCTCGAAACGGGTACAAACATAAGATATAAGTAAAACATCATATGATATAAATAAAGTATCCCCAAACGGGAGCAAATCACGCCCAAAGGCGGAAACAACCACCACAAGCATATATACGACACCGTAGCGAAGAAATAGACAATATAAAAGAAAACTGCAATAAGGGGTAAAACTACATAATAAAAGCCGGCTCACATGAGCATGACACCCAGAGTCACAAAATATACAATATCCGTCCTCACAACTCGTCTCTAAGTCAATACATGGAAATGGTAGATGGAGAGTACTAGATACAATGAAATATACAATGGATATAAAATCGGATAACCGCAACCCACCTACAGCAAAACGGCTCACAGTCAACCGTAGCGGTATCCGCTGCAAAAAGATACAATAAGAAGTCCTGCTGCGACTACTCTGAGGGTCAAGCTTGCAAAACACTGTAGCACAACGGGGTGAGCTGCCAACTCGTGAATAGTAAGTAATATCGTACAAATAATCGCAGGTATGCACGTACAGCGATAATCTATCACATGTAATCTGATAGTATCAATATGGTAATATGGATATGCGACAATCATGAAAGGTACTCTATCAGGTATTACAAATACATGAAGCAATGCATATCAAATGAATGCTGAGTATGTGATAAAACATATCATCATCAATGAATCATTATCGTGGAAAAACCGGTGTCCATCAACGACGCCCCAAATCCCAATACCCCAGACGCTGTCACTCTGATCGGCTCTCATATCCTGTAAATCTCATGGAACCTGAGTGCCCAATATCGGCACTCGAAAACATCATGAAAACTCGTGTCCAATATCGACACGCAAATCCATATATCTCGGGCTCCGTCAGTCCGGATCGGCCCATATCCATCTCACGACTCCGGTCGGTATTCTCCGGACAACCGTCAGGTCCAACCAATCACCGGTAGGTAGGAGTCCCTCTGCCAGGCTCATCGTCTACTGCACAACATCCCTTTCTTGCCCCAGGGTACCATACCGGGTCTACCATGAACCCGCAAACGGATCATCCAACTCCTCAAATCGGGTTTCTAACACAAGTCTCAGAACCGAGAAAACTCATGGTGGACGCACTGAAATATCATATCAAGAGAAACCGAGTTTTCAAAACAATGCATACTTTCTTGAAATATCCCTACGATTCTCAAATCCATAAATCACTTGAAATCCGTATCTCAATGCGTAAATCCATGAAATATGATATATGCAACATAAAACCGTAATATGAGCATATCAAGAGAAAACCGCTCTTTTAAATGAATCCAGTTTTTAAATATATCATGTGGTTCCCAATTTCTCCAAACTCAAATGCAACATCATATAAAGGTGTACATGTAGCTATGTATGCACGATGCATTTCATATGCGCAATAGAACAAGAATCAATGTCTCCATATCAGTAACAATACAATACCGCATATGTGTATAGGTTGTGTGTGTCATGGCAATTACCGACGGTGTGGGTGTAGCATACAATTTAGTGCTCGTGCAACATGAACCGTCGGTAATGGTGCAGTGTCCACTTGGTACTAAGTCAAGGCACAACAAGTAATGGTATGCAATGATGCTCATGCACAATCAACATATATGAATATAAACATGCGGCTATAATATCATATCTAGCCCTGACGCATAACGCCATACGGGCGATTTCCCCGTAGATGTTACTACTCACCGAGGATCTCGAGCTAGGTAAATCCAACCACCTACTTCCCTTTCTTCGTGGCGTCCGAAGTCCCCGCCTGCGATTCTATTAACACAAAACACAATAACGGGTGGATTTAGCAAACTACGTAATAATAATGAACACAACACCAATTTAACGAATCGGTTCCCTTAAGCTACAAAAGGGTTCGCTTAGCGGCTAACGTGTGTGGCGACATCACCAAAACAAACCCACGACAGTAAGCTACCCGAATACTAAAACTACGTCGGATCAATCGTAATGCGCGTCGTCGAAACACTAAAAACTTGCAAATTGTTCCCAGATTTTTCATACTGTCAATACCTAAAAATCTAGCAGTACCAAACACCCTAAAACAACTGCAGACAGCTACCCATAAAAACACAACACCCCAGTCCCTTACACGGCTGTGCTCGCCGGATTTTGCCCACGTGTCGCCGGCCAAAACAGGTCAGGTGGGGTTCGTGCTTCAGGTAAACATTCTGGGCTTCTAGTACAACACCACTACATCGCTAGATTTTCCAGTAAACACTCGTAGTCATAGCAGATTACAGACACCCCAAAAAGACACTAAAAATACGATACGGGCCCAAAACTATATTTTTATCGTTCTAAACAGCGACTACTAAGCTACACAACAATATAAGAATCTAATTAACAGTCTAGAGATCATTACCTATCCACACTTGCCCAAAATCCTAGCTTTCTATGCTCCAAGTGATCCTAATGGCTTAATCTTGACTTGTGAAGGGTTTTAGTGGGGTTTAGTGGAGATTTGGTGCATCTAGTTAACGCTTTTGCTCCAGACCCATCACAGCGAGAGGCTCGGCGATTGCTCCTTCGACCATGCATGGTTGGGGACAGTATGACCTTTGTCGATAGAGTCTTGACTATCGGCATAGAATCCACCAAGGTGGTCCAACCATTGCATGATACTTTTAAGGATGGGGTTTCCGTGTTGAGGGCCCGGGAGGTCATGCACCTGTACTCTATCAGGCCGGGCTTCCTAGTGTTTAGACAGAACGCCTCGGTGCTGTTCATGAGGTACAACCCGCACTACTTCACTAAAAAATTGGGTTATAATCAGGTTGTTCCTCTTGAGGCGTTTTTAGTCGTGTCGGTTGCTATGGAGGACGGTATTCGCAGCGCGATGCATCATTTTATGCGATTAAATATGGGGTTCCATTTCCTAGTCAGCGAGCTGAGCTATGTGTCGAAAGCTTCGAATGCTCACATGGTGTGGTACCAGCATGCGACGTGTGCTGTTGTCAGGAAGGAGAGGCGACTGTTACTCGATCACAAGGATGATGTCTCAGTCGGCAATCCAGCGGTCCCTTTGAAGCGATGAGCAGCCGTTCACCCTTCTTTAAGAGAAATCACTACGGCTATAGTCCCCCGAGCTTTTCCTGACAAGCTTCGGCCGGATGTTCCCGCGACTGCGGTAGCCACGACGTCCCCGGAATCGGGCATTCTTTCGGAGATCGGGACCCGCCGTCCGAAGAGGCCTGTCAAGCGAAAGCTTTTATCGTCCACTGTTGGTGCCAGTTCGCAGAAGAAAAAGAAATCTCTATTCTCTGCTGATGTCGTATTCAGCCAGGAGCCCCATGCTCCCTACAGTGAGGGCTTGTGCGAATATGGCACCAATGAGGGTTTGTTTGACATGCCTGCAACTGATATTGATTTTCAGGCTGCCCTCGCAGCTTCTGAGCGACTGGCTCGCGAGGAAGAAACATTGACCTCTATTGCGGAGTCGGGTATACTTCATTTACATTCTTCTGCATCTATCCCTTCTCTCTTTATTATGCTTTATTAATGCTCTTTTCTTTAACATGCATTTCTGCCAAAGAAGCTCTCGCGGGTTCCCTCAAGACGTTTGAGGAGGAAGAGAGGCTTCGCGCTACCTTGGGTCTTGGTATAATTCGCTTCACTACAACTTTGCTCTTTTAGTTCCTTTTATTCACGGTCTAACTCTTTTCTTTATCTTGCTGCAGGGACTACCAAAACCCAGGTTGTTCCAAGTGTAATTCCAATCCCAGGCGGTGACGTAGAAAAGCTTCCAGAGCCACCGACTAAGGCCGAGGCCATCCCAAAGTCACCACAAGAGGCGTTGCTGAAGCAGCCGATGATGGACGCCGTAGCGGCTCCGGAGGCAGAGCTCGGTTCGAACGGCGACGTCCCCCTGTCGGAAGTTTTAAGGAGGTCGGTTCTCATGGCTCAGGCTGAGAGGACGCACAAAAAGCATGCGGCAAGGGAACACGGTGTTGTCTTGGGCGTGGGTGCAGGCTCAAGCAATGTTCCGCCTGCTGACATTCCTTCGGTGGACATTCCTTTTGCCCTGTCTACTGCCCATAGACAGGTTGTGCGTGTAGCTCGTGAAGAGAGAGAATGACTACTTCAAGGTAGAACAACATGCGGTCCTTAATAACAGTTCCTCCCCCCTGTCTATTTATTTAACATACGCATTTTTTATTCAAAGGACCAAATTTGGATGACGGCGCGATAGGTGAAGCGCCGGCAACTAAAGAGCATGAAGCGTCCAATCTTTCTCTAGACTCTGGGATCATTCCAACTGCCGCTCTTCCCCCTGTGGATCTTTAATATCGGCGGGTGACACATGCGTTACGACAGCCTTGTCGAATCAGGTGATGAAGCTGTAGGCGTTGAATCTGCTCTCCCAATGGAAACCGAAGAAGCCGTCACAGCTGGTGATGCTTCAGGCACGGTTTCGGTTTTTAACTTGTCAAGTATTCCTTGGGTTATTATCTTTGAGTTTTTTTAATCCTGCTAAGAGTCTCTGATGATATTTCCTTTGTCTTGAGCATAGGCGCAATAAACCCTGAAGTTGTACTGGTCGCAGAATTACCGCCGACTGCTGCCTTGACTGTCACGATTCTTTCTGTGCCTCTCCGAGTTTTGGAAGGTAAGGGTTTCCCATTTAGCTTCTTTATTATAGTTACCAATTTTCTTTGCCTTAACCATATATTGTCGCAACCTTGCAGGAGTGCTCTTTGACCATTTGTACCAAGTGCTACACCCGCACTTTTCCTTCCAATCGGAAGTTGTTCCCTCTTTCAGCAATGGTCAGTATATTCTTTGTTTAGCGTTTCTCCTTTTCGTGAGTAAACTCTTTGCTGATAAGCCTTCCTTATATTGACCCCAGTATAACAGTTCAAAGGAGGGAGCGAAGGAACAACCAAGCCTCCGGAGCTCCCTGTTTTGCCACCTTCAATAGCTGGTATGGTAGATTCCGTCCGTCAGGTGTTTTCTTTGTCTTTCAAGTTGAAATCTGACCGTAATTTATTTTGCAGCGATTACACCGGCTTCAGCTCCTTTTGAGTCCCGCATTCCCATGCCCGCGGGGCCCTTTGCTTAACGTCCATCTTCCATGGGTGCAGTGAATAGCCGGCGAACGTTAAGCGAGTTTATCGAGGACCTTGACACCGAGGCTCTCACCTCTGCTACGGATTTTGCCGATGAAGTCAATCCAATGCTGGCGACCCTCGTGAATTTCCATACTGAAGACCTCGTCGGTTCTTGGGTCAATTATTGCAGGAAGATCGAGGTTTGTCTACATGAGATTGAGCTTAAACGCATCTTTCCTGAAGTATTAACTTTGAAATTTCAGCGAACCGCATGGATCGAGTAGAGCGTCGCTTTCATTCGATATTTTGAACAAGAGGTGACCTTGAGGTGAAAGGAGCATGAGACGGCTTCCGGCGAATCTGTCCAATTGCGCGCCCAGATTGAAGCGAATGCCGCGCAACTGAAAGTTATTTTTGAAAACCTCCAACGATGTATTTCTGACGGGTTAGCGCTAAGGCAGAAGCTTGACTTCACTGAGCGGGTCATGCAAAGTTGCGAAGCTATCAAACGAGAAATTGCTGAGAAGCTTTCATCCTGCTCGCAACAACGAGCTTAAATCGAAGCGGAGCTGGCCGCCGTAGCTGAACGCGAGGAGGAATTGCGCGGAACGTGTGAGCGGGTCGTTAGTTTGTTGAAAGCGCCTCCTTCTTAATCATTGTAATTGTATTCCCCTTTTTGCATTAGTTGTATCTCTTAAACATTTTGATTCATGAATAAGAATATACATTCTCTTTTATGCACTTATCCATGTCTTGATGCCTTGATGTGGTGGTAATTAGTTTACTTACTCGTTTCGGAGTTTGTAGTTTATGCGCTCGTTTCGGAGCCTGTAGTTTATTCACTCATTTCGGAGTTTCTAGTTTATGGACTCATTTCGGAGTTTGTAGTTTATTCACTCATTCCGAAGTCTCTAGTTTATGGACTCATTTCGGAGTTTGTAGTTTATTCACTCATTCCGGAGTCTCTAGTTTATAGACTCATTTCGGAGTTTGTTTATTTTACCTCCCTTGGGCTTATAGGCAAACTTGTCTTAACGTTATAGTTAACCCCTGCTCCAGAGGTCCGTTAGGTTTTGTGGTACTACGGTTTTAGTTTGTGGTACCGTCGCGTTGGCTGATGCGTTCCCCGATATGCAGACTTTACGCTGCTTTTCGAGTAGCCCCGCGACTGTCGTGTCTCTGATCTCTTCGGGGGCAGGACAAGACGTCTTCAAGTAATCTTCTTAGACAGTTTGACCGTTGGAAGAGCAAGCGTTAGGAATTTTGCCATGTCGCTTTTTACTTGAGGTTAGGCTCAGTTTGGGAGCCCCGATGAGTCATAACCACTCCGCACTGGTGTGGGATGATCTCCGATAGTCTTTCGTGTTTTATTTGAGTTGCCGTCAAGACCCTGAAGCTAGGAATTTGGCCTTCGCTTCCTTTTGATTTGGCTATTTTTGAGCCTTTGTTGACTTTGCGTTTGCTGTAACGAGAAGAATATCGGAGTAGTCTTTAGGTTGTTTTGTGAACCGTCAAGACTTGGAGCTAGGAATTTTGCCATGGCTCTGTTTTGTTTTGACCCTGGAGTCCTTTGTTGACGTCGTGTCTGCATGCTACTGGAGTGAGAAGGAACGCCGTTGTTGACATTGCGTCTGCTGTAATGAGAAGCATGTCGAGATAGTCTTTAGGTTGTTTTATGAACCATCAAGACTTGGCTCTCCCTTTGACGGAGCTTGGTGGGAAAATATGGTTCCCCTTTCGTTTGTGCCCATGGATTGTATACATGGGTTGATGTGGACTCACCTGTAGGGCAAAAGAAATTATATTTTATTTTATTTTTTATTTCCGCGATGCTCTATCTTTCCAGCTTTTCATATCGTGAAAGTCGCGATTGCCCAACATTTCGGCTATTTATCGCGGTGCTCAATCATTTCGGCTATTTTTATATTTTTACTCTCTGCCTTTTATTTCGAGTTGCCCAAACATTTCGGCTATTTTATATACATATATTTTTCGCTCGCTGGTGTTTAGTACGAGTTGCCCCATCATTTTGGCTATTTTTATATGCAATTTTTTGCTCGCTGATTTTTATTGCGAGTCGAGGACTTAGATCCTGACACTAATTTCGGCATCAGCATCGCTGCGACTGGGATATTGCCAAGAGTGAATCATCATTTGCCTTTGCTGATTTGAACAAAGGTGGCTTAGTAGACAGGGTTAGGATCCCTTCGGCTACGGTTTTTGACTTTATGGGCTGTAAGGGTCTCATAAAGTTATTTCTCCTTATGAGTTGTGATGATGCGTATTTTCTCCTTAGGAATTTTGGGGATTCCTAAGTGTGTGTTCTCTTATAAGTCGTAAGGATCTTACTTGAGTATTTTCTTCTTATAAATCGAGAGGACTTATAAGTGTCGTTCACCATATGAGGATATTCCTCATCATTGGTGGAACTTGGTGGGGAAAAATTGTTTATTTATGTCCATGGATTGTATACAAGGGCCAATATTTGACCGCCTGTAGGGCAACTTGGGGAATACGACGTCTTAAGGACATGTTTGGATCCCTGCAACTTAAGACTTTGAATCCTATGAGCCGTGAGGGTCTCATAGGGGGAGTTCTCCTTACGAGTCGAGAGGATCTCGTAAGTGAAAATTTTACGAGATTGCCCCTTTTAGGTTTTCACAAGCTCTCCGGTATCCCTGCTGTTTTTACTCACAGCGCCCTTTCAGGTTTTCATTCGTGCCCATTTCTCTTATGGACGTACCGTTTATTTTAACAACGAGATTGCGCCGTTTCAGGTTTTCACAAGCTCGCTGGTAGCCCTGCTGTTTTTACTCACGGCGCCCTTTCGGGTTTTCATCCGTGCCCATTTCGCTTATGGACGTACCGTTTTTTTTACTTAGGTTGCAGTCTTTTCTGTTGGAGCTTTGATTCCAACATAAATCCCAAGAGAAGATATCGCCGCATTTAGGGCGATGCACCATGTTTGAGGCGAAGTACTAGTTTAGGGACATTTCGGTCCATTGCCAGTTTAAGGACGCAGTGAAGGGTTCCTAGGCACTGTCACAAGGTTCTACAAGGCATCAACCATGCCCGATTCAAAAAATTAGACGTGCCGAACAACCCTAACCAAGATCGTATACTAGAGATTATGCGAAAACTAGCAAGTAAACAACTTTAACACTAAGTGAAAGGGATTACAACCTTTGTAGATCCGGTCCTTCACTTCTAAAGCTCCATGTTGACGTCCCTTCGCTGCGATCATCGTGATCCCAGACTCTAGCGATGGTTTCCTCGGAGAAATAAGCGGGCTAGGTCGTTGACATCGAGGACGAAGATGATCTACGTCGAGGAGACTCAAACTCAAGCTCCATCTTCACTAGGTCAAGAACTTTGTGAAGAGAACACCCTAAACTAAATGTCAAGTAGTAGAGGATGGTGAAATAGGAAATGGGTTCACTTTGGATTTGGATTTCTCACTCTATTTCTTCACTTGAAAATTTTCTAGCAAGCTTTTCTTCTTCTTGAAGAAGAAAGAAAAGAATAAGAAAGAAAATGAATTATATAAAATGAATAATCAAGTGAAGTCTATCATAATGCAACCATGGGTCAGTTTACCTTTCTAGAGACTAAACCATAGTTTGAGGTAATGGTTTGGTTAATGAAAATCTTATGCAAAACAAAATGAGTGGACTTTGTCAAAGATGCTTAAAAGCTTCATGAAGCTTCAAGCCAAGACAAAGAAAACCACCATTTTGTTTTACCAAAATAAATAAAAACCCAAACAATTATCATAAATATGGTGTAAGTCATACACACACCCAAGTTTGCATGTATCATCAATCATGATACAAACTAGTGCACAAACATATATCACATATACAACTTGTGCACATCAAGTGAGAAAATCAATCTTAAGTGAACCAATACTAGTTAATGTAAAGTGATATATCAAATATATAATTATACATTAAATCATTAAATCAACACTTGGTTTAATGATCCGGTCATATCCCATATAACCGACTAATATCTAGTGTATCAATATATCGAACCAACACTTGATTCGGTAACCCGGCTATATCTCATATAACCGACTGATGATACAAATCGCGAGAATAGAATACAGTATCACATACTGGTATTATTCTCGGTCCCGCACATATCTCATATGCGCTCCTATTTCGTTTCGCTTGAGCCAGGAAACCTCTGTATAGGACTCTAAAGACTCGTCAATACGCCGGCAGTAGGTGGTGATCATATCAATCACCCACAAGCCGCAAGCGGTCTGCTAAACGTAACGGCCACCCGGGTATTGAGCAATCAGAAGATCAACGAGCAAGCCTGCTCACACTCCTGCGAATCCAATCAGTAACACTTACCGCACAGTCCGGTCTGTTCGTCTGATATGTCGCATATCTCGCCTAGGGGTGGTAAACGTCAGACCCCAGCAGCTTGATAAGTTATGCCGATGTAAGGTCCATAACAAGCATGAAACTACTGATAACACTTACCAGTAAATCAGTGCAACCCTGGCCAGGGATTTCCAGTTATGGCCAGTCGAGCATAGAGCAACATCAACCCCCAATACCGGGAGAGACGAATCCCCTCCTATCGCTCATTGCCTCCATGTGAATCGGGATTGTACCCAAAAACCACCTGTTTGCACGACTCAGTAGAGCCGTGGTAGGGTGGAAATCAAAGCACAGTGGGAGACACACAAGACTCTATGACGATCTCGGGTCAACAGACTAAGCTGTACCAGTGTCACCAGAGAACTGCCATATGACGTGAGGTATAATACCATCTGGGAGTTCTCGGCGAGTCCGTTCAGTGTACCCAGTCTCCACTGAGCACCCTCATACCATCTCTGATGTCAAACACCAATGGATATGGGATCATCCATCGCCCATCACATGGGTCGAGAAGATATACGCTAGTTTACTCTTGAATATCGATGCTCCGTCTCGATATTCCCACGACTAGGAACATTGAAGGATGTACTCATGGACTACCCAGGCCCTACTAGTATGATCTGCATCATAGTCCCGCAAGTTGAGTACACATCCTAAGGGCTTTATCAACATGTAACAGAGAGACAATAAGTATACATGTTAAGATAAAGAGCAACCAGATAGCGTACTATCATGTCGAGCAAGAAAGTCCTACCTATATATGTCCCAGCATCCACTACAATATACATATTGTAAGTCGATGTAGTACACCCCAGTACTTGTGGGGAGGCGGAATATTCAAAAACTTATCAAGTTTAAACAACGAACATCGACTAACCGCTTGAATCGAAGCTAAACTATAAATAACCGTATCCTATGAGTTTCTTTTCACAAGTGATTAGGGATTATACCTAATGAAACCGGTCCTTCTTCTTTACGTCCTCCTTTGTTCTCCTCGACCTTCTCTAGGTAGTAGACGATCCACCCGAGAGCAAAACACCAAGCTAAACCTCTAACTTGAGGTAACTAATCAACTTTGATTGCTAATCAAAGATGAAAGGATGATAAAGAGTGAAGGTTATGGATTGTTTAGTCTAACTAATCCTTTGATCTCAACACATGAGGATTAAGGATTAGGGTTTGAAGATGAGAGCTTGAGGAGAGAGAATGTGAGATAAGATAATGAGAGAAGAGAGAGAGTGTATCATAATATTATGAAGCATTCTTCTTTTAGAATAATCAATAAAGGAAATGAATAAGCATGCTTCATAAAATATCTTGTGATGATTCATAAGCATGAGTCATTAAGCAATAAATGTGCATTAATGAAGTGAATGAATCACCACCATGACTCACTCTCTTATCCAAAAGAAACCTCCTTAGTCACATCTTCTAGAAGCTTCTCGAGTAATTACGAGAACGCCCCTCCGATCCGTAAAAATACGGAAAAACTTTAGACTGTATAAATCCAATAACCGGATACCAGTAACTGGCTTAAACCAAAGCCGACTGGTAAAAACTGTCCGAAAGTCATACGCGCGTAACCGCACGTATGCGTCCGAACCCTTTGTCGCAAAACCATGCAACCTCTATATCGTTTCGCCTGGAGTAGGAAACTCTCTGTGTGGGACTCTAGAGACTCGACTACTACGCTGGCAGTGGGTTTAACCACAGACCGCAAGCGGCACTAGCTGTACGTAACGGTCCCCAGGTAGTTGTCGATAAGAAGGCCGATGAGAAAACCCATCCGAACTCCTACTGAGTCTGATGTGACAATCTCCATACAGTCCGGTCCGTTCGTCCAAGACTATCGCATATCGGGCCTAGGGGGGCGGCAAGCGTCAGTCCCCTAATAGCGGTATAAGTCGTGTCGGAGTGAAGCCCATTACACCCTGAGAAACTACTGGAACCTACCAGCAAATCTCGCTTGCCCTGGCCAGGGACTTTGCGTAATGGCTCTCTGACACAGCACGATATCTACTCCCAATACCGGGAGGGACGAATCCTGTCTAACCGCCACTGCCTCCAAGTGCTCGGGACTGCACCCAACTGCTACCTGTTTGCACGATTCCTTTGAGCCGTGGTAGGGTAGCAATCTAAGAACAGTGGGACACACTCGAGGCGAAGTAGCAGTATCAAGTCTGCGGACTACGCTGTACTCATGTCACCTGGGAACTGTTCACTGACGACTGGTATCAAACCAACCAACAGTTCCCTGTGAGTCCTGTCCGGTGTACCCGTAACCTAACGAGCACCTGTATACTATCTCCAGTACGACGTACTGACGGCTGTGGGACAGACCATCTCCCCAACTGGGATGAGAAGCGTACACACCAGTCTACTCCGGAGTATCGATGCTCTGTCTCGATAATCCAACGACCGGGGACCTGAATAAGGATGTGCTTGTAGACTACCCAGCCCCCACTAGTGTGACTGCCATCACAACGCTGGTAGACAAGCAAGATCCTAAGAGCTCTATCAATACGTACACTCACATATTAAGATAGAAAAACCAAGTAGCATACTACCATGTTTAGCAAGACTGTTATATACATGTGAATATCCCAAGCTTCCATTAAGTAATATACAAGCTAGTATGATACAGTAATGGCCTTCTAGGGCATAAACACTAACAATCTCCCACTTGCACTAGGGCCATGTACTGGCATATCGTAGACCAATGATCTCGAGCAGCCTCTCGAACTGAATCTGAGGAAGGGCCTTCGTGAATGGATCAGCAATGTTCTCTTCTGAAGCAACTCTCCGAACCTCGATCTCCTGACGATCAATGATCTCCCTGATCAGGTGATACCGCCTCAAGATGTGTCTGGACTTCTGATGGGACCTTGGTTCCTTTGCTAAAGCTATAGCTCCGTTGTTGTCACAATACAGAGGTATTGGATCAACTATGGTAGGAACCACCTGAAGTTCTGTTAGGAACTTCTTCATCCAGACTGCTTCTTTTGCGGCATCGCAAGCAGCTATATACTCCGCTTCCATCGTCGAGTCAGCAACGGTGTCCTGCTTGGAGCTCTTCCAGCACACCGCCCCTCCATTGAGGGTAAAGACATAACCCGACATGGACTTGGAATCGTCCTTATCACTCTGGAAGCCGGAATCAGCAAAGGCCTCCAACCTGAGGTCTTTTCCGCCGTAAACCAAGAACATCTCCTTAGTCCTCCTCAGGTACTTGAGAATGTTCTTTACTGCTATCCAGTGTTTCTCCCCTGGGTCTGACTGATACCTGCTTACCACGCTCAGTGCGTAAGCTACATCTGGTCTGGTACACAACATCGCATACATTATAGAGCCTACCACAGAAGCGTAGGGTATAATAGACATGCGTTCCCTTTCCAAATCAGTCTTGGGAGACATCTCTTTGGAGAGGGTGATTCCGTGACAAGCCGGTAGATTACCGCGCTTAGAATCTTCCATACTGAATCTTTTCAGTACAGTGTCGATGTACCTGGACTGCGAAAGTCCCAACATCCTCTTGGATCTATCACGATAGATCCGGATCCCCAGAATGTAAGAGGCATCACCCAGGTCTTTCATGGAGAACCTGTGTGACAAGAATCCTTTGACAGATTGTAGCATAGGAATGTCATTTCCTATCAATAGAATGTCATCGACGTACAAGACGAGGAATACGACACTTCTGGCCACAACTTTACTATATATGCACGGTTCATCTGGATTTTTGATAAAGTCATATTCTTTGACTGTCTCATCAAAACAGATGTTCCAACTCCGCGATGCCTGCTTTAGTCCGTAAATGGACTTAAGCAGCTTGCATACTTTCCCGCTGCTCCCACTCTAATTGAAACCCTCTGGCTGATCCATATAGACGCTCTCTTCTAAATTTCCATTCAGAAAAGCCGTCTTTACGTCCATCTGCCAGATTTCATAATCATGGAAGGCAGCAATAGCAAGAAGGACCCGAATGGATTTGAGCATAGCCACTGGAGAAAAAGTTTCGTCATAGTCCAAACCAGGTCTTTGACGAAAACCCTTTGCAACAAGTCTAGCCTTATAGGTTTCCACCTGTCCATCTACACCAATCTTTTTCTTGAAGATCCATTTGCATCCTATGGGTTTTACCCCATCTGGAGCAAAGTCCAAAGTCCATACTTTGTTGGTGTACATGGACTCCATCTCGGTCCGCATTGCATCTAGCCATCGTACCGAGTCGCCGCTCTGGATGGCCTGCTGGAAGTCAGTAGGTTCATCATTATCTATGATGCAATCCTCTCTATCCCCGTCTATGAGAAAACCGTAGTATCTCTCAGGCGGATGAGACGGCCTACTACTCCTGCGGAGGGGTGCGGGAATGTTCTGTTCTTCTTGAACCTCTGGTTCTACCAAAATTTCAGTAGCAGTTTGTGGTTCTGGAATTTCTTCCAGTTCTATTTCGCTCCCACTCTTCTGATTTTCCAAAAATTCAGTTTCTAAGAAGCGGGCATGACGAGAAACAAAAACCTTTTGTTCCTCTGCGTAATAGAAGCAATATCCATGAGAGTTCTTTGGATATCCCACAAACTTACACTCTACTGAGCGTGCCTCGAGCTTGTCCGGATGCTGCTTTTTTACAAAAGCTGGACATCCCCACGTCTTCAGGTACTGAAGATAGGGTTTCTTCCCACTCCACATCTGATATGGTGTGGTAGGCACAGTTTTGGTTGGAACTCTGTTCAAAAGATGTATCGCTGATTCTAGCGCATACCCCCAGAAAGATCGCGGTAACTCAGCATTACTCATCATGGATCGTACCATATCTAATAGGGTTCGATTCCGTCTCTCCGATACACCGTTGTGCTGTGGAGTGTACGGAGGAGTAAGCTGAGAGAGAATTCCTTTCTCTTTTAGGTAACCTAGGAACTCGGCACTTAAGCATTCTCCACCTCGATCAGATCTTAGTGTCTTAATACTTTTGCCTGTTTGGTTTTCCGCTTCATTCTTGAATTCCAGGAATTTCTCAAAGGCCTCTGATTTATGCTTCATTAAGAAAACATATCCATACCTAGAGAAATCATCTGTAAAAGTAATGAAGTAGGAATAACCACCTCTCGCATGTGTAGACATTGGACCGCATACATCACTATGTATGAGTCCTAAGAGCTCGCTCGCTCTTACTCCTTGTCCAGTGAATGGAGTCTTTGTCATCTTTCCTTTGAGACAAGATTGACAAGTGTCATAAGTTTGATATTCGAACGTGTCCAAATATCCTTCTCTATGCAACTTAGTCAACCTTCTCTCATTGATGTGACCCAGTCTACAATGCCATAAGAAAGCTTTATTTAAATCTGGAGACTTTCTTTTTAGTGTGTTTTGGACATTGAAAATTTGGAGTTGGTTTAAAACATATATGCCGTTATTTAGAGTACCGGACCCAATCAAACCATGATTAAGGTGGATGTTGACAACATCTCTTACAAACGTGAAATCATAACCTTTATTTGATAACAAGGAAACTGATATGATATTACACGTTAAGCTGGGTACAAAATAACAGTTATGTAAAACCAAAATGTGTCCACTCGTCAATCCTAGGTGATAATCCCCGACGGACGCAGCTCCCACGCTAGCTCCGTTAGCAACCCTGAGGATCATATCACCTTCCTTCAGCACTCTACGGTTTCTCAGTGCCTGCAATGAATTGCAAATATGAGATCCTGACCCGGTATCCAATACCCAGGAAGTAGAGTTGATCGACAGACAATTCTCAATTACAAACACACCTGAAGTCGAAGCCACAGCCTGCTTCGGTTCCTGGTTCTTGGCGTTCCACGCCTTGCAATCCTTCTTCCAGTGCCCTTTCCTGTGACAATGGAAGCACTCATCCAGGCCAACTACCGGTGCTGCTTTCTTTTTCTTTCCCTTCCCTCCCACCTTACTAACACCTCCTCTAGGTCTGGGTGCGGCCTTCTTCTTCCTTCCTTTGGCCCTAGCCTTGGACCCGGAAGAAGATGAACCGCCAACAAACATAGCGGGTGTTTCCCTTGCCTTCTGCAAGGTGCCCTCTGCACTCCTTAACATGTTCAGGAGTTCCGCAAGTTCAACTTCTTTTCCTTGAAGATTGAAGTTGAGGATAAACTGGGCGTAGGTGGGAGGAAGGGACTGGAGAACAAGGTCTGTATAGAGCTCATTATCCAAAGTCGTCCCAAGGTCTGCGAGCTCTTCTATATAGCCAATCATCTGTAGGACATGTTCACCTACCGATGATCCGACAGCCAACCTCGCTCGAAATAATTTCTTAGAGGTCTCGTATCTTGCTATACGAGATTGCTCTCCATAAAGTTCCTTTGTATGGAGAAATATGCCATCAAGGGACATATCCTCGTGCCTCCTCTGATGTTCATTGTTCATCAAGGCAAGCACGATGCACTTGGCTCTCGCGCAATCTAAATCCCAGGTTTTGCGGATTTCCTTATCCGCATTACTGGATTTGGGACCAGGGACAGCAGGTGCCGTAGCGGTGAGGACGTACCCCAGTTTGTCATAGGTCAAAGCCATCTTGACATTCCGCAGCCAATCTTTATAGTTTGGCCCCGTCAGTATATTTTTCTCTAAAAGTAACTTAAGTCCAGTCATTTTCAGGGTCGCTGCAATTAGGAGAGAGAGAGAAGAAAACTCTTTAGCATGATGCTCTTGCAAGTTTAGAGTGGTTTTTAGTTTATCTAAACTGGATGGCTCCCACTGTTTCTCGAATCCTTCCTCAAACCATAAAAGAAGAATTAGCCAAGACTATTCTCACCGTACAATACTTGCTTAACCGTTCAGCCAGGCCGGTGTCGATACTTCGAGGGAGGTTTTCCAACGCTTTCGCGAAGTTCCTTAATTAAATAACCTCTTTTCTCTGGGGGCGTAACCCCGCTGACACTTTTCTGGACACCTACTAGGTTTATAGCATTGATCGTTAAGCGACGAATATCCTGATAAGTAGCATATACTCACAGTAGGATCGGGATCCAAATATCATCGTATGATAATGTTGAAGGAATCCTACCAACATTCATCAAACTCCAAATGGTATGCATTTCTTTGCAAATTTCAGTTTCTTTAGAAATTCCCGATATAAGTTTTTGCCCCATGCTCTTATGACCTTGACGTATGCCAACAAATCATAAGTCACATGTCAAGTTCTGCCCATCATTATCTTGTTAATTTGAACCCACCCGTATATACCCTTGACGTATGCCAACAAGGTAATGCGACTGTCCCAAACCAACACATCTATCTATGCAACAAATGAATACCCCAGCAGCTACCAAACACTATGCCTTGACGTATGCCAACAAGCATAGCTTGAATACTACTGACCATCCATAAGAAATGACGGAGGGCTACGACTGGTTTTGGCGAAACCGTGAACGTAGTGAACTTGATATAACCGAAGGAACCTGATAGCTTTTAAAAGGAGTGGTTAAATCTCCGCATTTAAAAATATCTGTTTTTAAAAATAACCGAGTGGTTTCTTTTAAATTGTTCCAACGATTTAAACTTTGGTTTGTTTTACTTTGCATTATAGATAATGCGTCCCATCATTAACCTATCATTGCAGAAAACAACGAAAATATAACGTCCTCTTATGCCATCCGCATTCGCCACGGGGTCCCGTCATCACCCGTTAGGTTACTTAACTAACGACAGAGCGGGGGCTGGGCTAGCGCGGGTGTAAAACATAAGTGACGTCTAAATAGCTATAATAAATATAGATATTTTACATTCGTCTGACGCAATGATATTCATTCCAGAACACAGATAAACAATATTGGATTTGCAAGCAATCTGTATTTCTTTTGAGCCTGCAAGAAAAGACAGATTACACAGTTGTGATGAATAGCCGTTTACCCCACCCTCGACCCCTACGGGTACGGCAAACTACCCACCCGGCAGTCTGTGTACCCCACCTTGGGTCAGTCCTAGGAGCAAAAACAGTAAAATGAAATAATACAACGGTGGCTACAACCGCAACCTGGAAGTGCCCCGCAAAAATAATATTACAACAAATTACATTTACAACAAATGAATTAATCAATAACCCATTGCGAACCCCGGCTATACACCACAACAGTCCAATACAGTTTATATGCACAAACAGATATAACCATTTCAGAAATGTGCAACCCCCTGCCAACCGACATACTAGCAGTTAGGGGAGGTTTACGAACACATTAAACAATCACAGATATAATCCAATACGCAAATACTGTACAATTCGATCGAATAAACAACTTCAATATTGCTCCAAAATCTGCTCTGTTAAACAGTAACCTGAGCAATAATTAAATATTCCAGAAAACCCCAAATATCACAGGGGACCCACCCATGAAAATTGAGCTCATGACTCGGCAACTCGGCCGCGGAAGCGCGGCGGATCGGTGGGATCCGCCGCCCTTCCGCGGCGCTTTAGTCGAATCATGGGCTCGAATTTCTTGGGTGTTCTCCTGTGGTCATGTCAAGCTCTCTGAACACACCAGAAAAATTTTAGGACTTCATTTTAAGTTCGACAGAAACTAAACAGAATTAGGGTTTTCCGGCTTCGTTTTTTCGTTCGAAATTCGTACAAATTTGCGATTAAGTTATTTAGTGTTTAGCGAGGCTCTGATACCACTGTAAGTCGATGTAGTACACCCCAGTACTTGTGGGGAGGCGGAATATTCAAAAACTTATCAAGTTTAAACAACGAACATCGACTAACCGCTTGAATCGAAGCTAAACTATAAATAACCGTATCCTATGAGTTTCTTTTCACAAGTGATTAGGGATTATACCTAATGAAACCGGTCCTTCTTCTTTACGTCCTCCTTTGTTCTCCTCGACCTTCTCTAGGTAGTAGACGATCCACCCGAGAGCAAAACACCAAGCTAAACCTCTAACTTGAGGTAACTAATCAACTTTGATTGCTAATCAAAGATGAAAGGATGATAAAGAGTGAAGGTTATGGATTGTTTAGTCTAACTAATCCTTTGATCTCAACACATGAGGATTAAGGATTAGGGTTTGAAGATGAGAGCTTGAGGAGAAAGAATGTGAGATAAGATAATGAGAGAAGAGAGAGAGTGTATCATAATATTATGAAGCATTCTTCTTTTAGAATAATCAATAAAGGAAATGAATAAGCATGCTTCATAAAATATCTTGTGATGATTCATAAGCATGAGTCATTAAGCAATAAATGTGCATTAATGAAGTGAATGAATCACCACCATGACTCACTCTCTTATCCAAAAGAAACCTCCTTAGTCACATCTTCTAGAAGCTTCTCGAGTAATTACGAGAACGCCCCTCCGATCCGTAAAAATACGGAAAAACTTTAGACTGTATAAATCCAATAACCGGATACCAGTAACTGGTTTAAACCAAAGCCGACTGGTAAAAACTGTCCGAAAGTCATACGCGCGTAACCGCACGTATGCGTCCGAACCCTTTGTCGCAAAACCATGCAACCTCTATATCGTTTCGCCTGGAGTAGGAAACTCTCTGTGTGGGACTCTAGAGACTCGACTACTACGCTGGCAGTGGGTTTAACCACAGACCGCAAGCGGCACTAGCTGTACGTAACGGTCCCCACGTAGTTGTCGATAAGAAGGCCGATGAGAAAACCCATCCGAACTCCTACTGAGTCTGATGTGACAATCTCCATACAGTCCGGTCCGTTCGTCCAAGACTATCGCATATCGGGCCTAGGGGGGCGGCAAGCGTCAGTCCCCTAATAGCGGTATAAGTCGTGTCGGAGTGAAGCCCATTACACCCTGAGAAACTACTGGAACCTACCAGCAAATCTCGCTTGCCCTGGCCAGGGACTTTGCGTAATGGCTCTCTGACACAGCACGATATCTACTCCCAATACCGGGAGGGACGAATCCTGTCTAACCGCCACTGCCTCCAAGTGCTCGGGACTGCACCCAACTGCTACCTGTTTGCACGACTCCTTTGAGCCGTGGTAGGGTAGCAATCTAAGAACAGTGGGACACACTCGAGGCGAAGTAGCAGTGTCAAGTCTGCGGACTACGCTGTACTCATGTCACCTGGGAACTGTTCACTGACGACTGGTATCAAACCAACCAACAGTTCCCTGTGAGTCCTGTCCGGTGTACCCGTAACCTAACGAGCACCTGTATACTATCTCCAGTACGACGTACTGACGGCTGTGGGACAGACCATCTCCCCAACTGGGATGAGAAGCGTACACACCAGTCTACTCCGGAGTATCGATGCTCTGTCTCGATAATCCAACGACCGGGGACCTGAATAAGGATGTGCTTGTAGACTACCCAGCCCCCACTAGTGTGACTGCCATCACAACGCTGGTAGACAAGCAAGATCCTAAGAGCTCTATCAATACGTACACTCACATATTAAGATAGAAAAACCAAGTAGCATACTACCATGTTTAGCAAGACTGTTATATACATGTGAATATCCCAAGCTTCCATTAAGTAATATACAAGCTAGTATGATACAGTAATGGCCTTCTAGGGCATAAACACTAACACATATCATGTACAGTAATGGTCTCTTGGGCATACATATAACTAACAATCTCCCACTTGCACTAGGGCCATCTGTAGCAGTGGTTGCAGTATCTCATACTCAACCATCCCATATAAGTCTCTCTCTGGGAAAAGGCCTTTGTGAGTGGATCCGCCGTGTTGTCCTCTGAGTCTACTCTCCTAACCTCGATCACCCTGGAGATCAACTATCTCCATGATCAGGTGATACTGCCTTGGAATATGTCTGGGTCACTGATGGGACCGGGGTTCCTGGGCTAAAGCCACACTTCCATTGTCACATAATGGTAGGAACCTAGTTAATCTCATGAACCAATATACACCCAAACTGCCTTTTTGGTGGTATCTTTGATAGCGATGTCACCAGCCTTTATCTTCTAGTTTGCCACGGTATCTAGCTTGGAACTCTTCCAACATACCGTCCCTCCACTGAGGGTAAAGACAATGCCTATGACTGACATTCAGTCAACCTTACCACCCTGGAAGCTGTCCAGTGATTCTCTCCAGGATCGATTGATACCATCTCACTATACCTAGTGAGAATCCTAATATCCATTTAGATCTATATCATGTTAGTTATATGTATGCCCTAGAGGCCATTACTGTACATACGATGTATATTGTAATGGATGTTTGGACATATATAGGGAGGACTTTCTTGCTCGACATGATAGTATGCTATCTGGTTGTACTTTATCTTAACATGTACTCTGATTGTCTCTATGTTACATGTTGACAAAGCCCTTAGGATATGTACTCGACTACTGGGACTATGATGAGATCATACTAGTGGGGCCACGGTAGTCGACGAGTACATCCTATAACTATTCCGAAGTCGAGGGTGTATCGAGACAGGGCATCGATACACCAGAGTAGACTAGCGTATATGCATCTTGACCCATATGATGGGCGATGGATGATCCCATATCCATCGGTGTTTGACATCAAGGATGGTGTACGGGTGCTCAGTAGAGACTGGGTACACTGGACGGACTCGCCGAGAACTCCCAGATGGTATTATACCTCACGTCAGATGGCAGTTCTCCGGTGACACTGGTACAGAGTAGTCTGTTGACCCGAGATCGTCATAGAGTCTTGTATGATTCCCACTGTGCTTTGATTTCCATCATACCACGTCCAAGAGGGCGTGCAAAAAGGTGGCTTTTGGGTACAGGCCCGAATCACATGGAGGCAATGAGCGATAGGAGGGGATTCGTCTCTCCCGGTATAGGGAGTTGATGTTGTGCTGTGTTCGATTGGCTATAACCGGAAATCCCTGGCCAGGGTTGCTGAGATTTACTGGTAAGTGTTATCAGTAGTTTCTCGAACTGTTATAGACCTCATATCGACACGACTTATCGAGCTACTGGGGTCTGACGTTTACCACCCCTAGGCGAGATATGCAACATATCAGACGACGAGACCGGACTGTACGGGAGTGTTACTGTTTGGATTCACAGGAGAATGTACAGGCTTGCTTGTTGATCTTCTGAGCGCTCAATACCTGGGTAGCTGTTACGTTTAGCTGACCGCTTGCAGCTTGTGGGTGTTTGATATGATCATCACCTACTGCCGGCGTATTGACGATTCTTTAGAGTCCTACACAGAGATTCCTTGGCTCAGGCAAAATGGAGTAGGAGCACATATGCGATATGTGCGGGACCGAGGATAATGCGATATGAGATACCGTATTGTATTCTCGCGATATTTGATACCAGCCGGGTCATCGGATCAAATATTGATTCGATGAATCGGTACGGATAAATATTAGTCGGTTATATGCGATATAGCCGGATTGTCGGATCAAGTGTTGATTCGATAATTTAATGTATAATAATATATATGATATATTAAATGATATTAACTAATATTAGCTCACTAAAAGATTCTTTTTCTCACTCGGGTAATACATTGATATATATGCGATATATGTTAATTGTATTATTTTATTTTGTTACGATAAATATTATATATGTGATATATAATATTGTAACATGATATGATAACTAATGCAACTTGTTTAGTGGAGTTTAAACATGATTAGGGTTTGGATTATGGTTAAGCTTTCTAGATGTTTTTAGAAGGTTTTGGTTTTGTTTTGTGAAAGATATTTGTGAGTGACTCATGCTTTAACCCAACCCAAACCCTAACCTGTCACGACCCGCAGGGTACGGAACGTGACTGGCACTTAAGTTTACGAAACGTCTAAAGACGTCCGTAAAATAAGTAAGCCAAAGCCCAGAAAACAAAACCAATTTAGCAAAAGAGTGAAGAAAACCCAAGAAATTTGAAAGCAAGTTTATCAAATAAGTCATGTAAACCCTTTTTAAAAACAATACTAATTTTCCCAAAAATTTCGGCAGAGTCTCCTTTGTAAATACTGGCCCCCAAAAATGGGTACAACAAAATATATACATGAATCCAACAAAATAGGGCATCCCCAAGCGGGAGCTAGCTCTTCGCCCTAAGGCGGTCATAAATCCCACGCAATGTAAATGGCAACAAGCATAATAATCATAAGGAAGCATGAAAAAGTAACATGTCGGCTTAAGTGAGCTCGACCCCAAAATACAGCATAAAATCCACAAACCTCACAGTCTCATCTCTAGGTCAATATACAATAATCTGGTAGAAACAGTAGATGGAGTGTCTAGATACAAAAAATATACAAGGTGGTACAAAATGATAACATAACCCACCTATGAGCAAATCTCGAGTCCAGGCAAAATAGGCAAAAGAAGCAAGCGCACCCGCCGCTACTGTACTGACGGGGCGGACCTGCAAAAGACTAGGGCACCACGGGGGTGAGTTGCCAACTCGTGAGTAATAAATAACATTTACACAGGCTATCGAATGCATGCACACAAGCATCCTAGCATCTATATACGGTGAGGAAGGACATAATGGCGAGTATGTATGCAATATGGATATACTAGCAGGTGTGTATACAACATCAGTGTACGAATATGTATGCAACATGAATATCTGAGGTCTCAATAGGTTTATATATAAAAATATTTTATCTCTTTTTTTGTTTTTGAACTCTTTTAGAATGCCAGCAAATGTCAATGAATCGACGAAAATCGGTGTCCAGCAACGACACCCCAAAAGCTGTCTCAAATCTCATAAATGATCTCTGGCCTCAGCCGTCCGGCTGACCCATCTCAAATATCAATATCTCATCATCTAGCGGCCACGGTCGGTATCCTCTGGATATCCGCCGTCCCAAACAGTCACCGGTAGGTAATCCGTCCCCTGCCAGGCTCAACGTCATCACCACATTCCTCTTGCCCCGGGGTACCTTACCGGGCCCACCATGTACCCGTGCCGGTTCCTCCACTCCTCGACACGGATTTCGAAAGCCACAGCAAACTCATGGTGGACGACACTTACATCACTAGAAAACCGCAATTTACATGTTTTAAAAATATCATAAGTTTGGAAATTTTGCGGCTTTCCCCCGAAATCCAGCAATATCATAAAATCTCAAGAAATCCTCATAAGTGCATATATCAATGATAATGAATGCGTATATATCAATAATCAAGTTGCGATGTGTGATTAATGTATTAAGCATGAACAATGAATATGATGAAGTACATGCACATGAATAGCAATCCTACGGTTTCATTTTAAGGAAATAGCACAATTTAAGTATCAATTAGTAAAAGGTTTAAATTAAAGGTTATCTAGTGTGGTGGCATGGCAATTACCAGGGTGTGTGTGTAAACATGAATAGTGCTCGTGCTGCATATAAAAACCTGGTAATGGTGCATGTGTCCTACAATTGAGTTTTCGTATATGGATATAACATATTGATCTAATTGCAGCAATTATCATGCCAGTATTATTATTCTAATGTCACAAGTGATTATCCAATTTACTATTTTCCAGTTTACTAAATCTATCGGGCGACTTGCGCCATCCAAACGATCGTCCCCCGTAGATGTTAAATCTACTCACTGGGATCCCTGGCTAGCTGTGTCCAATCACCGCCTTTCCCTTTCGCGCCGCGTCTGACGTTTCCGCGACCGAACCTGGAATTTACATCAATACCAAATATAAGGTTACATATCAAGAACGACGAAAAACCCCAACGAAACTACTAAAGTTCGCTAGCTAGGTACAACGTGCACAAAGTGCGCGGAACACACGCGAAAATCGCAAAAACTGCCAAAAAAACGCCGATTCGGGTCACCCGGCAAAACTAAAACCCGACCACCCAAAAACCGCACTCACGCATCCTAAAATTCGTAGGACAAGCCATTACAATCATCAAGATACTAAAAATAATTCATCACATAACTTTTATAAAAATCTAGTAAGCATTTCAATCCAAAATCGGTGCAAAAATCGCCGATTAGCGACAAAACGACTACAATCTAGCACAATCACCCAACCACACTACAAGCAATCTACAAACACTAATTATAACACAACAACAATGATTCCAATCCTATTTTCCATAAACAACCATTCTTGAATTCATAACTTAGCAATCTAGAAATTGCAATTTGATGCAAACATCGACAATATAGCGACAAAGTCAACACCACCCAACACCAACATCCAAACTAACCAAATAGCTAGCCAATACACTAATTTTAAACCATTAACTAAGCTTAAAAACCTAATTTTCATGAACAAAACCTTCTCTTGATTTTTGTAATTAGCAAACATAAACCAAACCATATATGAAAAACCTTAATTTAACACTAGATTTTAGCCTAATAAGCAAATTAACCACTTAGATTAAGGTTAGCAAAACACTAGATAGCAAATTAGGTTTAATCAATTAAATAATATTTTCTAAAACTTAATCAACTCACTAATCATGTTTCAAATACCATTTCCATACAAAAACCTTTTCTTGAAAATCCTAAAAAGCAATTTCACACTTCTAAATTTAACCAAATTAGCATAATTGGAAACTATATAAACAAGTTAACCATATAAATTAGTTAATTAACAACTAGATTAACTACAAAACAACTTAATTAATTATCATGGCTTCAAAACCCTAATTTAAACAAACTACTCTTTTAAACTAGATTAGAAATAAGCTAACTTTTAACACTAACCATACAATTAAAGGAATTTTTAGCAAAAGAAAGCAACTTGATGAGAATTATACCTCTTGATCAATGGATCAAGCAAGAGAATTTGCTCCAATTGATGGCCTCAACACCAAGGTCCAAGCAAGAATGGCTAAGGATAATGATAGCATAAGGATTTTTGTTTGGATTTTTGAATTAAATCATGGATTTTGATGTATTTCTTGAAGAAATTGAAGAAAAATGAAAAGAAAAGAGAGGAAGAAGAGGGTGTGCAGGAATTTCGGCCAGAATGAGGTATGGGGGAGGGTGTGGGCAAGTGGGGAAAGTCATGGTCAAGTCCACAAAAGTCAATGTATCATACATTATCCATTTTAATTAAAATAATACCATAAACTATCAAATTAACTCAAGAAAGAAACCAAGAAGAGAGAGGCCAGAAATTTCTGGTCTCACACAAGGTGGGGCTGTCCTAGGGATGAGGAAAAAGAGAGAGGGGTTTTACAAAAGAAATTTTATGCAAAAAGGCCCCGTACAACTCAAAAATTGCAAGTTTTAGCCCAAAATTCAATAATTTCGTTTCAAATCATAAAAATTTGAAAAAAATCAAAATAAATTACTAAAAATTCATGTTATCACTAGAATATAATTATCATAATTTTAGAGATTAAAATTAGCCCGGAAAAATTTGTATTTATCGCTTATTTAATGTATTTTCTTACCGGCTTAAAATAATATTAAAAAATTGAAAAATAGGGAAAAAATTTTAAATGACCAAAATTTCATAATTAACTCATTAGCTACTAAAAACAAGTAATTACCTATCCATTTTAGGTATAATTAGCCCTAAACTGCAAAATATCGAGAAAGACAGTTTTCGGAAAAATACCGAATTTTCACCGAATTTCAAGAAAACACCAAAACGACTTTTCAAGAAGCTACAATCTTCCCCACTTAAAGAAATTCGGTCCCCGAATTTAAAAATATAGCTACGCGTACCTTCGAAGAGATGGGGATATCTCTTCCTCATCTCGCCCTCGGTCTCCCAGGTAACCTCCTCGCTGCTCGGGCTACGCCAAAGGACCTTGACGGTTGGTATAATCTTCGACCTCAACTTCTTCACCTGCCGATCCAGGATGGCCACCGGCTGCTCTGCAAAAGAAAGGTCGCGCTCTAGCTCGACTGTCGGGTGCTGAATCGCATGCGAAGGGTCGTGAAGGTACTTGCGGAGCATCGAAACATGAAAAACGGGGTGAACATCGGGAAAGCTGGGAGGAAGAGCTAAACGATAAGCAACAGCGCCAACACGCTCGAGGATCTCGAAGGGACCTACGAATCTAGGGCTAAGCTTTCCCTTTCGCCCAAAATGCATCACGCCCTTCATCGGAGAGACCCTCAGAAAAAAACATGGTCGCCAACTGCGGACTCTAATCTGCGACGGCGCCTGTCTGCATACGATTTCTGCCTGCTCTGAGCCGCTCTCATCCGGTCTCGGATCAACTGTATCTTCGCTGTCGTCTCCTCAACAAGCTGCGGCCCCAAAATGCTGCTCTCGCTGAGCTCTGTCCAACAGACGGGTGATCTGCATCTCCTCCCATACAATGCCTCGAAAGGTGCCATCTGAATAGTATCCTGGAAGCTGTTGTTGTAGGAGAAATCCACTAGAGGTAAATGACGATCCCAGCTACCACCAAAGTCTAAAACGCACGCTCTGAGCATATCCTCGAGAGTCTGAATGGTTCGCTCTGACTGTCCGTCTGTCTGCGGATGAAACGCTGTGCTGAAGCTCAAACGAGTGCCCAAAGCCTCCTGAAGTCTCTGCCAAAGTCGGTTGGTGAACTGAGTGCCTCGATCTGAAACGATACAAGTCGGTACGCCATGTAGTCGCACGATCTCGTCAATATAGAGCTGAGCATACTGAGCGAAGCTGAAAGTCGTCTTCACTGGAAGGAAGTGAGCCGCTTTTGTCAATCTATCCACGATCACCCAGATGGAGTCGTACCCTCGACTGGTCCTGGGTAGACCCACAACGAAGTCCATCGAAATCTGCTCCCATTTCTACTCTGGAATGGGTAACGGCTGTAGCTCTCCTGCGGGCCTCTGGTGCTCGGCCTTGACTTGCTGACAAGTCAGGCATCTCGAAACGAACTCCGCAATGTCCCTCTTCATCCCGTCCCACCAGTAGGTCTCTCTCATATCATGGTACATCATGGTGGAACCGGGGTGGACACTATACACTGATCGGTGTGCCTCCTCGAGAATGTCGCGCCGTAATCCATCAGCATCTGGTACGCACAGTCCAGATCCATATCGTAAAATCCCCTGATCGTCAACCACGAACTCGGAAAATCTGCCCTGTCCCATCTGTGCCATGATCTCTGAGCAACGGTCGTCACTGCGCTGTGCCTCATATACGGTCAAGCAACTGTGGGCGTGCACGAACATGCGCGAGCTGTCCCCCTGTCTGAGTGAACTCGAACTCAACTCGGCTGTCGCATAACATCTGCCAATCTGCTGACGACTGCCTCTGCACTGCGCGCAAAAAGGATAGACTACCCCCGGGCCTCCTACTCAACGCATCTGCCACCACATTCGCCTTGCCTGGGTGATATAAGATCTCGCAGTCGTAGTCTTTCACCAACTCCATCCAACGACGCTGTCTGAGGTTCAGGTCTCGCTGCTGAAATATGTACTTTAAGCTCTTGTGATCGGTGAATATCTGACACGACTCGCCGTATAGGTAATGTCGCCAAATCTTCAGTGCAAAGACCACTGCAGCCATCTCCAAATCATGAGTGGGGTAGTTCTGTTCATGCTTCTTCAACTGCCGAGAAGCATAAGCGATCACCCGGCCATGCTGCATCAAAACGCATCCTAATCCCACTCGCGAAGCATCACAGTAGACAATAAATCCGCCTGATCCCGAAGGCAAAGATAATACCGGCGCCGTAGTCAAACGAGTCCGTAGCTGCTGAAAACTGCGCTCGCACTCCTCTGTCCAGACGAAAGGAACTCCCTTCCGGGTCAAACTGGTCAACGGTGCAGCTATACGGGAGAAGTCCTGAACAAAACGCCTGTAGTAGCCCGCCAGGCCTAGAAAACTACGGATCTCAGTAACCGATGTAGGTCGGGGCCACTGCTGAACAGCCTCAATCTTCTTCGGGTCCACACAAATGCCGTCTCTCGTAACCACGTGACCCAAGAATCCGACGCTGTCTAGCCAGAACGCACACTTGGAGAACTTCGCGAACAGCTGATGCTCCCTCAGAGTCTGTAACGTAATCCGCAAGTTCTGCTCGTGCTCCTCTCTGCTCCGGGAGTACACCAAGATATCGTCGATAAACACGATGATGAACAAGTCAAGATACGGCCTGAATGTACGGTTCATCAAATCCATAAATGCTGCTGGGGCGTTGGTGAGTCCGAACGACATCACCAAAAACTCGTAGTGGCCATAGCGTGTACGAAAAGCTGTCCTCGGTATATCCTCCTGTCGAACTCGCAGCTGATGGTATCCTGATCGCAAGTCGATCCTCGAAAAATACCCCGCACACTGAAGCTGGTGGAAAAAATCATCAATGCGCGGCAACGGATATCTGTTCCGAACGGTAACTTTGTTCAGCTGGCGGTAGTCGATACATAAGCGCAAACTTCCATCCTTCTTCTTGACAAACAGGACCGGAGCACCCCACGGAGAAACACTGGGTCGAATAAGCCCCTTATCCAACAAATCCTGCAACTGATCCTTCAGCTCTCGAAGCTCTGCCGGGGCCATCCGATAAGGCGGTATAGAAATAGGCCCCGAACCGGGAATCAAATCAATGCAGAACTCAACATCGCGCTCAGGCGGTAGCCCAGGTAGCTCATCAGGGAAAACATCAGGGAACTCACAAACTACCGGGACCCGGTCCAACGGAACCTCTGCAGCTCGAGTAACACAAACAAACGCTAAGAATCCCTGACATCCCTTCCGCAAGAGCTGACCAGCGCGAAGAGACGAAATTAAACTGGGAAGGGTGACACTGCGGTCTCCCCGAATAACAAGGACTGGCTCTCCCGGAAAGCTAAATCTGACTGCCTTCTCACGGCAGTCCACCGAAGCATAACAAGTGGCTAGCCAATCCATGCCCAGAAGCACATCAAAGTCCAACATATCGAGGAGTATCAAATCAACTGATGAATCCCTCTCCCCGATACGAACGGAACACAAACGAAATACAAACCGAGCGACAAACGACTCGCCTACCGGAGTAACAACAACAAGCGGCTGATCCAACAACGACGACTCACGGCCCAACATCGGTGCAAAGTGTGTAGATACGTACGAATGTGTGGAACCTGGGTCGAATAATACCCGTGCGTCGAAAGAACAAACTGGCAAAGTACCTGTCACAACGGCATTGGATGCCTGCGCATCCTGCGGTGTCAAAGCAAAAACTCGGGCCTATCCTCCACCGATAGCGGGCTGACCTCGACCTCGGCCTCTGCCTCCTCGTCCTCTCTGAACAGGACCGCCGCGTCCACGGCCTCTCGGTGCACCTAACTGGCGTGGAGCATCGCCTGGGGTAGGAAGTAAGGCTCTCTGAGGAGGGGGTGGTGATGGTGGTAGGGTCACGTGCGGAACTGTCGCTGCTCCCTGTCGTCTCACCGGACAGTCTCTGATACGATGATGCAGGCTACCACACCAAAAACATCCTAACCATGGCTGCTGACCATATGGGTGAAGGCGATATAACTGGCCCCTAAAGAATCCACCACGGCCTCTGCGAACCCTCCTAGGTGCTAACATATCAGTGCGAATCCGACTCGGTCTCGAAACGACTGCAGGGGGAGTAATATCCGATCTCTGTGCTCGATTGACCTCTACTAACGATTCCACCATCTGTCGTAACTCCTGCATGCCTCCCATCATCTGTCGCAACTCCTCCATACCGGTCTCGAGCCTATCCATACGGCCTGGGGAAGGTGGATCGGTCTGTCCCTGCGGCGTAGGCATACCACCCTGCTCAGTCCTAGTCTCGGACGAGCCAGCTCGAATCTCGTCTCTAGCGGCAGCCCTTTGTGCCCTCGTAGCCTTCGGCGGCATAGTGGCTGTTACCGGAAAACGGATAGTAAGGACAGTGCGATAGGATCATAGGATACACGGAATTGAAGAAGGAAATTTCCAAGCAAGTATCCTAAAGTCACTTAGGCGGAGTACCGTATCGTAAGTATGCCGCGGACATACGCACGCTACGTCACCCTGCTTAAGTCACTTACTCCATCTACCAAGGGTCATCCTACACTCGCAAAGGTAAAACCTATCGCTCTGATACCAACTTTGTCACGACCCGCAGGGTACGGAACGTGACTGGCACTTAAGTTTACGAAACGTCTAAAGACGTCCGTAAAATAAGTAAGCCAAAGCCCAGAAAACAAAACCAATTAAGCAAAAGAGTGAAGAAAACCCAAGAAATTTGAAAGCAAGTTTATCAAATAAGTCATGTAAACCCTTTTTAAAAACAATACTAATTTTCCCAAAAATTTCGGCAGAGTCTCCTTTGTAAATACTGGCCCCCAAAAATGGGTACAACAAAATATATACATGAATCCAACAAAATAGGGCATCCCCAAGCGGGAGCTAGCTCTTCGCCCTAAGGCGGTCATAAATCCCACGCAATGTAAATGGCAACAAGCATAATAATCATAAGGAAGCATGAAAAAGTAACATGTCGGCTTAAGTGAGCTCGACCCCAAAATACAGCATAAAATCCACAAACCTCACAGTCTCATCTCTAGGTCAATATACAATAATCTGGTAGAAACAGTAGATGGAGTGTCTAGATACAAAAAATATACAAGGTGGTACAAAATGATAACATAACCCACCTATGAGCAAATCTCGAGTCCAGGCAAAATAGGCAAAAGAAGCAAGCGCACCCGCCGCTACTGTACTGACGGGGCGGACCTGCAAAAGACTAGGGCACCACGGGGGTGAGTTGCCAACTCGTGAGTAATAAATAACATTTACACAGGCTATCGAATGCATGCACACAAGCATCCTAGCATCTATATACGGTGAGGAAGGACATAATGGCGAGTATGTATGCAATATGGATATACTAGCAGGTGTGTATACAACATCAGTGTACGAATATGTATGCAACATGAATATCTGAAGTCTCAATAGGTTTATATATAAAAATATTTTATCTCTTTTTTTGTTTTTGAACTCTTTTAGAATGCCAGCAAATGTCAATGAATCGACGAAAATCGGTGTCCAGCAACGACACCCCAAAAGCTGTCTCAAATCTCATAAATGATCTCTGGCCTCAGCCGTCCGGCTGACCCATCTCAAATATCAATATCTCATCATCTAGCGGCCACGGTCGGTATCCTCTGGATATCCGCCGTCCCAAACAGTCACCGGTAGGTAATCCGTCCCCTGCCAGGCTCAACGTCATCACCACATTCCTCTTGCCCCGGGGTACCTTACCGGGCCCACCATGTACCCGTGCCGGTTCCTCCACTCCTCGACACGGATTTCGAAAGCCACAGCAAACTCATGGTGGACGACACTTACATCACTAGAAAACCGCAATTTACATGTTTTAAAAATATCATAAGTTTGGAAATTTTGCGGCTTTCCCCCGAAATCCAGCAATATCATAAAATCTCAAGAAATCCTCATAAGTGCATATATCAATGATAATGAATGCGTATATATCAATAATCAAGTTGCGATGTGTGATTAATGTATTAAGCATGAACAATGAATATGATGAAGTACATGCACATGAATAGCAATCCTACGGTTTCATTTTAAGGAAATAGCACAATTTAAGTATCAATTAGTAAAAGGTTTAAATTAAAGGTTATCTAGTATGGTGGCATGGCAATTACCAGGGTGTGTGTGTAAACATGAATAGTGCTCGTGCTGCATATAAAAACCTGGTAATGGTGCATGTGTCCTACAATTGAGTTTTCGTATATGGATATAACATATTGATCTAATTGCAGCAATTATCATGCCAGTATTATTATTCTAATGTCACAAGTGATTATCCAATTTACTATTTTCCAGTTTACTAAATCTATCGGGCGACTTGCGCCATCCAAACGATCGTCCCCCGTAGATGTTAAATCTACTCACTGGGATCCCTGGCTAGCTGTGTCCAATCACCGCCTTTCCCTTTCGCGCCGCGTCTGACGTCTCCGCGACCGAACCTGGAATTTACATCAATACCAAATATAAGGTTACATATCAAGAACGACGAAAAACCCCAACGAAACTACTAAAGTTCGCTAGCTAGGTACAACGTGCACAAAGTGCGCGGAACACACGCGAAAATCGCAAAAACTGCCAAAAAACGCCGATTCGGGTCACCCGGCAAAACTAAAACCCGACCACCCAAAAACCGCACTCACGCATCCTAAAATTCGTAGGACAAGCCATTACAATCATCAAGATACTAAAAATAATTCATCACATAACTTTTATAAAAATCTAGTAAGCATTTCAATCCAAAATCGGTGCAAAAATCGCCGATTAGCGACAAAACGACTACAATCTAGCACAATCACCCAACCACACTACAAGCAATCTACAAACACTAATTATAACACAACAACAATGATTCCAATCCTATTTTCCATAAACAACCATTCTTGAATTCATAACTTAGCAATCTAGAAATTGCAATTTGATGCAAACATCGACAATATAGCGACAAAGTCAACACCACCCAACACCAACATCCAAACTAACCAAATAGCTAGCCAATACACTAATTTTAAACCATTAACTAAGCTTAAAAACCTAATTTTCATGAACAAAACCTTCTCTTGATTTTTGTAATTAGCAAACATAAACCAAACCATATATGAAAAACCTTAATTTAACACTAGATTTTAGCCTAATAAGCAAATTAACCATTTAGATTAAGGTTAGCATAACACTAGATAGCAAATTAGGTTTAATCAATTAAATAATATTTTCTAAAACTTAATCAACTCACTAATCATGTTTCAAATACCATTTCCATACAAAAACCTTTTCTTGAAAATCCTAAAAAGCAATTTCACACTTCTAAATTTAACCAAATTAGCATAATTGGAAACTATATAAACAAGTTAACCATATAAATTAGTTAATTAACAACTAGATTAACTACAAAACAACTTAATTAATTATCATGGCTTCAAAACCCTAATTTAAACAAACTACTCTTTTAAACTAGATTAGAAATAAGCTAACTTTTAACACTAACCATACAATTAAAGGAATTTTTAGCAAAAGAAAGCAACTTGATGAGAATTATACCTCTTGATCAATGGATCAAGCAAGAGAATTTGCTCCAATTGATGGCCTCAACACCAAGGTCCAAGCAAGAATGGCTAAGGATAATGATAGCATAAGGATTTTTGTTTGGATTTTTGAATTAAATCATGGATTTTGATGTATTTCTTGAAGAAATTGAAGAAAAATGAAAAGAAAAGAGAGGAAGAAGAGGGTGTGCAGGAATTTCGGCCAGAATGAGGTATGGGGGAGGGTGTGGGCAAGTGGGGAAAGTCATGGTCAAGTCCACAAAAGTCAATGTATCATACATTATCCATTTTAATTAAAATAATACCATAAACTATCAAATTAACTCAAGAAAGAAACCAAGAAGAGAGAGGCCAGAAATTTCTGGTCTCACACAAGGTGGGGCTGTCCTAGGGATGAGGAAAAAGAGAGAGGGGTTTTACAAAAGAAATTTTATGCAAAAAGGCCCCGTACAACTCAAAAATTGCAAGTTTTAGCCCAAAATTCAATAATTTCGTTTCAAATCATAAAAATTTGAAAAAAATCAAAATAAATTACTAAAAATTCATGTTATCACTAGAATATAATTATCATAATTTTAGAGATTAAAATTAGCCCGGAAAAATTTGTATTTATCGCTTATTTAATGTATTTTCTTACCGGCTTAAAATAATATTAAAAAATTGAAAAATAGGGAAAAAATTTTAAATGACCAAAATTTCATAATTAACTCATTAGCTACTAAAAACAAGTAATTACCTATCCATTTTAGGTATAATTAGCCCTAAACTGCAAAATATCGAGAAAGACAGTTTTCGGAAAAATACCGAATTTTCACCGAATTTCAAGAAAACACCAAAACGACTTTTCAAGAAGCTACATAACCCTAGTTAATTCTCTACATGGGTTTAGTCAACCATGGTTGCATTATTCATCATATTATTCTTTTTCTATTCATCACAAAAAAAAATTCAATGATTATTCATCTTCTTCTTCCTTCATTCTTTCATGAAAAAGCTTTCTAGTGTTTCTTCAAGTGATGAATAAATGTGAGAAAAAGATAAATAAAGAGAGCAAAAATCCTACTTCATCATCCTCATCTTCCCTTGCCATTTAGATGAGGGTGTTCACATCATTTAATGAGTGTTAGCTTGTGTTAATGGAACTTCAAGGTAGATCATCTTAGTATCGACGATCGGAAGCAAAGGTTGCATCTTTCTCTTCGTGGAACCTCTCGAGAGTCCGGAACCCGATGATCGCAGCGATGGACCACAACACGGAGCATATGAAGTGAAGGACCGGATCTACAAAGGTTGTAATCCCTCTCACTTAGTGTTAAAGTTGTTAACATGCTAGTTTTCGCCTAATCTCTAGTTTAAAGATCCGTATTCGAGTTGTTCGGCACGGCTAAATTTTTAATCGGGCATGGTTGATGCCTCGTAGACCCTTGTGCGCGTGCTTAGCAACCCTACAGTGGTATCAGAGCCAATCTAGAGCTTTAGGCGAAGTCTAGACGAAATTTAAAGTCCGATCGAACGCCGAAACCCCGACACGGAACCCTCTCTGTACATTTTTCAAAACGTTGATATTTTCTGAATTAAAAATGCTCAGAAAAGCAAGCAGGAAAAACTAAGAATTACTGTGAAGTACGGACTTCTAATTCCAAAATTGGAGCGCGGAACAGCGGCCAAACCATGGGTTTTGCGGCGGTTCCGCGGCCAAAATTTGGTCTTAGTCCCTGAAATTTCATGTAATTATTTTTAGGCCCTTTCTTGTTAAGTTTTTCTGGGAATATTTTAATTCCACTCAAGTGTTGAGTTTTCAAGGGTTGTATTGGGGAATCGTTGATTCGATCGGATGTTTTAACTTTGTTTAGTTGTTCCGGATAATTTTTAGAAACTGTTAAAAAGTTCGAACGGATATCAATAACTCACTTTTTCCCCTGTCGGAAAATTTTTCAAAAGTTGGATTTTTTCTCGAGTTCAAGAACGTTCTAAGTCGTGCAAGTAACGCGGTGGACCCTCTAGAAGACAACAAACCTTAACTCGATTATGTGACCGTCTTGAACTACCTTTTGAACCTTAGGGTTTGGGGCAGTACGGCGTGCCACATGTGAGGCGTTGGCTTGACCCTTCTACGGCTGGACCATTGGTACTGTGGCATGTGATGGATGTTTTAAAACTAATTTCAAGTGTTGAGATATATTGGGAAAATCTTGGGTGTTTGATTATTCGATCGGAAAGTTTAACTTTGTCTATTTATCTGGAATGTGATACAATATTTGGAATCCACTGGTAGTTATAAGATAACTAATTTGAATATTATAAATCTAGCAGTTCAGTCTCAAATGATCGGTTGCCACGGAATTTTGATGTGATCAAAAGTCCGTCGCAATCACGTAGTGTACGCGGATACTCGCCGGGTAAACTTAATAGACAGCTACGCCACATAGTCCTGACCAAGTGACTGTAGGAGAACCCCGTCGCCGAAAGCATCCGTTCGGGTGCTCGCGGCAGCGGTGTTCCGCCTTAGTGCACTTCGTCTACGGCATCTGGAGGTGCGGCCGTCTACTAAAGTTTGCGACGAGCATTCGATCAGAATGTCGGGAATCTTGTTGAATTGCCCGACTTGATATTGAAAAGAGTTTTCGATAATGAGACTAAAATGCGGGGTTTATAATTGTTAGGCATGAGATGTCTAAGGAATTCATCTGGTTAGGCATGCGATGTCTAAGGAGGTTGCGGATTCCAACTGTTGTAGTTTTACACTTTCTTTTCTGTGACCGTAAGCGTAGTATGTGGTGTATCGCCGGCTTCGTTGCTATACATCAACGACAATCGGGATACGCATACTTGCTTACGTTGATGATATGAGATATTATATGTTGCTGTGATATGTTATATTGGATCGTCGCATTTTGAATAGCCGGGGGTTTTATATGAGATGAGAGTTTTTTTCTTTTTCATTCATGTAAAATTCATTTGTATGTAATATTCTTTTATTGGGGCACTTCCAGGTAGCGGAAGATGTCACCGTTGTATATTATTTACTTTTCCGCATTAGGTAGACCCAAGGAGGGGAGCACAAGTAACCGGGTTCTAGGGTCCAGTGGGAGACCATCTCGAAGAGTCGGGACCGGGTCTCCTAACCCTAGAATTGGCAGTGTTACTTGCCGCTCTCGTAGGGGTCTAGGGATGTGGGTTTAGCTATTCATCGCGACCGTGGAATCCGTGTTTTATACAGGCTCGTATTGAAAACACGGACGTCCTAGTATATCCAATATTTCATATATGTTCTTCTGCTGCAATGTTCTGTGATGAGATCATATTACTGCCTGAGATGATTGTTTATATTATATATATGAGATATATGTTATATTGCAGATTTCGTTTCAAAAGAGATGCTTGTGAAGCATAATAAAATAGGACTTCATTAATGAGATTAATGGAATAAATGAAACCTAAGATGTTGTAGAAACTTGTTTAAAAACTGGTAGCTCTAGTTCTTGCTTTGCATAGCGGTGTTCCTTGTAGAACATCCAGCACCTTATTCGATAAGGAAAGGACCGAGATCCCTTCACCGGGAGTGACTCCTTTAGCAATAACTGGCAGATGCTACAAACTCGGTTTGTCTTTTGATTGCTTCTATAGTTTCTGCTTTGCACAGTGATATATATGATATATCCCGCACCTCATTCGACGAGAAAAGGGCCGACGATCCCTTCACCGGGAGTGACCCCTTTAGCAAAACTAGAAAAGCCTCAAAAACATTCCATTTAAAATCACTCGATTCTACAACGATATCAAGTTCATTACGCAAAGGGTTTTCTGAAAAACCCGTCGTAGCCCTCCGTCATTTCAGATAAGTAATAGTTAGTATTCGTTCTGCGTTTGTTGACCTTGTCAAGGCGTAGTGTGCGGTAGCTGATTACTGCTTATCTGTATAAGCATATGATGCGATTGGATTAGGGTAGTCGTGCGACTTTGTTGACCTTGTCAAGGGTCGTGCGGGTGGGTTTAATTCAATCAGGAAATGACGGGTTGAACTTGACTTGCGGTCTATGGTTTGTTGACCTTGTCAAGGTCATAGATCGCTTGGGGCAAAATATTATTGGGAATTTCAAGTGTTGAAATTTGCAATGAGATTGCATACCTTCTATGAGATAGTTTGATTCCGATACCCGCTGCGAGTAAGAGTTACTCCTGGGAGAGTTTTACACATTACAATTAGCCGACCAAGTAGGTGTCTAGAAAGGTGTTAACGGGGTTACGCCCCTGGGAAAACGAGGTTTACTTTAATTAGGTTCGTGCGAAAGCACGGGGGACCTCCCTCAAAGTACCGACACTGGCCTGGCTGAAAGATTGGCGAACTTGTAGCGTGTAATTAATCCCGGCTAGTCTTTCCTTTTAGGGTTTGAAGGAAGATTTGATTAAAACAGTGGGAGACATCCTGATTAGATATATTAGATAACCAATCTAATCTTGCAAGTGTATACGCTGAGTGTTTTCTTTTCTCTCTCTCCAGGTAGCGACCATATCACGCCTTAATCAAGATAATAATACGGATATATTGACCGAACCCGCTTGTTATACTGAGCTGGGGAACGTTGGTCCCACTCCAACTTATAATTGTTATAAGACAGAGCAGAAAATTGGGGAATACCTGTAACACCCGAGCCCAATAATGCTAGGTATATTACTAGTTGAGGGTTGTGGTTTGCTCATTTCCAATTTTCCTGATTTTCTGGTGTTTATTGCTAAATTTTACCCGGTTAAGTCATTTTGGCACATAACAAATTTTAACTCCTAAATTGAAATTTAAGATGTCCATGTTGGCCTACTCGTCGCCACTAGTCGCGTGGTAGCGTCCGCGTGTCGAGATTCCGTTCCGTTTGGTTAAACAGGCAAGTTTGGACGACTACGCGCGCGTGCAAGTGTCCGACTTGGGGGCATGCATTTTAATCATTAAACACCTCCTTTCAAAATTTGGAACCCGCTTAAAATCCTATAATTTGAATTGGGAACATTTGGGCGCAACCCGGGCGCGATTTGGAAATGTTTCATTTCGCGCCAAAAAGGGCCCGTTTCAATTTATATATATAACTAAAATATATCTACGAATATATTTTCCCAACTGTTAATTCCTCAAATCCTCATTCTAATATTTTTCCCCACCTCGTGATCAGCCAATCACGAGGGCTGATTTTGAGCGTGGGCCCCACCTATCCCATTCCCTATCTCTCTCTCTCTCCTCCCTCAATCTCTCTCAATCTCTCTCAAATCTCTCTCTCTCTCTATCCCATCAGCCTCTCTCTCTCTTCCCTATATTTTTCACCATGCACAGCCGCCTCCTATTTTTTCCCCATCGACCACGTGAAACCGACGCAAACCCTAACCCTAGCCCTCGCGATCCCGTCGCCGACTCCCTCGCGACCTCGCCGTCGCCGCCCTCACCACCACGACCTCCACCACACCCACCTACCCTCTTTTCCCCGTGCTCCCGCTCCTTCCCGCCTGCAACCCATTCCCGACCTCGCCTCCACCCGCGCAAACCTCGCCGTCGACGCGACTTCCCGTCGCCGACGACCACCGCGACACCCTTTCACCCTACTCGTCGAGACCTCGTCGTCGTTCCCTCCTCCCCTCGCCGGAATAGCAAACCCGAGCCTTCACCCTTCGCCTGCACATCCCCTGTTCGCCGGAGAAGCGCGCCGGCGACCTCGTCGACGCCACCTCCGACCACCTCCCTGTTCCCTCGACCACCAGAACCGACCCCCTCTCTCCTCCACTCGTCGCACCCCTCTCCAGCAAGCCCAACGGCTGTTCCAGCCTTCGCAGCCACCGTCGCGGCCTCGCCGGCGTTCCAGTGCCGTCGAACCCGCCGTGGTCCCCCCCTGGTGTCTCCCTGTAAGTTTTCTTTCTTCCTTGGTGCAGATCATCCCCCTGCTGGTCCGTATTTTTGGATGTGTGGGTTTTGTCGCTAATTCCGTTACTTTTGCCATTTTGCCGGAACCCGACAGTGCCGTCTGACGAACCCGACGCTCCAGCGAAGCCCCCTGGTCCGTGTGATCCCGTTGACCTCTGTTGGGACTCGATCCGTGGCCCGTGCTTCCTTATCGCTGTTTCTGCCGACATCGCATCTGTGTTTCGGTTTGCGGAACCGTCGAGGCAAGTATCTGAATACTTGCTTAACATGCTACAACTTAATCATCATATTATAACCACACAACTAATATAATATCGATACCTGTTATAACTTAGAATTGCTAGCCACGATTATCCGTAACTTTAAATCAATGAAATCATTGCTCGCTTTAACCGGCCTGCTATTAAGTCATACTTAACTAATCAAACCAAGTAGATCATCCCCAATTCATTTGTTAAAATCACTCATGAGACAATTATTGTGCTTGGTTAAAATTCATGTAACTCCATTACGTATATTATCGATATTGTTCGTCTTGTGGCTATTGCACCTCGAAGGTGCGTGAACCGGATTAATATGAGAGTACAAACATCACTGTGTTCACATAGAATAATATTTGTTATTTACTGTTTCCTGCTACTGTTCATTATTTGTTACCATACCTGTTATCATTGTATACCTGATTGCATTACATATTGACCGATCTTGATACACCTGACACATGTACTGATACACCGGACACAACACCCTGTACATATCGACTCTACCTGTTGAAAGTAACCTGACCTGTTACCTGATCTCATGCCTAATGCCGACAGACCTAACCGTTCCTGCTGTCGATCCAGACAGACCTACCTTTACTTGACTTGTGTTGGCATTAGTCCTCGACTACTGAATACCTGACTTGACATACATAGCTTGGGGGTATGGGGAAATCAAAGGTGAAACAGACTTGTAACTCAACAGTTCGATACATTGTTCTGATCAGTCTTACGGGCTTGGCCAGCTCCGGAGTGTTGATGCTGACATCACTCATCTATCCTACTACCCTTTACCGCTTAGCGGCACGTCTCGGATTCAGCCCCGAGGATTATGACCGTGGTCCCGGGCACGCACGGGATACTCTTGAGTTACATCGACGATTCATCAATTGGTTTCAAAGACTATAGAGTAGAAAACCTGATAGGACAGTTTAGTCACCTTTGCACATTACCCTGCTTGTTACTTCTTATTACTGCTTTATTCATGTTCATGCTTGCATTGTTTATTACCATGTTTTGCTGTATACTTGATAACATGACGCGCTGACGTCTGGGTTTTGCATGGCCCAGATTCTGTACCTTTGTCGTCGACCGAGCAGGAGTACTTCAGCCAGCAGGCTGAACTGTGAGTTCTTTAGAGTTTAGTTTGTTTATGTCATTTCATTTCCAGACGTGAGCCCGCATTATGGGACATACTGTTATTTCATTGTATTGGATCATTAGCTTCCGCACTTATTGTTTATTGATTCTTGTTATTATGGATTTGGACATGTATTAGTTTAGTTTATTTTACTGTTCTTGATATCTATACAACCGTAATGTGACTGTGGACGGATGCGTCCTACCCACAGGTAGCATGGTTGGCTATGTCACGTGCCCAAATCTTGCGTACTCTGGGAAGCGGGGCGTGACATGGTTTTATGGTATCAAAGCCATAGGTTAATTGGGTTGATTCTTTGTAGTTGGGTATCGCACCCGATACACGAATCAGAATACCCGTGATTAGGAAACATGTCCTGCCACCTTGACCGTTTTACCGTCCTTGAATCATTCTTCCAGATCATATCGACATGCAAACTTACTTTGCATTGTCAACTCGAAAACCTAACTTCTTGTTATCTCTAGAACTTAGGCGACTTGGGTGGAGTTAAGTAATTGCGGCTATGATACCGCGGCATAGCTACAATGCAGCACTCTATTTAAGTATCTTGAAGTTCTAACCTTGATCTATACTTGAAAACTATCATCATGCTAATGTTGGGTACTTTGATTTCAGGGATATGGCCGATCAGAATTTGGAGATGGACCCAGGGCATGCGGTCTTAGCCGCCAGGCAAAGAGTAATAAGGGGATTGTTGGAGAAATTGAAGGAACAACTCGAGCTGGAACCAGCATTTGCACTGGACCCCACGTCTGTACGTAGAAGTATTCCAGTGAACAGGCGCAGCGTAGCACCGATGAAGAAAATGATTGTGGGTGATCGAAGGGGGATCGTGATCTGTAGCCACTGCCATAAACCCGGACATGTGCGAAGGGAGTGTCGTATGAGACTGGGACTCTGTTTTAGATGTGGAGCGGCAGATCACACCGTTGATGCTTGTCCGTCGAAGCCTCGCACAAAGGATGATACACAGAAGCCTCCGCAAGGACCCTTCCAAGGACAGGAACCGCCTGCTCAAGGACCACAGCAGGCTCGAGCGTTCACGTTGACAGCTGAAGAAGCTAAGGCATCGGGAGAAGTGGTTTCAGGTAATTTGCTCGTTCATGGTTTTCCCGCTTTGGCATTACTTAATTTCGGAGCATCCCACTGTTTTATGTCATCAAATTTTATAACTACACACTCGATCAACTGCACGACCCTGTCTAGTTTATGGGACATACACACTGGGAATGGGAAAATTATAGCTAGTAAGGAAGGTAGAGATTGTACAGTTGTTGTTTGCGGACGGGAGCTTTTTGCAGACTTCTTGGGGATAGATACGGGCAGTTATGAGGTTGTCTTGGGGATGGATTTTCTTGGCACTTCCCATGCCCACATTGGCTGTAGGGCAAGGAAGGTAATTTCCAGATTCCCGGACATCCTAAGTTTACTTTCATTGGAGAAAGCAATTCTGTCGGGCCAGTCGAGCTTAGGGCTAGGCCGACGAACAGCGTTCTGGCGGCTATGGTAGTGGAGAGTGATGAAGAGCCGGCAGCTGTTCGCGACTTTGTGGATGTGTTTGAAGACATTTCGGGCTTACCGCCGAGGCGAGACGTGGAGTTCACGTTTGACCATTAGTCCTGGTGCAGCGCCAGTGTCTAAAGCTGACTATCCAATGGCACCGGTGGAATTGGAAGAAGTTAAGAAACAAGTGGGTGAATTACTCGAGAAGGGATGGATTCGAAGCAGCAACTCACCTTGGGGAGCTCCAGTTCTTTTAGTGAAGAAGAAGGATCGCACTGCCGACGCTGAGACCAGAGAAACTATTCGCGAAGACGAGTAAGTGCGAATTCTGGTTGGAAGAAGTGAAGTTTCTGGGGCATGTAGTGTCGGGCGATGGAATCGCCGTTGATCCCGAGAAGATTGCAGCAGTTCGAGATTGGCCTGTTCCAAAGAATGTTGCAGAGATAAGAAGTTTTCTTGGACTCGCCGGTTACTACAGAAGATTTGTGGAGAACTTCGCTCGTTTAGCTGAGCCGTTAACCAAGCTTACGCGTAAGGAGGTACCGTTTGTTTGGACAGATGGATGTGCATTGGCCTTCGAGACGTTGAAGCAGAAGTTGATAACCGCCCCTATCCTAACCGTACCGGATGATTCAGGAGGACTGGTGATTCACAGCGACGCATCTGGAAAAGGATTGGGATGTGTTTTGATGCAGAATGGGAAAGTCGTCGCTTACGCATCGAGACAGCTGAAGACTCATGGGCAGAACTATCCGACTCACGACTTAGAGCTTGCAGCTGTGATCTTCGCCCTGAAGATTTGGAGACACTACCTTTTGGGCGAGAGAGTTGAAGTCTTTACGGATCACAAGAGTTTGAAATATGTGTTCACTCAGAAGGAGTTGAACATGAGGCAACGCAGATGGTTGGAGCTGATGGCCGACTACGACCTTGATCTTAAGTATCATCCGGGAAAAGTTAATGTCGTGCCAGATGCACTAAGTCGGTTACCAACAATTCAGTTATTGACGGCACAGAGAGAGATCATTGAGGAGTTTCGGAGATTTGACTTGGAGGTTGTGCTACCACGTGCTACAGGACAGTTGATGCAGTTGCAAGTACAATCGTCCTTAGTTGAGAAGATTAAAGCGGCGCAATCGCAGGATCCTAGACTGCAAAGGTTTCGAGAGCAGGTTGGAGCTGGACTACGAACCGATCTACTGATCCATGAAGATGGTTCGTTGAGCTATGGTAGCCGTGTATGTGTGCCAAAAGGAGATGTGCGTGAGGAGCTTATGAAGGAGGCACACAGTTCAGCTTACTCTGTGCATCCAGGAGGGACGAAGATGTACCGAGATATTCGACAGCATTTCTGGTGGGAAGGTATGAGACGGGAAATTGCTCGCTTTGTGGCTAAGTGCTTAGTGTGTCAGCAAGTCAAGGCTGAACATCAAAGGGTTGCTGGTTTGTTGCAACCACTTCCGATTCCTCAATGGAAGTGGGAACATATAACCATGGATTTCGTGACGGCTTTACCGCGGAGTCCAAAGGGCAACAATGCAGTATGGGTGATTGTCGATCGGTTGACCAAGGCAGCTCACTTTATTCCTTTTCGGGTTGGTCAATCGACAGAGACTTTGGCAGAGCGGTACATGCAGGCGATTGCCAGATTGCATGGAGTACCGGTAAGCATCGTGTCCGACCGGGACACTCGGTTCTTGTCACACTTTTGGAGGAGTTTATAAGAAAGTTTGGGGACTCGATTGAAGTTCAGCACAGCTTATCGTCCCCAGACTGATGGACAATCAGAGAGAACGATCCAGACCCTTGAAGATATGTTGATGGCCTGCATGTTGGACTTCAAAGGTTCTTGGGAAGATCATCTACACCTGGTGGAGTTTTTGTACAACAACAGCTTCCAAGCAACTATTCAGATGGCTCCGTTTGAGGCACTGTATGGTCGTAAGTGCCGTTCACCTGTTTGTTGGGATGATGTTGGTGAACGAAGGTTATTAGGACCAGATTTGGTGGTACAGACAGTCGAGAAGGTGAATACAATCAGGAAGCATATGAAGGCAGCTCAAGACAGACAGAAGAGTTGGGCCGACACGTCAAGAAGACCTCTAGAGTTCGCCGTGGGCGATTTGGTATTCCTGAAGATATCACCGACTAGAGGGGTGATTCGCTTTGGAAGTCGGGAAAGCTTAGTCCCCGATTCGTTGGACCCTTCGAGATATTGGAGCGTGTTGGAGAGGTATCGTACCGGTTGGCGTTACCATCGTCATTAGCAGGAGTTCACGATGTGTTTCATGTGTCTCAACTACGGAGGTATGTTCGTGATGAGACTCATGTCTTGGATCATTCGGAGTTGACCGTTCGGGAGGACCTGACTTTTGAGGAGCGACCAGTCGAAAACAAGGATCGAAGAGAAAGGTTCTTAAGAACAAGGTTATCCCTCTTGTGCTAGTTTCTTGGGGTAACCGATCGCATGAAGAATCCACTGGGGAGCGAGAAGACGAGATCCGACAGAATTTCCCTCACCTTTTCCAGTAGTTAGCTATCTTGTGTTCTTGGAATTTCGAGGACGAAATTCTTTTGTAGTTGGGTATGATGTAACACCCGAGCCCAATAATGCTAGGTATATTACTAGTTGAGGGTTGTGGTTTGCTCATTTCCAATTTTCCTGATTTTCTGGTGTTTATTGCTAAATTTTACCCGGTTAAGTCATTTTGGCACATAACAAATTTTAACTCCTAAATTGAAATTTAAGATGTCCATGTTGGCCTACTCGTCGCCACTAGTCGCGTGGTAGCGTCCGCGTGTCGAGATTCCGTTCCGTTTGGTTAAACAGGCAAGTTTGGACGACTACGCGCGCGTGCAAGTGTCCGACTTGGGGGCATGCATTTTAATCATTAAACACCTCCTTTCAAAATTTGGAACCCGCTTAAAATCCTATAATTTGAATTGGGAACATTTGGGCGCAATCCGGGCGCGATTTGGAAATGTTTCATTTCGCGCCAAAAAGGGCCCGTTTCAATTTATATATATAACTAAAATATATCTACGAATATATTTTCCCAACTGTTAATTCCTCAAATCCTCATTCTAATATTTTTCCCCACCTCGTGATCAGCCAATCACGAGGGCTGATTTTGAGCGTGGGCCCCACCTATCCCATTCCCTATCTCTCTCTCTCTCCTCCCTCAATCTCTCTCGAATCTCTCTCTCTCTCTCTATCCCATCAGCCTCTCTCTCTCTTCCCTATATTTTTCACCATGCACAGCCGCCTCCTATTTTTTCCCCATCGACCACGTGAAACCGACGCAAACCCTAGCCCTCGCGATCCCGTCGCCGACTCCCTCGCGACCTCGCCGTCGCCGCCCTCATCACCACGACCTCCACCACACCCACCTACCCTCTTTTCCCCGTGCTCCCGCTCCTTCCCGCCTGCAACCCATTCCCGACCTCGCCTCCACCAGCGCAAACCTCACCGTCGACGTGACTTCCCGTCGCCGACGACCACCGCGACACCCTTTCACCCTACTCGTCGAGACCTCGTCGTCGTTCCCTCCTCCCCTCGCCGGAATAGCAAACCCGAGCCTTCACCCTTCGCCTGCACATCCCCTGTTCGCCGGAGAAGCGCGCCGGCGACCTCGTCGACGCCACCTCCGACCACCTCCCTGTTCCCTCGACCACCAGAGCCGACCCCCTCTCTCCTCCACTCGTCGCACCCCTCTCCAGCAAGCCCAACGGCTGTTCCAGCCTTCGCAGCCACCGTCGCGGCCTCACCGGCGTTCCAGTGCCGTCGAACCCGCCGTGGTCCCCCCCTGGTGTCTCCCTGTAAGTTTTCTTTCTTCCTTGGTGCAGATCATCCCCCTGCTGGTCCGTATTTTTGGATGTGTGGGTTTTGTCGCTAATTCCGTTACTTTTGCCATTTTGCCGGAACCCGACCGTGCCGTCTGACGAACCCGACGCTCCAGCGAAGCCCCCTGGTCCGTGTGATCCCGTTGACCTCTGTTGGGACTCGATCCGTGGCCCGTGCTTCCTTATCGCTGTTTCTGCCGACATCGCATCCGTGTTTCGGTTTGCGGAACCGTCGAGGCAAGTATCTGAATACTTGCTTAACATGCTACAACTTAATCATCATATTATAACCACACAACTAATATAATATCGATACCTGTTATAACTTAGAATTGCTAGCCACGATTATCCGTAACTTTAAATCAATGAAATCATTGCTCGCTTTAACCGGCCTGCTATTAAGTCATACTTAACTAATCAAACCAAGTAGATCATCCCCAATTCATTTGTTAAAATCACTCATGAGACAATTATTGTGCTTGGTTAAAATTCATGTAACTCCATTACGTATATTATCGATATTGTTCGTCTTGTGGCTATTGCACCTCGAAGGTGCGTGAACCGGATTAATATGAGAGTACAAACATCACTGTGTTCATATAGAATAATATTTGTTATTTACTGTTTCCTGCTACTGTTCATTATTTGTTACCATACCTGTTATCATTGTATACCTGATTGCATTACATATTGACCGATCTTGATACACCTGACACATGTACTGATACACCGGACACAACACCCTGTACATATCGACTCTACCTGTTGAAAGTAACCTGACCTGTTACCTGATCTCATGCCTAATGCCGACAGACCTAACCGTTCCTGCTGTCGATCCAGACAGACCTACCTTTACTTGACTTGTGTTGGCATTAGTCCTCGACTACTGAATACCTGACTTGACATACATAGCTTGGGGGTATGGGGAAATCAAAGGTGAAACCGACTTGTAACTCAACAGTTCGATACATTGTTCTGATCAGTCTTACGGGCTTGGCCAGCTCCGGAGTGTTGATGCTGACATCACTCATCTATCCTACTACCCTTTACTGCTTAGCGGCACGTCTCGGATTCAGCCCCGAGGATTATGACCGTGGTCCCGGGCACGCACGGGATACTCTTGAGTTACATCGACGATTCATCAATTGGTTTCAAAGACTATAGAGTAGAAAACCTGATAGGACAGTTTAGTCACCTTTGCACATTACCCTGCTTGTTACTTCTTATTACTGCTTTATTCATGTTCATGCTTGCATTGTTTATTACCATGTTTTGCTGTATACTTGATAACATGACGCGCTGACGTCTGGGTTTTGCATGGCCCAGATTCTGTACCTTTGTCGTCGACCGAGCAGGAGTACTTTAGCCAGCAGGCTGAACTGTGAGTTCTTTAGAGTTTAGTTTGTTTATGTCATTTCATTTCCAGATGTGAACCCGCATTATGGGACATACTGTTATTTCATTGTATTGGATCATTAGCTTCCGCACTTATTGTTTATTGATTCTTGTTATTATGGATTTGGACATGTATTAGTTTAGTTTATTTTACTGTTCTTGATATCTATACAACCGTAATGTGACTGTGGACGGATGCGTCCTACCCACAGGTAGCATGGTTGGCTATGTCACGTGCCCAAATCTTGCGTACTCTGGGAAGCGGGGCATGACAATACCAGATTTCCCGTGCCGCCCAAACGAAGAAAGTGCATGTTGATGCATCATCTTCGGGTGTGTTCATTACAGAGAACTGTTTCTCAGTATCCTTTACGTCCTGGGTATGTGATACCAGATCAGGATCCCGTATATGTAATCTGTTACATGGGCTACAGATAGGTAGAGAACTGAGAACGGGTGTTAAGTTTCATGAGACAGAAAACGGTGCAAGTGTTGCAGCCAAGTCTGTTGGTCACTGTCATCCTGTATTACCAGAATACATTGATTTTGAACGAATGTTATTAGATACCGAACCTGATATACAACATCATATCAGTTTCTTTATTAGTAAAGAAGTGATATAATTTTGTATTGTTGGATAATGTTTTGAACATTTCCTATATCAAGAGTTGATCGGTTCAGGCACGTTATCTAAAAGCATTGACGTTCTAAATCAAACCATAGTTCTTAGTATACAGAACACACACGAGAGGAAGAGTTCAGAAATAAACGGATACTTCTTGAGGCATTGTAGACTAGGTCATATCAATGCGACCCGACTAGCTGAAGTTACATATAGATGCATATTTAAATTAGTTTGAATTTACATCTTGTGAAACTTGCCGGTCATGTCACAAAGATGAGATGACCACAGCTCTGTTTATTGGAAACAGAGAAAGAGTTAGTGAACTCTTGGGATTGATACATGTTGATGTATGAAAGTCCCCTGTCTACATATGCCAGGACCGGTTCTTTGTACTTCATTCCATTCTCTGATAATCTTTCAAGATTCAGACATATGTTCCTATTGAAACACAAATCCGAACCTTTTGAGATATTCACAGAATATGAGTTAGAAGTAGAGAACCGAAAAATACGGGTAAAAGTATTATGTCCTTTGATGCGATCAAGGAGGAGAATACTTGAGCACGGAATTCCTGGACTATTCTAAAGGAGAATGAGATTCTCTCTCAGCATTACTCCTCCGTATACACCATAGCACGATGGTATATCGGGGCGGAGCAAACTCACCCTATTAGATATGGTGTGCTCTATGATGAGTACTACTGAGTTTCCTATTTCCTTTTGGGTGTTATGCACTTGAGAAGCTGTATACCTATTGAATAGGGTTCAAATCAAATCAGTTGCCTACCACTTCATATGTGATATGGAAAGGGAAGAGCCCATATCTTAAGTTGGTTAAGATTTGGGGTTGTCCGGCCTATGTCTAAAAGAAAAATCCGGACAAGCTCGAGGCAAGTTCTGTTATGTAGAACTGGAAGGGTTCCAGCTATACAAACTGCAGCTGATGATTTGGTAGAACCAAAGTATTCAATAGTTTCCAACGAACCTCAGCCTATCCGCCGATCTAGTAGGGTTCCTCACCCACCTGAGAGATACTTCGGTTTCTCTATGATAGTGGGAGCGAGGATTGCATCATGAGATGATGACCCAACTAGTTTCGAGCTGGCCATCAGGAGTGGGACTCTGTAAGAATGGCTGGATGCTTAGCGATCTGAGATGGAATCCTTATACACCGACAAAGTATGGACTTTGGTTGCTTTATCTGAAGGGTTAAATCCCCATCAGGAGCGAGTATATCTTGAGAAGATTACTTGGTGTACATGGAAAAGTTGAGACTTTCAAAGCTATGCTTAAGTCCATCCAGATCCTACTTGCCACGGCTACATACCATGACTAAGATATCTGGTGGTTGGGTGTCATGACAGCTTTTCTAAATGATGTTTTAGAAAAGAGCGTCTATAAGTACACAGCCAGAGGGCTTCGTAGACAGTGGGAGCAGCGGAAACGTGTGCAAGATGTTTTATATGATAAAACATGCATCGCGGAGTTGGAACATCTGTTTTGATGTGGTAGTCAAAGAGTTTGACTTCATCAAAATGGTAGATGAACCTTGTATATACAAAAAGGTAGTAGAGAGTATGGTAGTGATCCTCGTAGAGTACGTGGATGACATACTCTTGATAGGGAAGGAGTTTCCTATGCTACGCTTGGTCAATCTCCGCTTATCATAATGATTCTCCATATAGGATCAAAGTGATACCTCCTAAATCCTGTGTTTTGGATCTATGAGATAGTTCTAATTGGATGTTAGGATACTCACTAGTTGTAGTGAGATGGTATCAATCGATCCTGGGGAGAATCACTGGAAAGGTTCCAGGGTGATAAGGACGACTGAATGTCAGTTGCAGGCATTGTCTATACCCTCAGTGGAGGGACGGTATGTTGGAAGAGTTCCAAGCTAGATACCGTGACATACTAGACGATTAAAGGCAAGATACATCGTTACCAAGGATGCTACCAAAGAGGCAGTCTGGATATATATAAGTTCATGAGATGTACTTCGTTCCTACCATTGTGTGACAATGGAGTTGTGGCTTTAGCCAAGGAACTACCGTCCCATCAGAAATCCAGATATAATTCTTAGGCAGTATCACCTGATCATGGAGATGGTTGATCTCCAGGGAGATCGAGGTTAGGAGAGTAGATACAGAGGACAACGGCGCGGATCCACTCACAAAGGCCTTTTTCCCAGTAGAGACTTTTATGGGATGGTTGAGTATGAGATACTTCAACCGCAGCTAATTGTTGGGTATGCGATACCATAACAGATGGCCCTAGTGCAAGTGGGAGATTGTTAGTTATATGTATGCCCTAGAGGCCATTACTGTACATACGATGTATATTGTAATGGATGCTTGGACATATATAGGGAGGACTTTCTTGCTCGACATGATAGTATGCTATCTGGTTGTACTTTATCTTAACATGTACTCTGATTGTCTCTATGTTACATGTTGATAAAGCCCTTAGGATATGTACTCGACTACTGGGACTATGATGAGATCATACTAGTGGGGCCACGGTAGTTGACGAGTACATCCTATAACTGTTCCTAGTCGAGGGTGTATCGAGACAGGGCATCGATACACCAGAGTAGACTAGCGTATACGCATCTTGACCCATATGATGGGCGATGGATGATCCCATATCCATCGGTGTTTGATATCAAGGATGGTGTACGGGTGCTCAGTAGAGACTGGGTACACTGGACGGACTCGCCGAGAACTCCCAGATGGTATTATACCTCACGCCAGATGGCAGTTCTCCGGTGACACTGGTACAGAGTAGTCTGTTGACCCGAGATCGTCATAGAGTCTTGTATGATTCCCACTGTGCTTTGATTTCCATCATACCACGTCCAAGAGGGCATGCAAAAAGGTGGCTTTTGGGTACAGTCCCGAATCACATGGAGGCAATGAGCGATAGGAGGGGATTCGTCTCTCCCGGTATAGGGAGTTGATGTTGTGCTGTGTTCGATTGGCTATAACCGGAAATCCCTGGCCAGGGTTGCTGAGATTTACTGGTAAGTGTTATCAGTAGTTTCTCGAACTGTTATAGACCTCATATCGACACGACTTATCGAGCTACTGGGGTCTGACGTTTACCACCCCTAGACGAGATATGCAACATATCAGACGACGAGACCGGACTGTACGGGAGTGTTACTATTTGGATTCACAGGAGAATATACAGGCTTTCTTGTTGATCTTCTGAGCACTCAATACCTGGGTAGCTGTTACGTTTAGCTGACCGCTTGCAGCTTGTGGGTGTTTGATATGATCATCACCTACTGCCGGCGTATTGACGATTCTTTAGAGTCCTACACAGAGGTTTCTTGGCTCAGGCAAAACGGAGTAGGAGCACATATGTGATATGTGCGGGACCGAGGATAATGCGATATGAGATACCGTATTGTATTCTCACGATATTTGATATCAGCCGGGTCATCGGATCAAATGTTGATTCGATGAATCGGTACGGATAAATATTAGTCGGTTATATGCGATATAGCCGGATTGTCGGATCAAGTGTTGATTCGATAATTTAATGTATAATAATATATATGATATATTAAATGACATTAACTAATATTAGCTCACTAAAAGATTCTTTTTCTCACTCGGGTAATACATTGATATATATGCGATATATGTTAATTGTATTATTTTATTTTGTTACGATAAATATTATATATGTGATATATAATATTGTAACATGATATGATAACTAATGCAACTTGTTTAGTAGAGTTTAAACATGATTAGGGTTTGGATTAGGGTTAAGCTTTCTAGATGTTTCTAGAAGGTTTTGGTTTTGTTTTGTGAAAGATATTTGTGAGTGACTCATGCTTTAACCCAACCCAAACCCTAACCCTAGTTAATTCTCTACATGGGTTTAGTCAACCATGGTTGCATTATTCATCATATTATTCTTTTTCTATTCATCACAAAAAAAAATTCAATGATTATTCATCTTCTTCTTCCTTCATTCTTTCATGAAAAAGCTTTCTAGTGTTTCTTCAAGTGATGAATAAATGTGAGAAAAAGATAAATAAAGAGAGCAAAAATCCTACTTCATCATCCTCATCTTCCCTTGCCATTTAGATGAGGGTGTTCACATCATTTCATGAGTGTTAGCTTGTGTTAACGGAACTTCAAGGTAGATCATCTTAGTATCGACGATCGGAAGCAAAGCTTGCATCTTTCTCTTCGTGGAACCTCTCGAGAGTCCGGAACCCGATGATCGCAGCGAAGGGACCACAACACGGAGCATATGAAGTGAAGGACCGGATCTACAAAGGTTGTAATCCCTCTCACTTAGTGTTAAAGTTGTTAACATGCTAGTTTTCGCCTAATCTCTAGTTTAAAGATCCGTATTCGAGTTGTTCGGCACGGCTAAATTTTTAATCGGGCATGGTTGATGCCTCGTAGACCCTTGTGCGCGTGCCTAGAAACCCTACATATCATAGATATAAAACCTAGGATTTAGGAGGTATCAGTATGATCCTATTTGGAGAATCCTTGTGATAAGCGGAGATTGACCGAGCATAGCATATGAAACTCCTTCCCTATCAAGAGTATGTTATCCACGTACTCTACGAGGTGTTGGAGATAGTGCCCTCATAGTCAATTATTGGATCGCAGGTACGTGATTGCAATGATTGCGGAGGACCTATCCCGGTAGGACAGTCTTACTCGAGATGATAGTATGCTATCTGGTTTGCCTTTATCAGTTGTGGTGACTGATTGCATGTTACACTTTGATAGAGCCCTTAGGATCTTGCTTTACTACCAACTGTATGAGGGCGATCATATACGTGAGAGTTGGGTAGTTTAGATGCATATCCTTAATTGTGGTCCCTAGTCGTGGGAGTTTCGAGACAGGGCATCGATACTCCGGAGTAGACTAGTGTGTACAGTCGAGACCCCGACGAGGGGCGGTGGCCGGTCTCACAAGCCACTGGTGTCAGTTGGATCACCTAAGATGTATACAGGTGCTCATTGGGTTATGAGTACACCGGACAGGACTCGCCGGGAATCTGCTAGTTAGTATTATATCTATCGTCAGATAGCAGTTCCCTGGTGACATGTGTACAGGTTAGTTCATCGACCTGAGGTCGTCATTTGTCTCGTGTGAGTTCCCACTGTGCTTTGATTTCTACCCTACCACGGCTCAAAGGAGTCGTGCAAACAGGTAGTTTTTGGGTACAGTCCCGAGCCATATGGAGGCACGTGAGCGGATCGGCAAGGGATTCGTCTCTCCCGGTATTGGGGGCGAGATCGTGCTGTGTCTAGGAGAGCCATTACACAAAGCCCACGGCCGTGGCAGGAGATTTACTGGTAGATACTCCAGTAGCATCTCAGGGTGTTATTGGGCTTCACTCCGACACGACTTATACTGCTATTGGGGGTCTGACGTTGCTAGCCCCCTAGGCGGATATGCGATACTCATTGACGAACGGACCGGACTGTATATACATTGTCACTGTTAGGCTCAGTAGGGTTTTCGGAGGAGTTCGCTCATCGGTCTCCCTTGAGTTCGCTCCTCGGCCACCCTTGAGGTCAGTCCGTGGGCAGCCGTTACGTATTGCTAGTACCGCTGACGGTTTGTGGTTAAACCCACTGCCAGGGTACTGACGAGTCATTAGAGTCCCCCACAGACAGTTTCCTAAGTTCGGGCGAAACGTTGTAGAGGCCGTATGGTTTTATGGCAGGGTTCGGAAAATGCACGTGCGTTTACGCACGTGTCGATTTTCGGACAGATGATACTGGTCGGCTTTGGTTTAAGCCGGATCCGAGTATTATATTGAGTAGGTATAATATCTTTGTCTCAGTTGCATTTGTATTCGGTCGTAATACAAATGCGGGTATATTTATACAGTTTCGGGGTTTTCCTGAAAGTTGTTTCAGGATCACTTTTGGAAGTTGCCAGTTTTCAGTTTTCTATCAGCCGTCTTTTAACATTCTGTTAAAGACGGATTTATCTTTTCTACTGATGAGGTGAGTCAGTGTTCTAGAATTTTCTAGATGTGGTGACTAGGCTATTTGGTGTAGGGTTTTAATTGGATGCATTAATTGATTTGATGACTATGCTTATGATTCATGCTTTGTTGTTAGGTTGTGATAAGTATGATAGGATATGGTCACCACTTGGAGATCCTACACTCACCTCCCTCCTTTGATAAATATAGCCTCCTCTCTCTCTCTCTCTCATGGACTCTCACTTGATGTTTCATTTTAGAGAGAAAAGATTATGATAGGTTTTATCGGTGTATGGAATTTCACAGTCCATTTCATTCCATCACCCGATTTCCACGGCAACTTCATTAACCGATCGTCCACGGATTTGGACGAAGTGAGACAAAGTCATCTACTCATTCTCTACATCAATCTTGGTCGTCTCTTTTAGCAAACTTGACGATCGAGTTGCCTCGAGTCAGAGGCGGGAGCCCGTTTAAAGAACCGATCATGTGGTGCCACCTCGACGAGGAGATCGGCGATCGACGAGATCGGAGCAGCCGCAACGGAGCGTGGGATGATGGTTGAAGAACGAAGGACTCGGATCGTTCGGTATAACATTCCTACACTCTTTACAGTTTGTTAGTTTAGCAATAATGGCAGATCCGGGTTAAAGTATACGATAGCACCAGTTAAAAAGTTTTTGTTCCGCATTTGGCGTCTGTAGACTGCCGGGGTGCTAGCGTAGACTTACAGTGGTATCAGAGCCTCACCATTTTGCTATACTAACTTGTGCTAACGTGTTTAAAACTTCGATCGAACCGAAAAACCAAAAACGGCAAAATCCTATATTGACAGTTTCTGTTGTTTTTAAACGGTCTCAAAAATTATTTCTGGATGTCTTAGAAATCCGTGCAGGCGATTTGAAGACCCACGACAAAATTTGGAGTCGTGAATCCTCCAAGTCGCCGCGGAAGCGCGGCCAAACCCATGGTTTGGCCGCCCTTCCGCGGCCATGTGAGGAGCACGTGCGTCCAATTTTTTCCAGTGGGTTCTCTGTACGATTTTGGGGTTTTTGGTATATAAAGTTTTGGCCCAGATTTTGTTACTGTTCACCAGTAAGCTGTGGGGCCCATCTTTTAATATTTGGTCTTTGGTCGATCGTAATTTAAACACGTTAGTTTACAGTGCTTACATTATATCTCCGACCGGGAATGTCATTTGATCGGTAAACCGCGTTTGATTGCTATAGTTCTTTTAGACGGGTTTGCGAACGTGACATTCGCGTTGATGTTCTGTGTTGTGCTGTAATGTTGCGGATTTGTCGTGGTGGATAGCAGTGTGCAATGGTAGTACAGTTTGAGTTTATTTGTACATTTGATATTGCGGGGCGAGCGTCCAACTTGTGGACTGCCGTCACTGCCTGTTGTATAATATTCTTTTTGGGGCACGACCAGGTTGCGGTCGATGTACCTATTGTACTATTTTTCATTACTGTACTAGGTTTTACCCCGAGACGGAGTGCACGGATAGCCGGGTTCTGGGGGGCAACGGGTCCGCAGCTCATGGCTTTGAGGGGCAGAGGGGCCCCACTTCAGAATTGGCAGACTATTCGCCGCACTCGTAGGGGGTACAGGTTGACCCAAGGAGGGGTGCCCAAGCTTACCGGATTCCGTGGAGTGCTGGGTGGTCCATTCACTATGCTGTAAAGGGCTGCCTCGCTTCAGGTCTTGGCGGGTAACTTGCCGCACCCATAGGGGTCTAGGTTTCATTGCACAGGCTATCCACACGACAGGGGAACGTCGAGTTTCAGCAGCGGCTCTGTGAAACTCGGGGATCCCAGATATCTGTATTGTTCTGTGATGCTTATTACTTTTCTGTAATGTTGCATATTATCACACCTGGAGCGATTATGTATATTGGTTTATATACTATTAGATGTTGTATATGTTTTACACCCGCGCTAGTCCAGTCCCCGCTCTGTCGTTAGTTAAGTAACCTAACGGGTGATGACGGGACCCAGTGACGAATGCGGATGGCATATACGTACATTTTATTTTCGTTCTTTTTGGTGTGATTGATTGATGGGACTGCGTTGATTCTGATCAATGCAAAGTAAAACAAACCTGTTTGAGTTGTTGGAACAATTTAAAAAGTGTTATTGCAAAGACGTTTCCTTTTGTTATGCATAGCGGTATTCAGTGGAATATCCTGCACCTCATTCGACGAGGCAAGGGCTGATATCCCTTCACCGGGAAAGACCCCTTGGACAGAAGTTTGCGTCAGGGTAATAACTTTACCATAGTCGATTACAAGTTGCTTTGCATCGAGGTATTCAGTGGAATATCCTGCACCTCATTCCACGAGGAAAGAGCCGAGATCCCTTTACCGGGAGTGACCTCTTTAGCAAAAGGTTTTCGCCACTATATTTTTATAAAAAGCTATCAGGTTCCTTCAGCGATATCAAGTTCACTACGTTAAAGGTTTTTCGCCAAAAACCAGTCGTAGCCCTCCGTCGTTTCTTATGGATGGTCAGTAGTATTCAAGCTATGTTTGTTGGCTTTCGTCAAGGCATAGTGTTTGGTAGCTGCTGGGTATTCATTTGTTGCATAGATAGATGAGTTGGTTTGGGACAGTCGTATTACCTTGTTGGCTTTCGTCAAGGGTATGTACGGATGGATTCAAATTAACAAGATAATGACGGGCAGAACTTGACATGTGACTTATGATTTGTTGACTTTCGCCAAGGTCATAAGAGCATGGGGCAAGAAAATGATATCGGGAGTTTCTAAAGAAACTGAAACTTGCCAAGTATGCGCATACCTTCTGGAGTATGAATAACGTGGATGCATTCCATCACGTTAACATGCGATGAGAGTTGGATCCTGATTCCCACTGATGAGTTGGTTTACTCTTCGGGTGATCCCGATTGATTCTTCTTTAGGTTTGGAGGAGAATTTGACAGGACAGTGGGAGGTTTCCGGATTAGATAAAATGATGACCATTCTGATCTAGGTTAGAGTGCACGCAGAGTGTTTCTTTTCTCTCTCTCTCTTTGGCAGCGACCTTTGACCGACCCTAGACTATGACTCAGTGACCAGGTTGACCGAACCTTCTTAAAATACTGGCTTTTGGATTGTCTAAGTTGCATAAGTCATTGCCACTCCTTCTTTTACCCTTTGTATTTCTCAGAACACCCGTATAACTACGGATATCCACTTCCATTGGATAGATCCATCGTATGGTTATATACGAACTCGAAGGGACTTCTTCGAGGATGGATCCCGGTTCAGGTTCAGGAGAAATAGAATTGGCTTATTCAGTTGTCTTTTATTATCACCTTCTCTCAGGTTGCGAGGGCTCCTTGGTTTAGGAGAGTACACCTATTACGCTTATTGGATAGTCTTATTCCAAACCATAGGCTGGTGCCGAAAGGTAGGGAATGAAGAAAACCAATTAGCCTAAGTAGGGTGTGCAGAAGGTAATATGTAAAGACAAAATAAAGGGATTAGAAAGAGGGCAAAGTAAATTGCGACTGATATCATTCACGACCAAAACCGCGTACTTCATCGCCACTCCTATTTCACTTTTAAAAGAATAAGGTATTATTCAGTTGTCTTTTATCATCACCTTCTCTCGAGATGCGAGTACTCCTTAGTTTAGGAGGGTACACCTATTATGCTTACTGGATAGTCTTCTTCCAAACCATAGGCTGGTGCCGAACGGTAGGGAAGGAAGAAAACCATTTAGCCTAACGATGGTGTACAGAAGGTAACGACTAAAGACAAATAAAAGTGATTTGGAGAGATGGCAATAAAATATACGGTTGAAGTCATGAATTGGATTATGGAAGAGGCATTGCTATGAATACCAGGATACCCCTACGAAACATTTTAATGTTTCAGTGCATTGTTAAAGAAAAACTGTTTTCCCGATTAGACACTTACTCCAAGGGTATGTATTTACCAGGTTTCATTCTCATATCTGTATGGTTTTACAGATGATGAGTGGGAGTAAGATATTGGGAATTAGGTGATCATCCTCATTATATCGGAATTCGTTGTAATTGGTGATAGTTGAGGAAATCGCCAGGGTACAGTTTTCCACCTACAACGCACAGGTTTTTGAGTTGTTTAACTCAGCGGACTTATACAGAGTATTGTATGTTGTCCAAGTGTCCTTCAGGACAAAGGGGTAGGTCCTCGTACTATGTTCTATTTACTTATAACTTCTCTAGTATTTGGACGAGTGTTTCGTAGAAATACAAGGTCTAAGTTTTGAGAAGTTGTGGGTATAAGAATAAAGTAGAGAACCAGGTATCACAAGTATCGGGATTCTTCAAAGAGATCGAAGATGTAGATTCTTGTGATTGGTATTCAGATGATAGTAATAGTTTTGAGAAACGTGTTTCTCTTTCAGGTTACTCATAATTGGATGGATTCCTAAAGTTGAGTAATGCTGATTAGCCTCTTTTCATTAAGTTGATATGCACTGGAGACAGCTGCATGGATTGAATTTGGTTCCAATTAAATAAGTGCCAAAGTTTCTGTATTGGATATAGAATGGATCGTACCTTAAAAGAAATTAAGGTATGGGGAGTTGTCCAGCTTATGCTTAAAACCAGACTCTGGATAACTCAGGGCACGTTTCTGTAATGGCTGTTTGTGGGTTGACCCTGGCTATGACGAGGGTTGATATTCTACCATTTGGAAGATCAATAGTGATATTGTTCTTGACTCGCCACAGTTTTAGTAAAATGGATATTTTTCAGAAAACAGTAGTGGGAGTATGGTAGAACTGGAAGTGATTCCAGAACCACGAACGATTACGGAAAATTTAATAGGACCTATACATTCAATCAAGTTTGACATTCCAATAGCCACTCCGCAGGTATGATAGGTAACCTCAGACACCCGAGAGGTACTTCGGTAGGCTCAAGGACGGTGACAGGGAGGTTCTTATCTACCCAGACTTGACACTACTGTTGTTCCAGGTTATGAGACCCGGTAGGAGGGTTGTCGTAGTCAGTGGGAGCAACGGAAGCATAGTGGGCAAGATGCTTATATCTATTTATAGACTTGAGCAGTTATAGCGGAGATAGATCATCTAATTTTGATATGACAGTCATGGGTTTGACTTCAATCAGAATAGGGGGTGGATCGGTTAAGAAGGTAGTAGGCTGTGATGTCATGGTATCTGGATGACATACACAGAATAGGATGTAAAATTCCTATACTACGATCGGTTGTACTGTGGTTGTCACACAGTTGTTTCTCCAGACAGGACATGGATATAATATTTGACATTCTGGTTTCTGGATCTATGGTTTTAGATCCGGATTTGGGTAGTTTCCCAATGTGAGTACTTTGACAGATATTCTAATGGTTTTTGGAATAGTTGACTCCTAGCATGGTAGTGTACCTGCAGGTGATGGAGTCACCCCTCTCTAAAGGTGTCGTATAGACTAAAGAGGAGAGGGATGTGCATGATTGGCAGATCACTTGCTTAGGCAATTGAGTCAATCATGAGATGTCAAGTACCACACCAAATGTTAGTTTTGCACTAGATGCAATAAGTTTGTATTAATCCAATCCTGGAAAAACATAAGGAAGCAGTTTTAGAACATTAGTACATGTTCTACGGATTTGATAACGGCAGCCTCTTTCGGGAGACGGTTATCATTCCAGGCTTCAAAGGTGACATGGATGACAGAGTGATTGTCAGAGTTTTAGTTTTTCCTCTGACGAGGGACAGTATTATGGACAGATGGTCCAAGGGATACTGTGGGTGGCATGGTGCCCGATACTGATTATGGTTCAGTGATCGATTCAGTCTAAGAAGTTTGGATATGGAGTTCATTTATGAACTAAGGTCCCATCAGATATCCAAACATATTCTAAGACAGGTACTACTCAATTCGGGAGATGGCTTTCTCCGCGAACTTGAGATTAAGAGAGATTCAGAAAGAAACTTCTAGGCGGATCCACTCACTGAGGCTATTTCTCGAACACAATAGTTTTACAAACGGGCTTTGTGAAACTGATTAGTAGAGGAGTTGGATGTTCGGTTTCACACGGGCTGTGAGTAGTCGACATCGCAATATTAGCCTTGAGTGCAAGTGGGAGATTGTTGGAGATAGTGCCCTCATAGTCAATTATTGGATCGCAGGTACGTGATTGCAATGATTGCGGAGGACCTATCCCGGTAGGACAGTCTTACTCGAGATGATAGTATGATATCTGGTTTGCCTTTATCAGTTGTGGTGACTGATTGCATGTTACACTTTGATAGAGCCCTTAGGATCTTGCTTTACTACCAACTGTATGAGGGCGATCATATACGTGAGAGTTGGGTAGTTTAGATGCATATCCTTAATTGTGGTCCCTAGTCGTGGGAGTTTCGAGACAGGGCATCGATACTCCGGAGTAGACTAGTGTGTACAGTCGAGACCCCGACGAGGGGCAGTGGCCGGTCTCACAAGCCACTGGTGTCAGTTGGATCACCTAAGATGTATACAGGTGCTCATTGGGTTATGAGTACACCGGACAGGACTCGCCGGGAATCTGCTAGTTAGTATTATATCTATCGTCAGATAGCAGTTCCCTGGTGACATGTGTACAGGTTAGTTCATCGACCTGAGGTCGTCATTTGTCTCGTGTGAGTTCCCACTGTTCTTTGATTTCTACCCTACCACGGCTCAAAGGAGTCGTGCAAACAGGTAGTTTTTGGGTACAGTCCCGAGCCATATGGAGGCACGTGAGCGGATCGGCAGGGGATTCGTCTCTCCCGGTATTGGGGGCGAGATCGTGCTGTGTCTAGGAGAGCCATTACACAAAGCCCACGGCCGTGGCAGGAGATTTACTGGTAGATACTCCAGTAGCATCTCAGGGTGTTATTGGGCTTCACTCCGACACGACTTATACTGCTATTGGGGGTCTGACGTTGCTAGCCCCCTAGGCGGATATGCGATACTCATTGACGAACGGACCGGACTGTATATACATTGTCACTGTTAGGCTCAGTAGGGTTTTCGGAGGAGTTCGCTCATCGGTCTCCCTTGAGTTCGCTCCTCGGCCACCCTTGAGGTCAGTCCGTGGGCAGCCGTTACGTATTGCTAGTACCGCTGACGGTTTGTGGTTAAACCCACTGCCAGGGTACTGACGAGTCATTAGAGTCCCCCACAGACAGTTTCCCAAGTTCGGGCGAAACGTTGTAGAGGCCGTATGGTTTTATGGCAGGGTTCGGAAAATGCACGTGCGTTTACGCACGTGTCGATTTTCGGACAGATGATACTGGTCGGCTTTGGTTTAAGCCGGATCCGAGTATTATATTGAGTAGGTATAATATCTTTGTCTCAGTTGCATTTGTATTCGGTCGTAATACAAATGCGGGTATATTTATACAGTTTCGGGGTTTTCCTGAAAGTTGTTTCAGGATCACTTTTGGAAGTTGCCAGTTTTCAGTTTTCTATCAGCCGTCTTTTAACATTCTGTTAAAGACGGATTTATCTTTTCTACTGATGAGGTGAGTCAGTGTTCTAGAATTTTCTAGATGTGGTGACTAGGCTATTTGGTGTAGGGTTTTAATTGGATGCATTAATTGATTTGATGACTATGCTTATGATTCATGCTTTGTTGTTAGGTTGTGATAAGTATGATAGGATATGGTCACCACTTGGAGATCCTACACTCACCTCCCTCCTTTGATAAATATAGCCTCCTCTCTCTCTCTCTCTCATGGACTCTCACTTGATGTTTCATTTTAGAGAGAAAAGATTATGATAGGTTTTATCGGTGTATGGAATTTCACAGTCCATTTCATTCCATCACCCGATTTCCACGGCAACTTCATTAACCGATCGTCCACGGATTTGGACGAAGTGAGACAAAGTCATCTACTCATTCTCTACATCAATCTTGGTCGTCTCTTTTAGCAAACTTGACGATCGAGTTGCCTCGAGTCAGAGGCGGGAGCCCGTTTAAAGAACCGATCATGTGGTGCCACCTCGACGAGGAGATCGGCGATCGACGAGATCGGAGCAGCCGCAACGGAGCGTGGGATGATGGTTGAAGAACGAAGGACTCGGATCGTTCGGTATAACATTCCTACACTCTTTACAGTTTGTTAGTTTAGCAATAATGGCAGATCCGGGTTAAAGTATACGATAGCACCAGTTAAAAAGTTTTTGTTCCGCATTTGGCGTCTGTAGACTGCCGGGGTGCTAGCGTAGACTTACACGAGGATCACCTCCTTACTCTCTACTACCTTTTTGTATGTACAAGGTTCATCTAATATTTTGATGAAGTCAAACTCTTTGACTACCACATCAAAACAGATGTTCCAACTCCGTGATGCCTGCTTTATCACACAAAGCATCTTGCACACGTTTCCGTTGCTCCCACTTTTTACGAAACCCTCTGGCTGTGTTCTTATAGACGTTCTCTTATAAATCAATATTTAGAAAAGCAGTCATGACACCCAACCACCAGATATCGCGGTTATGGTATCCAGCAATGGCAAGTAGGATCCGGATGGACTTAAGTTTAGCCACTGGAAAAGGTTTCATCATTATCCACATCTGGTCGATGACGAAAACCTTTAACAAGTCTAGCTTTGAAAGTCTCAACTTTTCCATCTACACCAAGTAATCTTCTTAAGATATACTTGCTCCTGATGGGGATTTAACACTTCAGATATAGCAACCAAAGTCCATACTTTGTTGGTGTACATGGATTCCATCTCAGATCGCTAAGCATCCAGCCATTCTTACAGAGTCCCTACTCTCGATGGCCTGTTCGAAACTAGTTGGGTCATCATCTCATGATGCAATCCTCGCTCCCACTGTCATCGAGAAACCGAAGTATCTCTCAGGCAGATGAGGAACCCTGCTAGATCGGCGGAGAGGCTGAGGTTCGTCGGGGACTATTGAATCCTTTGGTTCTGTCAAATCATCAGCTGTAGTTTGTATAGCCGGAACTCCTTCCAGTTCTACAAAACTGACCTTGCCTTGAGTTTGTCCGTATTTTTCTTTTAGACATAGGCTGGACAACCCCAAATCTTAACTTTCTTAAGAAATGGGCTCTTCCCTTTCCATATCACATATGAAGTGGTAGGCAACTGATTTGATTTGAACCCTATTCAATAGGTATGCAGCTTCTCAAGTGCATAACTCCCAAAAGGAAATAGGAAACTCAGTAGTACTCATCATAGAGCACACCATATCACATAGGGTGCTATTGCTCCGTCCCGATATACCATCATGCTATGGTGTATATGGAGGAGTAATGCTGAGAGAGAATCTCATTCTCCTTTAGAATAGTCCAGGAATTCCGTGCTCAAGTATTCTCCTCCTTGATCTCATCATTGGACATAATACTTATACCCGTTTTTGGTTTTCTACTTCTTACTTATATTCTGTGAATATCTCAAAAGGTTCAGACTTGTGTTTCAATAGGAACATATGTCCGAATCTTGAGAGATCATCAGAGAATGTAATGAAGTACAAAGAACTAGTCTTGGCATGTGTAGACATGGGACCATCATACATCATCATGTATCAATCCCAAGAGTTCACTAACTCTTTCTCTGTTTCCAGTAAACGGAGCTATGGTCATCTCATCTTTGTGACATGACTGGCAAATTTCACAAGATGTAAATTTAAACTGATTTAAATATGCATCTAAATGTAACTTAGCTAGTCGGGTTGCATTGATATGACCTAGTCTATAATGCCTTAAGAAGGATTCGTTCATTTCTGAACTCTTCCTCGTGTGTGTGTTCTGTACGTTAAAAACTGTGGTCTGATTTAGAATGTATATGCTTTTAGATAACGTGCCTGAACCGGTCAACTCTTGATATAGGAAATGTTCAAAACATTATCCAACAATACAAAATTATATCCTTCTTTAATAAAAAGAGACTGATATGATGTTGTATATCAGGTTCGGTATCCAATAACATTCGTTCAGAATCAATGTATTCTATTAATACAGGGTGATAACTATCAACAGACTTGGCTGTAACACTTGCACCGTTTCTATCTCATGAAATTTATCACCCGTTCTCAGTTTTCTACCTATCTGTAGCCCATGTAACAGATTACATTTGCGGGATCCTGATCCGGTATCTAATACCCAGGACGTAGAGGATACTGAGAAACAGTTCTTTGTAATGAACACACCCGAAGAAGATGCATCATCATGCACTTTCTTCGTTTGGGCGGCATGGGAATCCTGGTATTCCCCTATTTCCTGCTCGGTCTTATAACAATTATAAGTTGGAGCGGGACCAACGTTCCCCAGCTCAGTATAACAAGCGGGTTCGGTCAATACATCCATATTATTATCTTGATTAAGGCGTGACATGGTCGCTACCTGGAGAGAGAGAGAGAAGAAAACACTCTGCGTGCGCTCTTGCAAGATTAGATTGGTAATGTATTTTATCTAATCAGGATGGCTCCCACTGTTTTTATCAAATCTTCCTTCAAACCTTAAAAGGAAAGACTAGCCGGGATTAATTCCACTCTACAAGTTCGCCAATCTTTCAGCCAGGCCAGTGTCGGTACTTTGAGGGAGGTTCCCCGTGCTTTTGCACGGACCTAATTAAAATAAACCTCGTTTTCCCAGGGGCGTAACCCCGTTGGCACCTTTCTAGACACCTACTTGATCGGCTAATTGTAAAGTGCAAAACTCTCCCAGGAGTAACAATTACTCGCAGTAGGTATCAGGATCCAACTATCATATAGAAGGTATGCAATCTCATTGCAAATTTCAACACTTGAAACTCCCGATAATGGTTTTTACCCCTAGCACCTATGACCTTGGCTATGGTCAACAAATCATAAGCACTAGTCAAGTTCTACCCGTCATTTCGTGATTAATTAGACCCACCCACATGACCCTTGGCTAAGGTCAACAAAGTCACATGACTGTCCTAACTAATCGCATCATATGCTGTGTAGGAAGACATCACTTAGTTACCGTACACTACGCTTAGGCTATGGTCGACAAACGCAGCACGAATACTAAGTACTCTACTTCCTAAAATGACGGAGGGTTGCGGATGGTTTTTAAGAAAACCTTTAACGCTTTGAACTTGATCTCGTTGTGGAATCAAATGGTTTTAAATGGAGTGTTTTTGAGGCTTTCGCTAGTTTCGCTAAAGAGGTCACTTCCGGTGAAGGGATCTCGGCTCTTTTCTCGTCGAATGAGGTGCAGGATATTCACAATACCACTATGCAAAGCAAGAACTAGAAAAGCAATCAAAAGACAAACCGAAGGTTGTAGCATCTGCTAGTTATTGCTAAAGAGGTCACTCCCGGTGAAGGGATCTCGGCTCTTTCCTTATCGAATAAGGTGCTGGATGTTCTACAAGGAACACCGCTATGCAAAGCAACAACTAGAGCTACCTAATTTTTGAAATTCGATTCCACAACATCATTTAGGTTTATTTTCTTTCATTAATCTCATTAATGAATGTCCCATCATTTAAGTCCACCTAAACATCACAGATAAATACAACGTACGCTTATGCCATCCGCATTCGCCTCGATGTCCCATCATACACCGTTAGGTTAGGTAACTAACGGCAGAGCGGGGCAGGGCTAGCGCGGGTGTAAAACATAAGCAACGTCTATATAATATATTATATATACTATATACAATATCTTTCTGAACATATCACATGATCACATCACAGATAACGCATCAGAAAACAACATATGAAATATTGGATATACTAGGATATCTGTATTTTATTTTGAGCCTGTATAAAACACGGATTCCACGGTCGTGATGAATAGCTAATCCCACACCCCTAGACCCCTACGAGAGTGGCAAGCAACCCTACCAATTCTAGAGTTAGGAGACCCGGACTCGACTCCTCGAGATGGTCTCCCTCTGGACCCTAGAACCCGGTTACTTGTGCTCCCCGCCTTGGGTCTATCCTAATGCGGAAAAGTAAATAATATACAATGGTGACATCATCTTCAGCCCGGAAGTGCCCCAATAAAAGAATATTACATACAATGAATTTTACATGAATGAAAAAGAAAAACTCTCATCTCACATAAAACCCCCCGGCTATTCAAACACGACGATCCAATATAACATATCCAGCAACACATAACATCACATATCATCAACGTAAGTAAATATGCGTATCCCAATTGTCGTTGATGTATAGCAACGAAACCGGCGATACACCACATATTACACTTACGGTCGCAGAAAAGAAAGTGTAAAACTACAACAGTTGGAATCCGCAACCTCTTTAGACATCGCATGCCTAATCAAATGAATTCCTTAGACATCGCATGCCTAACAGTTATAAACCCCGCATTTTAGTCTCATTATCGAAAACACTTTTCAATATCTAGTCGGGCAATTCAACAAGATTCCCGACATCTTGATCGAATGCTCGTCGCAAACTTTAGTAGACGGCCGCACCCCCGTATGCCGTCGACGAAGTGCACTAAGGCGGAACACCGTTACCGCGAGCACCCGAACGGATGCTTTTGGCTACGGGGTTCTCCTACAGTCACTTGGTCGGGGCTATGGGGCGTGGCTGTCTATTAAGTTTACCCGGCGAGTATCTGCGTACCTTACGTGATTGCGACGGACTTTTGATCACATCAAAATTCCGTGGCAACCGATCATCTGAGACTAAACTGCTATGTTTATAATATTCAAATCAGTTATCTCATAACTATTTGTGGATTCTAAATATTGTATCACATTCCAGATAAATAGACAATGTTAAACTTTCCGATCGAATGATCAAACACCCAAGATTTCCCAAATAGTTCTCAACACTTGAAATAAGTTTAAAAACATACATTTCATGCCACAGTACCAACGGTCCAGCCGTAGAAGGGTCAAGCCAACGCCTCACATGTGGCAACGCTGTACTGCCCTAAACCCTAAGGTTCAAAAGACAGTTCAAGACGGTCACATAATCGAGTTAATGTTTGTTGTCTTCTAGAGGGTCCATCGTGTTACTTGCACGACTTAGAACGTTCTTAAACTACGGAAAAAAAATCCAACGCTTGGAAATTTTCCGCCAGGGGAAAAAGTGAGTTATTGATATCCGTTCGAACTTTTTAACACGTTCTAAAAATTACCCGGACAAACTAAACAAAGTTAATTTATCCGATCGAATCAACGAGTCCTTAATGCAACCCAGAAAACTCAACTCTTGAGTATAAATTAAAAATACCCAGAAACAACAGAAAATATAATAGGGAGATTACTGTGCAAAAAGGAAAGAATGACGTCATCTTATGGCCGCGAAACCGCCGCGGGAGCCATGCTCGTGCCGCGGTTCCGCGGCTCTTTGGGCGCCAAACTTTGTCGTTTTGCACAGTTTTCCATATAATTGCCTGCTGAATTTTTTAAGCATTTTTAATTCATAAAAAATCACATTTTCAGAAAATGTCCAGAGAAGGGTTCAAATTAGGATTTCGGGGTTCGATCGGACTTTAAACTTCGTCTAGATTTCGCCTAAAGCACTAGCCTGGCTCTGATACCACTGAAGGGTTCCTAGACACTGTCACAAGGTTCTACAAGGCATCAACCATGCCCGATTCAAAAAATTAGACGTGCCGAACAACCCTAACCAAGATCGTATACTAGAGATTATGCGAAAACTAGCAAGTAAACAACTTTAACACTAAGTGAAAGGGATTACAACCTTTGTAGATCCGGTCCTTCACTTCTAAATCTCCATGTTGACGTCCCTTCGCTGCGATCATCGTGATCCCGGACTCTAGCGATGGTTTTCTCGGAGAAATAAGCGGGCTAAGTCGTTGACATCGAGGCCGAAGATGATCTACGTCGAGGAGACTCAAACTCAAGCTCCATCTTCACTAGGTCAAGAACTTTGTGAAGAGAACACCCTAAACTAAATGGCAAGTAGTAGAGGATGGTGAAATAGGAAGTGGGTTCACTTTGGATTTGGATTTCTCACTCTATTTCTTCACTTGAAAATTTTCTAGCAAGCTTTTCTTCTTTTTGAAGAAGAAGAAGAAAAAAGAAAAGAATAAGAAAGAAAATGAATTGTATAAAATGAATAATCAAGTGAAGTCTATCATAATGCAACCATGGGTGAGTTTACCTTTGTAGAGACTAAACCATAGTTTGAGGTAATGGTTTGGTTAATGAAAATCTTATGCAAAACAAAATGAGTGGACTTTGTCAAAGATGCTTAAAAGCTTCATGAAGCTTCAAGCCAAGACAAAGAAAATCACCATTATGTTTTACCAAAATAAATAAAAACCCAAACCATTATCTTAAATATGCTGTAAGTCATACACACACCCAAGTTTGCATGTATCATCAATCATGATACAAACTAGTGCACAAACATATATCACATATACAACTTGTGCACGTCAAGTGAGAAAATCAATCTTAAGTGAACCAATACTAGTTAATGTAAAGTGATATATCAAATATATAATTATAAATTAAATCATTAAATCAACACTTGGTTTAATGATCCGGTCATATCGCATATAACCGACTAATATCTAGTGTATCAATATATCGAACCAACACTTGATTCGGTAACCCGGCTATATCTCATATAACCGACTGATGATACAAATCGCGAGAATAGAATACAGTATCACATACTGGTTTTATTCTCGATCCCGCACATATCTCATATGCGCTCCAATTTCGTTTCGCTTGAGCCAGGAAACCTCTGTGTAGGACTCTAAAGACTCGTCAATACGCCGGCAGTAGGTGGTGATCATATTAATCACCCACAAGCCGCAAGCGGTCTGCTAAACGTAACGGCCACCCGGGTATTGAGCAATCAGAAGATCAACGAGCAAGCTTGCTCACACTCCTGCGAATCCAATCAGTAACGCTTACCGCACAGTCCGGTCTGTTCGTCTGATATGTCGCATATCTCGCCTAGGGGTGGTAAACGTCAGACCCCAGCAGCTTAATAAGTCATGCCGATGTAAGGTCCATAACAATCATGAAACTACTGATAACACTTACCAGTAAATCAGTGCAACCCTGGCCAGGGATTTCCAGTTATGGCCAGTCGAGTATAGCGCAACATCAACCCCCAATACCGGGAGAGACGAATCCCCTCCTATCGCTCATTGCCTCCATGTGAATCGGGACTGTACCCAAAAACCACCTGTTTGCACGACTCAGTAGAGCCGTGGTCGGGTGGAAATCAAAGCACAGTGGGAGACACACAAGACTCTATGACGATCTCGGGTCAACAGACTAAGCTGTACCAGTGTCACCAGAGAACTGCCATATGACGTGAGGTATAATACCATCTGAGAGTTCTCGGCGAGTCCGTTCAGTGTACCCAGTCTCCACTGAGCACCCGCATACCATCTCTGATGTCAAACACCAATGGATATGGGATCATCCATCGCCCATCACATGGGTCGAGAAGATATACGCTAGTCTACTCTGGAATATCGATGCCCCGTCTCGATATTCCCACGACTAGGAACATTGAAAGATGTACTCATGGACTACCCAGGCCCCACTAGTATGATCTGCATCATAGTCCTGTAAGTCGAGTACACATCCTAAGGGCTTTATCAACATGTAACAGAGAGACAGTAAGTATATATGTTAAGATAAAGAGCAACCAGATAGCGTACTATCATGTCGAGCAAGAAAGTCCTACATATATGTCCCAGCATCCACTACAATATACATCTCATATACAGTAATGGCCTCTAGGGCATACATATAACTAACACGCAGTAGTCCATTATCACCATATTTTTAAGGTGAAGCTTTAGTTTGAGGACATTACGGTCCGTTGGTAGTTTAGGGATATTTCGGTTCATTGTTAGTTTAGGGACATTTCGGTCCATTGCCAGTTTAAGGACGCAGTGGTCCATTGCCAGTTTAAGGACATAGTGGTCCATTGCTAGTTTAAGCACGTAGTGGTCCATTATCATCATTTTTGAGGTGAAGCTTTTTCGAATGCCACTTAGAGTTTTGACTCAGGAAGATAGAGAGCGGACATGAGCATCGTCATCTATCATTGACATAAGTCGTGACTCGTCAAGCGTGGTATTTCTTGAGGAATCGGCCGTTTATTGGCCAAAAAGGTCTTTTGCCATGCATATCCATGAGCAAATAGGCCCCACCTTGGTAGATCTTGTCTATAATGTACGGGCCTTCATAGTTTGGCTCGAATTTCCCTTGTTTTGCACGATTGGGGATCATAGGTCTTTTGATGACTAGCACGAGTTTGCCTTGGCGGAATGTTCTCGGCCTAGTCAGATTTTTGTATGAGAGCGTCATCCTTTCCTTATAAGCTTCTAGATTTTGTTGCGCCATGAGGCGAGTTTCATCGAGGGCATCAAGCTCCTCAAGCCGAAGATGGGCATTTTCGTCATCTGTTAGCTCGTATCGAACTGCTACTCGGAGAGAAGGGAGTTCTACTTCCAAAGGAAGGACGGCTTCAGTGCCAAATACCAACACGTATGGTGTTGTATTCATAGCCATTTTGAACCTCGTTCGGTATGCCCAGATAGCTTCGTGCAGTCTCTCGTGCCAGTCCTTTTTGTTTCTGGACACCGTTTTCTTTATAATCTTGGTCAAGGCCTTGTTGAAAGCTTCAGCTAGACCATTGGCTCTGGGATTATAGACAGAGGAGTATATCCAATCTATATTATGCTGCTTTGCGAAGCGGCTGATTTTATGGCTCCTGTAGGCTGGCCCATTATCCGAGATTATTTGTCACGGAATGCCAAACCGGTAGATGACATGTGCCTTAAAGAAATGGAGAATATTCTCCGTCTTCACCTCTCTTAGTGGTATTGCTTCCGCCCACTTAGAAAAGTAGTTGGTCATTGCCAGCATGAACCGGTGTCCTTTGAATGACGTTGGTTCAATGGGACCGATTATGTCAGTTCCCCATATTTCGAATGGCCAGCTAGCTACTGTTGGGTGTAGCGGATTGTGATGTTGGTGGATGAAGTCCCCATGAATTTGGCATGAGTGACACTGCTTCGCATATTCGAGGCAGTCCTGAATCATTGTGGCCAGTAGTAACCCATTCTTTTGATTTTCAGCTTCATCTTTGGTCCGGCTTGATAAGAACCCTAGAGTCCGTCGTGGGTTTCTTGGACGACTTTCCTTGCTTCTTCTGGTCCCAGGCATCTCAGCCACAGACAGTCGAATGATAACTTATATAGAGTATCATTGACGAAAGCGAAAGATAGAGCCCGTTTCATGAGTTGATGTCTCGACGACATGTCTTTGGGTGTTCGATAGGATTTGAAATAATCTATGAAGACTTTCCTCCAATCCACGATCTTTTCTTTGTCTTTTATTTGGAGGACCACTTGTTTGGTAATTTCTTTTCCTTCAGATGGCTCAATCTAATCCTCTGAAGGTATTTCTGCTGGCGCAAGAATCCGGCGGCTTTGCATAACGATCTTTACGTCATCAAGATCTTCGTCAGCCAGCTCCTTATCAAGCTTGGCTAATGCATCCGTCTTGCTATTTTCCACATGCGGTATGCTCTCCAGGGTGTAGGAGGGGATTTGTGTCATCAGTTGCTGCACTTTTGTACCATATTTTATAAACTCTGGTTTGCACGTCTGATAGTCGCCATTTACTTGGATAACGACCAACTGGGAGTCTCCATATATGAGGAGCTTTTTGATCCCCATATCGACAGCGATCTCAAGACCTGCTATCAAAGCTTCATATTCAGCCTCGTTGTTTGTTCTTGGTTCCGTTAAGGAAAGGGCGAAACGCATTATCCCTCCTTGCGGAGTCACGAAGATGAGGCCCACCCTGGCTTTGATTATAGGGGTGTTATGCTTCCGCTTTTTCATGGAAGATGCTCCATCGAAGTAGAGTTCTCATTGGACATTATTTCTTTCCTCCTCCCTTTCGATTTTTTCGAACACGTGTTTGTGTGGCAATTAACAATTTAAGGGAGAATCGGCTGGTATCGGATGCTCAGCGAGAAAGTCGGCGATGGCCTGACCTTTCATTGCCTTGAGGGGTCGATACGTTATCGAGAATTCCATTAAGAGGAGGGCCCATTTGGCTAGCATTCCTGTTAGTATGGCTCTTGACATCAAGTATTTGAGAGGATCCACTTTTGATATGAGATGGACCTCATGTGCCAAGGCATAGTGCCTGAGCTTCGTTATCGCGAAGATCAGTGCCAGAAAATGCTTTTCGATGGGGGGGTTAGTTGTTTTCTGCCCCCAAGAGAACTAGAATCAAATAATAGAGAGCTCTCTCTTTCCCCTGGTCATTCTCCTATACCCATAACGCGCCTAGAGAACCTTCCAGGGATGTTGTGTACAGGATAGGGGGCTTTCCCTTAACCGGAGCTGTCAGTACTGGCGGGTTCTGCAGGTATTGCTTGATTTCATCTAGTGCATTTTGGCATTTGTGATCCAAAACGAACGGGGTCCCCTTCTTCATTAGATGGACTTAGAGGCGACATTTTCCGGAGAGATTGGCTATGAACCGCCGGATATACGCGAGCTTTCCTTGGAGAGACCGCAGTTATTTGAGAGTTCTTGACATGGGCATTTTCATAACATCCTTGATCTTTGATGGGTCTATTTTGATGCCTCGGTGTCGTATGATGAATCCTAGGAATTTGCCCGAGGAGACTCCAAACGCGCATTTCAGAGGATTCATATTTAGATTGTATTTCCAAAGATGCTGGAACACTATGTTCAGATATTCCCGGTGCTCCTCATACGATTTTCTTTTCACCACAAGGTCGTCAATATAGCATTCGAAAATCTCATGTATGAGGTCATCGAAGATCTTCGTCATGGCCCTCTAGTAGGTAGCGCCTGCGTTCTTCAAACCGAAGGGCATCACCTTATAGCAGAATATGCCTAGCAGAGTTCGGAAAGCAGTGTGCTTTTGGTCGTCAGGATGCATTTTTAGTTGATTATAGCCTGAAGATCCATCCATGAAGGAGAAGACCTCATAAGTGGACGTGTTATCGATCATCATCTTGGTAACAGGTACTGGGAAGTCATCGTTCGGACAAGCTTTGTTAAGGTCTCGAAAGTCTACGCAGATGCACACTGTTCCATTTTTCTTCATCTCTGGAACAATGTTGACAATCCAATCGGGATACTGAACTTCTTAGATGAAGCCGGAGTCAATTAGTTTCTTGACTTCGGCATTGATACTCATCTCGAGTTCGAGCCGCATTCTTCTTGGCGCCTGTTTGACTGGCTTGACGTCCGGCGATATAGCCAGTTTATGTACTGCTATTTCTGGATCTAGTCCCGGCATCTCGGAATAATTCCATGCGAAGCAGTCTTTATATTGCATAAGCACGTCCTTTAGTGTGGCCACCTATTTTTTAGACAACAGCTCACTGATGAACGTAGGTCTCGGCTCAATTTCCGTGCCCAAGTCAATTTCTTTAGGTTGTCCGCCGTGGTGTATATCCTGTTCTCCACCGAAACACAGAAACACGACCGCGTAGGTCCGTCTTGCCTGAATTTAGGGGCAGATGCTAATTGGTTCTATCCGTCCACCTCTCCGAAGATGCCAAGTTGATTTATGACACCATGTATCGAAGGTTTAAACGGATGCGGCCGATGTAGCAGACTTCGTCAGATTCCCCCTCATTTGAGGGTTTTTTGATTGTGGGGACGCTCTTCCCTGCAGGCGCAAGCCCCTGCAGTTAATTACGCTACCGCATCGCGGTAACCACTTTATCCTTCTCCAGATGGTCACTTCGTGTCGTGTGTGTTTGTTTTGTTTTTGGTTGCCCGTGGATTGTATACGGAGACTAATTTATGTTGTCGCCCGTAGCGCGTGGATTGCTCCAAATCCCTATCTTCTTAGATTTAGGTTTGGGGTTTGGGTTTAAGGATACGTAGTCTCATTTGAGACTAAGATCAACTTAAATGTTTGTTAAGGATACGTTAGTATAATTTTAGACTAAGATCAACTTAACAGTTTGTTAAGGACGCGTTAGTCTAATTTTAAACTAAGGTCAACTTAACCATTTGTTAAGGATACGTTAGTCTAATTTTAGACTAAGATCTACTTAACAGGATCATTTAGATCCAACAAAAGAGCATTTGGGCTCTATTGTTCTAGTTTAGGGACTTTGCGGTCAATTGCCAGTTTAAGGACATGGTGGTCCAATGTTAGTTTAAAGACATCGCGGTCGAGGTTAAGGACATCATAGTCCGTGAGTTTAAAGACCTCACAGTCAAGGTTAAGGACATCATAGTCTATGGGCTTAAGGACCCCACAGTCCAATGTTTAGTTTAAAGACATCACGGTCGAGGTTAAGGACATCATAGTCCGTGAGTTTAAAGACCTCACAGTCAAGGTTAAGGACATCATAGTCCGTGAGTTTAAGGACCCCACAGTCCAGTGTTAGTTTTAAGACATCACGGTCGAGGTTAAGGACATCATAGTCCGTGAGTTTAAAGACTTCACGGTCAAGGTTAAAGACATCATCGTCCGTGAGTTTAAAGACCTCACAGTCAAGGTTAAAGACATCATAGTCCGTGAGTTTAAAGACCTCACAGTCAAGGCTAAGGACATCATAGTCCGTGAGTTTAAAGACCTCACAGTCAAGGTTAAGGACATCATAGTCCGTGAAATGTGTGGTTGTCGGGACCCGTCACCTTTTTGAAGACGTTGAAGGATTACAACGACAAATATCAAAGGAGTGAAGAGATGTACCCTCGAACCAAAGTGGATTTGGGGATCTGTAGTCCAATTTGGTACTACGATCAATTTATTAGATTATGAGCACATATGCTCAGTTAAATCTGAATTGAGCACTTATGGCCAATTTGGGCTAAGTCCAATTAGATTAGAAATATTGGCTCTTTGTTGGACCATTAAACATTTGTCTGGGTTCAAGCCCACATTATTTAGCAATACTAAACCAGAGTTTTAAGGGCTCTGATAACATTTTGTCTTTTATTAGGCACTGACCATTCATCATGGCTCTGGAGTTTACTTTGAATGTCATGTGAAATGATCAAGTTTGGAAAACAAGGGTATATTTGAAGTTCAGTCAAAGGGGAATCCTGTCTCTGGAAAAACTTAGCCATTTTGGGCTAGGTTGGTTTTGAAATAGTGTTAACACTAGAAGGTATTTGACGATCACGTGTTCCCACGTGATGCGCTTTAAAAATAGTGTTAAACACTAAAAATGGGGTGGTCACGTAGGGTCACGTGAGGCGCCTGAGAATTGGGCCAAAACTTCTTTATTTTACCCTCAAAGCTGTAAATAAGTGTAAAACACTTAGCTTTCAGGCCATCACGTGTGAGCACGTGAGGCATCTGAAGATGGGGCCAGATTTCCTTTTACTTTGTTCTGCAAATAAGTGTTAAACACTTTTTGACTTTCTGGCCATCACATGTGGGCACGTGATAAGCATTCATGCACTGATTTGTTAAGGCATTTATTAGGGGTCACGTGGTAACACGTGAGAGCGCCCAGAGCCAATATTTCCTTTGCTTTTATGCTTTTATTCTCTTTGTTTTAGAGGTCACGTGGGAGCACGTGAGGCATTGCCTCAAAGCTTTTTCCTTCTCATTTTTGGGGATCTTTTCAGGGGTCACGTGGGGCCACGTGACCTTAGTTCTTTGCATGCATGGAGATCTTTTAAGTCTCTTTATTTTTTTTTAAGAATTAAATTCTCTGTAGGGTTAAACCCTAATAATGATTTTGGAGGAATTAAATTCCTATTTTGAAAGAATTAAATTTTTATATAGGGTTAAACCCTAATTTCATTTGGAGGAATGGAGGTTGCATATTATAAAACATTCGGTGTTCTTAGATACAAATTTGAAGTTAAGGACATAGAAACATCTCGAACCACTCAGAATAGTGGGATTGCGAAAGATGAATATGGATTGACTAGTATGAACACATTTCGATTTTACGGTCAGGACGATCCATTTATCTTTCCGAACCAAGCGTTCCAAGTATACTACTCACAGTGCTTGAAGTATCCGGGATGGAGTGTCGTATGCCATTAGAAACCCAGTGATGTTTACGATGTCCCAGAATTCGAGGATCGTATAGAAGACAACGATGAAGATGCAGAAGAGAGAAGACTTAGAGTGCTCCGACTGTCTGTTTCAAAAGACGGGTTGTCTTCGGCTGATCGTGAAGTTACGTGGGTTAGAAATGATATCGATGATGAAATCTAAGTAGATATGTCTAATACGTCTACGAAACGAAAAAGGTTATCAGTAATGTTATATTATTATTTCACATTTCTACGATCTATACATATATTGCATGCATATGTAATGATTGTACTCTTATCTAGGTCTGATGATGACGCCCGGAGCAGCGAGGGGCGGCAGGAGCAGAGGCAGAGTGGTTCTGCCGCTCGAGAAGCTGTGTAGGGAGCTCCAGAGGGTTGGTCTTGCATCCCGATCCGTATCCCCTTCGGATGACTCCTTCCATATGGACTTTTCTACATCGCCAGGTATATTGCATGCATATTCATTTTGAATGTAATATTATAAATATACACACGTATTTATTTTAAAATTACTTATAAAGTCAGCGTTTAATTGTCTAGTTGTAGGTAGTGCGTCCACATCAGAAGCAGATGTCACTACCGCACCTGCAGATATGTTTATATATTCTATAGTGCATGCATATCTATTATACACACACATTCTTTTTGCTCTTACTTAGATAATCAATTTTTGATTGTCTAGCTCTAGGTGGTGCCTCCGCATCCCGGGCAGAGGTCACCACCACACCTGCGAGTATGTTTATATATTCTATATTGCATGCATATTAATTTAGAATATTATGTTATAGATATACACATTCTTTTTGCAATTACTTATACAATCTATTTTTAATTGTCTAATTATAGGTGGTGCATCCACATTTGGCACAGATGCCACTCCCGCCACTTCCGTACCCTCCGCTCAGTCTGCAGGTTAGTGTTCTTAAATATAAAATATTTATTCATTTTACATATCCTCTAAGAATAACCATGAATTTCATGTAATTTTATCGTCAATATTTATTTTCTAGTTGGAGGGGATGCATCCACGTCTGAGTCACCGGCTGTTCATCACCGGAAGAACTATCGTCATGCTCGTGCTGCTGCCCGGGCCCAGGTTCGTGCTGCTATCACCGGAGATATATATTGCACTTCAATTTTTGTTAATCCTTGATTTCTTAATACCATTTTGTTTTAATATTGCTTGTCTTGATATTTCTTGTAGATGCAGGGCAGCCCCATCCTGAGAGGGGGACTCGAGGACCAAATCAGTCCCACAGGCTGAGGCCCGATAGAGTTAGGGGGAGGCATCATACCCCCTCTTCTTTACCCCCGATTATCGCTATACTGGCGATTATGCCGAGAGGTTCGGTCGGTATATGGGGGATGAGAGCCGCATCCAAAAGAAGTATTCACTTCATGTTGACTGGGGCGATCAGCACCGGCGCTCATTTGCCCTCTTTTGGGATCAGGCTCGGGTATTAATATATATTTTCATTTGACTTATCAAATAAATTTATTATTATTTAACATTTGTAATTTAAATACATTTTTTTGTATTTGCAGTTGAATTACGACTTTCAGCCTGTACCCGACCCTGATCACCCTGACAGAGTGCTCGATCTTCACGCTCTTTAGTTGGGCCTCATGAAGAACATGCAATCTAAGGTCCGATATAATAGGAACGAGCTGAAGATCGATTGCTATTTGGTATGGATGGCGAACCTCGAGGCAGAGAGAGCGGCTCTCCTACATTCTCTGGCCTTTGCCAGAGTTGACGTAGATACATGGCCTCTCTTGTGCCAATATTATGACTCTGATCGCAAACATGTTTGTAATTTAAATGTAATTCATTGCTTAGTATATAATTTATTTTTTTGTGTTGCTTAATTAGAAAACTAAATATAATTGTGTTGTGCAGAAATAGGCCGATCAAAATAAGGAGAATAGGATGTCGGCGAAGAGGGGTCTCCCCACTTATACAGGTGGCTCGAGGAACATTACTCGTGTCATAGAGTCATCGGTAAATTACAATAGATCTATTTTGATATAATGCAATATTAAGAGTTATTTTATAATATATGTAAATTTTTGGCAAATTGCAGAGAGCTCAGATCCCCTGGCGCAGGGTGGTACACCGAGCGTGTTGACCGCGTATCTTGTCGTCCACGGCACCTTGACTGATCCCACCACGGGAGAGCTTCGATTCCCCGACACTGCTACCCAGGAGTATTGCGTAAGCGTTAATATTTATTCTAATTCGAATGAAATTTTTGTTTTGATAAGTTTAAATTTAAATGATATACTTATATTTTAATGGTTAATGTGGGTGTAGGAGCGGGTGGTGGAGCGGGCGGAGGTATGGGGGATCGATTCTAGTGGACATACCGATCCGATGCTACTGACCCCAGTCCTAGATGCCGCACACGGAGGGCACCACGGAGGTTAGGAGAAAGGCCGAGGAATTGGTCTTAGCAGAGCCTATATGAAGTTGGTCTCCACTCCGGCGGTTACTTCCTCTACCCCCCATGAGCGACGTATGGAGCATGATGTTGCCGTCTTGAAGACCGCCGTCGAGGAGTTGAAGGAGATGTTGGTATGTATATTACTTAATAGTAAAATATTATATCATATTATAGATAGTAACATATGCAATATTAGTAGCCTGAGCTTATTTGGTTGTAGACTTAGTTTTGATTAATCATGCTTACATAAAACCATCCAATTAAAATAAACTATTGTTTTCGAAACTAGATACTCAAACTAGGCTTAAGTCCCTAAGTATTCTTAGATTGGGGTTTCGCAATAATCTGATAATGATACGAATTCGACTAAAATCTAATACACCGTTTTTACTCGGTTATTACACACACAAAATTTTACAGATTTGGCAAGCTATTTCGGCTGCGGCTCCACATGCATCCCCTTCGGCTGCAGCTCTGCAAGCCACTATCTCGGCTGCGGGTGTGCAGACCACTCCTACAGCTCCACAGCCCGCTCAAACTCCTGCACAGTCCGCTCTTTCATTAGTCGAGTTTTTGACGACTCAGGATTGCACCGAGGAGCAGATGCACCAGATTACGGCGATTATCAGAGGTGGAGGAGCTGGACCGAGCTAGAGTAGCTTTATTTATATTTTTTAGGATGTATGTACTTATCTAATACATGTTTTATATATTTTGGACGATATTTTTCTCGACCCGGAATTGGCGCGTAACCGGCACTTGAATCACGTGAAGTCTATAGGACCCCACCGTAATCCAAGTAAGCCGAAAGCCCAGAAATCTAAACCTGTTTAGGAAAATAATGGAGGTGAAGTTTTGAAATAAAGGTATACTGAAATCAAGTTTTTCTTTAAAAATGTAAGTAATGATATATGAAAATACAAGTGAGTAGTATACTATAGTTGGAAATATTTTTGTCATTTAGAATTTGGACAGCACCTCCTTTGTAAATTTTGATCCAAAACCAATACATAATAATAATATAGGCATCCCCAAACAGGAGCTAGCTCTTCGCCAATTGGCAGAATCACAACTACACAATAAGTATATACGACGCCCAAAGACGAAGATCAAACACAGAAAAGAAAGTAAAGAAACCAAAATATCATCAAACCCAGAATAAAGAATAATACACATTTCGCTTAAGTCTGAAAGAATATACAAGTCTTTGGTTTCTATGTCTACCAAATATACATAGTTTTGTTGGTAGAGCTTTTAACTAAATACAACTGAATAGTAATGTATACAAATGGTGGTCACGATCCAAGTGTACCCCACCTACCAATGCAATCATCCAGAAAGAAGTTGTGTGCCAGCAAGCCGCTACTGAATCCATTCGGTTAATCCTGTAAGAAACTGTGGCACAACGGGGGTGAGTTGCCAACTCATGAGTAGAAGACATCATAAGGTAGAAATCGATTGTATGACGATCTCCTAGGTCATACGGTATATATATAATATAATAATACTGTGTGGTAACGCGGATGATCGTATATACATAAGTATGAATAACATATAAAGTCGAGTGGTAACGAGGGTGACAGTGTAAGCATAAGTATAATAATGGTAATGTAATCGTGCCCGTGTCGTAATATGGTACCATGCCATATGTATCATATATATGTGTATATGTGTATCATCCAAGTGTGTCCATCAACAACACATCAAATCATCATAAAAACCTGAGTGCCCAGTATCGACACTCGAAATTATCATAAAAATCGTGTCCAATATCGACACGTAAATCCTCATATCTCAGGCACCATCTCATCAGATCAGTCCTCATGTCCATCTATCTCATATCACTCCGATCGGTATCCTCCGGATATCTGTCGAGTCCAACACCATCACCGGTAGGTAGTGTTCCCTTGCCGGACTTAACGCCTTTCTATACGATCTTCTTGCCCCGGGATACCGTATCGGGTCTACCATGTACCCGTAGATGGTGCCTCCTCACTCCTCGAATCGGGTAGTATCATAGCTCAGAACCGAGAAATATCATGGTGGACGTCGAAATATTATATCAAGAGAAACCGCGTTTTTAAAACAATTATAAGAATTTAAAAATATATATGCGGTTCTCAAATCTAACAATCTCATGAAAACATAATCTCATAATCATGCAACCATGATGGAACAGTAAATGCAATCACAGAACAATACTGTAAGGTATAACCGGGGTTTTCATATAAGCATGTCCTGTAACTAGGTAAGGAAGTGCAATATCTAAACTAGCATGCACGGTAATGAGTACTAAACAAATAACTATAATTCTATAAATTAAGGAGCAATACAGCGATATAGCAGTTTCTAATATGAACGTGGCATGGCAATTACCGATGATGAGTGTGTAAGCCGGCGAGTATGTGTACGTGCAACATGCACATCATCGGTAATGGTGCATGTGTACTAGCAGACGAAGCCATATAGAAATAAGTACAAGGAACGTAGTATGTATGTCGCCAATGAAAAGTAATACGAGCGTAACGGAAATAAGAAAAGCGTAAACGCGAACAGTATAAAATACGTGACTACATATGAACCATACAATTATAGCTTAAAGTAGTACAAATCGTTGTCTTTGAAAATGGGGACTACGGTGTTTTTAAGAAAAAGATGCCATTTGAAAATCCGTAGCGTCCTTTAAGATTGTCATTTAAAAGTGCATAACGATTCGTTAATTTTGAAAATAGGTATGGTTCTAAATATATCCTATATCTACTTAAGTGATCTTAATCAATATTCCTTGAGTCGATATATATATATATATATATATATATATATATATATATATATATATATATCGGCGATTCATCCTCATCATATCACGTACGGTATAATCTATCATACGATATCATCAAATCAAAAGTATGGATCTAATATATATATATATAGGCGATTCATCCTCATCATATCACGTACGGTATAATCTATCGTACGATATCATCAAATCAAAAGTATGGATCTAACGTCCTGTACATCATATCACGTACGGTATAATCCATTGTACGGTATCATCAAATCCAATGTACGGATCTATGGTCACGTACATCATATCATCTCATATCATCATATATATATCATCTCATGTCATATCTTAGCATATGTACATATAGATCGTCTCACATCCTCATATCAAATATATCGATTCGTGTTATTTTATTTCATCATATCCTCGTCTCATCATATCATCTCGTAATTATCCTCATAGTTATATGTGTGTGTGTGTGTGTATGCGTGTGTACCTGTGACTCATGGACTAAGAAAACTAGAACTAGGGATATACCTTCCTACACGTACACTACTATGGTTTATAGTATCCCAGAATCCTATTAGCTGGGTATACATATCTAAAATATCTATGTATATACCAAATTTCTAATATCCTAGTACTATGGCTGCGGGGGTGCTTGTTTCCTGATTAAAAAATCAGGAATTACCTTAATGAGGTATCACGTGTTCACACGTGACCAATGGTCACGTGATGACACGTGATGATTAAAACTTCATCAAACAGAAGCGAAAACAAACTGCTGAAAAATAACTCAATTTAGGGTCACGTGCTCACACGTGACCAAGGGTCACGTGCCAGCACGTGATAGGCTTTGAAAGCCTTACAGCTTAAAAGAATTTAATTCTAAAAGTCAGAGAAAAATACCTCAACGAGGTATCACGTGCCCACACGTGACCAATGATCATGTGTTGACACGTGATGGTTAAAACAACAACATAAACAAGCGGCTGTTTAAGGACTCAATTATGACCAAGGGTCACGTGCTCACACGTGACCAAAGGTCACGTGTCAGCACGTGACTGGCTTTAAAAGCCTCACAGTTTAACAGAATTAAAATTCTGAATTTCTCTAAAATCTTTCCAAATGGGAAAGGATTAAGGAGAACCGTTGGATTAAAGATCCAAGTGTTAGTGTATATGCCCTAGAGGCCATTACTGTATCATACTAGTTTGTATATTACTTGATGGAAGCTTGGGATATTCACAGTTGTATATACAATCTTGCTCGAAATGGTAGTATGCTACTTGGTTTGTCTCTGCTTTAATATGTGCATGTGTTTCTTTTAGCATATTGCTGTTATACATATTAGTAGAGCCCTTAGGATCTTTGCTTGATTACCAGCGTTGTGATGGCGCTCACACTCGTGGGAGCTGGGTGATCTATAAGCACATCCTTATACAGGTCCCTAGTCGTTGGACTATCGAGACAGGGCATCGATACTCCTGAGTAGACTAGCGTATGCGCTTCTCATCCCAGTGTAGGAGACGGTCTGTCCCACAGCCGTCAGTACGTCGTACCTGAGATAGTATACGGGTGCTCGTTGGGTTACGAGTACACTGGACAGGACTCGTCGGGGACTGTTGGTTGGTATTATACCTATCGTCAGTTATCAGTTCCCAGGTGACATGAGTACAGCTTAGTCCGCTGACTTGACACTGTCACTTCGCCTCGAGTGTGTTCCCACTGCACTTTGATTACTACCCTACCACGGCTCAAAGGAGTCGTGCAAACAGGTAGTTTTTGGGTGCAGTCCCGAAGCACTTGGAGGCAGTAACGGTTAGACAGGATTCGTCTCTCCCGGTATTGGGGGTTGACATCGCGCTGTGTCCAGGAGAGCCATTACACGAGTAGTCCCTGGCCAGGGCAAGCGAGATATACTGGTAGGTTTCCAGTGTTATCTCAGGGTGTTCTAGGCTTCACTCCGGCACGACTTGTACCGCTATTAGGGTACTGACGTTCACCGCCCCCTAGGCCCGCCATGCGATGTATCAGACGAACAGACCGGACTGTACGGAGATTGTCACATACAGGCTCAGTAGGAGTTTAGATGGGGTTCACCTCGTCAGTCTTCTTATCGACATTGTTAGTTATATGTATGCCCTAGAGGCCATTACTGTACATAAGATGTATATAGTAGTGGATGCTGGGACATATATAGGGAGGACTTTCTTGCTCGACATGATAGTATGCTATCTGGTTACTCTTTACCTTAACGTGTACACTGATTGTCTCTCTGTTACATGTTGGTAAAGCCCTTAGGATGTGTACTTAACTATCTGGACTATGATGCGGATCATACTAGTGGGGACATGGTAGTCCATAAGTACATCCTTCAAAGTCCATAGTCGTGGGTGTATCGAGACGGGGCATCGATATACCAGTGTAGACTAGCGTATACCTTCTCGACCCATACAGATGGGCGATGGATGATCCCATATCCATTGGTGTATGACATCAGAAATGATATACGGGTGCTCAGTGGAGACTGGGTACACTGGACGGACTCGCCGAGAACTCCCAGATGGTATTATACCTCACGTCAGATGGCAGTTCTCTGGTGACACTGGTACAAGTTAGTCTGTAGACCCGAGATCGTCAAGGAGTCTTGTGTGATTCCCACTGTGCTTTGATTTCCACCTTACCACGTCCAAGAGGGCGTGCAAAATGGTGGCTTTTGGGTACAGTCCCGAATCACATGGAGGCAATGAGCGATAGGAGGGGATTCGTCTCTTCCGGTATAGGGAGTTGATGTTGCGCTGTGTTCGATTGGCTATAACCGGAAATCCCTGGCCAGGGTTGCTGAGATTTACTGGTAAGTGTTACCAGTAGTTTCTCGAACTGTTATAGACCTCATATCGACACGACTTATCGAGCTATTGGGGTCTGACGTTTTACCACCCCTAGGCGAGATATGCGACATATCAGACGACGAGACCGGACTGTACGGTAGTGTTACTGGTTGGATTCACTGGAGTGTGAGCGGGCTTTCTCGTCGATCTTCTGATCGCTCAATACCCGGGTGGCCGTTACGTTTAGCAGACCGCTTGCGGCTTGTGGGTGATTGATATGATCATCACCTGCTACCGGCGTATTGACGAGTCTTTAGAGTCCTACACAGAGGTTTCCTGGCTCAAGCGAAACGAAATAGGAGCGCATATGAGATATGTGCGGGACCGAGAATAATGCGTGTATGTGATACCGTATTCCATTCTCGCGATGAATGTATCGAAAGGTTGTATGCGATATAACCTAGTTATCGAATCAAGGGTTGGTTCGGTAAGCCGATACATAGGATACTAGTCGGTTATATGCGATATGACCGGATCGTTAAATCAAGTGTTGATTTAATGATTTAATGTATAATTATATATATTTGATATATTACTTTGCATTAACTAGTATCGGTTCACTTTAAATGGATATTCTCACTCGGATATGCACATTATATATGTGATATACTTTTGTGCACATAAATGTATCATGTTTGATGATACATGCTTGTTAGGGTTTTTGTGTAAAGATCAAACCATGGTTACATGATAATGGTTAGGGTTTTGTTTTATTCACTTATTTATTTATCTATTGTTTTTTGGATTAAAAGAAATGAAATGAGAAAAGAAAAACAAAAGGGTTTCATTCTTTCATGAAGCTTGTTGAAGCTTCATGAAGCTTGTTGAAGCTTTGACAAAAGAAACCCTTTTGTCTTCATCTCATTAACCCTAACCATTCATTGAACTATAGTTAGCTCTCTACACTTTACCATGGTTACTATTATGATAAGAATTCATTTTCTTTTCTATTCTATTAACTTATCATAATATTATCTTCATCTTCTTCTTGTTCTTCACAAGAAGAAAAGCTTGCTTCATCAATGGTGATTGATGAAAACAAGTAAGAAATCCAATTCTAAAGTGAACCCACTTCCTATTTCTTCATCCTCTACCTCTTGCCAAGTAGTATAGGGTGTTTCCTTCACAAGTTTTCAAAGCTTGGTGAAGTTGGAGCTTGATCTAGTGATGCCTCGACGTAGATCATCTTCGGCATCGTCGTCGATGACCTAGCCCATCCATTCTCCGATGAAGCCGACGCTAGAGCCCGGGGTTCGACTTGGACAGCGAGGAGACTTCATTGCGGAGCTATGGAGGTGGAGCACCGGATCTACAAAGGTTGTATTTCCGTTATCTTTTTAGTTGTAAACTAGCTCGTTTTATCGCCTAAAATTCTAGCCAACGATCTTGTTAGGGTTTCTCGGCACCGCATTTTTTGTAAATTGGCATGGTTAATGCGTTGTGAGACCTCTAGTGTGTGCCTAGGAACTTTTCAGACATCTACCTGGGGACCGTTACGTACAGCTAGTGCCGCTTGCGGTCTGTGGTTAAACCCACTGCCAGCGTAGTGTCGAGTCTTTAGAGTCCCACACAGAGAGCTATTCGCCTTTAGGCAAAATGAGTAGAGGTCGCATGGTTTTGCGACAGGGTTCGTTCACATCCGCGCACTTATGCACGTTTGCTGTCCGGACAGTATATACTAGCGGGCTTTGGTTTAAGCCGGATCCTAGTATATGATTTGGGATTGGTTTTTCTCATTGTATTCGTGTTCCTCGGATCACGAATGCGGGTGCATATGCACAGTTGCTTGAGACAGAGGGAGAGGACCTTGATTAGGGTTAATGGCTATTGTAATTTTATTAACCCTAATGTTTATGTGTGTATTATTGTTAATTGATAATTAGTTTAATAATTGTGCATGGTTATGGATGTTGACTATTTGACTTCCTTGACTTGTTGACCTAGGTTGACACTTTGACCATCATCGTTTCTTTTGGAAGATGCTTTTTGATCCTTACAAATTGAAATGATAATGGTCATGTCATGATTAACCATGACAATTATCTAGCTAATTATTTAATTAGAATAATATACACATATTAGTGAGAAGGCTTGATATTATTCTCATTCTCACATTTCATTTCTCTCTCTTGTTTTTCCTCTCCCTCAAGCTCTCCCCTCTCATGTGTTGAGAAACACTTGAGCTTGAGAAAAACCCTCTCTTGATCTTCTTTACTCTCATCTAGGGTTCAAGTATTAGCACTTCTTGCACCCTAGTTACTCCTAGCTTGGAGTTGAAGCCAAAGGTTGAGGCTTTCGGATGGATCTTTTTTTGACGGGAGAAGACGACAAGGTGACCTCCTTCCACTACTTCTAGGAGCAAGGAGAGAAGGACAAAAAGACCAAAGGTATAACCTTTCTAGCTCTTAGCTAGTTATTAGTTAGCTTTAGCAAGTTTTTGTTTAACAAAGATCCTTCTAAGCATAGTCCATGTTGCCTAAGCTCATAAAAATCCGATTTTTATTCAGTTTTCCGCCTCCCCGTAAGTACCGGGGTAGGCAACGTGGACTTACAGTGGTATCAGAGCCTAACTAAACATAAACTAGCTAGGTAGTGAAGTGTGTCGAAGTTCGAAACCGAAAAATCGAAAAACCAAAGTTTTAAAAACCCTAGTTTCTGTAAAAAAAATTTCTGGTCAAAACAGAATTTGTTATACTGCTAAAATCGTCTCAGGGTTTTTTAAAGATAACCACAAAACCCGGTCCAGTGAGTCGTCTAAACCGCCGCGTTTCCGCGGCAATAGCAAGCTATTGCCGCGGAACCGCCGCCGTTTGGACTCCTCACTGGGTCGAGTTTGGTGCAGTGTATCTCTGGCTTGGTTTTTGGATTTTTGAGATATGTTATATGTGCCCAGTTTTTCCAGAATAGAAATTTACTTTTGGGGGCCTATAAATCCATATTTTTTTTCGAACTTCAATACACTTTGACTATAACGGTTATATCTGTGATGTTTGTATGTATTGAACGTCGGCTAATCGCTATATGTCGATTAGTCGGGGTTATACATCTCTGTGATCTGTGATTGATACCGGTTTGTGTATATGAATGGGTTGGATTGTCGCGGGTGAATAGCCGGGATGGATGTGAGATGAGTGTTGCTTTTCTTTCATTCATTTGTAATATGTAAATTGATGTAATATTATTATTTGTTTGGCCGCACAACCGGGTCGGGATTGTAGCCGTCATTGTATAATTCTTTTTACTGTTTTTGCTCTTAGGATAGACCCATGGAGGGGGTGCACAAACTACCGGGTATCTCGAAGTGCCGAGTGGCCTACTCACGGTGGTGAGGGAGGTTGCTTCACTTCGGATACTTGGCGGGTAGTTTGCCGCACCCGTAGGGGTCTTGGGTGGGGTATTTGGCTATTCACCACGATCGTGTAATCCGCTTTTCGTTGCAGGCTCGAACGGATTGCGGATTCCTAGTATATCCAATGTATTCATCTGTGATCTGTAATGTCTATCATTGCTATATATTTATATATGATAACTATTTAGGCGTTGCTTATGTTTTACAGCCGCGCTAGCCCAGCCCCCGCTCTGTCGTTAGTTAAGTAACCTAACGGGTGATGACGGGGCCCCGTGGCGAATGCGAATGGCATAAGCGTACGTCATATTTTGGTTGTTTTCTATAATGGTAGGATTAAATGATGGGATGCATTAAAAGAACTAATGCAAGAAAATAAACCAAGTAAAATTCGATTGGAACACTTTGAAAACCACTCGGTTCTTTTCAAAACTAAACTTTTAAACGCGGAGCTTGAACCACTCCTTTTAAAAGCTATCTCGTTCCATCGATTAGATCAAGTTCACTACGTTCACGGTTTCGCCAAAACCATTCGTAGCCCTCCGTCATTCCACATGAATGGTCAAAAAGTATTCAAGCTATGTATTTTGGCCAAAGTCAAGGCATAGTGATTGGTAGCTATTGGGTATTCATGTGCAGCATAGATAGATGCGTTCGTTTGGGACAGTCGTGCTGCCATTTTGGCCAAAGTCAAGGGTAGGTACGGGTGGGTCCAAATTAACCAGGAGAATGACGGGTAGAACTTGACTTGTGACTTATGATATTTTGGCCAAAGTCAAGGTCATAAGAGCATGGGGCAAAAATCCACATCGGGAGTTTCATAAGTACTGAAACTTGCTAGCTTTGCATACCATTTGGAGTGTGATGATTCTGGTAGGATTCCTTCGGTTTTATCACGCGATGATATTTGGATCCCGATCCTACTGTGAGTATATGCTACTCCTCGGGAAAACTCTCACTTAACGATCAATGCTATAAACTTAGTAGGTGTCTAGAAAGGTGTTAGCGGGGCTACGTCCACAGGGAAAAGAGGTTACTTAATTAAGGAACTTCGCGAAAGCGTTGGAAAACCTCCCTCGAAGTACCGACACTGGCCTGGCTGAACGGTTAAGCAAGTATTGTACGGTGAGAGTAATCCTGACTAATCCTTTCTTTACGGTTTGAGAAGGGATTCGAGAGACAGTGGGAGCCATCCAGTTTAGACAAATTAAAAACCACTCTAAACTTGCAAGAGCATCATGCTAAAGTGTTTCTTTTCTCTCTCCTAATTGCAGCGACCATTCAAGATGACCGGACTTAAGTTATTACTAGATAAAAACATATTGACAGGGCCAAACTACAAAGATTGGTTCAGGAATGTCAAGATGGCAATCACTTACGACAAGTTGGGGTATGTCCTTACCACTAAAGCTCCCCCTGTCCCAGGTCCCACCTCCAGTGTCGCGGATAAGGAAATCCGTAAGACATGGGAGATAGATTGCGCGAAGGCCAAATGCCTCGTATTAGTCTCGATGGACAATGAACATCAGAGGAGGCACGAGAATATGGACCTAGAGTCCATATTTCTTCATACAAAAGAACTGTATGGGGAGCAGTCTCGTATCGCAAGATACGAAGTGTCGAAGAAGTTGTTTTCGGCAAGGTTGGCCGTCGGATCATCGGTAGCGGAACACGTGCTTAAGATGATTGGCTACATTGAGGAGCTCGCGGACCTTGGGACCACGTTGGAGAATGAATTCTATACTGATTTGATTCTCCAGTCCCTTCCTTCCACTTACGCCCAGTTTATTCTGAACTTCAACATGCAAGGAAAGGAGGTAGAACTTTTCGAACTTCTGAACATGTTGAGGAGTGCTGAGGGCACCCTACAGAAAGGTAGGGAGACATCCACTTTGTTTGTAGGAGGATCCTCCTCTTCTAGATCCAAGGCGAAAGCCAAGGGTAAGAAGAAGAAAGCCCCCGCCAAACCAAGAGGCGGTGTTGGTAAAGTGGATACGAAGGGAAAAGGTAAAGCAACAAAGATAGCGGGGAAGCTAGTGGGGAAGGAAGAATGCTTCTATTGTCACAAAAGTGGTCACTGGAAACAGGATTGCAAGGCTTGGAAAGCCAGAACACAGGATTTGAAGCGAGTTGCAGCTTCAGCTTCAGGTGTGTATGTTATTGAAAACTGTCTATCAATAAACTCTACTTCCTGGGTATTGGATATCGGATCAGGATCTCATATCTGTAATTCTTTGCAGGCGTTGAGAAAGCGTAGAGTTTTGAAGGCAGGTGACATGACCCTCAGAGTTGCGAACGGTGCTAGCATGGATGCTGAGGCCGTGGGGGACTATCACCTGGGATTGTCAGATGGACATTTTTTGGTTTTGCGTAGTTGTTATTATGTACCAAATGCAACCTGTAATATCATTTCTGTATCTTTATTATCTAAAGAAGGTTATGAATTTTCATTTGTAAGTAATGTAGTGAACATTCACCTTAATCAAGCTTTGATTGGGTCAGGTACATTGAACAACGGTATATACGTATTAAACCAACCACAGATTTTCAATGTCCAGAATACACACAAAAGAAAGTCTCCAGAAATCAATAAAACTTTCTTATGGCATTGTAGACTGGGTCACATCAATGAGAGAAGGTTGACTAAGTTACACACAGAAGGATATTTGGATTCGTTCGAATATCAATCGTATGCAACTTGTCAATCCTGTCTCAAGGGAAAGATGACAAAGACTCCGTTTACTGGACACGGAGAAAGAGCGAGCGAGCTCTTGGGACTCGTACACAGCGACGTGTGCGGTCCAATGTCTACACATGCGCGAAGCGGTTATTCTTACTTCATTACTTTTACGGATGAATTTTCAAGGTACGGTTATGTCTTCTTAATGAAACATAAATCCGAGGTTTTTGAAAAATTCCAGGAATATAAGAATGAAGTAGAAAAACAAACAGGCAAAAGTATAAAGACACTGAGATCTGATCGAGGTGGTGAATACTTGAGTGCCGAGTTCCTGGGTTACTTAAAAGAGAATGGAATTCTCTCTCAGCTTACTCCTCCATACACTCCACAACATAATGGTGTATCGGAGAGACGGAACCGAACCCTATTGGATATGGTACGGTCTATGATGAGTAACGCTGAGTTGCCGCGATCGTTTTGGGGATATGCACTAGAATCAGCTGCATACCTTTTGAACCGGGTTCCAACTAAGACTATGCCTACTACACCATATCAGATGTGGTGTGGGAAGAGACCCTATCTTAATCACATTAAGACATGGGGATGTCCAGCTTTTGTAAAAAAGCAGCATGCGGACAAGCTCGAGGCACGCTTAGTACAGTGCAAGTTTGTGGGATATCCAAAGAACTCTAAGGGATATTACTTCTATTGCGAAGAGGAACAAAAAGTCCTTGTTTCTCGCCATGCCCACTTTCTAGAACACCAGTTCATAGAAAAAGAATTAAGTGGGAGCACAATAGAACTGGAAGAAATTCCAGAACCACGAGCTATTACTGAAAGCTTGGTTGAACCAGAGGGTTCGAAAGATCAGGACATTCCCACGCCACTCCGCAGGAGTAGTAGGCAGTCTCATCCGCCCGAGAGATACTACAGTTTTCTCATTGACGGGGATAGGAAGGATTGCATTATAGACTGTGATGAGCCTACTAGCTTCCAGCAAGCCATTCAGAGCGTCGACTCGGTAAAATGGCTGGATGCAATGCGGACCGAGATGGAGTCCATGTACACCAACAAAGTATGGACGTTGGACATTGCTCCAGATGGGGTAAAACCCGTAGGATGCAAGTGGATCTTCAATAGGAAGATTGGTGTAGATGGACAGGTTGAGACCTATAAAGCTAGACTGGTTGCAAAGGGTTTTCGTCAGCGACCTGGTTTGGACTACGACGAAACCTTTTCTCCAGTAGCTATGCTGAAATCCATTCGGATCCTTCTTGCCATTGCTGCCTTCCACGATTATGAGATTTGGCAGATGGACGTAAAGACAGCTTTTCTAAATGGTCATTTAGAGGAGTGTGTCTATATGGATCAGCCAGAGGGTTTCATTCAGAGTGGGAGCAGCGGAAAGGTGTGCAAGTTGCTTAAGTCCATTTATGGACTAAAGCAGGCATCGCGGAGTTGGAACATCTGTTTTGATGAGACGGTCAAGGAATTTGGCTTTATCAAAAATCCAGATGAACCATGCATCTATTGTAGATTTGTAGCGAGAACTGTAGTATTCCTCGTTTTATACGTGGATGACATTCTCTTAATAGGAAATGACATTCCTATGCTACAATCTGTCAAGGGGTTCTTGTCACACAGGTTCTCCATGAAAGACCTGGGTGATGCCTCATACATTCTGGGTATCCGGATCTACCGTGACAGATCCAAGAGGATATTGGGACTTTCACAGTCCAGGTACATCGACACCATATTGAAGAGATTCAGTATGGAAGATTCCAAGCGCGGTAATCTACCGGCTTGTCACGGGATCACCCTCTCCAAAGAGATGTCTCCCAAGAATGATTTGGAGAGGGATCGCATGTCTATTATACCCTACGCTTCTGCGGTAGGCTCTATAATATATGCGATGTTGTGTACCAGACCGGATGTGGCTTATGCACTGAGTGTGGTAAGCAGGTATCAGTCAAACCCAGGGAAGAAACATTGGATAGCAGTAAAGAACATTCTCAAGTACCTGAGAAGGACTAAGGAGATGTTCTTGGTGTATGGCGGAAAAGACCTGCAGATTGAGGCCTTTGCTGACTCCAGCTTCCAGAGTGACAAGGATGATTCCAAGTCCATGTCGGGTTTTGTCTTCACCCTCAATGGAGGGGCGGTGTGTTGGAAGAGCTCCAAACAGGAAACCGTTGCTGACTCGACGATGGAAGCGGAATACATCGCTGCATCTGATGCCGCAAAAGAAGCTGTCTGGATGAGGAAGTTCTTGAGAGAACTTCAGGTGGTTCCGTCCATTGTTGACCCAATACCTCTATATTGCGACAACAACGGGGCTATAGCTTTAGCGAAGGAACCCAGATCCCATCAGAAATCCAGACACATCTTAAGGCGGTATCACCTGATCAGGGAGATCGTGGATCGCCAGGAGATCGAGGTCCGGAGAGTTGCATCAGAGGATAACACAGCAGATCCATTCACCAAGGCCTTGCCCCAGACTCAGTTCGAGCAGCTGATCGAGATGATAGGTCTTCGATACGCCAGTACATGGCCTTAGTGCAAGTGGGAGATTGTTAGTGTATATGCCCTAGAGGCCATTACTGTATCATGCTAGTTTGTATATTACTTGATGGAAGCTTGGGATATTCACAGTTGTATATACAATCTTGCTCGAAATGGTAGTATGCTACTTGGTTTGTCTCTGCTTTAATATGTGCATGTGTTTCTTTTAGCATATTGCTGTTATACATATTAGTAGAGCCCTTAGGATCTTTGCTTGATTACCAGCGTTGTGATGGCGCTCACACTCGTGGGAGCTGGGTGATCTATAAGCACATCCTTATACAGGTCCCTAGTCGTTGGACTATCGAGACAGGGCATCGATACTCCTGAGTAGACTAGCGTATGCGCTTCTCATCCCAGTGTAGGAGACGGTCTGTCCCACAGCCGTCAGTACGTCGTACCTGAGATAGTATACGGGTGCTCGTTGGGTTACGAGTACACTGGACAGGACTCGTCGGGGACTGTTGGTTGGTATTATACCTATCGTCAGTTATCAGTTTCCAGGTGACATGAGTACAGCTTAGTCCGCTGACTTGACACTGTCACTTCGCCTCGAGTGTGTTCCCACTGCACTTTGATTACTACCCTACCACGGCTCAAAGGAGTCGTGCAAACAGGTAGTTTTTGGGTGCAGTCCCGAAGCACTTGGAGGCAGTGACGGTTAGACAGGATTCGTCTCTCCCGGTATTGGGGGTTGACATCGCGCTGTGTCCAGGAGAGCCATTACACGAGTAGTCCCTGGCCAGGGCAAGCGAGATATACTGGTTGGTTTCCAGTGTTATCTCAGGGTGTTCTGGGCTTCACTCTGGCACGACTTGTACCGCTATTAGGGGACTGACGTTCACCGCCCCCTAGGCCCTCCATGCGATGTATCAGACGAACAGACCGGACTGTACGAAGATTGTCACATACAGGCTCAGTAGGAGTTCAGATGGGGTTCACCTCGTCAGTCTTCTTATCGATATCTACTTGGGGACCGTTACGTACAGCTAGTGCCGCTTGCGGTCTGTGGTTAAACCCACTGCCAGCGTAGTGTCGAGTCTTTAGAGTCCCACACAGAGAGCTATTCGCCTTTAGGCAAAATGAGTAGAGGTCGCATGGTTTTGCGACAGGGTTCGTTCACATCCGCGCACTTGTGCACGTTTGCTGTCCGGACAGTATATACTAGCGGGCTTTGGTTTAAGCCGGATCCTAGTTTATGATTTGGGATTGGTTTTTCTCATTGTATTCGTGTTCCTCGGATCACGAATGCGGGTGCGTATGCACAGTTGCTTGAGACAGAGGGAGAGGACCTTGATTAGGGTTAATGGCTATTGTCATTTTATTAACCCTAATGTTTATGTGTGTATTATTGTTAATTGATAATTAGTTTAATAATTGTGCATGGTTATGGATGTTGACTATTTGACTTCCTTGACTTGTTGACCTAGGTTGACACTTTGACCATCATCATTTCTTTTGGAAGATGCTTTTTGATCCTTGCAAATTGAAATGATAATGGTCATGTCATGATTAACCATGACAATTATCTAGCTAATTATTTAATAAGAATAATATACACATATTAGTGAGAAGGCTTGATATTATTCTCATTCTCACATTTCATTTCTCTCTCTTGTTTTTCCTCTCCCTCAAGCTCTCCCCTCTCATGTGTTGAGAAACACTTGAGCTTGAGAAAAACCCTCTCTTGATCTTCTCTACTCTCATCTAGGGTTCAAGTATTAGCACTTCTTGCACCCTAGTTACTCCTAGCTTGGAGTTGAAGCCAAAGGTTGAGGCTTTCAGGTGGATCTTTCTTTGACGGGAGAAGACGACAAGGTGACCTCCTTCCACTACTTCTAGGAGCAAGGAGAGAAGGACAAAAAGACCAAAGGTATAACCTTTCTAGCTCTTAGCTAGTTATTAGTTAGCTTTAACAAGTTTTTGTTTAGCAAAGATCCTTCTAAGCATAGTCCATGTTGCCTAAGCTCATAAAAATCCGATTTTTATTCAGTTTTCCGCCTCCCCGTAAGTACCGAGGTGGACAACGTGGACTTACACCAAGGGTGATTAAAAATCACCAATTTATGGAAAAATCTTAGACAAGGAAAGATTTCCCTAAATCTCACCAGAAATAACAAACAGAATATCTTTGGATTGAAAATCCAACGGTGAATAAAATTCACTTAATAATCTAAAGGCTCATATTAATTATGAAAACAATCAAATCTTTCAATGAAAGATTTATCAAACAAATTGATTCTTTTCCTTCTCCTATAAATAGGAGCCAAGAGGAGAAGAAAGGGAGAGAATTTTGAAAAGAGAGAGTTTTGGAATCTTGAAATTTCAGAGAGAAAAGAGAGGAGAATTTAATTCTCTACAAAAGAAAAACCCTAGGTAAGAAAAGAAAGGGAATCAAAACTTCAATAAAGAGAATTTAATTCTTAATCTAAGAGTTTAACTCTTTTATGAAAAGGAACTTAGTTCTTCCTCTAGTTGAAGATTTGCAAAGCGCACATCTCCCCATAAGTTGAGAATTTAATTTTCATCGGGTCGAGATCCTGCCATGTAGATCTAAAACTTAGAGGGGGAATTGAGTTCAGAGAATTTAATTCTCCCAAAGCTATAGGAATTTAATTCCTTCCAAAATAAAATTAGGGTTTAACCCTATATAAGAATTCAATTCTCCCAAAATTATAGGAATTTAATTCCTTCAAGATGGACAGAACTAGGGTTTAACCCTAATTGAGAATTTAATTCTCTCGGACTCATAGGAATTTAATTCCTTCAAGAATAATGAAGTTAAGGTTTAACCCTACATAAGAATTTAATTATTTCATAACAAGAATTTAATTCCTCCAAAATCGTGATTAGGGTTTAACCCTACAGAGAATTTAATTCTTAAAATAAAGAGACTTCAAAGATCTCCATGCACATAAAGAACATTGGTCACGTGATGACACGCGACCCTAATCCGCAGTGATCAGAAAAGAAGGAAAAATAGGTTACGTGTCCCCACGTGACCCCTAAAAAGATCCCCAAAAATAAAAAGGAAACAGCTCTGAGGCAATGCCTCACGTGCTCCCACGTGACTCCCAAAACGCAGAAAGAAAAAGCAAAGGAAATGAAGGCTTTGGGCGCTCTCACGTGTTACCACGTGACCCCTTGGCAAACGCTTTAACAGTCAGCGCATAAATACCCATCACGTGTCAACACGTGACGTTCAAAATAAAAATAATAAAAAGTGTTTAACACTTAATTGCAGAACGAGGTAAAAGGGGATCTGGTCCCACCTTTGGGCGCTCTCACGTGTCCCCACGTGACCCCTCTTTTTTTTAGTGTTTAACACTGATTCGAGAACTTTATACCCAGTGTTTAACACTGGTGTTTTCTAGTGTGTAACACTAATTTGACAACTTCATTTCCAGTGTTTAACACTGTTGTTTGCTAGTGTTTAACACTAATTTGGGAAACTATATTTCCAGTGTTTAACACTGATTGTTTTTTAGTGTTTAACACTAGTTTAAGAATTCTGTCTTTAGTGTTTAACACTTTTGTTATTTAGTGTTTAACACTACTTTTAGCCAAATTGGCTAATCTTTCAGAGGCAAAGCCTCCCCTTCAATTGAATCTCAAAATTGAATAACATCTAAAGCTATAACAGAAATGTTATCAAGCCCCTCAAAACTTTTGTGGACTGGAATCAGAAAAATGTCAAACAGGCCAGACTTAATTGGACTTAGCCCAAGTTGGCCATAAGTCCTCAATCCAGACTTAACTGAGCCAATGGGCTCACAATATAATTAATTGGTCTTGCTTCCAAATTGGGCTATAGATCATTTAATCTACCTTGGTTCAAGGGTACATCTCTTCACCCCTTTGATATTTGTCGTTGTAATTCCTTAACGTCTTCAAAGAGGTGACGGGTCCCAACAACCATACATTTCACGGACTGTGGGGTCCTTAAACTCATGGACTATGATGTCCTTAACCTTGACCGTGACGTCTTAAAACTAACAACGGACTATGATGTCCTTAACCTTGACCGTGATGTCTTAAAACTAACACCGGACTGTGGAGTCCTTAAATCCACGGACTATGATGTCCTTAACCTTGACCGCAATGTCTTAAAACTAACATTGGACCGCAATGTCCTTAAACTACTTATCGACCGTAACGTCACTAAACTAAACAATAGAGCCCCCCAATTACTCTTTTGTTGGATCTAAATGATCCCGTTAAGTTGATCTTAGTCTAAAAATAGACTAACGTATCCTTAACAAACGTTTAAGTTGATCTTAGATTCAAATAAAGCTAACGTATCCTTAAACACAACCCCCAAACCCAAATCTAAGAAAGATACAGATTTGGACTAGTCCACGTCCTACGGGCGACAACATAAATTAGTCTCCGTATACAATCCACGGGCAACCACAAACAAAACAAACACCCACGACACGAAGTGACCATCTGGAGAAGGAGAAAGTTGTTATCGCGATGCGGTAGCGTAATTAACTGCAGGGGCTTGCGCCTGTAGGGAAGAGCGTCCCCACAATCAAAGACCCCTCAAACGAGGGGGAATCTGACGAAGTCTGCTACATCGGACGCATCCGTTTAAACCTTCGATACATGGTGCCATAAATCAACTTGGCATCTTCAGAGAGGTGGACGGATAGCACCAATTAGCATCTGCCCCGAATTTCAGGCAAGACGTCAGTCTTGCGCCGTCTTTCGGAGGGGAACAGATTCTGGCACGCCCGGTGGGACCTCTTCCTCTTTCCACTCCACACTTCGTGTGTCGTGTTCGCGAACCAATCGCGGTTCGCTAATGGTTGCCCTTGGGTTTCAAGATACTAAGATTTGGCGTTTTGCTTGCTGCAGAAAGCAAAGAATCAATGGCGTCCACTTGTGCAAGATGTTCCAACTGCAACTGCAACCTACGCTCCACCTCACCTGGAGGTGTAGCTTATGGGCCCCAAGCGGCCTCTTTGTTCACGATGCCCATGGAGCAGATTACTCAAGCCACCACAGGGCTGTTTTTCGGGACCATGCTCCCGCCAGCGAGCTTCACTGCTCCCGTACCAGTACCAGAAGCTCCTAAGAAGTCGGTCTTCGATCGACTTACAGCTGCTGCGGCCCCTCTCAACGGGTCACCCAACACCAGTGCCTCGGTCTTCTCCAGACCGGGCCAAAACTCCCGCGGGCCCACAATGAAGCTTGCGGTCCCAGAAAAGGTTATTCCAAAAAAAGTAACCAAACCTGCTCCTGAAGTCGTCAAAGCGGCTTCTCCTGCTAAGAGATCGGTCTTTACAAGACTGACCGTCCCAACTCCCATTCCCGCTCCTGCTGCTCAAAAGACATCAGTCTTCAATAGGCTGACGCTGGCAACAACCCCACACCTGAACAGGGGGAAAAACAAGGCCATCTCCGTCACTGAGCCAATTCCATCAGCACGACATGCTCGACGTCGCCACTGGCGCCGAGTGAGGAAGTCAGGAGGCAACTCTCCTTCTGGGCTAACTCCACCAGCCCCGACGGCGGAGATTAATGCTGCTGTTCCAACTGGGAACAGCTTTGAGCTACTGAATAAGGTGCGTAGGAATTCTCCTACCGCTATATTGAAAAGGTCTCCTCCTCCACTGGAGAAGGTTACGGAAGCAAAGCCAGGACGGTCCCCGCAGTGGCTGTCCTCCAAGATCTATAAAGTCTGGCGGCAGGCCCGAGACTCGGTGATCGATCCAAATTTCTCCCGCCAGCACAAGAAGCTGAAGGTCCAACAGGAAGTAAGCCATCCTGCCAAGCCACGAAAAGCTATCTCGGTGCCCATCGCAACGGCCCCCTCAACTTCGACCGCTCGTGAGAAGAGAAGGCCAGAGAAGATCCCCGTGCCCGTGAAGAATGTCAAAGGCGCTAAACCCAAACGCCCTATGTCTGGGGGCATGGTGGTCCGTACTATCTACATGGCATCCGGGAAGGAGGATAGCCGCGCTTCTACGGGCCACCGACCGCTTACCCGATCCATCACAAGAGCTCAGGAAAAACAGCAGCAGAAGCTCCAAGAGATGCTGACTGCAATGGCTACGCTCACCGGAACAAAAGAAAGCCCGTAGGCGTCATCGGAACAACGTCGCAAACACGAGACCGATGCTGAATTCCTTCGTAGAATGCTCGAGAAGAAGGACAAGGAGGCTGCGGAACAAGCGGCCAACATAAAGCAAATGGCTCTTCTCTTCCAAGACATGGTAGGTATGATGATCCAGCAGGACCCTCCCGCTGAAGATCCTCCAATTATCCTCGAATACGACAGGGGAGAAACATCAAATCCACCTCCGGCTCTGTCAACAGCAAAAGAGGAGACAATCTCCAAGGCCGCCCTGGATGACTATATTGCTCAGCAAATAAGAGTTCACCAGGCAAATGAGGCAGCCGGCCAAGTCGTCAAAACGGGGAGACCATATCTGAGCTGGTATGATCAGATAAAATACCCGCCGGGCTACACGATCCCGAAATTCCATGTCTACAAGGGGAAAGGCAATCCCCATCAACATGTTGCCCAGTTCAGGGCTCTTTGTGGCAACACCGGCGGCGACGATAAGCTCTTGCTTCGCCAATTCGTCGGCAGCTTATCGGAGACGGCGTTTGAGTGGTACTCCGAGCTTCCAAACGACTCCGTCAAAACTTTCGCAGAGATGGAGTTGCTATTCACTCAGCGATTCGCGAGCGCCAGCGAACGCACCCCAATAACGGCGTTGATTAATGCAAGGGTGAAACCGGGCGAAACTTGGGTCCAATATGCAATCCGATGGCGGAACCTGTGGTCGAAGTGCGAACAACGCATCGAAGAAGCACCAGCGGTGGGCATGTTCGTGGGCACCCTAGACCCTCATGCAACTATTTCACAGTTCATGATGTTCTTTAAACCGACCACGTTTCAGGCTTTAATCGACAAGCTAGCCCAGATGGATCAAATGGGTCACAGACCGTATCCCCCGAAGCCGGAACCTCGGAATGACAAGGGTAAAGGGAAGGCGACCTTCGTTGCGAACACCCAACAACAGCCCAGTGCCCCAAAGCTAGCAGATTAACTGGAAGAGAGACGGCGCTATTACAATGAGAAAATGAAGCGTCCTTACTCATTCCCATGGGACAAAACAAGGAGGCTGTTTGAGCTGGCGGTGCGCAACAGGCTTATCAACTTACCAAATCCAAGGCGACCGCCGCAACCCAGCGAGGTGAATAATCCCAATTACTGCCCTTACCATCAAACGGTAAGTCACCCGATCGAGGATTGCTTCGTCTTTAAGGGATGGATTGAAGATCAGTACCTACAAGGCAAGTTTGCGCTGTCCGAAAAGTGGAAGGTAAACCCACCACAACCGCACACTCCTAAGAAGACGGACATACCGGGGGCAACTTGTTCTTTTGTTGAAGAAGCTCCATGGGAGGTTGTGCTTTCAGCCAAAACCAAAAGGATGCTGAATGATCTCCAGACATGCCCGGCGGTCAGATGGAAGAACCCGCTGGAACCTCAGATCATCGAAGGGATGCTGAAGCCGCACCCAACTCCAAAGATTGGTGGTGATGGCCCAAGTACTCACGCCCAGCCGTCAAAATCTTCAAAGAAGAAGAAGAAAAGATCCAAAAAGCCCGTGAAGCCCAGCGATAAGCGCACGGACTTACAGAAACAGATTGACGCGCTGGAAGAGTATAACCAGAAGGCGTGGATTCCAATCACGCTCCAAGAGTTCCTCAGCCACGTCCTCGAGAACGAAAATAATGCAGAAGACTCATCAGATGAATCAGAGGACTACGTAGCAAGTTGTCATGTGATCTCTCACTTGTTGATAGATGATAAAGAGGCTCCTTGCACAGAGAAACCGGGGGAGGGTCCTGAACCAGAACTTCTATGGCCAACAGACAAGATGATCGACGCCTTCCTGAATGAGATTCGTCCGGAAAGTAAAACCAATCGGGAGCGTGAGATGGCCATATTAGAAAGAGCCAAACGCCGGCGACTGGATGAAAGAGTCAAGACACTCCCATCAAATCAAAGGACATCCGTTGCGGATAAAAAAAATTCAAGACGAGAAAAAGGTTTGCTAAAGCCATATCAATGGGAATGAAGCTACCGCCCTCCCAAGGAAACTCTCTTGATGAAGCAGAGATGCATCCTAATTACTGCTCATATCATCGAAAGATTTCGCACCCCACCGAGGAGTGCGACGCTTTTAAAAGATGGTGGAAGGGATATGTTGCTCACCGGCAACATTTTAAGCGGATGAAACGCAAAACTCGTCGGGAGCAGAGAAGTAAGACCGAGGAGCATAAAAGAACTACCGGTAACTGTCGCACGGTCAACACCGGAGGATCATAGGTTCTCACCTTTGGGAGCGACTCTGACGAGAAAATGCTCTGGGCCCTCTCTTTAGAGAATCCATCTTAGGGAAAGAGGAAGAACCGAAGGCCTGCGAAAACATTCAGCTGCGCAATCGCACACTTCCAGAAAAGAATCTCGGATCCACGAATAGAAAGGATAAGGGAAAAGAAAAGGTCTCTGAGGATTTCTCCCTAGATGACCAAGTCATTAAAGAGCTGACTGCCAAAGACCCGCCAAAGAAGAGTAAGGTGGACTACAACGTTCTGACGCACCTGAGGAAGTTACCTTCGCAGCTCAGCATTCTCGACGCCCTTTTACTATCCAAAGAAGTGAAAGATTCGTTGATCAAGGCGCTACAAGAACCGGAGCAATTCCAAGCCTTTCTCGCTGAAGAAAAGATGAAGGACGAGCTGGAGGAAGTACACACAGCCGATATCACCTTCGGCGATGAAGACCTCCTCCTTGGGACGTGCGAGCACAACCGTCCCCTCTATTTCTCAGGATACTGCCACGATATAAAGATAGGCAAAATCCTAGTCGACAATGGGTCTTCCGTCAATCTCCTCAACGTGCGAGTGTTGAAGGAAATTTGCATGAGCGTTCAACACCTCGCTCGTGATAAGATCACCATCTCCGGGTTCGACTCCCAGTCATCACGGACCCTCGGGTCTGTAATACTGACGCTGTGCTTCGGACTGCTTGTCATAGACATTAAATGTCACGTCATTGACGCTAAGACATGTTACAATGCTTTGCTCGGTAGGCCTTGGTTGCATGAGTACAACATTATTCCTTCTACACAGCACCAGTGTATGAAGTATTTTAAGGATGGTCTTAAGTATACTGTGACAAGGGAGTTGAACCCATTCTCCGTGAACGAAGTCCGCAAGTACGAGGATGCAAAATACTTCTTGCCAGATTTCGAGGACACAGAGAGGTGTCACAAACCGGAGAACAAAGCTGTCGCCACCATTCCTGTCTTCGGAAGTGATACCGAGGAAGAAGAGGAGATAGTTTATTCTGGGCCGTCTCGACGTAACAACCAGGGACCGTCCGCCCCCATATTGATCTTCGGAAGCGACTCGAAAGATGAGGTTAATGCTGTGTTCTCCAGTCGACCGTTAATACAAGCATTCGCTGGTGATAATCAGAGTTTGCAAATTACCATGATTCCGCGGGAGCACTACAAAGATCTCGACGCACTTGAAGCTTACAGTGTGCAAGACCTGCAGACATTTTACGTCCCTCCCAGGCGAAAAGGTGAAAAGGCGATCCTATTCTACCGGTCTACGGAAACAAGAGTAGAGAAAGAAATCTGGCACGGTGCGGATTCTACACTTGACAGACTCCAACCCATCCATTTGCCCAGATACTACACGAACGGGCTAAAAAGGCTATTGAAGCGCCAATGGGTATCTTTCAAACAGACTATTCGACAAGCTCGGTTCTACAACAGGATTTGGGATGTCCCTGGGACTCAGCGCAAGTTGCCCAATGGAAGAGTGGAAACGCTTGGGCTTGGATATGTGAAATCCGGGAAATGGGAACGAGTCCATGGTAGCTACGCCATATATAACTTCGATGAAGAAGAGGACGCCCTGTCAGAAAATGCCGACCCCGCACTAAAACAAGATCCTCCAATCAAAATGCCGAGTCCGTCATTTGAAGAACGAATGGACTGGCTTATCAGAGAAGCAGGTCAGAAAGTTCAAGACGATCATAACCGCGAAATGGCCATCTATGAGAAAGCCAGGACGCAACGCCTTCTTCGACAGGCCGCGAAAGATGAAAATGCTCCTCCCTGTCAACCTGTTGTGCAAAAGGCCCGACGCAGAGGCAGAAACAAGTCAAAGAGCGGAAAAGGCGTTCGACAGCGACAAAGCGGGACTAAGAAGTCACGCTGTCGAGAATCAAGCGGTCCGGATTTGTCCCTTACGAAGAAGATGAGTCGAGCATACTCTTTTCCTCAAGATAAGACAAAGAAGATATTTGACCTCGCTATAAAACATCAAATGATTACACTTCCAGAGTCGAAACACCCCGAGCAAGCAGGCGAAGTCTCTCACCCAGACTATTGCTCTTATCACCGAGCAATAGGACACCCCCTCGAAGATTGCTTCACCTTCAAGAACTGGGTCGAAGATCAATATCAGCTCGGCAAGTTCGCGTTATCCGACAGTTGGAGGGTAACACCGCCGCAGAAGCACGAACCCAAAGCTACGAGAGTAGAACCAGATACACATCGGTCTTCGAAGTGAATTCGTACTTGTCATATGATAACATCATCAAAAGAAGAACCTAAGAATATGCATGACCTTCCTTGGTGCTTCGAAAACAATGATGACGAGGTGATCTCAGAATTTCCACCAGCACCGAAAGAGCTGGAAGATAGAATACATACCACTGCAGATAACCTCAAGAAAATCGATTTGGGGACGACAAGTGACCCAAGGCCTACGTTTGTCAGCGAGCTGTTTTCCGAAGAATAGGTGGCGACACTCAAAAACGTGCTTATACAGTACAAAGACTGCTTCGCATGGAACTACTCCGAGATGCCGGGATTAGATCCAGAGATTGTTGTGCACAAGTTGGCAATATCCCCGGACATCAAGCCAATCAAACAAGCACCGAGAAGAATGCGGCTCGAGCTTGAGATGCGCATCAACGCCGAGGTCAAGAAGCTGATCGACTCCGGCTTCATCCAGAAAGTTCGATATCCTGACTGGATCGCCAATATCGTCCCGGTAATGAAGAAAAATGGGACAATGCGCATATGTGTGGACTTTCGGGATCTCAATAAAGCCTGCCCGAAAGACGACTTCCCAGTACCGGTCACCGAGCTGATGATAGACAATACGTCCACTCACGAAGTCTTCTCCTTCATGGACGGCTCATCAGGATATAATCAGATAAAGATGCATCCCGAAGACCAGAAGCACACCGCTTTCCAGACCCCTTTGGGTATATTCTGCCCGAAGGTGATGCCCTTCGGTCTAAAGAACGCCGGTGCCACCTATCAGTGGGCCATGACAAAGATCTTCGATGACCTCATACATGAAATCGTCAAATGCTATATCGACGACCTCGTGGTAAAAAGCAAATCATACGAGGAACATCTTGAGCATCTGAAGATCGTATTTCAACGCCTTCGGCAATACAACTTAAAGATGAACCCTCTCAAATGCGCGTTCGGAGTGTCCTCAGGTAAATTCCTAGGATTCATCGTCCGACACCGAGGTATCGAGATAGATCCGTCAAAGATCAAGGCGATCATGGAGATGCCCCCACCAAGGACTCTCAAGCAATTGCGGTCTCTCCAAGGGAAGCTCGCGTATATTCGGCGATTTATAGCCAATCTCTCTGGCAAGTGTCGTCCTTACAGTCACCTGATGAAGAAGGGAACCCCGTTCGTCTGGGATAGCAAATGCCAAAGCGCGCTAGACGAAATCAAGAAATACCTACAGAATCCGCCAATACTGGCCGCTCCGGTCAAGGGAAAGCCCCTCATTCTGTAAACAACAGCCCTCGAAGGTTCTTTAGGCGCTTTATGGGCACAGGAGAACGACCAAGGGAAAGAACGAGCCCTCTACTATTTGAGCCGAGTTCTACTGGGGGCAGAAAGCAATTATTCTCCCATCGAAAAACACTGCCTGGCGTTGATCTTCGCAATAACGAAGCTCAGACGCTATGCGTTGGCGCATGAAGTCCGTCTCATATCGAAGGTGGATCCCCTCAAATACTTGATGTCAAACTCCATATTGACAGGACGGCTCGCTAAATGGGCCTTGCTCCTGATGGAGTTCTCAATAACCTATCAGCCTCTTAAGGCAGTGAAAGGCCAGGCTATCGCCGATTTCCTCGCTGAGCATCCAATACCTTCCGATTCTCCTTTGAATTGCGAACTGCCAGACGAACATGCGTTTGACACGATCGACGGAGGTGATACCCGATGGGAACTTTACTTCGATGGAGCATCCTCCATGAAGAAGCGCAAACAAAACACTCCCATAATCAAATCGGGGGTAGGCCTTATCTTCGTGACCCCACAAGGAGGGATAATGCGCTTTGCTTTCTCCTTAACAGAGCCGAGGACAAACAATGAAGCCGAGTATGAAGCTTTGATAGCAGGCCTCGAGATCACCATTGACATGGGGATTGAAAACCTCCTCATATACGGAGATTCCCAACTGGTCGTCAGTCAAGTCAATGGCGACTACCAAACATGCAAGCCAGAGCTAGTGAAGTATGGCGAGAGAGTTCAGCGACTGCTGACTCAAATTCCCTCCTACATGCTGGAAAGCATACCACGTGCAGAAAATAGCAAGGCGGATGCACTAGCTAAGCTCGCTAAAGAACTGGCTGATGAGAACCTCGATGACGTTAGAATCGTGGTACAAAGCCGTCGGGTCCTCGCACCGGCAGAAATATCTCCAGAGTCGTCCGAGGAAAAGGAAGCGATTGAGCAGACGGCCTGCAAATAAAAGATCAAGAAACGGTTGAGGATTGGAGAGAAGTCTTTATAGACTACTTCAAATCCCGTCGAACGCCTGAAGATGCGTCCTCAAAATATCAGCTCATGAAACGAGCCCTGTCTTTTGCCTTCGTCAATGATACTCTGTACAAGAGGTCATTTGATTCTCTATGGTTGAGATGCCTGGGACCTGAAGAGGCGAAGAGAGTCGTTCAGGAAGTTCACGACGGACTTTGCGGTTCTCATCAAGCTGGCCCAAAGATGAAGTTGAAAATTAAACGGATGGGCTACTACTGGCCCACGATGATTCAGGACTGCCTCGAGTATGCGAAGCAATGCCACTCATGCCAGATTCATGGGGACTTTATCCACCGACATCCAAATCCACTGCATCCGACGGTGGCTAGCTGGCCATTCGAAATGTGGGGAACTGACATAATCGGCCCCATTGAACCGGCATCGTCGAGAGGACATCGTTTCATTTTGGCGACAACTGATTACTTCTACAAATGGGCAGAAGCAGTACCGCTGAGGGAAGTGAAGACGGAAAATATCCTCCATTTCTTCAAGACGCACGTCATTTATCGGTTTGGGACTCCGCGACGGATCATATCTGATAACGGGCCAGCCTACAGAAGCCACAAGATCAGCCGCTTTGCACAACAGCACAACGTAGACTGGAGATACTCCTCAGTTTATAATCCCAGAGCTAACGGTCTAGCTGAGGCTTTCAATAAGACCTTGACGAAGATCATGAAGAAGACGGTGTTCCAAAATAAGAAGGACTGGCACGAGAGACTGCATGAAGCTCTCTGGGCATATCAAACTACGTTCAAAACGGCCACGAACACAACGCCGTACACGTTGGTATTCGGTACAGAAGGAGTGCTCCCCCTTGAGATAGAGTTACCCTCTCTATGAGTGGCAGTCCATTATGAGCTAACGGACGAAGAGAATGCTCACCTTCAGCTTGAGGAGCTTGATGCCCTTGATGAAACCCGGCTCATAGCGCAACAAAATCTGGAGGCTTATAAAGCAAAGATGACGCGCTAATATGAAAGATTGACCAGGCCGAGGACATTCCGCCAGGTGAACTCGTGCTAGTGGTCAAAAGACCTATGATCCCCAATCGTGCTAAACGAAGGAAGTTTGAACCTAATTATGAAGGCCCGTACATCATAGACAAGGTCTACAAGGGTGGAGCCTATCTACTCATGGACATGCATGGTGAAAGACCTTTCAGGCCAATAAACGGTCGCTTCCTGAAGAAGTACTACGCTTGACGAGTCACGGCCTAGGTCAATGATAGATGACGATGACTATGTCCGCTCGCTATCTTCCTAAGCCCAAACTCTACAAGTAGTAACTGGCTTACTTTACAACGGACCGAAACGTCCTTAAACTAACAGCGGACCGAAACGTCCTTAAACTAACAGCGGACCGAGACGTCCTTACACTATGTCCTAAAACTAGCTATTGACCGAAATGTCGAGAAACTACGGTGGATTGCAGCATCCCAAAGCTGATACAAAAAAAAAGAATAAAAAAAAGAAAACGGTATGTCCACAAGCAAAATGGGCACGGATGAAAACCTGAAAGGGCTCCGTGAGTAAAAACAGCAGGGGTTCCGGCGAGTGTTTATGAAAACCCGAAAGGGCGCAACCTCGTAAAAAAAGAGAGAGAGAGAAAATGGTATGTCCATAAGAAAAATGGGCGCGGATGAAAACCCGAAAGGGCTCCGTGAGTAAAAATAGCAGGGCTACCGGCGAGTGTTTGTGAAAACCCGAAAGGCCGCAATCTCGTTAAAAGACACTTGCAAGGTCCTCTCGACCTTGCGAGGAGAAATCACCCGCGTGAGATCCTTACGACTCACAAGGGAGCAACACACTTAGGAATCCTCACGATCCCTAAGGAGAAATTACACTTGCGAGATCTTCACGACTCGTAAGGAGAACTCTCCTATGAGACCCTCACGGCTCATAAGATTTGAAAGTCTTAAGTTACAGAGACCTGAACCTATTCTTAAGCAACCCCCACAACCTTCGATATTACCCTACAAGCGACTCAATACTGACCCTTGTATACAATCCACAGGCGCGAATAAACATTTCCCTAATCAAGTCCCATCCGTGACTGGGGATATGTTCGCACGGTGAACAACCCTTGGAAGTCCTCTCGACTTATAAGGAGAAAACCCTTTTGTAAGATCCTCACGACTTACAGGGGGACGCGCACTTAGGAATCCTCACGATTCCCAAGGAGAAAACACACCTACGAGATCCTCACGACTTGTAGGGAGAGATACCTTTGTGAGACCCTTACGGCTCATGAAGTCAAAAGCCTTAGTCGACAGGACTCTAACCCTGTTTACTAAGCCACCTTTGTTCGACATCGACAGAGGCAAATGATGATGCGCTCCTGGAAATATCCCAGTTGTAGAGGTGCTGATGCCGAAATCGGTGTCTAATCCAAAGCTTGCAAGGAAAAGCCAGCAAGCCGCACATGCATACGAAATAGCCGACATGATGGGGCAACTTGCAGATAAAATCAGCAAGTAAAAATGTATGCATGAAAAATAGCCGAAAAGATTGGGCAACTCGCAATAAAAAACAGCGAGTAGAAATAAAATAAATAGCCGAAATGATTGGGCACCACGAAAAATAGCCGAAATGATGGGGCAATCGTGACCTTCGCGATATAAAAGTTGAAATGATAGAGCATCGCGGAAATAGAAATAAAATAAAAATGAAATTTATGCCCTGCAGGTGATATCGTTTCGATCCCTGTATACAATCAAGGGGCGCAAACAAAGGAGGAATCGCATTCCCCCCCTAGGTTTCATCCGAAGAAGAAGCCAAATCTCGATGGTCCACAGATAGCCTAAAGACCATCTCAACATTCGTCTCAGCAGACACAACATCAAGCAAAGCGGAACAGCGGCAATTCGTAGTTCCATGACTCGGCGGCGTACAGCCGACAGAGAGTCAAATTCAGACTTCGTGAAGTACAGACGTAGTCAAAAATTCCTGGTCACGTGGAACGCGGATAACGTCACTCTTTGACCCCGTGGAAAACGTCCAGAGTGGAGCCTGGTCCTCGCCGAACACGGCAGTGAACCCGTGGGAAGCATCCAGAGAAAAATTCCTGGTCACGTGGAACGCGGATAACGTCACTCTTTGACCCCGTGGAAAACGTCTAGAGCGGAGCCTGGTCCTCGCCGAACACAGCAGTGAACCCGTAGGAAGCATCCAGAGAAAAATTCCTGGTCACGTGGAACGCGGATAACGTCACTCTTTGACCGCATGGAAAACGTCCAGAGCGGATCCTGGTCCTCGCAGAGCACGGCAGTGAACCCGTGTGAAGCATCCAGAGCTGAGCCTGGTCCTCGCCGAATACGGCAGTGAACCCGTAGGAAGCATCCAGAGCAAAATTCTTGGTCACGTGGAACGCGGATAACGTCACTCTTTGACCCCGTGGAAAACGTCCAGAGCGGATCCTGGTCCTCGCAGAGCACGGCAGTGAACCCGTGTGAAGCATCCAGAGCGGAGCCCGGTCCTCGCCGAACACGGTAGTGAACCCGTGTAAAGCATCCAGAGTGGAGCCTTGTCCTCGCTTAACACGGCAGTGAACCCGTGGGAAGCATCCAGAGCAAAATTCCTGGTCACGTGGAACACGGATAACGTCACTCTTTGACCCCGTGGAAAACGTCCAGGGCGGATCCTGGTCCTCGCAGAGCATGGCAGTGAACCCGTGTGAAGCATCTAGACCGGAGCCTGGTCCTCGCCGAACACGGCAGTGAACCCGTGGGAAGCATCCAGAGCAAAATTCCTGGTCACGTGGAACGCGGATAACGTCACTCTTTGACCCCGTGGAAAACGTCCAGAGCGGATCCTGGTCCTCGCAGAGCACGGCAATGAACCCGTGTGAAGCATCCAGAGCGGAGCCTGGTCCTCGCCGAACACGGCAGTGAACCTGTGGGAAGCATCCAGAGCAAAATTCCTGGTCACGTGGAACGCGGATAACGTCACTCTTTGACCCCGCGGAAAACTTTCAGAGCGGAGCCTGGTCCTCGCAGAGCACGGCAATGAACCCGTGTGAAGCATCCAGAGCAAACATCGGACTGTGGAGTCCTTAAAATCCACGGACTATGATGTCCTTAACCTTGACCGCAATGTCTTAAAACTAACGATCAACCATAATGATTCCAGACTGGTTTTACCTTGGTTCAAGGGTACATCTCTTCACTCCTTTGATATTTGTCGTTGTAATTCCTCAATGTCTTCAAAGAGGTGACGGGTCCCGATAACCACACATTTCGTGGACTGTGGAGTCCTTAAATCCACGGACTATGAAGTCCTTAACCTTGACCGTGATGTCTTAAAACTAAAATTGTACTGTGGAGTCCTTAAACCCACGGACTATGATGTCCTTAACCTTGACCGTGATGTCTTAAAACTAACGGCGGACTGTGGAGTCCTTAAATCCACGGACTGTGATGTCCTTAACCTTGACCGTGATATCTTAAAACTAACATTGGACTGTGGAGTCCTTAAATCCACGGACTATGATGTCCTTAACCTTGACCGTGATGTCTTAAAACTAACATTGGACGTGATGTCGCCGAACTGGCCTCCGCTCTGGACGTTTTCCACGGGGTCAAAGAGTGACGTTATCCGCGTTCCACGTGACTAGGAATTTTGCTCTGGATGCTTCCCACGGGTTCACTGCCGTGTTCGGCGAGGACCAGGCTCCGCTCAGGATGCTTCATACGGGTTCATTGCCGTGCTCTGCGAGGACCAGGATCCGCTCTGGACATTTTCCACGGGGTCAAAGAGTGACGTTATCCGCGTTCCACGTGACCAGGAATTTTGCTCTGGATGCTTCCCACGGGTTCACTACCGTGTTCGGTGAGAATCAGGCTCCACTCTGGATGCTTCATACGGGTTCACTGCCGTGCTTTACGAGGACCAGGATCCGCTCTGGACATTTTCCACGGGGTCAAAGAGTGACGTTATCCGCGTTCCATGCTGCCGTGTTCGGCGAGGACCAGGCTCCACTCTGGATGCTTCACACGGGTTCAATACCGTGTTCGGCGAGGACCAGGCTCCACTCTGGATGCTTCACACGGGTTCACTGTCGTGTTCTGCAAGGACCTGGATACGCTCTGGACGTTTTCCACGGGGTCAAAGAGTGACGTTATCCGCGTTCCACGTGACCAGGAATTTTGCTCTAGATGCTTCCCACGGGTTCACTGCCGTGTTCGGCGAGGACCAGGCTCCGCTCTGGATGCTTCACACGGGTTTACTACCGTGCTCTGCGAGGACCAGGATCCGCTCTGGACGTTTTCCACACGGTCAAAGAGTGACGTTATCCGCGTTCCACGTGACCAGGAATTTTGCTCTGGATGCTTCCCATGGGTTCACTGCCGTGTTCGGCGAGGACCAGGCTCCTCTCTGGACGTTTTCCACGGGGTCAAAGAGTGACGTTATCCGCGTTCCACGTGACCATGAATTTTTGACTACGTCTGTACTTCACGAAGTCGGAATTTGACTCTCTGTTGGCTGTACGCCATCGAGTCATGGAACTAGGAATTGCCGCTGTTCCGCTTTGCTTGATGTTGTGTCTGCTGAGACGAATGTTGAGATGATCTTTAGGCTATCTGTGGACCATCGAGATTTGGCTTCTTCTTCGGATGAAACCTGGGGGGGAGGAATGTGATTCCTCCTTTGTTTGCGCCCCTGGATTGTATACAGGGATCGAAACGATATCACCTGCAGGGCATAAATTTCCTTTCTATTTCCTCGATGCTCTATCATTTCAGCTTTTATATCGTGAAGGTCGCAATTGCCCCATCATTTCGGTTATTTTTCGCGGTGCCCAATCATTTCGTCTATTTATTTTATTTTTACTTGCTGTTTTTTATTGCGAGTTGCCTAATCCTTTCGGCTATTTTTCATGCATACATTTTTACTTGCTGATTTTATCTGCAAGTTGCCCCATCATTTCGGCTATTTCGTATGCATGTGCGGCTTGCTGGCTTTTCCCCACAAGCTTTGGATTAGACACCGATTTCGGCATCAGCACCGCTACAACTGGGATATTGCCAGGAGCGCATCATCATTTGCCTCTGTCGATGTCGAACAAAGGTGGCTTAGTAAACAGGGTTAGGGTCCTGTCGACTAAGGCTTTTGACTTCATGAGCAGTATGGGTCTCACAAAGGTATCTCTCCCTACAAGTCGTGAGGATCTCGTAGGTGTGTTTTCTCCTTGGGAATCATGAGGATTCCTAAGTGCGCGTTCCCCTGTAAGTCGTAAGGATCTTACAAAAAGGTTTTCTCCTTATAAGTCGAGAGGACTCACAAGGGTTGTTCACCGTGCGAACATATCCCCAGTCACGAATGTGACTTGGTTAGGGAAATGTTTATTCGCGCCCGTGGATTGTATACAAGGGTCAGTATTAAGTTGCTTGTAGGGCAATATCGAAGGTTGTGGGGTTGCTTAAGAACAGGTTCAGGTCTCTGTAACTTAAGACTTTCAAATCTTATGAGCCATGAGGGTCTCATAGGAGAGTTCTCCTTACGAGTCGTGAGGATCTCGCAAGTGTAATTTCTCCTTAGGGATCGTGAGGATTCCTAAGCGTGTTGCTCCCTTGTGAATCGTAAGGATCTCACGCGGGTGATTTCTCCTCGCAAGGTCGAGAGGACCTTGCAAGTGTCTTTTAACGAGATTGCGCCCTTTCGGGTTTTCACAAACACTCGTCGGTAGCCCTGCTATTTTTACTCACGAAGCCCTTTCGGGTTTTCATCCGCGCCCATTTTTCTTATGGACATACCGTTTTCTCTTTTTTCTTCTTTTTTTTAACGAGGTTGCACCCTTTCTGGTTTTCACAAACACTCGCCGATAGCCCTGCTGTTTTTACTCACGGAGCCCTTTCGGGTTTTCATCCGTGCCCATTTTGCTTGTGGACATACCGTTTTCTTTTTTTTTTATTCTTTTTTTTTGTATCAGCTTTGGGATGCTGCAATCCACCGTAGTTTCTCGACATTTCGATCAACAGCTAGTTTTAGGACATAGTGGTCCATCGTTAGTTTAAGGACGTCTCGGTCCGCTGTTAGTTCAAGGACGTTTCGGTCCGCTGTTAGTTTAAGGACGTTTCGGTCCGTTGTAAAGTAAGCCAGTTACTACTTATAGAGTTTGGGCTTAGGAAGATAGCGAGCAGACATAGTCGTTGTCATCTATCATTGACCTAGGCCGTGACTCGTCAAGCGTAGTATTTCTTCAGGAAGCGACCGTTTATTGGCCTGAAAGGTCTTTCACCATGCATGTCCATGAGTAGATAGGCTCCACCCTGGTAGACCTTGTCTATGATGTGCGGGCCTTCATAATTAGGTTCAAACTTCCCTAGTTTAGCACGATTGGGGATCATGGGTCTTTTGACCACTATCACGAGTTCACCTTGGTGGAATGTCCTCGTCCTGGTCAATCTTTCATATGAGTGCGCCATCTTTGCTTTATAAGCTTCCAGATTTTGTTGCGCTATGAGCCGGGTTTCATCAAGGGCATCGAGCTCCTCAAGCCGAAGGTGAGCATTCTCTTCGTCCGTTAGCTCATAATGGACTGCCACTCGTAGAGAGGGTAACTTTATCTCAAGGGGGAGCACCACTTCTGTACCGAATACCAACGTGTACGGCGTTGTGTTCGTGGCCGTTTTGAACGTAGTTCGATATGCCCAGAGAGCTTCATGCAGTCTCTCGTGCCAGTCCTTCTTATTTCAGGACACCGTCTTCTTCACGATCTTCGTCAAGGTCTTATTGAAAGCCTCAGCTAGACCGTTAGCTCTGGGATTATAAACTGAGGAGTATCTCAAGTCTATGTTGTGCTGTTGTGCGAAGCGGCTGATCTTATGGCTTCTGTAGGCTGGCCCGTTATCAGATATGATCCATCGCGGAGTCCCAAACCGATAAATGACGTGCGTCTTAAAGAAATGGAGGATATTTTCCGCTTCACTTCCCTCAGCGGTACTGCTTCTGCCCATTTGGAGAAGTAATCAGTTGTCGCCAAAATGAAACGATGTCCTCTGGACGATGCCGGTTCAATGGGGCCGATTATGTCAGTTCCCCACATTTCGAATGGCCAGCTAGCTACCGTCGGATGCAGTGGATTTGGATGTCGGTGGATAAAGTCCCCATGAATCTGGTACGAGTGGCATTGCTTCACATACTCGAGGCAGTCTTGAATCATCGTGGGCCAGTAGTAGCCCATCCGTTTAATTTTCAACTTCATCTTTGGGCCAGCTTGATGAGAACCGCAAAGTCCGTCGTGAACTTCCTGAACGACTCTCTTCGCCTCTTCAGGTCCCAGGCATCTCAACCATAGAGAATCAAATGACCTCTTATACAGAGTATCATTGACGAAGGCAAAAGACAGGGCTCGTTTCATGGGCTGATATTTTGAGGACGCATCTTCAAGCGTTCGACGGAATTTGAAGTAGTCTATAAAGAATTCTCTCCAATCCTCAACCGTTTCTTGATCTTTTATTTGCGGGCCATCTGCTCAATCGCTTCCTTTTCCTCGGACGACTCTGGAGATATTTCTACCGGTGCGAGGACCCGACGGCTTTGTACCACGATTCTGACGTCATCGATGTTCTCATCAGCCAGTTCTTTAGCGAGCTTAGCTAGTGCATCCGCCTTTCTATTTTCTGCACGTGGTATGCTTTCCAGCATGTAGGAGGGAATTTGAGTCAGCAGTCGCTGAACTCTCTCGCCATACTTCACTAGCTATGGCTTGCATGTTTGGTAGTCGCCATTGACTTGACTGATGACAAGTTGGGAATCTCCGTATATGAGGAGGTTTTCAATCCCCATGTCAATGGCGATCTCGAGGCCTGCTATCAAAGCTTCATACTCGGCTTCATTGTTTATCCTCGGCTCTATTAAGGAGAAAGCAAAGCGCATTATCCCTCCTTGTGGGGTCACGAAGATAAGGCCTACCCCCGATTTGATTATGGGAGTGTTTTGTTTGCGCTTCTTCATGGAGGATGCTCCATCGAAGTACAGTTCCCATCGGGTATCACCTCCGTCGATCATGTCAAACGCATGTTCGTCTGGGAGTTCGCAATTCAAAGGAGAATCGGCAGGTATTGGATGCTCAGCGAGGAAGTCGGCGATAGCCTGGCCTTTCACTGCCTTAAGAGGCTGATAGGTTATTGAGAACTCCATCAGGAGCAAGGCCCATTTAGCGAGCCGTCCTGTCAATATGGCCTTTGACATCAAGTATTTGAGGGGATCCACCTTCGATATGAGACAGACTTCATGCGCCAACGCATAGTGTCTGAGCTTCGTTATTGCGAAGATTAATGCCAGGCAGTGTTTTTCGATGGGAGAATAATTGCTTTCTGCCCCCAGTAGAACTCGGCTCAAATAGTAGAGGGCTCGTTCTTTCCCTTGGTCATTCTCCTGTGCCCATAATGCGCCTAAAGAACCTTCGAGGGCTGTTGTATACAGAATGAGGGGCTTTCCCTTGACCGGAGCGGCCAGTACTGGCGGATTCTGTAGGTATTACTTGATTTCGTCTAGCGCGCTTTGGCATTTGCTATCCCAGACGAACGGGGTTCCCTTCTTCATCAGGTGACTGTAAGGATGGCACTTGCCAGAGAGATTGGCTATAAATCGCCGAATATACGCGAGCTTCCCTTGGAGAGACCGCAATTGCTTGAGAGTCCTTGGTGGGAGCATCTCCATGATCGCTTTGATCTTTGACGGATCTATCTCGATACCTCGGTGTCGGACGATGAATCCTAGGAATTTACCTGAGGACACTCCGAACGCACATTTGAGAGGGTTCATCTTCAAGTTGTATTGCCGAAGGCGTTGAAATACGATCTTCAGATGCTCAAGATGTTCCTCGTATGATTTGCTTTTTACCACGAGGTCGTCGATATAGCATTTGACGATTTCATGTATGAGGTCATCGAAGATCTTCGTCATGGCCCACTGATAGGTGGCACCGGCGTTCTTTAGACCGAAGGGCATCAGCTTCTAGCAGAATATACCCAAAGGGGTCCGGAAAGCGGTGTGCTTCTGGTCTTCGGGATGCATCTTTATCTGATTATATCCTGATGAGCCGTCCATGAAGGAGAAGACTTCGTGAGTGGACATATTGTCTATCATCAGCTCGGTGACCGGTACTGGGAAGTCGTCTTTCGGGCAGGCTTTATTGAGATCCCGAAAGTCCACACATATGCGCATTATCCCATTTTTCTTCATTACCGGGACGATATTGGCGATCCAGTCAGGATATCGAACTTCCTGGATGAAGCCGGAGTCGATCAGCTTGTTGACCTCGGCGTTGATGCGCATCTCAAGCTCGAGCCGCATTCTTCTCGGTGCTTGTTTGATTGGCTTGATGTCCGGGGATATTGCCAACTTGTGCACAACAATCTCTGGATCTAATCCCGGCATCTCGGAGTAGTTCGATGCGAAGCAGTCTTTATACTGTATAAGCACGTCTTTGAGTGTCGCCACCTGTTCTTCGGAAAACAGCTCGCTGACAAACGTAGGCCTTGGGTCACTTGTCGTCCCCAAATCGATTTTCTTGAGGTTATCTGCAGTGGTATGTATTCTATCTTCCAGCTCTTTCGGTGCTGGTGGAAATTCTGAGATCACCTCGTCATCATTGTTTTCGAAGCACCAAGGAAGGTCATGCATATTCTCAGGTTCTTCTTTTGATGATGTTATCATATGACAAGTACGAATTCACTTCGAAGACCGATGTGTATCTGGTTCTACTCTCGTAGCTTTGGGTTCGTGCTTCTGCGGCGGTGTTACCCTCCAACTGTCGGATAACGCGAACTTGCCGAGCTGATATTGATCTTCGACCCAGTTCTTGAAGGTGAAGCAATCTTCGAGGGGGTGTCCTATTGCTCGGTGATAAGAGCAATAGTCTGGGTGAGAGACTTCGCCTGCTTGCTCAGGGTGTTTCGACTCTGGAAGTGTAATCATTTGATGTTTTATAGCGAGGTCAAGTATCTTCTTTGTCTTATCTTGAGGAAAAGAGTATGCTCGACTCATCTTCTTCGTAAGGGACAAATCCGGACCGCTTGATTCTCGACAGCGTGACTTCTTAGTCCCGCTTTGTCGCTGTCGAACGCCTTTTCCGCTCTTTGACTTGTTTCTGCCTCTGCGTCAGGCTTTTTGCACAACAGGTTGACAGGGAGGAGCATTTTCATCTTTCGCGGCCTGTTGAAGAAGGCGTTGCGTCCTGGCTTTCTCATAGATGGCCATTTCGTGGTTATGATCGTCTCGAACTTTCTGACCCGCTTCTCTGATAAGCCTGTACATTCGTTCTTCAAATGACGGACTTGGTATTTTGATTGGAGGATCTTGTTTTGGTGCGGGGTCGGCATTTTCTGACAGGGCGTCCTCTTCTTCATCGAAGTTATATATGGCGTAGCTACCATGGACTCGTTCCCATTTCCCGGATTTCACATATCCAAGCCCAAGCGTTTCCACTCTCCCGTTGGGCAACTTGTGCTGAGTCCCAGGGACATCCCAAATCCTGTTGTAGAACCGAGCTTTTCGAATAGTCTGTTTGAAAGATACCCCTTGGCGCTTCAATAGCCTTTTTAGCCCGTTCGTGTAGTATCTGGGCAAATGGATGGGTTGGAGTCTGTCAAGTGTAGAATCCGCAACCCGCCAGATTTCTTTCTCTACTCTTATTTCCGTGGACCGGTAGAATAGGATCGTCTTTTCACCTTTTCGCCTGGGAGGGACGTAAAATGTCTGCAGGTCTTGCACACTGTAAGCTTCAAGTGCGTCGAGATCTTTGTAGTGCTCCCGCGAAATCATGGTAATTTGCAAACTCTGATTATCACCAGCGAATGCTTGTATTAACGGCCGACTGGAGAACACAGCATTAACCTCATCTTCCGAGTCGCTTCCGAAGATCAATATGGGGGCGGACGGTCCCTGGTTGTTACGTCGAGACGGCCCAGAATAAACTATCTCCTCTTCTTCCTCGGTATCATTCCCGAAGACAGGAATGGTGGTGACGGCTTTGTTCTCCGGTTTGTGACATCTCTCTGTGTCCTCAAGTTCTGGCAAAAAGTATTTTGCATCTTCGTATTTGCGGACGTCATTCACGGAGAATGGATTCAACTCTCCTGTCACGGTATACTCAAGACCATCCTTGAAATACTTCATACACTGTTGTTGCGTAGAAGGGATGATGTTGTACTCGTTTAACCAAGGACGACCGAGCAAAGCGTTGTAGCAGGTCTTGGCATCAATGACGTAAAATTTAATGTCTGTGACAAGAAGCCCGAAGTGCAGCGTCAGTATTACAGACCCGAGGGTCCGTGATGACTGGAAGTCGAACCCGGAGATGGTGATCTTATCACGAGCGAGGTGTTGAACGCTCAAGCAGATTTCCTTCAACACTCGCACGTTGAGGAGATTGACGGAAGACCCATTGTCGACCAGGATTTTGCCTATCTTTATCTCGTGGCAGTATCCTGAGACATAGAGGGGACGGTTGTACTCACACGTCCCAAGGAGGAGGTCTTCATCGCCGAAGGTGATATCGGCCGTGTGTACTTCCTCCAGCCCGTCTTTCATCTTTTCTTCGGCGAGAAAAGCTTGGAATTGCTCCGGTTTTTGTAGCGCCTTGATCAACGAATCTCTCGCTTCTTTGGATAGTAAAAGGGCGTCGAGAATGCTGAGCTGCGAAGGTAACTTCCTCAGGTGCGCCAGAACGTTGTAGTCCACCTTACTCTTCTTTGGCGGGTCTTTGGCAGTCAACTCTTTAATGACTTGGTCATCTAGGGCGATATCCTCAGAGACCTTTTCTTTTCCCTTATCCTTTCTACTCGTGGATCCGAGATTCTTTTCTGGAAGCGTGCGATTGCGCAGCTGAATGTTTTCGAAGGCCTTCGGTTCTTCCTCTTTCCCTAAGATGGATTTTCTAAAGAGAGGGCCCAGAGCCATTTCCTCGTCAGAGTCGCTCCCAAAGGTGAGAACCTGTGATCCTCCGGCGTTGACCGTGCGACAGTTACCGGTAGTTCTTTTATGCTCCTCGGTCGTACTTCTCTGCTCCCTACGAGTTTTGTGTTTCATCCGCCTAAAATGTTGCCGGTGAGCAACATATCCCTTCCACCATCTTTTAAAAGCGTCGCACTCCTCGGTGGGGTGCGAAATCTTTCGATGATATGAGCAGTAATTAGGATGCATCTCTGCTTCATCAAGAGAGTTTCCTTGGGAGGGCGGTAGCTTCATTCCCATTGATATGGCTTTAGCAAACCTTTTCCTCGTCTTGAATTCGTTTTTATCCGCAACGAATGTCCTTTGATTTGATGGGAGTGTCTTGACTCTTTCATACAGTCGTCGGCGTTTGGCTCTTTCTAATATGGCCATCTCACGCTCCTGATTGACTTTACTTTTCGGACGAATCTCATTCAAGAAGGCGCCGATCATCTTGTCTGACGGCCATAGAAGTTCTGGTTCAGGACCCGCCCCCGGTTTCTCGGTGCAAGGAGCATCTTTATCATCTATCAACAAGTGAGAGATCACATGACAACTTGCTACGGAGTCCTCAGATTCATCTGATGAGTCTTCTCTATTATTTTCGTCCTCGAGAATATGGCTGAGGAACTCTTGGAGCGTGATTGGAATCCGCGCCTTCTGGTTATACTCTTCCAGCGCGTCAATCTGTTTCTGTAAGTCCGTGCGCTTGTCGCCAGGATTCACGGGATTTTTGGATCTTTTCTTCTTCTTCTTTGAAGATTTTGACGGCTGGGCGTGAGTACTTGGGCCATCACCACCAATCTTTGGAGTTGGGTGCGGCTTCATCATCCCTTCGATGATCTGAGGTTCCAGCGGGTTCTTCCATCTGACCGCCGGGCATGTCTGGAGATCATTCAGCATCCTTTTGGTTTTGGCTGAAAGCACAACCTCCCATGGAGCTTCTTCAACAAAAGAACAAGTTGCCCCCGGTATGTCCGTCTTCTTAGGAGTGTCGGTTGTGGTGGGTTTACCTTCCACTTTTCGGACAGCGCAAACTTGCCTTGTAGGTACTGATCTTCGATCCATCCCTTAAAGACGAAGCAATCCTCGATCGGGTGACTTACCGTTTGGTGGTAAGGGCAATAATTGGGATTATTCACTTCGCTGGGTTGCGGCGGTCGCCTGGGATTCGGCAAACTGATAAGCCTGTTGCGCATAGCCAGCTCGAACAGCCTCTTCGTCTTGTCCCGTGGGAATGAGCAAGGACGCTTCATTTTCTCATTGTAATAGCGTCGTCTCTCTTCCAGTTGATCTGCTAGCTTTGGGGCACTGGGCTGTTGTTGGGTGTTCGCGACGAAGGTCGCCTTCCCTTTACCCTTGTCGTTCCGAGGTTCCGGCTTCGGGGGAGACGGTCTGTGACCCATTTGATCCATCTGGGCTAGCTTATCGATTAAAGCCTGGAACGTGGTCGGTTTAAAGAACATCATGAATTGTGAAATAGTTGCATGAGGGTCTAGGATGCCCACGAACATGCCCACCGCTGGTGCTTCTTCGATGCGCTGTTCGCACTTCTACCACAGGTTCCGCCATCGGATTGCATATTGGACCCAAGTTTCACCCGGTTTCACCCTTACATTAATCAACGCCATTACTGGGGTGCGTTTGCTGGCGCTCGCGAATCGCTGAGTGAATAGAAACTCCATCTCTGCGAAAGTTTTGACGGAGTCTTTTGGAAGCTCGGAGTACCACTCAAACTCCGTCTCCGATAAGCTGCCAACGAATTGACGAAGCAAGAGCTTATCGTCGCCGCCGGTGTTGCCATAAAGAGCCCTGAATTGGGCAACATGTTGATGGGGATTGCTTGTCCCCTTGTAGACATGGAATTTCGGGATCGTGTAGCCCGGCGGGTATTTTATCTGATCATACCAGCTCGGATATGGTCACCCCATTTTGACGACTTGGCCGGCTGCCTCAGTTGCCTGGTGAACTCTTATTTGCTGAGCAATATAGTCATCCAGAGCAGCTTTGGAGATTGTTTCCTCTTTGGCTGATGAAAGAGCCGGAGGTGGATTTGATGTTTCTCCCCTGTCGTCTTCGAGGATAATTGGAGGATCTTCAGCGGGAGGATCCTGTTGGATCATCATCCCGACCATGTCTTGGAACAGGAGAGCCATTTGCTTTTTGGCCGCTTATTCCGCAGCCTCCTTGTCCTTCTTCTCGAGCATTCTACGAAGGAATTCAGCATCGGTCTCGTGTTCGCGACGTTGTTCCGATGACGCCTCCGGGCTTTCTTTTGGTCCGGTGAGCGCAGCCATTGCAGTCAGCATCTCCTGGAGCTTTTGCTGCTGTTGTTCCTGGGATCTTGTGATGGATCGGGTAAGCGGTCGGTGGCCCATAAAAGCGCGGCTATTCTCCTTCCCGGATGCCATGTAGACGGTATGGACCGTTATGCCCCCAGACTTAGGGCATTTGGGCTCGACGTTTTTATGGTCTGCCGTGTTCACAGGGGCTTTCTCTGGCTCCTTCTTTTCTGAGTGGTTGACGTTGAGGGGGCCGCTGCAGTGGGCACCCAAGTAGTCGTCATCTTTTGTGGCTTAACAGGACGGTTTTCTTCCTGTCGGGCCTTCAGCTTCTTCTGCTGGTGGGGGTAGTCTTGATCAACCACTAAGTTCCGGACCTGCTGCCAGACTTTGTAGATCTTGGAGGACAGCCGCTGAGGGGACTGTTCTGGCTTTGCTTCCGCAATCGTCTCCAGTGGAGGAGGAGATCTTTTTAGTACGGCGGTAGGAGAATTCCTACGCACCTTATTCAGCAGCTCGAAGCTGTTCCCAGTTGGAACAACAGCATTAATCTCCGCCGTCGGGGATGGTGGAGTTAGCCCAGAAGGAGAGTTGCCTCCTGACTTCCTCACTCGGCGCCAGTGGCGACGTCGAGCATGTCGTGCTGATGGAATTGGCTCAGTGACGGAGATGGCCTTATCTTGTCCCCTGTTCAGGTGTGGGGTTGTTGCCGCCGTCAGCCTATTGAAGACTGATGTCTTTTGAGCAGCAGGAGCGAGAATGGGAGTTGGGGCGGTCAGTCTTGTAAAGACCGATCTCTTAGCAGGAGAAGACGCTTTGACGACTTCAGGAGCAGGGTTGGTTACTCTCTTCGGAATAACCTTCTCTGGGATTGCAGGCTTCATTGTGGGCCCACAGGAATTTTGGCCCAATCTGGAGAAGACCGAGGCGCTGGTGTTAGACGACCCGTTGAGAGGTGTCGTAGTAGCTGTAAGTCGATCGAAGACCTACTTCTTGGGAGCTTCTGGTACGAGCACGGGAGCAATGAAGCTTGTTGGCGGGAGCATGATCCCGAAAAATAGTCCAGTGGTGGCTTGAGTAATCTGCTCCACGGGCATCATGAACAAAGAGGCCGCTTGGGGCCCGTAAGCTACACCTTCAGGTGAGGCGGAGCGTAGGTTGCAGTTGCAGTTGGAACATCTTGCGCAAGTAGACGCCATTGATTCTTTGCTTTCTGCAGCAAGCAAAACGCCAAATCTTAGTACCTTGAAATCCAAGGGCAACCATTAGCGAACCGCGATTGGTTCGCGAACACGATACACGAAGTGTGGAGTGGAAAGAGGAAGAGGTCCCACCGGGCGTGCCAGAATCTGTTCCCCTCCGAAAGACGGCGCAAGACTGACGTCTTGCCTGAAATTCGGGGCAGATGCTAATTGGTGCTATCCGTCCACCTCTCTGAAGATGCCAAGTTGATTTATGGCACCATGTATCGATGGTTTAAACGGATGCGTCCGATGTAGCAGACTTCGTCAGATTCCGCCTCGTTTGAGGGGGTTTTGATTGTGGGGATGCTCTTCCCTGCAGGCGCAAGTCCCTGCAGTTAATTACACTACCGCATCGCGGTAACAACTTTCTCCTTCTCCAGATGGTCACTTCGTGTCGTGGGTGTTTGTTTTGTTTGTGGTTGCCCGTAGATTGTATACGGAGACTAATTTATGTTGTCGTCCGTAGGACGTGGACTAGTCCAAATCCGTATCTTTCTTAGATTTGGGTTTGGGGGTTGTGTTTAAGGATATGTTAGCCTTATTTGAAGCTAAGATCAACTTAAACGTTTGTTAAGGATACGTTAGTCTATTTTTAGAATAAGATCAACTTAACGGGATCATTTAGATCCAACAAAAGAGTAATTGGGGGGCTCTATTGTTTAGTTTAGTGACGTTACGGTCGATAAGTAGTTTAAGGACATTGCGGTCCAATGTTAGTTTTAAGACATTGCGGTCAAGGTTAAGGACATCATAGTCCGTGGATTTAAGGACTCCACAGTCCGGTGTTAGTTTTAAGACATCACGGTCAAGGTTAAGGACATCATAGTCCGTTGTTAGTTTTAAGACGTCACGGTCAAGGTTAAGGACATCATAGTTCATGAGTTTAAGGACCCCACAGTCCGTGAAATGTATGGTTGTTGGGACCCGTCACCTCTTTGAAGACGTTGAGGAATTACAACGACAAATATCAAATGGGTGAAGAGATGTACCCTTGAACCAAGGTAGATTAAATTATCTGTAGCCCAATTTGGAACCAAGAACAATTAATTATATTGTGAGCCCTTTGGCTCAGTTAAGTCTGGATTGAGGACTTATGGCCAACTTGGGCTAAGTCCAATTAAGTCTGGCCTGTTTGACATTTTTCTGATTCCATTCCACAAAAGTTTTGAGGGGCTTGATAACATTTCTGTTATAGCTCTGGATGTTATTCAATTTTGAGATTCAATTGAAGGGAGGCTTTGCCTCTGAAAGATTAACCAATTTGGCTAAAAGTAGTGTTAAACACTAAATAACAAAAGTGTTAAACACTAAAGACAGAATTTTCAAACTAGTGTTAAACACTAAAAGAACAATCAGTGTTAAACACTGGAAATATAGTTTCCCAAATTAGTGTTAAACACTAGCAAACAACAGTGTTAAACACTGGAAATGAAGTTGTCAAATTAGTGTTACACACTAGAAAACACCAGTGTTAAACACTGGGTATAAAGTTCTCGAATCAGTGTTAAACACTAAAAAAAGTGGGGTCACGTGGGAACACGTGAGAGCGCCCAAAGGTGGGACCAGATCCCCTTTTACCTCGTTCTGCAATTAAATGTTAAACACTTTTTTATTATTTTTATTTTGAACGTCACGTGTTGACACGTGATGGGTATTTATGGGCTGACTGTTAAAGCGTTTGCCAAGTGGTCACGTGGTAACACGTGAGAGCGTCCAAAGCCTTCATTTCCTTTGCTTTTTCTTTCTGCGTTTTGGGAATCACGTGGGAGCACGTGAGGCATTGCCTCAGAGCTGTTTCCTTTTTATTTTTGGGGATCTTTTTAGGGGTCACGTGGGGACACGTGACATAGTTTTATTCCTTCTTTTCTGATCACTGCGGATTAGGGTCACGTGTCATCACGTGACCAATGTTCTTTATGTGCATGGAGATCTTTCAAGTCTCTTTATTTTAAGAATTAAACTCTCTGTAGGGTTAAACCCTAATCACGATTTTGGAGGAATTAAATTCCTGTTATGAAAGAATTAAATTCTTATGTAGGGTTAAACCCTAACTTCATTCATCTTGAAGGAATTAAATTCCTATGAGTCCGAGATAATTAAATTCTCAATTAGGGTTAAACCCTAGTTCTGTCCATCTTGAAGGAATTAAATTCCTATAATTTTGGGAGAATTGAATTCTCATATAGGGTTAAACCCTAATTTTATTTTGGAAGGAATTAAATTCCTATAGTTTTGGGAGAATTAAATTCTCTGAACTCAATTCCTCCTCTAAGTTTTAGATCTACATGGCAGGATCTCGACCCGATGAGAATTAAATTCTCAATTTATGGGGAGATGTGCGCTTTGCAAATCTTCAACTAAAGGAAGAACTAAGTTCCTTTTCATAAAAGAGTTAAACTCTTAGATTGAGAATTAAATTCTCTTTATTGAAGTTTTGATCCCCTTTCTTTTCTTACCTAGGGTTTTTCTTTTGTAGAGAATTAAATTCTCCTCTCTTTTCTCTCTGAAATTTCAAGATTCCAAAACTCCCTCTTTTCAAAATTCTCTCCCTTTCTTCTCCTCTTGGCTCCTATTTATAGGAGAAGGAAAAGAATCAATTTGTTTGATAAATCTTTCATTGAAAAATTTGATTGTTTTCATAATTAATATGAGCCTTTAGATTATTAAGTGAATTTTATTCACCGTTGGATTTTCAATCCAAAGATATTCTGTTTGTTATTTCTGGTGAGATTTAGGGAAATCTTTCCTTGTCTAAGATTTTTCCATAAATTGGTGATTTTTAATCACCCTTGGATCTTTAATCCAACGGTTCTCCTTAATCCTTTCTCATTTGGAAAGATTTTAGAGAAATTCAGAATTCTAATTCTGTTAAACTGTGAGGCTTTTAAAGCCAGTCACGTGCTGACACGTGACCCTTGGTCATGTGTGAGCACGTGACCCTCAATTGAGTCCTTTAACAGCCGCTTGTTTATGTTGTTGTTTTAACCATCACGTGACCATTGGTCACGTGTGGGCACGTGATACCTCGTTGAGGTATTTTTCTCTGACTTTTAGAATTAAATTCTTTTAAGCTGTAAGGCTTTCAAAGCCTGTCACGTGCTGGTACGTGACCCTTGGTCACGTGTGAGCACGTGACCCTCAATTGAGTTATTTTTCAGCAGTTTGTTTTCGCTTCTATTTGATGAAGTTTTAATCATCATGTGTCATCACGTGACCATTGGTCACGTGTGAACACGTGATTCCTCATTGAGGTAATTCCTGATTTTTTAATCAGGAAACAGTGCTATATGCCATCCACCCGACTTTCCCCGCAAATATACATCTACTCACCTACTATCCTCGCTCTAACCGAAATCGATGAACGCCTTGCTCTCCTTCGTCGCCCCGGAAGACCATGCGAATGTACCTACAAATCAAAGCATATCGTATCGAAATCAAAATCAAATCTAAAAACCAATACGGCAAGCGAAACGTACATAGGTTAGAACCTATGGTCCACGCATACAAGAACAACCAAACAACTCCCGGCGTTGACGTACGACTGTCACGCGGCCAAGTTAATACTCTAATATCAAAACCCAAGTTTTCAAAAGTCACAAAACGAAATCAGCAACGTAGTAAAACACTCCCAGATTCTACCTAAGATGAAATTAGGACATTCTGCACATTGGATAGGCCTAGTAGTCAGATGATTGAGCTATGGACCAAAAACCAAACCCAAACTCAAAAATGTGGCCGCAATTTGCAGCCATATCTATTAAATTTACGGCCAAGTTAAGGAGGTGAGGGCTCGGGCTTCTAGGATATCTTCCTAAGTGCCTGCACATCATGCTGTATCTGCAATATATTTTTTCAAAGTTCTTGGATAATACCTGATTCTAATTGATCACCACAATTCAATAAAACCCGGTGTCGGAAAATTCTAAGTTCGTGTTTATGACTTCAAAGCTCATTTTAGACAACGACACACTCACTACTAGGCCAAGGGTCACTCACTACACCTTCTCTAAGCTCCACTACAAGTTTTATCCACTAACCCTCATCCTAGAATTTTCCAAGATCACCAAAACGTAAACTTTTTAACTCTAAACTAACACTTGAGCTTAGGAAATTTAAAACTTGAAGGAAAGTGAAGGTTTTACCTTATGAAGCAACTCAAGAAAATTTCTGGATGGCCAAAGTGCTCCAAACTCCAACTTGATCCCATCATGGGCTTTAGGATGAGGCGAGGAACATTTTTTGTGAAGGTTTACATGAGTTTTGGGGTGGCTTTGGGGGTGTTTTGTCGTGGTAGAATGGATGGTAGTGAGGGTTTGGAGGTGGAGGAAGAATGAGGAGAAGATGAAGGAGATATAAAAAAAATGAAGTGAAAAAATTGAAATGAATGGCTAGCAACCATACTCCCCCTCTCTCTCCTTGCCCATACCTCCTCGTCCCTCTCATCATTTTCCTTTTTCTTTTATCCTTTCTTTTCTTTTCTTTTTCTTTTCTTTTAAAAATAAACAAAACCATAATAATCACAAAATGAAAATGTTACATGTCATGACACCTAAACATGGTTTTAACAAAAATAAACTTGGTTCAATGCACAATTAGGCAAACACTAATTAAGTTTAACATTAATGTGTATGGAGATAAATATATTTTAATTTATAAAAGCCTCAAATCAAATAAATACTTTTCATAAATGATAATTCATATTAATTTTCAAATATTTTCCAAAAATATGGTATATGATCATACCATTCTACAAAAACTCAATTCTACATTCGTATAATATTCGTGAAATTTATTATTTCATTATTTAAATTCCAAAAATATTATTTTATATTTTCTGAAATGTTACAATATTGGTGGTTGTTTTTATGTTCATGATGATTTAGATTGATTTCGTATTCTGTTTTTTTTATTTCTTTTATATATTATACGTGAGATGTTGATTATGAATATTTCTGTATTTGGTTATATGATATATATATTATTGTGCATAGGACGGGAAAAAAACGAGAAGCCCTTTTTTTAAAAACTGATATAATGTCTCTATGGATTACTCTGTAGAGGCAACTGTTACACCTATGGATTAATCCGTATGGACAAGTTATTCCCCTACACATTTCTCCATAGAGACAAAATATCAGAATATCTGATATTTTGTCCCTATGGACTCGGTAACAGGGGCAAAACTTGTCCCTACGAATTAATCCGTAGAGGCATTTATCAGGCCCTACAGATAAATCCGTAGGGGCATTTATCTGGCCTTACGGACAAATCCGTAGTGGCCCGTATTTTATTTTATAAACAGATAAATTAAATAAAGATTATGTCCCTACAGAATAATCCGTAGGGATAAATGTCCCTACGGAGTAAGGCGTGGGGGCAATTATTACTCCATAGGGGTATGTTCATGACAAAAACTTTCACCTGCGGCCTTTAGATTTAAAGGGGAATTTTATGCCCTTACAGATATATCCGTAGGAGCAAGCTATTACTGTAGTAGTGCCAATACTTTCGAAATTATAATCTAAGAAGATGGAGAGCGGACACAAGCATTGTCACGCACCGTAAACATAGGCCATAGAATTGAAGACCCTTTTGGTTTCTTTCTCTGATACCAGTTGTTAGGAATTGATCCACCAAATATATGAGAACGACGACGGATAAAAGAAACAATCGCACAAATAAAATGGATACACAGGATTTATAGTGGTTCAACAATTTTCCCAGTCCACTTGCCGCACTAGTTTTCTTATTTTCTTTCTATAAAAGATACAAGATTAAAAATTCTTCCCTCACTGCAAATCTGCAGTTTTTCTTTCTTTCTGAGGAACACACACTATCCTTTTATCAGAGAGCTTAGTTTCTGTTGTGGGAGTTATCTATATATTCATAACTTATGAATACATATATATATGGGAATTGAGATAAAGACCTCTCACGTTTAATTTGAGCCACCCTCCTCTGCTTTGAAAAGCTACATTTTCTTAATCTTGAAAAGCTACCGTAGTTTTGATTCTTGCATTAATTTTGCTTGTCCCGTTTGCCCATCCATAGCTTATTATTTCCCATGTCAAGTCTCTTTCACAAATGAGGCCTATTGTTCAGTTGATAAAACTGCACACTTGTATTACATTTTTCCTACCATTTTCATATTAAAAAAGGACTATATTATAATATATTATACATATGAGGGTTTATGTGTAAAAGCATTATTTTCTATGTGTTAATATATTTTAATTATCATTTGGTAGGAAAATGTATGCAAATAAATTTATTGACCAAATCCTAGTAGAACAAAGTCTACTAAATATTATTTGAGTTGTTGTGCAAAAGATTTCCAAGTTGTTATGCAGGATTTAACAAACAAATCAATTTGTTGAAGAAAACTTGCCAAATTAAGAAGCAAAACTTGGAGACCAAGTCTGGAAGCAACCGAGAGAAGATTTCTGAATTCTAAAGATGCCTAGGATTGCCAAATGTCAAAATCAGAGAGCCAAAGAAAATTGATCAAAAGATCTCATCCATTGAGCGCGGATCGGCGGCCAAACCCACCCTTGGGCCGCGGATCCGCCGCACTTTTGTGGAATTGGAAGGCAAGATTTTCTGGTGTGAATCCAAGCTATATTTTACCAAGTTTTCAACAATAAGATTCTGGCTTTGCACTATAAAAAGGCACCGAGAGCCTCTTGGAAAATCCATCAAGCCGAAGAGATCACGAAGTCCAAGACGGCTCACGCATCCAGGCTGATCATCAACGGTTCATCTACCTCCTTGGAAAAGATCGAGAAGCAACTGGTTTTGTAATCATTTTCTAAGGAATCAAAGTATAGATTGTTCAAGTTGATTAATAAAGGTAGTTGTTTTATTTTATTCTTTTGCATTTTAAATTATGTTTTCCCTCTCTTTCTTTTCATCTTCTTCTTCCAACATGTGCGAGTAATTCTCCGCTTGTTAGGGTTCGTAGGATTAGGGTAGGCTAATGGACGATGAAAATAATTAAACCCTTTTTAAGTCCTATAAAGTTTAGGAACTTTATCAAAAGAATCATTAACATCCTAATCGGGCGCGCTAGCAATTCTTTGCTAGTTCCGACCGCGATTAGAGATTAGATTAATGATTGTTTTGGTAAAGGCTAGATATGAACGGAGTTCCGTGTCGAGATAAGGGTTAAGAGTGGGATTCCTTTTCCCTCCAAAAACCCTAATCTACACGCATCACCGTCGTTCTAGTTCTAAATCTATTAATGGATAAAAAGGGTAACTTTTAATTAATCGTCCATAACTACTAAATCCTAACGAACCCTACAAGCCTTCTTATTATATTTACTACATCTTTAAAATAATCTAGATCTATATTTTACATTCTTGTTTAACGTAGATCTAGAAACCAATCTATAAAATTCTTATTTCCTCCTCTCTTTCAACACATCTAAAGTAAAAGTAAAAGGTTCCACGTTTCCCTGAGGACGATCCGTACTCACCTCGGTCTAGCTACGCGCGACACCATTCTGATTGCGGTTAAACTACAAAACACACTCTTTCGAAACAATCAAATGGCGCCGTTGCCGGAGATACGTGCGTAATTTTTTATTCTTATTATTTGTGTTGAATTCTTAGAAGATTCATATCATTATTAAAACAAAACTGCAAATTGCATATTTAACGATTTGTGTGTGAATTTTGCGAGGGAATCTGGAGTCACGAACTTGAGGAAACAGGAGATCTAGGGTTCCGAACTTCTCTGGTAAGATTCTCAACTCCTTCTCTCTCCTCTCAAATCCAATAAAATCTATCTTCTGCAGGATTCTTTGCAAAATTGCGCCGCTCAAAAATCTTTTTGCAAAAGTTTTGTGATTGGTTTTGTTTTGCATATTTAATACGGACTCTAAGGGGCAAAGACCAAATCAAGATTAGGTGGGGATTTCATCACCTTTCCTAAGCCCCACAAATCACAAACCGAGCATATAGATCAACCCTTCATTAATTTAAAAAATATCTAGACCAGACTCTAAGGACTGTCACGCTCAATAAGGACAGAGGAAGGTCGTGGGTAATCTATCGTTTATCCACATTACTTTTGTAGTGCCTAGGCAAGTGTGACAAAGGCTAGTGGTTTTTAATTAGGCCCACGACGTGGTTCCTTCCCACTTACCTGGCACTTACCTGGCTACAAGGGTAGTACGGAGGTGATAGAGGATTAATCCTGCGGCTTGTCTTTTGGAAGTCTAGGAGCGGTCTAGAGACTGGACCTAGGTGACCTTAGTTCTAGGGTTGCTTGTGCATCTTAGGGAGATTTTTCTTGAGTCCCACTTTTTCAAAACAAGCCAATTTTAAAATCACACACACGCTGCCACTTGCACTAAACCCGCGTAGTGCATGCTCGGCTGGACACGGGATCCTAGTGCCCGTCTTGTCTGCGTTCCTGCTATCGACACCGAAGTCGATACTTCTTCATCTTCTTTTCCCCTACCACACACCACATCGACCGTGATGGACGGCACTCCATCTAATTATAACACCACGCTGCCACCAGCCCGCAGGTGAGCATAATCCACCGCGCATCTCTCTCCAAGAGAGATGCTATCCTATTCGTGATCCTCTTCCTACTTGTCTATCTCTTCCACCACCTAACGGGGATAATTTCGAAATTAAACCCTACTATATCAATCTGCTGCCCAAATTTCACGGGCTTGAGTCGGAAGACGCGTACGTTTTCATCACCAAATTCGAAAACGTATGCGCAATGATGGGTACTTCACAATTGACTTTAGATGCTATGCGCTTACGTCTTCTCCTATTCACACTGTGCGACTTGGCAGAAAAATGGCTTTATAATACTGCCGCACACTCTATCGCTAATTGGGATGAATTCGTCGTAGCATTTCTTAAGAAGTTTTACCCAAATCATAAGACTGCACATGTTAGGAGCGAGATCAACCAGTTCACCCAGCTTCCCAATGAACCATTTTGGAAGTGCTTTGAACGTTTCAAAGATCTGCTTGTCCAATGCCCCCATCACGGAATACAAAGATGGGATTTATGTCGGATTATATATGAGGGCATTAATTCAGCGACAAAGCAGATGCTTGAAACAATGTGTCAATGCAATTTCATGTCTAAAGATGACGGTGAAGCCTGGAAGTATCTGGAAGACCTCGCTGAACACACTTTGCAGTGGGAAAGCGTAAGACCACCTTCATCTAGGGGAGGAGTTCACCAGCTCGATGTTTCCATCGCAGTGAAAGCCGAAATGGCAGCGATGCAGAAGAAACTCGACGCTATTGAGAGCAGATTCTCATCAGTCTCCCTAAATCAGGTTACGCTTCCTAAGACCGTCTGTGGTTGCTGTTCGGATCCTTCACACTTAACGGAAGAATGTCCTATGAATGCATCGTTTCAAGCTAATGCTGCTTTTCAGCAGCGACCTAGAAACGACCCTTATTCTTCTACGTACAATCAAGGATGGAGGAATCATCCTAACTTTGCTTGGAATCAAAACCAACAAAGTAATTATCAAAGACCTCCTCCACAGCAACCACAACCACAAAATCAGCCCCCCTTTCAGTCACAAAATTTCCAAAATCCGGCCAACATTTCTACACCACAAGTGGCTGGTACTGACAACTCACTTGCACAAACTTTGGATATGTTCATGAAACAATCCATGCAAAATTCGGCTGAGATAAGGTCTTCGATTGATACCCTAACGAAAAACTCCTCCTCCCATGGTGAGAGTATTAAATCAATAGAAAACCAAATCGCACAGTTAAACGCCGCAATGAGTGAGAGAGAGAAAGGGAAACTCCCATCTCAACCCATACCTAATCCTGGCCACTCACAGAGTTATAATGTGAGTGCTGTTACCACGTTGAGATCGGGAAAAGTGCTGAATGACCGAGTGGGTGAGCAGTGTGATGATAGTGACACCAATGATACCCCAGCTTCTTCTTCTTCCCCTAATTCGTCTAGTCTCCCACCTTCATCCGAGCCTATTCTCCGTTTCCCCCAAGGCTCGAACATTTCGCTGAATCTATCTAAGTCGATTCCCACTCCAATTTTGGGATCGAATCCATCCCCACAGTCTTCTCCACAAACGTTGGACCCAAAACTTATTGATCAAGCACCTTATCCAAACAGGTTAAGGGGCAACAGACCAAGTCCACAAATGGAGAAGATTGTGGAAATTTTTAAGCAAGTTAACATAAACATTCCTCTCCTAGATGCTATTCAACAAGTTCCGTCATATGCGAAAATCCTAAAGGACTTGTGCACTAGGAAGAGAAAAGTTCAAGTACCTAAAAAAGTTTTCCTTGCGAGTAATGTGAGCACAGCTTTTACACAACAACTACCCAAGAAACGAAAGGACCCCGGAAGTCCTACAATTTCTATTTCCATTGGGGGTAAAAATATCAATCGTGCTCTACTCGATCTTGGTGCTAGTGTTAACTTGCTTCCGTATTCTGTGTATGAGCAATTAGGGATCGAAGAGTTAAAACCTGCGCATTGCACTCTTCAGATGGCCGATCGATCTATCACCCAACCAAGGGGTGAGCTAGAGGATGTGTTAATCAAAGTCGGGGAATTCATATTCCCTGTGGACTTTATCGTTATAGATACACAACCTGTAGCAAACCCACGCAATCAAATCCCGGTGATACTCGGTCGACCCTTTTTGGCCACTTCCAACGCAGTAATTAATTGTAGAAACGGCTCTATGACCCTATCCTTTGGAAAGAAGTCAATTGAGCTTAATATTTACAAGTTGGGAAGTGAACCCTCCGAACCCTATGCTCATGTGTGTTCTGTCGAATTAATGGATGTCGACAGCAGCGAATTTGATCAACCTCATAATTCTGACTCTTTTCATATGTTGTTTGACACGGACTCTTCCACCGAGTTGTCCGGGTCAACATCTAACGCTGATAAGGAACTTTTTATAGAGTCCGACGATCACCCCATTATTTTTTCTGATGACATTATTTTTCGGGGTATCGATGAAAGCTTTGAGGAAATTTTCGCTGATGAACTCGCATTTTTACAAGACACGGGTGTTGAGATGAATCAACTCCAAGATGAAGAAATTGGACCTCCACCCCTTCTTTTGGACAATCATGACAATGCGAGTAATCCATCATCACTATCACTGTGTCGTCTCTCCAAATTGAGACGCAATCCTTTTCCATTACACCTCTTGTCACCTCCCCACTTCTTCACATCAAAATGTGACATGTTCTTCCACCAACCTTGGTACTTCATTGATAAAATTTTTGAATGGTTGGTGTTGACCTTCGGTCTTTGCAAAGCTTGGCATTGACCAATAAGCTTGACCCCCTCATGTGATTTTAAAAGATTAAAATTGTTTAACTCAAGTTTGGGGGAGGGGTGGTATATTTTGGCTCTTGAAAGAAAATGATTTTTACAAAATTGTGAGCCTAAAATAAGTTTGGGGGAGGATTTTCACTTTCATATATTCTTACCCCCATTAATAATTTTCTCCCAAGTCTATAGGTTTTTTGAGCTTAACGGATGACATCAGTGAGGACACTGCTGTAAACAGGTTTGGGGGAGGTTTGTGCTTATTTACACATCAATTTGCATCATATTTTGCATAAGCACAACATTTTTCAAAAATTAAAAAAAAAATTATAACAAAAGAGTAGAAATTGAAAAATTACATCCAAAAGATAGGAATAGTTTAAGAAAACCAAGAAAATTAGAAGTTTTCTTACACTAACTAGTAATAAGTAGTTATGAGCTGTTGTCTCAAGGGTTAGTAAGATGAAGGAAGTCACTAATCTGAGGATAAAAATAAGTCTGAAAAATAGTTTATATTCTGGAAACCAAACATTTGAATGTTGATACCCTACTATATGCACTTACACACGTCTTGAAACTCGGGATAGTAGAAGATACCTTGAAATGCTCTTGCCTAAAAGCCAAAGTATGAAGGAAATAAAAAGTGAAGAAAATATAAAAATGGTGAAAAGAAAAAAATGAACACTGGTTTTGTTATCGCCAAGGCAGCAATAAAAAAATATAGCGAGGGTGCCTCTTCACCTAGTGCCCTAAGGCCAACTGGTCTGGGAGTCACTGCTAAGCCTTAGGTGGTGCAAGACGAGGAAAATATTATCACCAAATCAGCAAGCGCATGAGTAATCGGTCGGTTAGTACCTCAAGAAGTATTAACGGTCGCATGAAAATGTGTGAGCAAATCTTTAATATTCATCAAATTAAAAAGTACTAAGGTAGATGGACAAGAGTATGATAGCTTGAATTGAATTCTCCGAGTGTAGGGATGTTATTTACACACACGTGGGGTTATACGATCAATGTTTGGATGAAAGGTAGGAATGAAGAATAATGACGATGTTTTATTGAGGGATGATGTGATTTCTAACATTTTTTCATGACTATTAAGATAGGGCTCATTACAACTGAAAAGCTAGTATAGTTGGAAACTCTTCTTTTCAAGGCCTTTCTTTTATGGTTCTTGTCTTTATATGTAAATTTCACCATCTTTCTTTTGTTATTGGATTTTGTGGGTGTAATCTGCTGAAAACCCTCAGGAGACAACACTCCTCCTACTAGGGACACCTAGAGGTTTAACGGCTTGTTGTACGTGCTCAGTGCAATCGTGTCTGCCTACGAAAGTGTGGTTAGTTTTCTCCTTTCTTTTTCTCCTCTTAAATAAACTAGTTTGCTCGGGACGATCAAAGATAAGTTTGGGGGTATTTGTTCAGTTGATAAAACTGCACACTTGTATTACATTTTTCCTACCATTTTCATATTAAAAAAGGACTATATTATAATATATTATACATATGAGGGTTTATGTGTAAAAGCATTATTTTCCATGTGTTAATATATTTTAATTATCATTTGGTAGGAAAATGTATGCAAATAAATTTATTGACCAAATCCTAGTAGAACAAAGTCTACTAAATATTATTTGAGTTGTTGTGCAAAAGATTTCCAAGTTGTTATGCAGGATTTAACAAACAAATCAATTTGTTGAAGAAAACTTGCCAAATTAAGAAGCAAAACTTGGAGACCAAGTCTGGAAGCAACCGAGAGAAGATTTCTGAATTCTAAAGATGCCTAGGATTGCCAAATGTCAAAATCAGAGAGCCAAAGAAAATTGATCAAAAGATCTCATCCATTGAGCGCGGATCCGCGGCCAAACCCACCCTTGGGCCGCGGATCCGCCGCACTTTTGTGGAATTGGAAGACAAGATTTTCTGGTGTGAATCCAAGCTATATTTTACCAAGTTTTCAACAATAAGATTCTGGCTTTGCACTATAAAAAGGCACCGAGAGCTTCTTGGAAAAACCATCAAGCCGAAGAGATCACGAAGTCCAAGACGGCTCACGCATTCAGGCTGATCATCAACGGTTCATCTACCTCCTTGGAAGAGATCGAGATGCAATTAGTTTTGTAATCATTTTCTAAGGAATCAAAGTGTAGATTGTTCAAGTTGATTAATAAAGGTAGTTGTTTTATTTTATTCTTTTGCATTTTACATTATGTTTTCCCTCTCTTTCTTTTCATCCTCTTCTCCCAACATGCGCGAGTAATTCTCCGCTTGTTAGGGTTCGTAGGATTAGGGTAGGCTAATGGACGATGAAAATAATTAAACCATTTTTAAGTCCTATAAAGTTTAGGAACTTTATCAAAAGAATCATTAACATCCTAATCGGGCGCGCTAGCAATTCTTTGCTAGTTCCGACCGCGATTAGAGATTAGATTAATGATTGTTTTGGTAAAGGCTAGATATGAACGGAGTTCCGTGTCGAGATAAGGGTTAAGAGTGGGATACCTTTTCCCTCAAGAAACCCTAATCTACACGCATCACCGTCGTTCTAGTTCTAAATCTATTAATGGATAAAAAGGGTAATTTTTAATTAATCGTCCATAACTACTAAATCCTAACGAACCCTACAAGCCTTCTTATTATATTTACTACATCTTTAAAATAATCTAGATCTATATTTTACATTCTTGTTTAACGTAGATCTAGAAACCAATCTATAAAATTCTTATTTCCTCCTCTCTTTCAACACATCTAAAGTAAAAGTAAAAGGTTCCACGTTTCCCTGAGGACGATCCGTACTCATCTCGGTCTAGCTACGCGCGACACCGTTCTGATTGCGGTTAAACTACAAACACACTCTTTCTGAAACAATCACCTATTCAAATTTTCAACAACTACTTATCTCATGCATGCTTTGTCCCTCTTTAATTTTTCAAACAAGCATGCCCGTCTTTGAAATTACAATGAATGGTTCTTGTCCATTAATAAATATGCCTCCACCTATTTGCAGCATCAATGAAACGTGTATGCGCGTTGGTCAATGCGGCCGCTTACGAGCATTGCCTCGTGGGTTCTGCCTTCATGTGGCGCCGACTGGAGTCGTCGTCCACGTGTGGCGCCGCCATGTGGGGACCATCGCCTATGTCGACCATTGCTTCTGCCGGCTACTTAGTCTCCTTAGCCTACAACGCATCGAGCTGGAGGACAATCGTCTTACAGGTGGGATCCCATCCGGGTTGATGAACCTGCCAAATCTTACGGACTTTTACGTGATGAATAATCAGCTGAGTGGGATGATACCAGCGCACACCACCAGTATTACGGCAGATGCCTTCCAGGGTAATCCAGGCTTGTGCAGGGTGCCGTTACAGGCCTGCAAGCAGTAGGCACGCAGTCGCGTCACTCTTTGTTTGAAGATCGATCCTGCAATATTTTTATTCTAAATTCTTATTTATTGTGTTGCTTGTTAGTAAAAATAAAGGCCAGGGATAGTTTCTCTGCAACCCAAGGGTGTGTTCTAATGCATACATGAGGCTTATATTTGCTGTATTGAAATAAATTTTAAATAAAATCAATAAAGAATGGAATAAGTGTTTTGCGTTTCTTTATGGAAAATTTCGTTAGCCTCTTTACTAGAATAACATGAAAAGCAAGTGCATGTGGACTAAATTTTTTTTCCTCATTATACATTGCAGAAATTACATGACCATATGCAAAAACAGGAAGGGAAAAAAAACAGAAAACTTGAAATACATAGAATGATAAAATTATCCTTTTCAAAACTAGAATAATGAATACCACGAAAAGAATATTGCTGAAGAACTAGTGAAGCAGGGAAGCCTCGCATATAGGTTATGATTCCTAAGCTGAAGCTGAAATCTTTTCAGGCCGCCAATCTGATTTCTCCGCACAAAGGATCCCTTCTTGGTTTTTGGAATAGGTTAGTCGAATCTCCCAATGCAAAGACTTGAGTATATTCTCCACTTCGCTTAAAACCTCAGATTCATCACGGACTATCAGCTTTCCCCCAGGCCTGACTATCCTATCAACCTCTGCTATTACTGGTAAAATCTCACACCTGAAATTTTAGAAACGGCTTATCTCATGAGGCAAACTGAAAAAATGTAAATTAAACTAAGATTTGAAAGCAGAAACTAAATAACAGTTTGTTATCAACCTTTTTCTCACTTGTGAGAAGAGACGATCAGCGTGCAGGAGATCATATGTCCTAGGATAGGTGCTGAACGATTCACACCAATCGTGGTACATACCAAAAAGCCCCCGCTCATAGATAATCGGCAGCGTATCTGGAGAATCGATGTTCACCAAATTCATCACCCACACTTTCATATCTTTGAGTGCAGCAGCAAACCTATAGAAGAAAAAGAAGAGAATTATTGAGATGAAGTTGTATAAAATAGCGGCACCAATGGAAACATGAGGAAAATAGAAGTACCCTCCGTAGACAGCTCTCATATCCATAACATTTCTAACTCTGGACCAGTCGATACCGAATCCAGTGAGATAAGATTTGGTGACGACGCGTTTCCAATGTTCGTAGTCTTTAGTGAAATCTTCAGGTGCTGGCCTACCATAGACTCCTGTATGAGAGCTGTTAAGCCAATATGGAGGCACTTTTGCACGGCGGGGCCATTCCTGAGGCCACTGTGATCCACGGATCGATGGATCAACAGGCACCCGATGCATGCAGGATTGTAGCGGGACATACCTGAAAAATACAAAGATGCAGTGGAATTTAGGCTTGAAAAAAGTTATGATATTTAAAATCTCGGTAAGATACTGATTTCAGACTATCATTTTTGGGATTGGAATCTCGAACTGAAATATAGGATTTTCTATTATTTGAAATTATTAAAAACTTTTATAAATAATAAAATAATCATAAACAATTTGGCAAATCTTTTCGCAATTAATAATGTCTAGGGTAACTTTTTAGATATGTTGGGAGGATACCTATAAACATGTTGATTTGCATGGTTTGAAAACACGGCCGATCCCAATCCAGGATGGCCAATTCATATCCCAAAACTTATTGTCCGAGTTCCGATATGTTCTGATACCAAGTATCATTGAGTTTACTGTTTTTTAGTGTTGTTTGCGTATTAAGATTATAAATGGTTTCTGAGTTAATGGTTTCAATAAGGGTTCAACGAGTTATTATAACTTTACAAGTTAGTACGGTTAGTTTGACATCATTAACGACTTTAGACATTATCAATTGCAACAGATTTGCCAATTTGTTATAGTATAAACTATTTATCATTAAAAAAAACCCAACCTAATTTAAGAAAAAAATTCTCGAACAATATAAAATCCGATTGGCGACAGCCGATATGGCCGAGATTGTTGATTCCGATCCCAAAAGTGATCGTCCGATACCGATCCGGATACTGAGAATTTGAATCTATAACCCATCAATAAACTCAATAACAGTATAACTCATTAGTAAACCCAGTATATCATTAATTTACTTATACTAAAATTACAATAATTAATTGGTGAACCTAATACCAAGGTTGAAAATCTCGGTATCAGAACTCGGATGATCATTTTTGGGATTGGAGTAGGCCATCTCAAATCGGGATCAGCCGACATTTAAATACCATGGATTCAGCTTGTTGTTAATTAGTCATGTCCAGCTAAAAAAATAACCAATATTGCTTTGCCACGAACTCACCAGGCTGCATTTGGATCATCCTCCTCTTTACACATGGGAGGTGAGTGTTCCTTTCTGTTATCATAACAGTCATTGGTGATAGGCTTTCGGTACATGGCAGCACCGACAGAATTCAATTTATCCCTCTTGATTGTGTGAAGCTCCCAACACATAGATTTAGTAAGAGCAGTCATAGCTGAAACAGGAAAATTTTTACCTAAGTTCAAATGAACATAAAACCATATATGATGTATCACATGAAAAGAAAAACTACATTTAGAAGTCAGATGGAATGGGGGAAAAAAAAGAAGATCTCACCTTTCCAAATCTGTACATCTTCCTCGAGTTTTTGATATACAGGTGTCGCTGACCACACAAAGAAACCACCAGGGCGCAAGACCCTGTTCAGCTCCAAAAGAAGAGCGCCATCTGTTGTCGAGCCGAGCAGAAATTCATTAGGCATATGAAATCAGACAGGAAAGCGAAAAGGTAATGCTCAAAGTAAGCACCGTTTGCATGCCAGGGGACACGACACCGAGCACAGTGCACAATATCAAAAACCCGGCTTGGGAATGGCAACCGCTGGGAACCCATCACTGCTGAGATTGCAGGTATGCCTCGTTCAAGAGCAAATTGAACTTGAGCCTCATGCTCGTCCTTCGGAGCAAAAGACATCGCAAGAACATCTCTATCGAATAGGTAACCACCAAAGCTGGCAACCCCACATCCAACATCGAGAATCACTCGGGTATGCTTCCCCCATGCAATCTCAGGCACAGACTGCCACCAAAGCCAGAAATGATGTAAATTTTAGTAAATTATCTACTAGGCTTTCCTCATGAAACCAAATTTGCAGCACCAAGTACGAGGATCAAGTCGGTCACAAATCTTATGATTTCTACAAGTAATTTCCTGAATCTCACAAAACATCTGCCTAGCTCTCTTTACCAATTTTGATCTATGATGAATAAAAAGTTCAAATTGAATTATCTGCAAAGTGTCTTACACGGACATGACTCATGATTTTAGTATCCACGTTATGTAAGTGAAGTGAGTGTAATGACGAGCATCATTAATCACTAACTGAGTATACCAAACTTTAAAAAAAAGGGCAAAACAATGGCAAATTAAGCTCCATTATAACCATTCAACATTACACTACAGTATCATGAATAATAAGTGTAACTTTTATGTATTGAATTTTAAGTAATCGATCCAAATTAGTAGCAATGTTGGATCTTATTGCCACCTCGAATACTAGCATTAGAGAATGAATCTTGCAAATTTAAATTCCAACTCCTAATGCCTCTGCCTTTCCAACGAATCTCTAAAATTATGATAAAAGTTGAGGGAAATAGTATTATAGTCTAAAACTAAATATAATTGAAGTGCGCACAGCTATCAAATGCAGTAACTCACACCGTAAGGATCCCAAATCAAGCATGTAGTTAATCATGCTATAATCAAAGTCTGCATGCCAACTAATACTATGCAGAGGAAAGAGCAATAAGAAGAAAGCGTCTAGATAAAGGAATTTTACCTTCTGAATGAAATCAATGTAGTGAAGCGCCCCGTGTATGAATTGTGTTCCTCCTCCTGGAAATGTAAGATACTCTCCTGTAACCTTCACCCAGTTCTGATGCCCTTTTACTTCGGCGAGCTTAGTACGAGGTACATTGTTGTACCAAATCTAACAAAACATCAACCATTTACATTAAATCAGTAGGCGACAAAGGGCAGTACCAATAGCAAAAAAGAGAAATTTCAGACTTCCATCTGCATACTAGTGCTTCATATAATTAATTGATTAATTAATTACCATGTCTCTGCTTTTAGGCCACTCGATGGATCGCCTATAACCTTTAGGTAGGGGAACAAGACAGGTTGGGCTCTCCTCGGGGCAGTGGCGCTCTCGATGCTCGAAATGCCTGAAGCTGTGGAGTTGCTTGATGGCCTTCTCATTGTCGAGACAAGGGATGTAGTCAGGTCCGGCACTCACATTGCACAGCTCCCACTCACGCCCAGATGACTTGCCGCCGTCGCCATCGGATTCGTTTCTTCCTGTGTCATCTTCGTCCGATTGCGATGATTCATCCCCTTTTCTTCTCTCCTTCTCATTCGAGGACTGATCAGCCTGCGTTGCCCATGTCTTGTTATCAGCACCGCTTTTGTTCTCCCCGGATTCACCTGATTCGGTTCCTCCGTCTGGGATGGGGTCACCCACATTCAGGTTGTCTTGGTCGCCGCCTCCTATGGCAGCATTCTCTGATTCCAACTGCTGAAGGTGTTGTTCCTGTTCCTGTTGTTGCTGTTGTTGCTGGTGGCGGGTATCAATGGTTCCGTCGGTGTCGTGTTCGATCTGGGATTGGCTGGTGATGCCCCCAGCTTCTGATTCGTCGTGAGAGTGGGAGGACTGGGTTTCGTCGGTCACTTCTTGGATGTGCTCTTGATTCTGGTCTTGGATGTCATCAGTGCTAGTCTCTGTCTGGCTTTGTTGTTGTTGTTGTTGTTCCTGTTGCAGGCTTTCGTCATCGATGTTGTTAGTATCCTCTTGACCACTGGATTCACCCTGTGGTTGTTTGTCGATGTTCTGCTCCTCATTATGCTGATGCTGCTGCTGCTCCTCCTCCTGCTCTCCACCTTGCTGCTGCTGCTGGTCATCATTATTCTGTTCAGTAGCTTCCTCCTCCTGCTGCTGCTGCTCGTTGTTCTCTTCAGCGGTCTGCTGCTGCTGTTCCTCGTTGTTATCTTCAGTAGATTGCTGCTGCTGCTGCTCTTCGTTTGAATCGGTATCGATTTGAGATTGGGCTTGGATGGTTTCTTCATGAGGCGGCTGCTGCTGCTGCGGATCCTCGTCATGATGGTTTTGGATGATCGTCGCTTGTTCATCGGAGCGGCGGGTCTCGACCTCTTCGTCCTGCTGCTGTCGCTCTTCAGCAGGGTGCTGGAAAGATGCAGATGCAGACGCAGAATCTTCTTCTTCTTCTTGTTCATCGGGATGAGTGTCCTCTTCGGTACCAGCAGCAGTCACCGCCTTCTCGTCGAATGATGATGATGAAGAAGAAGAAGAAGGGGGAGGATCCCTGAGGACGCTTCTTGGAGGAGTGAGGTTGATGGCGGCGCGTTTGTGGGGACGACGACGATGATGATGATTGTTGGTGTCGGTGGACTGAGCATGAGACAGGATGGAGGAGGAGGAGGAGGAAGAGGAGGAGGAGGAGGAGGAGGAAGTGGTGAGCATGTAGACGCCGAAGAGGCAGAAGCCGACAAAGAGGAGCATGGTGGTTGTAGAGACGTAGGATGATGATGATGAGGATGAAGAAGAGGAGCCTCGCTTGGCAGCGCGAGAGTTCTTGCCGATCCCCGCCATTATTATTATTATTATTATTTTTTTTTTTGTGATTGGGGGTAGTGAGGACCGATAGATCTGCAGGGAGATCGTGTGTATGATTGTATGTATGTATGTAAGGAGTTTTTTCTTCAAGAAGAAGAGGAGGAAGAATTGATATGCTAAATGCTAATGCTAATGCTTTGCTTGCTTGTTCAATTGATTGAGAGAGAGAGAGAGCGCGAAGAAGTAGCAGCAGTGGTGGTGTTAACAGAAGAAGAAGAAGAAGAAAGATAGATCCGAGAGCGGTGGGGACGGAAGGGGAGAGCGAGAGTCCTTAATTAAAGGAGACCAAGCTCTGTCCACTAGTTAGTTACTGCTGTGCTGCAGCTTTTGCATTTACAATTACTCCAGGACACACCCCTTGCTTTGTGGCACCTACTGCTAGTAGTGGTAGCGGATCTGGTCGTCGTCGTCGTCGTCTAATTAAAGGAGGGCGAGAGATCCAGATCTACCGCTGCTGCCCCCTTCTATTACCAACCATTATTCCCATACCTTTTTAAATCTTTTTTTTTTTAACTCTATAATTTTAATTTTAATTTTAATTTAATTGAGTAATTGATTAGTGCCAAACCCCCACCTTAATTACCTCCCATATTTATAGCTGTGACTCTCATCCCTGTCCGTCTCCTGTCTACTAAGTAATTCTCTGTGGGATGGCCACACGATTCGATTCAGCTGAGTGGAGCCGGGGCAATTTATTGTTAAATGTATGTATGGACCACCCCTTGCTCCCTATGTAAATGTCACCCACACAACTCAATGGCTTTGAAGAACCCGTAACAACAAGACTAGCTACAAGAGCAGCCAAGAGGTGCCTTCTTGATATTATTAACTGCGTCTCTCTTTATTCCCCCGTTCACACCGACAATAAATTAAAGGAGAAATATATACTCCATCTGGTTGCCTAACCGACAAAGGATACACTACAGATATTTATCTAAAAAATATTTATTGATAAATAGATAGATAGATAGATAGAGCAATTAAGTTTGCGTTATGAAAGATCGATTAGATTTTGGCCCCCACACCCCCACCCACATGCAAAAGGAGGAATCTTCAATTCTGGTTTTATTAACCCAAACCACAGAATAATGAATGAGAGATGGTTGCTTGGTTGGTGGTATCCCAATTATTCATTATGAGCTACTGTTAATATATGTGATGCTCAGCAGAAAAAGGGGTTTTAAAAAATATATAAGAAAGAAAGAAAGAAAGAAAGAAAGAAAGTGATGATGCTCTATATTGGCGATTTCCAAGATCAGGACGCGTGGCAGATGACGTGTCCCAGAACTCAGAAGAAAAGGCCCACATGGGCTGACCAGGCCACCCCTATACCCTACCTGCAAGCACAAACTGGCTCTCCTCAGAGTCCCCTGCAAATTGGCCGCCTCGGCCTCGCAGCTCTTCCCGAGCTGCCACAGGCCTCCTCGGCCCTCCCGCTCGTTCCTGAGCTCCCCTGCCAAGGCCATCTTCCTCGGTCCCTCCGACCGACCAACTCCACCACTCACAAGCGTAACCGATGCTCCGCAAATCTCGCCATGCGCAGATTCTCTGCCAGCAACATCCCACGTTCAACGCCATCACGATCCCCATTAATGGGTGATCTGCTCATTACGCGGACGTGACGTCGGGAGCGTAACTGCCGGCGAGATTCTCGCGCCTGCTGCCGCCACTATATAAACCCCCATCACAGAGGGGTCAAGGAAGCTTTTTTCACCCCACCTAGCCGTTACTCTGCTCGGATCTGGTGCTAACTTGATCGTCGGAGGGTCTTCGGTGGTACCAAACCACCTCGGGACTTCCTTGCAGGTACTCGGCGTTGACTCCTCAAAACCACCAATCTCCTCAAAACCTATTGAGACCCACACGCAACAGGAGATCCCCTCCTAGATCCACCGGGAGATCGACGGAATACAATATCTGAAGGAGACCCGAAAAGGATTTCCATCAGTTAGCGCCGTCGGTGGGAAACTAAACTCCACAAAAAACAAAGTTGGCCTTTCGATCTCCATCCACATGGCAAGCGATCACCCTGAAGATCCAGGTACCAGCTGCCGCCTCCCCCTCACCGGAGGCGCGGATGAACCTCCTCCGGCGACCGTCATCAACGCCCTCACCAGCCGAATAGATCGGCTACAGTCCCTCGTGGAGGCGCTCGTCCGCGTCCAAACGGCCGGGCCAGGGCCCCAGATCGCCGCTCCTGCGCCTCCAGAAGGCTCTGCCCTCGTCGGCACAGCTGACCACCGGTAGTCTATGACCCTTGGCCACAGATCTCACGGGCCGATACTCCCTGAGGCCCGCTGGGCGCCCCACAGCTCCACACCAAGATCCGCCGCCAGAGCGCCTCGCCTCGAGCCTCCTTGTGACCCTTACCCCCCTGAGGAGATGTCGGTCACCTCGCCTGTCCAAAGGCATGATCGACACCCCCTCCCTCGACGGGGTCACACAGAAGGGGCTCGCCACGACGGCTCGAAGGCCACCTCGCCCGGGGATCTGAGGAACATCATCGAGAGGAACCGGGGCCGCGCCCAGACGCAGATCTCCCACAGCAGAGGTCAGGGATCACAAGGCGCCGAATCCTCGGGGTACCACGGCCGACTCGACGCCGTAGAAAAGAAGATCGAGGGCATGCACCGGGAAGGTCACCTCTCAGTCGACGGGGGTAAGTACGCCGCCGACTCGCTCACTAAGCCGTTTACCGAGGGACTGCTCGCTGTCCACGTCTCTTCGCACAACAAGCCCCCGAAGGTCTCTCTGTTCGGCGGGAAAACCGACCCGAAAGACCATTTGGATGCTTTCAACGCGGGGATGAGTTTTCAGAACCATTCCGATGCCGCCCAGTGCAGGGCCTTCCCGACCACCCTCATCCGCTCCGGTCGGGACTGGTTCCGAGGACTCGAGCCTCGCTCAATCTCGACCTTCGACGAACTAGCTACTCAGTTCCTCGGCCACTTTGTCGGGAACCGTCGACAGAAGCGCATGGTCGACTACCTCCCCACACATTCAATGCGCATGCTACGCGCACGTCGCCGCGACCATCCCTGTCCCCCATACCTGCAACTGGATGGTCGGGCGAAACCTCATGAAGAATCGGCCAAGCATCTACCATGCTCGGCTATCCACGGCCAGTGGCTTCCCCACTCGCAACGCCGGGGACCAAAGCCCTCGCCAAGAGGCAACCGCGCAGCTTCACTGCCCGGTTATCCTTAGCAAGTCTCCTACGGCCTCTCCAACGCTAAGGATCAAAGTCCTCCTTCGAGGCAGTTGAGCAGCTACCCTGCTCGGCTATCCCCGGCCAGTGGCTTCCCCACTCGCAACGCCAGGGATCAAAGCCCTCACCAAGAGGCAACCGCGCAGCTTCACTGCCCAGTTATCCTTAGCAGACCTCCTACGGCCTCTCCAACGCTAAGGATCAAAGTCCTCCTTAGAGGCAGCCGGGCAGCTACCCTGCTCGGCTATCCCCGGCCAGTGGCTTCCCCACTCGCAACGCCAGGGATCAAAGCCCTCGACAAGAGGCAACCGCGCAGCTTCACTGCCCGGTTATCCTTAGCAGGCCTCCTACGGCCTCTCCAACGCTAATGATCAAAGTCCTCCTTAGAGGCGGCCCGGCGGCTACCCTGCTCGGCTATCCCTGGTTGGTAGCTTCCTACCACGACCGACAGGGATCAAAAGCCCTCCCAGAAGCAGTCGAACCCGACCCTCGCTCGGCTATCCTTCACGACAAAAGCCCTCGCCAAGAGGCACCGGGCAGTAACCCTGCCCGGCCAAGGGTCCTTGGTAGGCTTCTTACAGCCCCTCCCGCGCTAAGGACCGAATTCCTCCCAGAGGCAGTCGAGCCCGACCCTTGCTCGGCTATCCCCGGATGGTAGCTTCTTACCACAACCGACAGGGATCAATGTCCTCGCTAAGAGGCTCTGGGCAGTAACCCTACTCGGTCCCCATCCTGAAGGATCAAAGCCCTCGCAAGAGGCAACCGAGCAGCTACCCTGCTCGGTCATCTCCGGCTGGTAGCTCCCTACCCATGACGCCAGGGATCAAAGCCATCGCAAGAGGCATCCAAGCTGCTATCCCGCTCGGTAACCCCAGGCTGATAGTTACCTACCCACGGCGCCAGAGATCAAAGCCCTCGCCAAGAGGCAACCGCGCAGCTTCACTTCCCGGTCATCCTTAGTGGGCTTCTTACAGCCCCTCCAACGCTAAGGATCAAAGTCCTCCGTAGAGGCAGCCGAGCGGCTTCCCTGCTCGGCTATCCCTGGCCGGTAGCTTCCCTACTCGCAATGCCAGAGATCAAAGCCCTCGCCAAGAGGCAACCACGTAGCTTCACTGCCTGGTCATCCTTAGTGGGCTTCTTACAGCCCTTCCAACGCTAAGGATCAAAAGTCCTCCCAGAGGCAGTCGATCCCGACCCTCGCTCGGCCATCCCCAGCTGGTGGTCGTTTCTCGCAATGCCAGAAATCAAAGGCCCTCGCCAAGGGGCAACCGAGCAGCTTCCCATTCATGCTCATTCATCCTCTGAGCCCATTCATGCTCGGCCCAAATATGGCGGACATCTCTCTGCCCATCACATGCAGAGGATTCGAGACTCCAACAAGGGGCATCAGGTCTATCCAAGTCTGAGCGATCCCCCTTCGACTTCGGGGCCATGGAGATGCCTCCTTCTCAGCAACGCTTGGCATGCTTGGCAAGTGATCAAAATCAACTCGACGAACGATCGTTAGACAGATAGCCGACCTGACAGGGAAACCCAACAGTGCAAGCAGAGATATTTTACAAGCATTCTTCACAAACAGAAGATAAAGTGCAAACCGTTGAAACCAAAAAAAAGTTTTATTACCAAAGGCAAAGTCTTTACAAAGGGTATTTTGGGCTCCCCTGCCTTACAGACTGCCCGGAGGCTTACAAAAATCCCAGAAGCGACAAAATAAAGGAGGAGGAAGACGGGGGCTTTAGGCCTCGGGGCCAGGCGCGACCTCGGGATCCTCGACATCCACCACGAGACGAGCAGGGTCCTCGGCCACCTCCTTGTCAGGAATCTCTTCCCCCTGCTCATCGGCGTCCGTGAGGGGGTATTCGGCCCGGAGCTCTTCGTCGGCGAACTCTAGCATCCGGGCCTTAACGGTGTTGAGGGCCTCGTGCCAGATGCGGGTTGTGGCCACGGCTAGGTCATCATAGAAGTCTTTCAACTTCTTGTAGCCCTCCACCGCCTTCGCCGCCGAGAGGTCGGCCAACTTCGTCGCCTCGGCCGCCGCCCCCAGCTCCATCCGGAGGGTCCTTACCGATTTCTTTAGATTGCCGGCGAGCGCCTGAGCGTCCTCAAGCTTGACATCGGCAGCCACGGCGGCCTCGCGGTGTCGGGCAGCCTCCCATTTCCCGGCCTCCACCTCGCCCTCCAGGGCGGCAACCCTCGCCATCGCCGCCTCCAGCTCCCGCTTGGAGCTCTCTTCCATCGAGGTAAGCCGGTCCGCAGCCTCCATCGTCGGGGCTATCACCCCGGCCTCCATGCGTAAGGCAAGGGCAACGTGCTGGAGGACCTAAAAAAAATAAGAAAAAGGTCAGGGAGACGAAGGAAGCGCCAAATCTCTCAAACAGCCGAGCACTTACCTGCATGGACTCCTGGACGATGGACGCCATCTGGGCCCTAAAGGTCCCCCCAGGGACCCTGCCCTCACCGACGTCTCTATTTTGTGCAGCAGGCTATCCGCGACGGATAGCCCCGAGGGCACCACAAACTGGAGGCCCCCTTCCTCCACTATGATCGGCGAGGGCGGGCCCCGGAAAGACCTCCGGGAACCCCTCTTAAGCGGCTCCGATGGGGAGCCAATATCCTCCTCTGAGACCGGGTCCTCCAGAATTCGAGCCCGCTTCTGGCCCGGTGCTCTGCTAGGCCCCGGGGCGGGAACTGCCCCCGAACGCTCACGGGACGTGGCCACCGGAGGAGAAGGAGTCGGGGCAGGCTTCGAACGAGAAGAGCTGGCGCCCCCAGCCTTCGTGACCTTCCTCGGCTGACGCATGGAGGCTCGGAGCTCATCCATATCCATGGGTCCTGCACAAAACCAAATGCAAAGAAGTCAGCGACACAAGCAATATATAAGCCAAAAAGCAAGCCTAACTTACCGACGAACTCAACGGGGCTGAGCCCAGCCCAACTCAGGACCCTCTCAGACAGCAGCACGTCGAATCGGGGGACGGGCTCCCACGACGCCACTCTCACCACGGCGGGGTCATTGGACTGGTTCCCCGGCAAGCATTTTTCCCTCGACCACCTGGTGGGCATGGGCCAGTCCTCGCCCTCGGGCTGCGTGATGAAGAAAACTTCTTCTTCCAGTTGTGAATGGAAGAAGGCAGGGCTACAACCCCTGTCCCGGCGGTGCCCCCGTCGCTTTCTAAAAGAGAAGTAGACCGACCTCGGGTCGCCCGCTCGACCCCCAGGATGATTTTTGAAAACGAGGGAAGAATCAAAGATGGGGAGGCTGAAGGGAACCGCCTGTAACTTCAGGCGGATCAGGAACCCGAGGAGAATCCTCCACGAGTTCGGCACTAACTAGCCAGGGGCTAGCCCGAAGAAGTTCAGCGCTTCGACGACCTCGGGAGAGAAGGGCAGGCGCATTCCACCCTAAAAACTTCTAAGTACAGGACGATCTCCCTACCCCGTACTTGGTTTGCCCTCTCTCCCTCCTTGGCCAGACGAAGCGTATAACGTGGGGGGGATGTGGAAGCAAGCCCGAGCATTGGCAAGATCTTCGTCACGCTTCACCCAACACGAGGCGCCGGGGGCAGCATCTACCGCCTCCTCCCTGGGGGCTGCCCCCACTTCACGATCCCGAGAAGAGGGTCCGATCCCTACTCCCCGAGAAGACTCAGGCTCAACTAAAGGGTCCCTAGAACCTACTCCTACGACATCTACAGATTCCACAAAAAGAAGACATCTAACCTGGAGAAGAGGAATCCTCGGGAAATGAAAGCAGAAGAAAGAAGACGAGCGCCGAGAAACCGGGACTTATAGCGAGAAAATACGAAGGAGTAGAGGCCATGGAGTGGGCCCCATCCCTATTTATCACTGCAATCTCCCTCATCCAACGACGCCCTTCATCTCCCGCCAAAACGCCTTCTCGTGCCCAGCGGCCCCGATCGCTCCACTTGTCGTTCCCACACTGGGCCGCATCCCATCAGACGCCGCAGGTCTGCACATGTCGCGTCGGCCAACCAACGCTTGACACGTGGACCGTCGCTTCAGTGGCAGGATGCACGAACTGGCGCACCTTCCTTAAATGCAGAGATCTCGCCCTGAATCGCTGGCCGAAAAGACAGCTGACAGCCCGGGGACGCGTCCCGACGAAACCTTAGGAGGGAGCTCACCCCGGGCGGCCCGGCAGTCCACTCCTGACCCGACCCGCTAGCTGGTCGGGACAAGAGTGCGGAGCTAATGATGATGCTCTATATTGGCGATCTCCAAGATCAGGACGCGTGTCAGATGACGTGTCCTAGAACTCAGAAGAAAGGGCCTACATGGGCCGACCAGGCCACCCCTGTACCCGACCTGCAAGCACAAACTGGCTCTCCTCAGAGCCCCATGCAAATTGGCCACCTCGGCCTCTCAGCTCTCCCCAAGCTGCCAAAGGACCAAGCCTCCTCGGCCCTCCCGCTCGTTCCCGAGCTCCCCTGCCGAGGCCATCTTCCTCGGCCCCTCCGACCGACCAACTCCACCACTCATAAGCGTAACCGACGCTCCGCAAATCTCGCCATGCACAGATTCTCCGCCAGCAACATCCCACGTTCAACGCCATCACGATCCCCATTAATGGGCGATCCGCTCATTACGCGGGCGTGACGTCGGGAGCATAACTGCCGGTGAGATTCTCGCGCCTGCTGCTGCGTACTGCCGCCACTATATAAACCCCCATCACAGAGGGGTCAAGGAAGCTTTTTTCACCCCACTTAGTCATTACTCTGCTCGGATCTGGTGCTAACTTGATCGTCGGAGGGTCCTCGGTGGTACCAAACCACCCTGGGACTTCCTTGCAGGTACTCGGCGTTGACTCCACAAAACCACCACTCTCCTCAAAACCCATTGAGACCCACACGCAACAGGAGATCCCTTCCTAGATCCACCGGGAGATCGACGGAAGACAACATCTGACGGAGACCCGAAAAGGATCTCCATCAGAAAGAAAGAAAAGTTTAACATCATGCATCCCATGATCTGGTTATGTCAAACTTTTCTCTGCGTTACCCGGTTGGTTTGCGTTAAGAGCGGGGTTTAGCATGGCAACATTTAAATTTGGATAAAGATCCCGTAAAATCCACATTTGAAGCAAAAATGTAGAGGCAGCTTATCCACCATTCCTGGTGTGATACACGGACGGTCGAGATTGAGAGGGAAAAAACAATAATCTTAATAGTAGGTGATGATGCTCGGTATTGGTGATCTCCCAGACCATGACACGTGGCAGATGACGTGTCCCAAAGCTCATGAGAAAAGACCTACAGCGGCCGACCAGTGGCCGATCAGGACACTCCTGTGCCCATCCCACAAACAAACACTGGCTCACCATTGAGCCCCCTGCACAATTGGCCTCCTCGGCCTCATAGCTCGTCTCCGGGCTACCACAGAACCAAGATACTTCGGCTCTCCCGCTCATCCGCGAGCTCTCCGGCCGAGATCATCTTCCTCGGTCTCATCGACCGACCAACGGCACCGCTCACAGGCGCAACCGCCATCCTGCAAATCTTGCTATGCGCGAGATTTCCGCCGGCCACATCCCACGTTCCACGCCATCACGATCCCCCATTAACGAGCTTGTCTCGCCATTAATGGGAGATCCCGCTCATCACACGGGTGTGACGTTGGGAGCGTAACGGCCGGCGTGATTCTCACGCCTGCCCTGCCTGCTGCCACCGCTATATAAACCCCTTCTTCAGACGGTTCAAGTAAGTCATTTTTACTCCAGTAAGCTGTTACTCTACTCGGATTTCCTCTCTAACTTGACCGTCGGAGGGTCCTCGGTGGTACAACCACCCCGGGACTTCCTTGCAGGTAGCTCGGCAACCACAACCTCAAACCCATTGAGATCCACACGCTTCAGGAGCCTGCCTCCAGATCCAATATCAGCCATCCATCACCGCCATCAGCAGACCAACGGAAGGTAGCATCTTAACGCGCGGATCCGCTCTGCGTCAGCTGGTGCCGTCTGTGGGAACGTCCTTGATTCTACAAAAACAAAAGTTCACTTTCCGATCTCAATCCAATGGCAAGCGATCATCACGAAGATCCAAGCACTATCCGCCGCCTCCCCCTCAACGGAGGCACGGACGAACTTCCTCCGCCCAATGCCATTAGCGCCCTTGCCGGCCGAATAGACCGGCTCGCGTCCTTCGTGGAGGCGCTCATCCGCGTCCAAACGGTAGGGCAAGATCCCTAGGTCGCTGCTCCCCTGCCCCGAGACCAGGACCCCTACAGGGGGAGAGAAGACTCCGTCCGTGTCGGCGCTACCTCCTACGGCCGCAGATCTCCCGGGACAATACGTTCTGAGACCCGCTGGGCGCCTCACAGTTCAATACCGAGGTCCATCGCCAGAGCGCCTCACCCCGAGATCCTTCGCGCACCTGTCCCTCCCGAGGAGATGTCTGTCAGCTCGCCTGTTACCAGGCATGACCGACACCCCCTCCCTCAACGGGGTCGCGCGGACAAGACTCGCCACGGCGGCTCGAAGACCACCTCGCCGGGGAATCTAAGGAACCTCATTGAGAGGAACCGGGGCCGAGGCCAGACGCAGGCCTCCAACAGCAGAGGCCTGGGATCAGAATGTGCCGAGTCATTAGAGTACTGCGGCCAACCCGACGCCCTCGAGAAGAAGATAGAGGGTATGCATCGGGAAGGTCACCGTCCGAGCGACGGGACTAAGTACGCCGCCGACTCGCTCACTAAACCGTTCACCGAGGTGCTGCTCGCTGTCCACGTCACCTCTCGCAACAAGCCCCCGAAGGTCTCCCTCTTCAACGGCAAATCTGACCCGAAGGACCAATTGGATGCGTTCACCGCAGGGATGAGCTTCCAAGACAACTCCGACGCCGCCCGGTGTCGAGCTTTTCCAGCCACTCTCATCCGCTCCGGACGAGACTGGTTCCGAGGACTCGAGCCGCGCTCGATCTCAACTTTCGACGAGCTGGACACCCAATTCATCGGCCACTCCGTCGGGAACAGGCAGCAAAAACGCACAGTTGACCACCTCTTCACGATCAAGAGCGGGGACAAAGAGACATTCAAAGAATACGTCACCCACTTCTACAACACCCTTCTCGAGGTCCCAGAGCACCGGGACGAGACGGCCATCACGGCACTGAGGTCTGGTCTTAGGCACAAGGAGTGGTTATGCTCCTTTGCATTAGCGCAACCTAAGACCATGGCCGAGGTAAAGGCCTAGACCGAGCGCGAGGTCCAGCTCGAGTCCGAGGTGAACGCAAACCTCCCCCGGGCAGAGCAAACTGACCAAAAGAAGAGGGCAAGAGAAGAGAGAAGGGGACCTGAGCGGCAAAAGCCCTATCTCTCAAAGTTCGAGGAGTACACACCGCTCAACGTCTCCCAGACAGTGCTACTAGAAGAGGCTAAGGGCGAGGGGTTCTTCAAGCTCCCCCCGATCTCGCGAATGGCCTCAAAGCGAACCCGGGGCCCCTACTGCTGGTTCCACAGGTCGCTGGGCCACTCCAAAGAGAGCTGTAAGCAGCTCCGAGACTACATCGAGGAGCTCATCCGTTCGGGTCACCTCGCAGTGTACCTGAGGGACAAGTGGCAAGCTGACCACGAGCAGGAGCAGCGTCCCCCTCCCGCCAAGCTGGCCATCGGCCAGATCATGGTAGTGTTAGCGGAGGATACGTCTGGTGCCTACGAAGCTCAGTACCCTATGCCGGGCATATATGCCAACAGACATCCGGGGGCCTCAAGCTGCACGAATAAGAACATCTACTAGCATGTATTTTCTTTTCAGAGCAATGTACATCTTTCTTGAGATCTTTTGTTTATATAACAAAGGGACCAATAAAGTATTGCAGAAAAGAAAGAGAATCTTATTCATTCAAAAGGTTCTATAGGCTCCTCAGCCGTACAAAAAAAATTATTACAACAGTGGGGGGATGGGGTGCAGAGAGCACTTCTCGTGGTACTCTGAGGATATTTCCGCCAGCCGAGCCCTCACGGCGTCTAACCTCTCCCTTCGATGCCCCCTGCTAGTGTCGGCATCGAGCCTCAATTGGTAGCACTCAAGGACGAACGCCTCCGAGCGGTTTAGCCGACTCGCAGAGATCAGGCCGAAACGCCTCAGAGACCTTAGCTTGCCAATAGCCTCGTCTCTCAGCTGCTCAGATAAGGGGTTGTAAAGCCCTGGCGACGCCCTCTAGATGGAGTACATTAACAACTGAAGTAGGGGGGAGCGCCGGGGAAGCAATCGGCCGAAATGATCCTCGATCTGGCCTATCACCATGTCATGACCCGCTTCCCAGAGTGCGCTAAGATCGGCACGTGACAGAGCCAACCATGCTACCTGTGGCTAGGAAACATCCCTCCACAGTCACATTACGTCTGTCTATAAGATATCAAGAACAGTAGAAATAAAATAAACTATCTAGTACATGTCCATATGCCAGAATAACGAGTCAAGAAATAATATGCAGAAGCAATAAATTCAAGTAACAATAACAATCTGGAAAGTACGTCCCAAAAGTACGGGCTCACATCAGGAATGAAAGTACTAAAATAAAACTAAACTAACTAGCAACTAACATGATCTTCACTGCTCGGCTTCTTGGTCAAAATACTCTTGAACTGCCTGCGACAGAGATAGAGGATCTGGGCCATGCAAAACCCAGACATTAGTGCGTCATGATATCAGACAATAATAAATGAACAGGATACATGAGATATACTGGCATGAATCATAAATAGTAACAAGTCAACAGGGATGTAATACAGTGAATTGTAACAGTATATGTGATGTGCAGTGGTCAATCTAAGCTGTAATACTGGGTTATCTATTCTAAAGTTTGTTTGAAATCAATTAATGTAATCCTCCATGTAACTTAAAGAATGTGTCCCGTTATCCCTCGGGACCATGGATCAGGTAGTGGGAGTCATGAATGACTCTGTCCCGTTATCCCCGGGACCACAGATCAAGTAAGAATCATGAATGATTCTGTCCCGTTATCCCCCGGGACCACGGATCAAGTAATACCCTTGTAAGCTACACTTTAGTTTACACTTTTGATTTCCCCATACCCCCAAGATTATGTGTTCAAGTCAGGTATTGATAAATCTGGAGCTAATGCCAACACAGGATCAAGCATGACATATTTGTCTATACAGACAATAGGATATGTCCATCGGGACAACATATCAGGATTGTCGGCATTAGAAACAGGATCAGGTAACATGTCAAGTAGTAATATATATATATATATATATATATATATATATATATATATATATATATATATATATATATATCAGGTCATGTCAGGTAGTGTACATATATCAAGCGGGTGCCCAACAGTAAAATGTAGCAAGTATTGAATCAGGGTAGAATACGGATGTACGATAACAGCATGGGTGTACAAATATCCACTAGGGGTTATACCATGACTAAGAAGGATGCACAATATCAAGCATGTGGTACTAATGCATTAATAGTATGAGTTAATGTAAAATGGGGTGCAATTAGGTATGCAGAATTAATGGTATGTAGACACAAATGAACATAGATGCTCAAATAACTATCAGGGGTTACAACTACAGTTCCATGATTATATAGGATGCACATTATCTTGCATGGGGTGTTACTACAATAATAATATGAATTAATATGATCTGTAGATGCAGCTACATGTATATTAAATGATATGGATGCAAACGGGTGTCCGAAAACGGTAAACTTTAATATGGATGTACAATGTATTCAACATGTGATATTTTTATTCATATGGATGCATAATAATATACCTAACATGTAGCAAAGATGAATTAGCATGCGACTGGATATGTAAATAACGATATGGATGCATACTGACGTCGTATAACAGTAAAATGGTAAAAATGGTAATGTGGGATGCCTAACTAAACATTATGTGATGTTATCATTCGAATGGATGCAGTATATTGTAGTATAGCATGTAGCAAGATTAACTCGCCTGAGCGGATCGCACGACGGGTGCGTACGGCACGTCCGACGTCGGGTATTTGTCGCAACGCACACACGACACGCGGGATGGGTCCAGGTAAGGCAAGAGGGTAAACACACAAGCCAGGGACGTTCACTGGATCTCCTGGATCAGCAGCGACAAGCACAGCTCCGGCGAGAGACAGGAAAAATACGAGATCAAGAAAGCATGAGAAGAAGAAAGAAGAAGAAGAAGAGGAGGAGGAAGAATAAGAAAGATGTGGGTTTGGTGCCCTGTGTTTGGGGTTCTGGGCCGAGGTGGCGAGGGTGACGATGAGGTTGGCCAGCATGGGGTTTGCCGGCGAGGTGCAGTAGGTGTGCAGGGGGTTGCAGGAGGTGCAGGAGGTGCTCGGGTTCGAGAAAAGAGAGGTTGAGAAGTGGAGTGGAGGAAGGTGGAGAGGAGGTGACGACGAGGTCGTCGACGGCGAGAGCGAGGTGAGGAGCTAGGGTTCTTGGTTGTCGGGTTAGGTCATCGGGGGTTCTTGGGTTCTCGGGTGAGGAAAGGAGAGGAGAAGAAGAAGCAAGGAGATGATGGAGATGAGGGTGAAGGCGAGGTCGAGGGAAAAGAGGCACGGGAGTTAGGGTTAGGGTTTGAGGAGGCAGAGGAGTTTGGATGGTTACTCGTGGAGGGCTCGGGGTTTAAATAGAGGAAGGAGAAGAAATAGAGGAGGGAGGTGAGTGTAAGGAGAGGGAGCGGTGACGCGACCCAAGGAATACACAGTATTCGAGAGAAGAGAGAGAGATCGAGGGGAGAGAGAAAGAAAGAGAGAGAGAGTGTGTGTGTGCTGCGGAAGAGAGAGAGATAGAGAGGCAGAGAGAGGAGAGAGAAAAGAGAGAAAGAAAGAGAGAGAAAGAGAAAGAGTGGGGTCGGCGAGAGAGAGAAGAAAGAGAAAGAGAGATCGAGAGAGAGAGAGAGAGAGAGAGAGCGTCAGTGAGTGGAAAGAGAGAGATAGTGTTAGTTAGGATTAAAATTTTTAGAAAATCATTTCGTTATTTAAATTTAAATTGTTATTAAATATTTAAAATATTATATTAATAAAATTTAATATTCTGGTAAATACAAACATAGTCCAAAACACGACCGGGTCGGGTCTAAAAATTCAGTTTCAAAATACGAAAAATGTAATACCCAGTTTTCTTTGAATGTATTTTCTGTATTTATAAATAAAATTTTCCCAAAAATTTTCTATTAGAATATTTCCTATAAATCATTTCCAACACTTTCTAATATTTACTAAACTTTTCCCTAATTAAAATTCCCTAATTCCTATATTTTCCTAACCTAAACCCTAAACCAATCTATCTTCTTCTAAAAACCTCAGCCCAAACCCACAGCCTGGCCCAACTCCTTGAACTAAACACCACACCCGCTCCTCTCTACCCTACCCGAACCCGACCCAACCCGTTACCTCCCCACTCTCTTTCCTCTTCTTCTTCCTCTCCTTTTTCCCGCCCACGATTTCCCCAATAGTTCCCATATCCCGCTCCTCGTTCGCGACCACGTCCCCGCTCCTTTTCCATGACCTTACTCGCGCGCTCGCTCATAACCCTCGACCTTGTCTCCCCCTCTCCCCCACACAAAGCCGAGCCCCCTTACACTCACTACCTCCTTCATCGCCGCCGCCCCACGCCGTCTCCACCATCGTCACCATTTCCCCCATCACCTGCCCGAGCTCCTCCGCTCACCTCCCTCTCCTCCATCTCTACAACCCATCACAATCACCTCCCCGAGCTCCTACCCCATCGCCGATGAGCCACCCTGCCTCACCACCGCGAGCACCAGCCCCCTCATAACTCCATAGCTGACTCCCTCGCCACCACCTCCTCTGCTCCCCACCTCCGAGCTGCGAGCTCCGAGCAACAAGCACCCTTACCTGCATACCTCACCGGAGCTCCGACCCATCGCCTTTGTCGACCCTGCCACCTTCTCTGACCCCAGAGCACCTCCAACCCACAGCCCAGGAACCCTCGCCTGCACCTGAGCCACCCCTGGCCGCCTCCTCCTTCTTCATGCAGCCGCAGCCGCAGCCGCCACACCTAGCCGTCGCCCGGGACCTCGACGCTTCCAGCCATTGCCCAGGACCACCGTCACCGCTCCTGCCTCACTTCCCCTAGCCGAGAACCACCCCAGAGTTGCCTGAGCACTACCGCCGTCGCCGCTGGGAACGTGCCATGCTCATGTCCGTGCTACCTCTTTGCCAGTCCCCGTGCCCACTCCCGCGTCGCGCCGTGCCCACCTGTGTGCCACGACAGCACCCACTCCGTACCCGGCACCATGCCACATCATGCCTGCTACTATACCCGGTCCAGTGCCTGCCTCCATGTCACCGCGTACCCAGACATGTTGCGCCCCGTACCCACTCCCCGTACCACGTCGGACTCACTTCCCGTGCACATGCCGTGCCGCTCCCGCACCACGCCCCGAGTCCAGACCGTGCTCGGTACCGTGTCGTGCCGTGTCACGCACCGAGCCAGGACCACGGCCACTACCGTGTCACACTCGCATCGTCACCGTGCCCAGCACCGTGTCGCGCCCGCGTCATCACCAGGTCCACTACCGTATCACGCCCGCGTCGCCACTGCACCCAGTACCGGATCTCCACACATCACGTCCGTGCCACACGCCGTGTCCAGCATCGCGCCGTCTCGTGTGTCGAGACAAACTCTGCAGTGGCGTCTCTTCTATATCAAGCGACCCAAGGCAAGTGAACCCCTCACTTGCTTTACATGCTAATGTGCTATACACTAATATACATTTATTTTCACTGCTCTAATTTATCAAATGTTCGACATGAAACTCTAAATGAAAACCCTATTTAAAATGGCATAATTTGTGACCAATAAATCCCTTTCTGATAATGAATGTCACGTAGGGAATTGAGTTAAAAATAGCTAGATTATACCTTTGTAATGTTGCCCAAAAAGGCGACGTTAAATCTGGAAATCGTCGTGCATATCACATTGTAAAACTAATAGTAAATTTGATATAACTCTTTTCGTGACTTGCTCGGGCTCGTTACGAAGCAGACTGGATAATCTGTAAACCTCTGATAATTCTTACTGAATATTTTTCCGTTATGATGTTAAATGCTGAGGCGATTTGCGGCCCTGAACTGCAGTCCGAGGCAGCGTTCGTTTTGAATACCTGGCTTTAGAACACCTGTACACCCCTTCCTTAAACTGAAAATATGCAGAGCCCCATATTTTCGCGTATATAATTTAGTTAGATAACACCTAAATCTATTCCCGTGTCTTTTCACCTTCGTTTGATATTTAATTCGTATTTTAGAATACCGTTGTGTCCTACAGTTTTCTGCAGTGACAGTTTGTACATATTGATATTAAAATGAACATATCTTCCCGTGTACAGTGGATATCATCGATCTGTATGATATGTTGGAAACCTAACTGTTAAGCCTAAATATTATCTAACTGTAGCGTCGCCTAATTACGATCCCAACTGGGATTAAAACGTGTTACGAAACGGGCTTCCAATTCAGAAATTGGATTTCCAGCAGTAAACACTTAAAATGAAATGACCTTAACTAGCGAACCTGAAACCCGATTGACGGGAAACCAATTTTGATGGATAGATAATTAAACATACTGCTTACTCCTTTTACATTGTTTTGCTTAATTCTGCATGTATGATTTATAGTAAATTATGAAAGTGGTAGGACACTGGCTGCTGATATTTTATTCATATCGTAACTATTGTATTCTCATCATGTCATGTAGATGTCATTACATTGGTAACCTAGTGATCGTGTACATTACCCAGTGATAGGTATTAGTGTCTTAATTGTGGCAAGTATGTTAGTGTTAAAGCGTGAATGAATAAGTGAAGTGACACGTACTTGTACACAATCAGCGAACCCAGTTAATTTATTGCATTGTCAACGTCTATGAGACATATATAAGTGTAACTATAACTGGTATAGGACGGTTTTGGAAGCACTTATATTAGTGTCATAGGTAAGGCGTCAAACACTGTCCATTTATCTTGGATACCAGTCGAGACATGCTTGATGGAGATCCTGTCTCCAGTTCTCGCGCAGACTTGTCATGGACCGACTAATATTGAGTTTATGGTCGGGGTTTGATATAGACCACGGGGTATGGGGTAGTTTGAGTGTGAGTTCAACGGAATCTCGGGAGTCCCATTGCCAGCATACACAGCGATTCTGGGAGTTATATGGGTGATATTACTGACTATCGGTGACTCGGGCCCGTGTTCCGTTGCCCCTGGGGCCCTACTCTTAGATGGGGAATACTCACGAGTGGTTGACTCTCACACTTGGACTGACAATAGGTTTAGCGACCTGGATAGTGAGACTTAGAGACTGATAGGTGTAGTGACATGCATTGATTACTAATTCAATATACCTGCCTTACTGTTTACCTGCTTTACTGTTTACCTGTACTGGCTCCTTCATGCGCATGTCATTACTCCATGCTTACTGTTTCATGCTCATCCTCATTGCACGTGTTTATATTTGTATTTCTATTTATTGCTTTTGTGTCGCTCTGACGACCTGAGTATGCATGCTCAGAGTGAGAAGTGGATTTAGCTTGGATCAGGACCTGACGTACCTCGAAGATATTGTGGACATCTAGATCAGCGACTCAGCGCTATCTTTCCTTGATCTTTATCTGGTTAGTTTTTTGTATTTGTTTTGATTTAGTGACTGCATTTCTCATTACCTGTGAATTGATTACTGATTACCACGTAAAGCTAGAAGCCGAAGTGTGACTACGGCAGGATGTTTCCTCGACCGTAGGAGCATGGCTGGCCTTGTCAACCCCTCGTATTCCGTATTTTGGAAAGCGGGGCGTGACAAAAAATATTTGTGTCGACCAACTAAAATTGGATAACCGGCTAATGAAAATGCATACCCCCAAGAATGGATGCACGTACGTGCGCGTAGCCATCCAAACGAGTCCGTTTCACTGAACGGGACGAGAACAAGAAGTGCGGATGCTACTACAGGGTCAGGGGTATCATGCATGCCATGGAATGTATTTTTTTTAAAAATATTTTATGTGACTTTAAATGTTATATTTAAAAATGTAGATGCCAGATAAATGCCAATATGCAGTATGTAAATATGGAAATGCACGAGTCCACGTAATAAGTCAGGATAAATCAAAAACATGAATCAAGACTGGTTTCAAGCATATGGGTCGGGTCGGATGCAAATACAGATGTCAAAATACTATTCGCACCCAAAACACAGTAAAACAGGAAAATGCCATAATAAAGAAATACATAAACTTGAACTGGTATAAATGAACTAGGTTGTTACACACCAACTGCACTGTGTCATCAGTACAGTACTGATCGTAGAGGTACACATCCTCGAAGTTTATGATATCGGGGATGGTGAAAGGGAAGTCCTCCATTCTTGCGTTTTGGGTGTGAGGAAAGGAGTCATCAACAGTCTCTCCATTTTATAGCCCACAACGCCCCCGGAGTTCAACGGTCGTCCGTTTCACCTGCAACTGTGCCGCCACGCGGCGAATGTCGCGCCGCTGATGTGATATCAAAACGGCACGGCTCTGGCGCTTCGCCTCCTCCACACGTTCGTGGCACGTGTAACTTGCGACTGTCCATCTTCCCGAAGCCCTCACCAAGAGGCAGCCGAGCGGCTACCCTGCTAGGCTATCCCTGGCCGGTAGCTCCCCTACCCGACAACGCCATGGATCTAAGCCCTCGCCAAGAGGCAACTTAGCAGATTCACTGCTCGGTCAATCCTTAGCAGGCCTCCCATGGTCCCTCCAGCGCTAAGGAACTAAGCCCTAACAAAGAGGCAGCCGAACGACTGCCCTGCTCGGCTATCCCTGGCCGGTAGCTCCCCTACCCCACAACACCAGGGATCAAAGCCCTCACCAAGAGATAGCCGAGCGGCTACCTATGATCGGCTATCCCTGGATGGTAGCTCCCCTACCCCACAACGCCAGGGATCAAAGCCCTCACCAAGAGGCGGCCGATCGGCTACCCCGCTCTGCTATCCCTGTTTGGTAGCTCCCCTACCCCACAACGCCAGGGATCAAAGCCCTCGCCAAGAGGCAACTGAGCAGCTTCACTGCTCGGTCAATCCTTAGCAGGCCTTCCACGACCCCTTCAGCACTAAGGATCTAAGCCCTCGCTAAGTGACAGCCGAGCGGCTACCCTGCTCGGTCGATCCTTAGCAGGCCTCCCATGGCCCCTCCAGCGCTAAGGATCTAAGCCCTCACCAAGAGGCAGCCGAGCGGCTACCCTGCTCAGCTATCCCTGGCCGGTAGCTCCCCTACCCCACAACGCCAAGGATCTAAGCCCTCACCAAGAGGCAGCCGAGCGGCTACCCTGCTCGGCTATCCCTGGCCGGTAGCTCCCCTACCCCACAACGCCAGGGATCAAAGCCCTCACCAAGAGGCAGCCGAGCGGCTACCCTGCTCGGCTATCCTTGGACGGTAGCTCCCCTACCCTATAACGCCAGGGATCTAAGCCCTCACCAAGAGGCAGCCGAGCGGCTACCCTACTTGGCTATCCCTGGCCGGTAGCTCCCCTACCCCACAACGCCAGGGATCAAAGCCCTTACCAAGAGGCAGCCGAGCGGCTACAATACTCGGCTATCCCTGGCTGGTAGCTCCCCTGCCCCAGAACGCCAAAGATCTAAGCCCTCACCAAGAGGCAGCCAAGCGGCTACCCTGCTCGACTATCCCCGGCCGGTAGCTCCCCTACCCCACAGCTCTAGGGATCTAATCTCTCGCCAAGAGGCAACTGAGCAGCTTCACTGCTCGGTCAATCCTTAGCAGGCCTCCCATGGTCCCTCCAGCGCTAAAGATCTAAGCCCTCAACAAGAGGCAGTCGAGCGGCTACCCTGCTCGACTATCCCTGGCTGGTAGCTCCCCTACCCCACAACGCCAGGGATCAAATCCCTCACCAAGAGGCAGCCGAGCGGTTACCCTGCTCGGCTATCCCTGGCTAGTAGCTCCCCTGCCTCACAATGCCAGGGATCAAAGCCCTCGCTAAGAGGCACCGGGCAGCAACCCTGCTCGGCCATCCTTAAGGATCAAAGCCCTCACCAAGAGGCACCGGGCAGCAACCCTGCTCGGCCATCCTTAGTAGGCCTCTTACGGCCCCTCCCGCGCTAAGGATAAAAAGCCCTCGAAAGAGGCAACCGGACCCGCCCTTGCTCGGTTAACCCTGGCTGGTAGCTCCCTACCCTAACACACCAGGGATCAAAGCCCTCGCCAAGAGGCACCGGGCAGCAATCCTGCTCGGCCATCCTTAAGGATCAAAGCCATCACCAAGAGGCACCGGGCATCAACCTTACTCGGCCATCCTTAGTAGGCTTCTTACGGCCCCTCCCGCGCTAAGGATAAAAATCCCTCGAAAGAGGAAACCGGGCCTGCCCTTGCTCGGTCATCCTTGGCTGGTAGCTCCCTACCCCAACACACCAGGGATCAAAGCCCTCACCAAGAGGCACCGGGCAGCAACCCTACTCGGCCATCCTTAAGGATCAAAACCCTCACCAAGAGGCACCGGGCAGTAGCCCTGCTCAGCCATCCTTAGTAGGCCTCTTACGGCCCCTCCCGTGCTAAGGATAAAAAGCCCTCGAAAGAGGCAACCAGGCCTGCCCTTGCTCGGTTATCCCTGGCTGGTAGCTCCCTATCCCAACACACCAGAGATCAAAGCCCTCGTCAAGAGGCACCGGGCAGCAACCCTACTCGGTCATCCTTAAGGATCAAAGCCCTCACTAAGAGGCACCGGGCAGCAGCCCTGCTCGGCCATCCTTAGTAGGCCTCTTACGGCCCATCCTCAAGGATCAAAAGCCCTCGAAAGAGGCAACCGGGCCCGCCCTTGCTCAGTTATCCCTGGCTGGTAGCTCCCTACCCCAACACACCAGGGATCAAAGCCCTCGCCCAGAGGCAACCGAGCAGCTTCACTGCTCGGTCCATCATTAGCAAGCCTTGTACGGCCCCTCCCGCGCTAAATATCATGACCTCAACAAGAGGGATCTGAGCGGATACCCTGCTCGGTTATCCGCTGCCGCCAATTCACTACCTTACAACTCCAGGGATCGAAGCCTTCTCCTAGAGGCACCGGGCAGCTACCTTGCTCGGTCTATCATCAACATACCTCTCCGAGCCTTCCACGCTAAGGAACATGACCTCGCCAAGAGGCATCCGGTTCTACGTCTAAGCGATCTCCACCTCAGCTTCGGGGCCATGGAGATACCGTCTTCCCGCCGGTCTTCACACACTTGGCAAATGATTAGATTCAATCAGACGCGTAATCGCTAGACGAAGAACCGACACAACATGAAGGCAGAACTGTGCAAATACAAGTGTTTACCGAAAAAAGAAAATATGAGCACAAACACTGCTGCAAAAACAAAAATCTTTATTCACAAAGTCAAAGATTTTACAAGGGTATTGTGGGCTCCCTAGCCTTACAAAATGCCCAGAGGCCTACAGAATACCCGATGCAACAAAAAGAAGGAAAAACAAGAAGACGAGGGGTTTCAGGGTTCAGGGCCGGGCGCAACCCCTGGAAAATCAGCGCCCACCATAGGAGCCTCGGCGTCGCCCTCGCCGGGTATCTCTTCCCCGACCTCGTCTTCGGGGCCGTCCCCCTGCTCGTCATCCTCGCGAGGATATTCGGCTTGGAGCTCTTCGTCATCGAACTCCGGCATCCGAGCCTTGACGGCGTCGAGGGACTCGTGCCAGATGGCGGTGGTGTCACGACCCGAAAGAGCACGTGACTGGCCCTTGAACCATATGAAGTCTAAAGGACTCCATCTGATCCAAGTAAGCCAAAAGCCCAGAAATCTAAAACCATTTTAAGGGTAAATAAGCAACAAGCAATAAACTATACAACGCCAAATGGCGAGGATCAAAGTTCAAAAGAAACCCAGATAAGCATGAAACTGTTACACTACTAAGCGCGACTCTAAGATCGAAATAATACATCACTAGTGTCTGAGTCTGAAACAATATACAAGTTTTTGGTTGATGGAATTTCTAGATACAATGAATAATACATGTACAACGGCAGTTCTGATACAAAGAACCCACCTACCAAGCAAATCACCCGCAGAAGAAAGCAGTGTGCCAGAAGTGCCGCTATGGAACCTGTACGGCAAGCCCTGCAAGAACTGTGGCACAACGGGGGTGAGTTGCCAACTCGTGAATAGAGAATATCTACAAGCAGAAATCGAATGCAAGACATAATCCTAAGTCAATACAATCAGTATATAATATAACCCTCAAGAGTAAGTCTGAAGCATGAAAATGTGGCAGTGTAACATCTAATTATGTAGGTAGTGCCAAGCACTCGTGCTAGTGCCTCAGATAATAACATGTCATAAATATAAGGTATGTCTGCATGAAGTAAACATGATGAAGTATCAAATGGATATCAATACACATATATTAGCGTCTCATTCCACTAATATTGGTGTAAGGGTATATATAACAGCGCCCTCGTACCCTGTTATATATACAATTGAAGTATGATCAATGTAGTCAAGGTCTGTATGTAATCAATGTTTGTGTAAACGTGGAACCCGTCCACCCGTCACCCAATGACAATAAACGTGGAACCCGTCCATCCGTCACCTAATGACAATAAGCAACATGTATATAAATATGAGGATATAATCAAATCATGGAAACATCATGAAACCCGTGCCTAGCATCGACACGTAAATCCTCATCTATCGGGCTCCGTCAGTCCGGATCAGCCCACGGGCTATGTCTGCGGAATCGGCCCTCGGCCCCGGCAGTACGCCCATATCCATCCATCGACTCTGGTCAGTATCCTCCGGATAACTGCCAGGTCCAACCAATCACCGGTAGGTAGTAGTCCCTCTGCCAGGCTCACCGTCTGCTACACAGTGAAATCGTTCTCGCCCCGGGGTACCATACCGGGTCCACCATGTACCTGTAATCGGCCTCATCCAACTCCTCGATTCGGGTTCACATATATCACTCCAGCACCGAGAAAACACATGGTGGACGCACCGAAATATCATATCAAGGGAAACCGGGTTTTTTAAACAATTAACTATTCTCTTTGAAATATCCACGGTTTCCCAAATCCAGAATTAACATGGAAACAACATATCTCAATGCGTAATCTAAGCAAGTATGAAGATATCAATATATGTGTACAAGTATGGGTATGTGTCATCTAAATGAAATGCAAGTATAACAGTATATCACGCAACATGGAAATAATAGTATGCACATACAAGGTCATATCCTGATACAATAATGCTACTGTGTAGTGACATGGCAATTATCGATGAAGAAGTGTGTGAGCCGGCAAGCAAGTGTACGTGGAACATACGCATCATCGATAATGGTGCTAGTGTCCTAGCAACATGATAGTAATATAGCAGTAAACATATGCAAGCAATGTGAATAACAGGAATATGCGGAAATTGAATAACCAACGTAACAGTAAAGAATCTACACCCATATGTATATGTCATGCAGTTATGCCATTTGAAATAAGAATGACTCAGGTCTAGTCTAACATTTACTATGCAAACTACAGATCTAAGTATCAAGTCAATCAGGAGGGGTAAGGAGACCACCTAAGTCTGAGTCGATATATATATATAATAGTCGGTGATCCCGCCTCAATAGTATCGCGTACGATACAGTATATCATATGCTAATCCTCATGTCATGAGTGTGGATCAATCATCAATATAGGCTCGTACGGTAAGTCGTCGTACGGCATCCCATTAACTGGGTACGGTCAATATCTTATTCCTCTCAACAAATATCAGGTATCACTATCATCGTCTCACATACTCTGGGGTACCGATCTAAGTCTAGTACAACTGATACCATCTACAAAGTATGAATGCGATGGTAAACACACATCCCAAGCCCGCAAGAATCACATATCGTATCCCAAATACGAATCATATCACATCACCGATCTCGCGGCACAAAGCCCAATATCATCGACTCCTCTCCAAAGTCATCCAATATCATCATCAACACCGTGTAAGTATAGTGAATATGCAAGGGTGTGCGTGTGGGTGTGAACCTATTCTAGGGTTCGCGACTATGAGCTATACTAGTTTACTTCTAACCCTAAGCTATCCATACTACACCTAACACAACATCCAAGACACACTGTACTATCAAGCATAATATATAGTATACCAGCTACGGACTGCGGGGGTGCTATACGCCATCCACCCGACTTCCCCCAGTAGATATAATCTACTCACCTTGCGTCTTTATTTGTGGATGTCGCCACGCGCTTGCTTGTCGTCCCGAAGTCTTCATGGGGTACCTACACATCAAAGTATCGTATCGGCGTATTAAAACCAAATCAAAGCTAACACGGCACACAAAACCCAAAACGATACGATAAGGGGCCTATAGGTCAGAACCTATGGGCACGCCTTCAAAACCATCAATCAATCCTCGATATCGTCGTATAAACGCCAAATAGTCGAGGTAAAACACAATACACAATTTCAGAACTAATAATACGGAAACACGAATCCAAAACAGCAACTAAGGAAATAGGCTCCAGATTTCACCCTAGGTCAAACTAGACAAATCTATACATACCAGGGGTCTAAAATATACATGTAGGAGCTACAGAACAAACACGAGACAAAATAGTGGGACCCAGGCCGCAAATTGCGGCCAAACAGATTAAATATGCGGCCTGGAAAAGGAAGTGGGGGCTAGGGCTTTGGGGTTAGCTTCCTGGGTGCCTGCACATGTTACTGTCCATTCAATATAATTTTCAGAGTCTCGGGTTGATAGCAGATCCCAAATAACCTTTACAAATTTTACAATTTCTCCGATATCGGTTTCTAAATCCGTATTCCGGGTTTCAACTCTCAGGTTAGGGTCCCAATTCATGCACTGGGGTGTTGGTGTAGCCTCTACTGAACTCAATTTCACATTACAACTCATAATTTCCTCAAACCCTAACTAGGTTTTCTTCAAGTCCACAAAATCAAACAATATTGGTTCTAAACTAAACATGGGGTATAAGTAATACTAAAACTAAGCTAATAGTCCAGAAAAATACCTCATTTGGCAACTCAAGAATTTTCTTGAGCTGCCCCTAGTGGCCAAAATCCTTTCTTCTCTAGTCCAATGTGTAGATCTTGAGCTTGTGCACACTTTTAATGAAATGGAGATTGGGTTTTGGAGTTGTTTTTGAGGTGAAATGGGGCATTGAAGTTGGAGGAAGGGGGAGGAAGCAGGAGCAACAGCAGCAACTTGAAGGAGAGGGAGGGAAAATGAATGAGGAATGAAGAGAATGGCCAAGTCTTGGTCAACACATCTCACCCTCTCATTCTCTCACTTGCCCATACCCAATATTATAATCCTTTCCCATTTCTTTTCTTTTCTTTTTTCTCTCAAAATCCTTCTCCCAAGAATAGTAAACCCAAAGTGAACCATGGCAAGAAAATGCACAAGTGTGCTACAAAAGATATGTGCAAGATTGTACAAAAATGCTAAGAAACCGATTAGTGATTTTTAATTGCGATTAGCGCTAAATTAGCATATAACTAAACACACAAACTTAGAAACGGCATAATTCTCTAATTTACCCTATTTTAGAATTTTCCAAAATTCTTCCCTTTTATTTGTATTTAATTATGCCGAATTATTAAAATATTCAATAAAATAATATTAAATTATAAATTTCCCAAAAATAATATTTTTATTATTTCGAAATGTTACAGGTGGTGGCCGAGGCTAGGATGGTGTAGAACTGTTCCGACTTCTGGAAGTTCTTCACCGCCTTCGCCGCTCTGAGGTCGGCTCGCTTCGCCGTCTCAACCGCAGCCTCCAACTCCTTTCGGAAGGTGCTCGCTGACTTCCTCATGGTGCCGACGAGCACCTTGGAGTCCTGAAGCTTGGCCTCGGTGGCCTCGACGGCCTCGCGGAACCTGGCAACCTCCTGCTTCGAGGCCGCCACCTCCTGCTTCGCGGCCGCAGCCTCCTGCTTCACGGCCGCCGCCTCGCCCTTAAGGACAGCGACCCTCGCCATCGCCGCCTCCAGCTCCCGCTTCGAGCTCTCCTCAAGCAAGGAGAGAGCGCCCGCGGTTCGCATCGCCTGGGCTATTTCCTCCTCCTCCATCCGTACGACGAGAGCGACGTGCTAGAGGACATGAAGAAATCAGAGAGGGATCCGAAAGAAAAAGTAGCACCAAATCTCGCGAGTGATGAGACGCTGAGTGAAAAATCGAGTGAGGTACGAGCACTAACCTGCACGACCTCTTAGGCGATGGACGCCATTTGCGCCTTCAGAGCCCCCTAGGGACCTTGCTCCCGGCCGACCTCTCCATGTCAGACAGCAAGCTGTCAGCGACGGAAAGCCCCGAGGGCACCTCAAAGCAGAGCTCCCCTTCTTCCACAAGGATCGGGGAGGCCGGGGTCCGCGGAACTGTTCAGGGGAACCGCTTGAGAGGCGACGACGGAGAGCCGGCCTCCATCTCCGAAGCCTGGCCCCCTGCCCCGAACTCGCTTCCGGCTCGGAGCTTTGCTGGGCTTCGGGGCACGATCCGCGCTCGAGCGTTGGGATGTGACGGCTGCCGGGGGGCCCGGGACCGACGTCGGACGGGATGAGCTGACCCCTCCAGCCTTCGACCCCTTCTTCGGCTTACGCATGGCTGCTTGAAGGTGGCTCAAGTCCATGAGTTCTGCACAAGACAAGATACAATGGAGTTAGCAACACAAACAAAAATGAAAATAAACGCAAGCCTAGCAAAACACCTAAAAACTCCTAACTTACCGAAAAACTGGGCGGGGCTGAGCCCAGCCCAGCTTAGGGCCCACTCAGAGAGCAGCACGTCAGCCCGGGGAATGGGCTCCCAAACCGCCACTCTCACCGCGTCGGGATCGTTGGACAGGCTCCCTCGACAGCACCTATCTCTAGACCACTGAGTGGGCACGGGCCAGTCCTCACCCTCTGGTGGCCCAACAAAGAAAAACCTCTTCTTCCAATCGTGGATAGAAGAAGGCAGGACGACGACTCCCGACCCGGGTGCACTCCCCCGTCGTTTCCTAAAGGAAAGGTAAACCCACCTCAGGCCGCCCGCGCGAGCGCCAGGGTGGCTTTTGTAAGTGAGAGAGGAGGCAAGGATGGACAGACCGAAAGGGACCATATGCAACTTCAAACGGACCAGGAACCCAAGGAGAATCCTCTATGAGTTCGGCACTAGCTGGCCCGGTACTAACCCAAAGTAATTTAGCGCGCTAACAACCTCGGGAGAGAAAGGCAGGCGCATTCCGGCCCAAAAATATTCCAGGTACAAGGCTATCTCTTTGCCCCGTATCTGATCCGCCCTCTCTCCTTCCTCGGCTAAACGAAGAGTGTAGCCGGACGGGATATGGAAATGAGCCCGAGCGGTGGCAAGCTCATTCTCGTACCTTACCAAGGATGGCACTCCAGGGGCGTCCGCCGCCTCCGCTCTGGGATCCGCCCCTGACGCGCGACCCTGGGAAGAGGATCTAACCCTAACTCTCCGAGCAGACTCCAGCTCAGTAGAAGAACCCCTAGAATCTACCCCGACGACACCTACATACTCCTCAAAGGAAGACATATAACCTGATGGAGAAGTCCTCGGGAACGCAGAGATCCGACTTGAAGAGGAGAGTGCCAGGCTAACAAGATCAAGAACGAGGAAAATATGAAGGGAGATGGGCCCTAAAGCGGACCGCGTCTCTATTTATAGCCACCGGCGTCCTCATCCAACGGCGACGGTCGACTCCCGCCAAAAACAACTCTTCGCATTCGACGACCATGATCGCTCCACCTGTCGCACGCACGATGGCCGGATTCCATCAGACGCCAGAGGTCTGCGGCCCATCACGTCAGCCAACCAGCACCCGACACGTGGTCTGTCGCTTCAGCAAAAGTACGCATGATCCGGCGCACCCTATTTAATGCAAAGATCTCGCCCTGATTCGCTGGCATCATCCAGAAAATACAACAGATTACTCGGGGACACGCCTGACGATACTTTCGAAAAGGAGTTCACCTCCGGTGACCCGGCAGATCACTCTCGACCCGACCCGTCAGATGGTCGGGATGAGAGTGTGGGGCTAATGATGATGCTCGGTATCGGTGATCTCCCAGACCATGACACGTGGCAAATGACGTGTCCCAAAGCTCACAAGAAAGGACTTACAGTGGCCGACCAGGACACTCCTGTGCCCATCCCACAAACAAATACTGGCTCGCCACCGAGCTCCCTGCACAATTAGCCTCCTCGGCCTCACAGCTCGTCTCCGGGCTACCACAGAACCAAGATACCTCGGCTCTCCCGCTCATCCGTGAGCTCTCCCGCCGAGATCATCTTCCTCGGTCTCATCAACCGACCAACGACACCGCTCATAGGTGCAACCGCCATCCCGCGAATCTCGCTATACGCGAGATTTCCGCCGGCCACATCCCACGTTCCACGCCATCATGATCCCCCATTAACGAGCCTGTTTCGCCATTAATGGGAGATCCCGCTCATCACGCGGGCATGACGTCGGGAGCATGACGGCCGGCATGATTCTCGTGCCTGTCCTGCCTGCTACCACCGCTATATAAACCCCTTCTTCAGACGGTTCAAGTAAGCCATTTTTACTCCACTAAGCCGTTACTCTGCTCAGATTTCCTCTCTAACTTGACCGTCGGAGGGTCCTCGGTGGTACAACCATCCCGGGACTTCCTTGCAGGTAGCTCGGCAACCACAACCTCAAACCCATTGAGATCCACACGCTTCAGGAGCCTGCCTCCAGATTCAATATCAGCCATCCATTGCCGCCATCAGCAGATCAACGGAAGGTAGCATCTTGACGCGCGGATCCGCCCCGCGTCGGTAGGAGTTGGTTTTTCCTTTCAATCTCGATCGACCGTTCGTATATTACACCAAGAATGGTGGATAAGCTGCCTCTACGCTTTTGCTTCAAATGTGGATTCTACAAAATCTTTATCCTTTAAATAGATGCATTCGTTCATGCAATTGACATCATTTGTGGGGTAATTATTCATACCATATATATATATATATATATATATATATATATATATATATATATATATCAATCGAATTTATTTTATTGCCGCCAGCTAATCACTCCTACATTACTCTGGTGACCTATGAAAATTAATTGAAAATGATGTAAAACTCATGGAATGCAATATGACGGATATAGCAATCTAAAAACATCACGATATGTACTATGACAGATCAATGTAGGCCGAAGTGATTACTCAAGTTGATACTTGGGTTTAAGGCCATTCACTCCCTCTCTTTGCCTCCTGCACCCATAATTATCCTCTGAAGTGATCATTACAAGGACACTACGCTCGATCGATTATGCTGGGCTTCTAAGAAGCATCATACACAGAAGATGCACGTAGCGGAGATGCGCATGCTTCGTTGGATGTGCGGTAACACTAGAAAAGATAAGGTGCGAAATGAGGATGTTCGTGCAAAAGTTGGTGTAGCACCTGTGGAGGAGAAAATGCGGGAAAACCGGCTAAGATGGTTTGGTCATGTGCGATACAGACCTATGGATGCACCGGTTCGACGAATAGATACTCTAGATATCGGTTCGACGAATAGATACTCTAGATATGGGCAATGGCAAAAAGGCAAAAGGAAGACCGAAGAAAACATGGATGGAGGTGATACGAAATGATATGGGTGCCAAAGGACTCGATGAAAGTATATTGTTCGATAGGAGTGAGTGGAGACGGAGGATTCATGTGCTGGACCCGGCGTGATTCTCATGTTGGTTCATGTAGCCTACCCCATATGCTTGGGATAAAAGGTTCAGTTGTTGTTGATGTATTTACTTGCGTATCATTAATATAAAGAAGATACCCCATGATATATAGATCCGAAACTTGCTGATCAAAAAGATCATTAGCAAGAGTTACCTTGTGCTGACCGCCATCGACATGTCCAATTCTTGACCGATGAGAAATTGCTTTGTTACCAGGATAGGCAGGTTCTTGGAAGAACCAGACTTCCATGCACCAAGTTCTTTCAGGATACGTCGGCATCCTAAACACCAAACGTAGATCATTGGAACACAATTTATTTTCAATGAATTGACCACAAACTTCGGTTAATTTTAAGATCAATTAGTACCTGGACATAGAATGTTTGCTTCAAGTTCCTACTTCCTTCCATCTAGATTTGCGTATTGATCACTTAACTGGATATTTCAATAGTGAATAGGGTCCAAAGAGATAATTATTTGTTCTCGCTATCCATGATCGCCATGCATAAATAAATAGTAAAAGAAGTCGACGAGTCATAATCCTCCAAACAAGTGAGTAGCCTTCCTAGAAATCAGATCTCCTAGTGTTACATAGCATGAAGGGGATCAATTTAAATTAACGAATCAAATGGTATTTTTGAAATTATGATACTTTAAACCGTTGGCAATGATTATCTCAAAAACTATTCATGTATTGTATGTGTGCGCATGTACAGACATGATATATATATGTCCGAGGGCCTAAATTTAAGGACAACGATAATGGAAGCTAGAATATTTAAGGAAAGATAGCTTGATAACTGCTTATTAAAGATTATAAAGCAACAACTTTCTGTTACCACAAAAAAAAGAAGCAAATATAGATAGATAAAATATTAAAGGGTTGATTGCCCCCAAAAAATCTTGCAGTATTACTCCATATAGCACTTACACCCAATCAACCAATTCATATGCGCAAATACCTCTCGTGCTCTCATCAACAAGAACCACAGCAACTTGCAGGCATTTGGATAGGGTTTTACCTGTAGACGGCATGAAGTTGGGATCTTGTATCGATCTGAAAGAGCAGGAGTGCTAAACGTCCCCCAGCACATCAGATGCAGCCGCAGCCCCACAGCAACCTGCAGGCATTTGGATAGGGCTTTCGAAGGAGGAGGTGGAGGAGGAGCCAGCGATATGGGCAGCAATTCCTCATCTTGGGTCTCCTTCAACTGATATACTTTGGCATCAAATGCATATTCAAAGTTTTTCAGATATAATTGGGCATCCTCAAACATGCATCCAAGAATTTCATAATACAAAATATACTTGCATCACTTTCATTAGGTCATAAATGATCACCTAGAATTTTGAAGTACACCTGTAACTGATATTCGAACTGACTGTATCGCTTTTGAACTATATTTCATGAGCAGATGGAAAAAAATCACTGTTGAGGGGGTTGAAGAGCTTTGACAACCTCTTCGCTTCTCGATCGAATTCCTTTAAGGTACTCGGTTTGGATCCGCTGTTGATAAGAGCCTCCTTCCTGCGACAAACCATCATCAATTCACCTTGAAGCTATAATATAAAAATTTATGGGCTGAAAGCCAAAAGACAAAGGATCTTAATCTTACTGTACGAATCAAGGTTCTCTCGATTCTCTTTTTTACAACAGAATTAAACTCTTCGGATGAAATTTCTCCTTTTCCAACACTTATTCTTGCCAAGAGAATGACTTTAAAATGTGCAATGCTCACTGACAGAAACATCTATACTTTCAAAAGGCTTATCTAGCACAACAAATGCAGTGATTCACCCATCTCTTAATACCTCAAAAGAAAAAAGAATTTTTAAATTTCTAATTTTCTTAACAAATAATCTAAAATTTTATGTTGTGTGGATACTAACATACTTAGCAAGCATCCAGATGTCTCTTATATTATAGAATTAATATTTTGCTTGCAAGGTTGAAAATCATATACATTGTGCGATTACGGAACGAGGCTTTATTCCCTGAAGGCGGTCTAGTATGAATACCGGTGAATGGTTAAAATACTTTTAACATAAATAGGCATGTGTCACGGGGTGACATTAATGAAATCATAGATGTCGTAACTGCAGAAAGAACCACCTTGTACAGAAATTGCTTCTGTTAAGTTCAATCCCACTCAAGACATGACAAATGGCAGTACCTAAAATTTGAACTGCGGCCTGCACTAGTATCAGTACTTGATATATTATGAGCCTGCGATGGTATGCCGATAATATTTCCGTCGAAACTAGGAGGAACTTGTCCAAAAGCTAGCTTCCATTTACACTAGACAGAAGTTTGGCTCTTTGATTATGTAAACATTGCGGCATGTATGGCAAAGTGAAACAAAATATATTTATTTGAGCAAAGTGAAACATAAATATAATTGAACAGCAATGATATTCCTATAGAGAGCAGTGATTAACTGGTTGAATGGTGTGTGGTCTAAATACACAACCGCGATTTAATATAACATGCTTTGTATTCTACAAGGGCCTAATTAGTCAGGTGCACATTACCTCCAATTATGGTTTCAAGAAATTTCTCTGCCTCTAAAACTTTGTCTCCTGCAATAGAAATATAGTTGAGCACTCCATTCCTCAAATTCTTGATAAAGACTGAATGACATTAGTTTAAAGAGAGAAATATACCAAATGAATACATATAATTAGATGCTACATTATTTTGATAAATGTTGCAGGACATGCAGTACATTCAGATGATATGAGATTTGAAAACCAAAGCATAGTTGGGACTTGAAAACTTCACCGCAGAAGTATACAAACTGAAATGAAAAGCAAGCTCCAAAAGAGAAAAGAACATGCTCATCATCTCTATTACATGCTTAACTTTACTTTATTCCGTCCAATAGAATAATCAAATTAACAGGACACAGAAACTGATCCTTACCTTTGTTTCAGTTTGCAAATGAAATTTCTTCGTAATGAAGATAAAATCACCGTAATCTTCTATGTATAATAACTAGTACATGCGAAGACTATAATTTTTTCTCTTCCGATGTCCACTATGAATCATTCGGCTGCAAGGCTTGAGGTTAAGACACGTAACACCCGATTATATTTATAATTCCTACTGGAACACTTGCAGAATTTCTGCTGATATGATCCAAAGTACATGCATGTGCAGAGCCATAACTGAAGTTTTTTTAGCGACGTCTACACAAAACTATCCACATTTTCATTTTGTTAATTTATCTTCTATTCCTTTTGGTTCCCTTTTTTTTTCTTTGGTTGGGGGTTTGAGGGGTCCTATTTTACCTAGACAATCTCAGTATCCGATTTGTTGAACAGAAACGGACTTCTGAGATTTGACCAATGAGTGTATTCCTAACAACCTGTATACATTGCACAAAAGTTTTCACTTTTACCTCGATTGCACATGCACTTTGAAATTTCTCACACGATGTCATAGTTTATAGGTAATCAATTTTGGTACAATGAACCTAATTATTCTAATTCATACTTCATACATGATACACTGTAGTTGTGCATTAAAACTCACAGAAAGCTTTATGCCTAGTAAAGCAGCATTATCAACTTGGTTTTCCATGCGTTTTCTAAACATTATATGATTTTCAATTGATACGCTGAGAGTAATCAAGTAACTATCTGGATCAAAAGTTAAAACATATAATTATACACGCCTTTGTAAGCATAACCGTGTTTGCTAAGAACTGTGGAAGCATAAATTTGCAGGACTTTTTGCAGCATGGCCTCAAGACCTGGCTTATCTCCATCCTCCTTGGACTGAAACACACATCAGGAAAAGTACTACAAAACTTTAGCATGACAATAGCATAGCAGAGAATCGGTGTTGGAGATTATTACAGTAAACGAAGAAACAATCTCATATTTAAAAGCAAAGACTTATAATAGAGTTATTGAAGAGAGACACAAAAATTTAGTTGGGCATCAACATACACACTCACGGATACGCAAAAATTTAGGAAATGAATCTTAAAGAAATTTCGTTGGGTGCATCCCCATTGTTTCAACCAAGGAGACAAGCCTTAATAGAGCCATATGAAAGAAACAAATTTATATCGCCGACCCCAGAATTTAGGGATAAAGGCTGCTTGCTTTTATTTTAAAAAATTGCATTAACAATAAGTTGTAAATATTTATTTGCATAGTTGAAGGATTTATATTCACAGATCCAAGAATTAAGAATATTATAGATGTCAGTTAAACTTACTTGATGTAATTGGGCATTGACCTCTGAAAGAAACCCTTCATCCAGTCGTCCTTCTTGTTCTCTTTTTGCAATTTCCTAGTAAATATAAAAAGCGATGCACCATTATATGTAGTTGAAGGATGGATATAAAAAGGAAAGAAACAGAACTTTCTGCAACAAACATTGCAAGAGATTGATCAGAATGTGAAACTAACCTAGGAAAAACATTACACACTTTATGTTCTGAAGTGACTAACGATGTCCAATATCACCGGTATGATATGAGCGGCGATTCTTCTTCAAAAAGATTTTCCAAGGAAAGAATTCATTAGGGAAGAGTGAAAAAGTTCTTTTTGACAATATATTACTGTTTTATGAGTTTGATTTGTAACTAGTTGCCAATTTCACAAACCAAAAGAAGATTATAAGTTTATACAAGTGAGCACGAGACAGACTATTACAGAAGCTCATGTTGAATTTTAGTTTGGTTAAAACAGAATTAAAAGTTTTGAGGCATGAATGATACACTTTCTGAAAGGTGATATTGCCCCCACGTACAGTAAAAAGCAATCACCCCTAAGATATAATAAAACCCTTGAAACTCTCTTAGAAGATAATGAGAAGAAGATGAAAAAACTGTAAGGAGCAAGACTTAATTTATAGAGTTGATTAAACACAGCTGTTTGGATGTTTGTGACTAGAATTGAATAGATACAGCTGTTTGGACGGTTGTGACTGTTCAGACAACAAAACTGCAGTGAACAGTTTTTCAGACAACTTTTGAATTTGAAATTCAAAAAGGCCCCAAGTGCCCTATCAAAGTTAATAATAAATAAATATTATAAGCCTGCTAGAAATCGCTCATAACCCATTTTGTTTAAGATATTACTTAAATATTGGGAATTATTATAAAGGCTTGGGCATTCGTCTCTCTATCCGATGTGGGATTATTTCCCGCATACAAATACTACCAATAGATTCAAACTACTAACAATCCCCCACTAGTTTGTATATATTGGCTGTAACCACATCTTTCCTGTGACAAATATTATGCATAAAAGAAAGGTATCTCTCAATTTAAACCTTCCATTAGTGTATATATATCAATCGTCTAACAAAATTATTGGTGTCCGTAGATTAAACCAAAACTTTTATTATTAGAATTTGAAATACAACACACACAATCTTTATCTTATTTTCTAAGAGTTTTATAACTGCTTTAGCACTATTATAGCCATGTCCTACTCTTGTACTTCATAAGCATTTACAAGAGAATACTTCATATCTCTTGTTGAAGCGGCACCACTTCTATGCTAATATAGGTGGAGTTTCCTTTATTATATTCCTTTTACTGTGGATATTTAAAAATTAAATAACTCTATTGAGAGCTTTCGCTCATTCTCTTTATCGTAACAAACAGCACTAGATACTTATTTATATAAGAATGAGACGTCTAGTGCAATACAGGCACATGATAGTAACTTGTTATTACCCATTGAATTATTAAAATTAGATTTTACTAATTAAAGTTGGGTTACCATTACCGGTGCCAAATTGTAAATGTTGTCCCATTCCGATTGACGTATTCTTTACCAAATCTTTAGATAATGCCTTGGTAAAGAGATCTGCTAAATTCTTTGCAGATCTCATATAAACTATGGCAATTATTCCATTAGTAATTAAATCTCGAACATATTCATGCCTTAAACTAATGTGTCTAGATTTACCATTATAAATATTATTATAAGCTCTAAACATAGTCGCCTCACTATCGCAATGCAGATGACATTGGTTGTGGCCACAACTCTATATCCAATAATAAATTTCTCAGTCATTCAGCTTCCTTACCGGCAGCAGCCAAAGCGACAAATTCAGATTCCATTGTTGAATGTGTGATGCAGATTTATTTCTTAGAGGCCCAACTAATGGCACCACCTCCAATTGTAAATACCAAACCTATTGTGGATTTATTATCACTTGCACTTATGATCCAATTTGCATCCGAATAACCTTCTAGTACTGCAGGATAATTGGGATAAAATAGACCAAACTCTTTTGTTCTTTTTAGATACCCAATAACTCTACTGATAGCCTTCCAATGATTAGTACTGGGTTTACTAGTGTATTGTGACAATTTGCATGCTGCAAAAACTATATCAGGCCTTATACAATGCATCGCATACATAAGGCTTCCAATAGCGCTAGCATGTTCTAATTGTGGAATTGCATTGGCACAATTTTCATTTAATTTCATACTCGGATCATACGGAGTAACACTTTCTTTAAGATGTTAGAATTTATTTAATAATTTCTCTATATAATGAGATTGATTTAGCACAAACCCTTCACTATGTTTTTTCACCTTTATTCCTAAAATAGCATCTACTTCATTCAAATCTTTCATTTTGAATACTGAAGTTAAATACTTTTTTGTTTCATTTATTCCAATCATGTTTGTACCAAATATCAATATGTCGTCTACATAGAGACATATGATTACCCCATAATTCTGATTGAATTTGGAATATATACATTTATCCCCACTATTATGCTTAAAACCATTTGATATTATTGCTTTATCAAATTTCTCATGCCATTCTTTAGGGGAATGTTTTAAACCATATAGCGACTTAGTTAATTTACAAACTTTTTTCTCATTTCCAGAAAGTACGAAACCTTCGGGTTGTTCCATGTATACTTTCTCATTTAATTCGCCATTTAAAAAAGCTGTTTTTGTATCCATTTGATGCACATATAAATTATATATTGAAACCAAAACTATAAGAACTCTAATGGATGTTATTTTAGCCATAGGTGCATAACTATCAAAATAATCTATGCTCTCCTTTTGTGTGAATCTTTTAGTCACTAATCTTGTCTTGAAAGACTGTATAGAGCCATCTGTATTTTGTTTTCTTCTATATACGCATTTACACTTTATAGGCTTGAATTTTTGAGGCAAGTCAACAAATATCCAAGTATTGTTAGACATTATTGAGTCCATTTCGTCATCAATAACCTCTTTCCAAAATGCAGTATCTCTTGACGATATTGCTTCACTAAATGTTTTAGGATCATATTCTATATTAAGTAGAATAGGTACTTTGTTAAGCACTTTGGTTCTATCTCCTTCAACGAGAAAGACTATTGAACGCGAATCAATAAAATCAGGACCAAAATATTTTTCTTTCCTGATTCTTTGACTTTTTCTTGGTTCAATATTTTCATTACTTTCTTTTCTTTTCTCATTGGTAATTCTCTTAGAAATTGCTGCATTTTTCTTATTATACAAATTAGAATCAACATTGTAAATTTATTTTCAAAAAATTCAACATATATCGATTCAATTATGACATTTGATTCTAAATCTAGAAGTCGATATGCTTTAGAATTTTGTGCATATCCAATAAATATACTTCTAATACCTCTCGGCCCTAATTTAGATTTATATGGATCAGTCACTTTATAATATGCTATGCACCCCACACTTTAATATAGTTTAAATTGGGTTTTCTACCATTCCAAATTTCATATGGTGAAACATGAATTTTATTGGATGGTATTCTATTATGAATATAACATGCTGTTAAAAGTGCCTCACCCAAAAGATTAAAAGATAATTTAGCATTTAAAAGTATAGCATTTATCATTTCAACTAAAGTCCTATTTTTCCTTTCGGCTAATCCATTGTATTGAGGCATATAAGGTGCAATTCTTTGATGAATAATACCATGCATTTCGCAGAATTGAGAAAAAGAATCAGAAAAATATTCTCACCCTCTATCATTTCTAAGGATTTTAATCCTTTTATCTTTCTGATTTTCTACAATTGACTTATACTCTTTAAATTTCTTAAATGCTTCATCTTTTGTTCTTAATAAATATACATATGGAAATCGAGAATGATCATCAGTAAAAATTATAAAACATCTTTTTACTCCTCTCGTTAATTGACCATTTAATTCACAAATATCAAAATGAAAAAGTTCTAATAAATTAGTATCTCTTTCGATTTTAGGGAAATGTTTTCTAGTCATTTTTGCTTCTACGCAAATCTAACATTTATCATTATGATTATTCTGATATGTAATGTAACCATATTTAGACATATATTTTAAAAAGTGTCACGCCCCGCTTCCCAGAGTACGCTAAATTGGGCACGTGACATAGCCAACCATGTTACCTGTGGGTAGGAAGTATCCATCCACAGTCACATTACGGCTGTAGAGATATCAAGAACAAGATAAAACTATCTAAAAACATGTCCATGATCCAGAATAACAAGAGTCAATAATAAATAAATGCGGAAGCAAATGATCCAATACAAATGACTGAAAGGTATGTCCCATAATGCGGGCTCACATCAGGAAATAAATGCAGGAAATAAACTAACCACTACTGAACTCACAACTCAGCCTGCTGGCTGAAGTACTCCTGCCGGACTGCGACGGTGGTACAGAATCTTAGCCATGCAAAACCCAGACGTCAGCGCGTCAAGTCAACCAATAATATAATATGAACAATGTAACAGGCAATGCAAAATAAACATAAATAAAGTAATAATGTGAAACAAGCATTGCAGGGTAGTGTGCAGTGGGTAACTAAACTGTTCTATCAGGTTTTCTAGTCTAAAGTCTTTGAAATCAATTGATGAATCATCGATGTAACTCAATAGTATCCCGTACATACCCGGGACCACGGCCACAATATTCTCGGCTGCAGCCGAGACATGCCACTAGGCACAAAACAGGAATGTGTACACTCGATAGTATCCCGTACATACCCGGGACCACGGCCACAATATTCTCGGCTAAAACCGAGACATGCCGCTAGGCACAAAACAGGAGTGTATACACTCAATACAGGTAGTGAACTGTCAAGTTACAAGTCAGATTTCACCTTTGATTTCCCCATGCCCCCAAGTTATATGTGTCGAGTCAGGTATTCAGTAATCAAGAACTAATGCCAACACAGGATCAGGTAAAAGCAGGTTTGTCTGGATAGACAACAGGAATGGTCCATGAGAACTACATGTCAGGTTTGTTGGCATTAGGCACGAGATCAGGTAACAGGTCGGGTCATGGTACATCAGATCAAGTCAACAGTATACGGTACCATGTCAGGTGTATCAATATATAAATGTAGCCATGTCAGGTCAAGATATAAACAATATCATGGGTGTGCTCACAATCAGATATATAGTCGAACAAGGTATTAACAACAGGAAATAAGCAATGAGTTAAACAATAATAAGCAGTTTCATTCAATCACAAGAGTGCAGTAATACAGTGCAGCCGTTTAATTATATTAACAGGTTTGAGTACCCTTAGCGGTGCAATAGTTTAGGTATTGGTGCAATACAGTTATATCAAGCCTTTGAATACGAATGTCCGAATGTAATAGAACTACATGGGTAAGTGTTACCATCTATTAAACAGAAAAATGTGATTAACAGGTAAACTTGGTTATTGGGTTTAAATTGGCAACTGTAAATTCTATGTTATCTGTAGAATGACATACTGCAATATTGCAACCAAAAAAATGGGAAAACGACTATACCAAGTTAAGTTTTACAAGTTTAATGTGTCAAAACATATATAAATATATAGTATAGCATGTAGTAAGGGATACTTGCCTCGACGGGTCGCGAACCGGGAAAAACGGAACGTAACGTCGGTGGGGAAACTTGCGACGAATGCACGGTTCACGGATTGAACCCAAACAACGAACCAAGGGACCTCACGGGTCAGAGTACTCCGCTGGATCGTCGGGACACGTCACCGGCACGGCCGGATTCCGGCGAACAGCGACTACAAAATTCCAGAATTTAATGCACAGCCAAAGGAGACACAGGAAGAAGGAATGGAAGGATGAAGAGAAGAGATAGCTTACTGGTGTTGCAGAGGGTGTGACGGCGGTGAGATCGACGGCGGTGAGGCGCCGGCGAGAAGGTTGCAACGGTTAGGGTTAGGGCTCGGGTATGGAACTTCGGTGCAGGGAAAGGAAAACGGAGAGGGAGAGGAGATGGTCGGGGTGCTGGAGTGCGTAGGTGGTGAGGAGGGCGCTGGTGGTGGCACGGATGGCGACGACGAGGGCCGCCGGCGAGCAGGCGGCTGCAGGGAAGACTGCAGCGGTCGCGGCTGCGCAGGGTGCGCGGGGGTGGAAGGAAGAAGGTGTGGGCGAGGCGAGGCTGACGAGGCGACGGTGCTGGTGGCGATGGCGCCGGCGTCGGGGCTGCGGCGGCGATGGTGAAGGTGGCTAGGGTTGAGGCTCGCGGTGGGTTTCTCGTGGGCACTGTTCTCGTGAAGGAAACAAATGAAGGGGAAAAATAAAATATAAGAGAGAGGGAGCAAAGGGGTTAGAGAGAGAGAGAGAGTTGAGGGAGAGAGAGAAAGAGAGACGGTGAGGGATAGAGGGAGAAAGAGAGAGAGAAATCTGAGGAGCTGGGGCCCACGGGAGGATTCCCAGCCTTGCGATTGGCTGAGAAGGAAAGTTAGGAAAGATTTATACTGTTCATCAAATTTTTATTCTGTTAAAAGTATTATGATTGGTTAATTGTTAACGGAATATATAAGGTTTTAAAGATTATTAAATTTGGGATTTTGGCGCTAAATAAAACATTTCCAAATCGCGTCCGGGTTGGGTCCAAAAATTTGAAATTTAAATAATAGGATTTTAAGCGGGTTCCAAATTTTAAAATTAAGTGTTTTATGATTAAAAAGTATACCCCCAAGACGGACACATGTACGCGCGCGTAGCCGTCCAAACTCGCCCGTTTCACCGAACGGGACGAGAACTCGATGCACGGACGCTACCACGAGGCTAGGGGTGTCGAGTAGGCCAAGATAGATATTTTTAATTTCATTTTAGATGCTGAAAATTGTTATATGCAGAAATGACTTTGCCAGATAAAATTTTACGGTAAGTGACAAACAGACAGGCTAAATGAAATGAGTACCATCTAATTCTCAAGCAGTAACTGAAAAATAGTAGCAATGGGCTCGGGTGTTACATCATACCCAACTACAAAAGAATTTCGTCCTCGAAATTCCAAGAATATAAGATAGAACTACAGAAAAAGGTGAGGAAACTTCTATCGGATCTCATCTTCTCGTTCCCAAGTGGACTCTCCATGCGATCGATTACCCCAAGAGACAAGCACAAGGGGGATAACCTTGTTCTTAAGAACCTTTTCCCTTCGATCCACGATTTCAACCGGTCGCTCCTCAAAAGTCAAATCCTCCCGTACCGTTAACTCCGAATGATCCAAAACGTGTGTTTCATCTCGAACATACCTTCGTAGTTGAGATACGTGAAACACATCGTGCACACCTGCCAAGGACTGCGGTAACGCCAAACGGTACGCTACCTCTCCAACACGCTCCAATATCTCAAAGGGTCCAACAAATCGAGAACTAAGCTTTCCTCGACTCCCAAAACGAATCACCCCTCTAGTCGGTGATATCTTCAAGAATACCAAATCACCCACGGCGAACTCTAGAGGTCTTCTTGACGTGTCAGCCCAACTCTTCTGTCTGTCTTGAGCTGCCTTCATATGCTTTCTGATAGTGTTAACCTTCTCAACTGTCTGCACCACCAAATCTGGTCCCAACAATCTTCGTTCACCGACATCATCCCAACAAACAGGTGAACGGCATATACGACCATACAAAGCTTCAAACGGAGCCATCTGGATAGTTGCCTGAAAACTGTTGTTGTAAGAAAACTCTACCAAGTGTAGATGATCCTCCCACGAACCCTTGAAGTCCAACATGCATGCTCTCAACATGTCTTCAAGAGTTTGGATCGTTCTCTCCGACTGACCATCAGTTTGAGGATGATAAGCTGTGCTAAACTTCAATCGAGTCCCCATACTTTCCTGTAAACTCCGCCAAAAGTGTGATAAGAACCGAGTGTCCCGATCGGACACGATGCTCACCGGTACTCCATGCAATCTTACAATCTCCTGCATGTACCGCTCTGCCAAAGTCTCCGTTGATTGACCAACCCGGAAAGGAATAAAGTGAGCTGCCTTGGTCAACCGATCAACAATCACCCATACTGCATTGTTGCCCTTTGGACTCCGCGGTAAAGCCGTCACGAAATCCATGGTTATATGTTCCCACTTCCACTGAGGAATCGAAAGTGGTTGCAATAAACCAGCAACCCTTTGATGTTCAGCCTTAACTTGCTGACACACCAAGCACTTCGCCACAAAGCGAGCAATCTCCCGTTTCATGCCTTCCCACCAGAAATGCTGTCGAATATCTCGGTACATTTTTGTGCCTCCTGGATGCACAGAATAAGCTGAACTGTGTGCCTCCTTCATAAGCTCTTCACGAACATCTCCCTTTGGCACACATAAACGGCTACCATATCTCAACGAACCATCTTCGTGGATCAATAAATCTGTTCGTAGTCCGGCTTCGACTTGCTCTCGAAACTTTTGCAGTCTAGGATCCTGCGATTGTGCTGCTTTAATTTTCTCAATCAAAGACGACTGCACTTGCAGCTGCATCAACTGTCTCATAGAACGCGGTAGCACAACCTCCAAATCAAATCTTCGAAAATCTGCAACGATCTCCTTCTACGTAGTTAACACCTAAATTGCGGGTAACCGACTAAGCGCATCCGGCACAACATTGACTTTCCCCGGATGGTACTTAAGATCAAGATCGTAGTCAGCCATCAGCTCCAACCATCTACGTTGCCTCATATTCAGTTCCTTCTGTGTGAACACATACTTCAAGCTCTTATGATCTGTAAAAACTTCGACTCTTTCGCCCAAAAGGTAGTGTCTCCAAATCTTCAAAGCGAAAATCACAGCCGCAGGCTCCAAGTCATCAGTCGGATAATTCTTCTCATGGGTCTTCAATTGTCTCGATGCGTATGCTACAACCTTCCCATGCTGCATCAATACACATCCCAATCCTTTCCCGGATGCGTCGCTGTGAATCACCAATCCTCCGGAATTGTCTGGCACGGTCAGAATTGGGGCGGTTATCAACTTCTGCTTCAACGTCTCAAAAGCTAACGCACACTTATCCGTCCATATAAAAGGTACCTCCTTGCGCGTAAGCTTGGTCACCGGCTCTGCCAGATGAGCAAAGTTCTCCACGAATCTCCTGTAGTATCCGGCTAATCCAAGAAAACTTCTTATCTCAGCGACATTCTTTGGAATAGGCCAATCTCGAACCGCTGCAATCTTTTCTGGATCGACGACAATGCCATCGCTAGACACAACATGCCCCAAAAACTTCACTTCCTCCAGCCAAAACTTGCACTTACTCATCTTCGCATACAATTTCTCCTGTCTCAACGTCTGCAGTGCGATCTTCAAGTGCTCCGTATGCTCCTCAAAGCTCTTCGAGTAAACCAGAATATCGTCAATGAATACCATAATAAACTGGTCCAAGAATGGTGAAAAGATTCGGTCCATCAAGTCCATGAACACTGTCGGCGCATTCGTCACTCCGAAGGGCATCACTAAGTATTCGTAATGTCCATACCGAGTTCGAAACGCCGTCTTGCAAATATCTTTTGCTTTCACTCGAACCTGATGATATCCGGATCGCAAATCCAGCTTCGAGAATACCCTCGCGCCACTAAGCTGCTCAAAAAGTTCTCCAATGCGAGGGATCGGGTACTTTTTCTTAATAGTTACCCGGTTTAATTCTCGATAGTCGATGCACATTCTTCTTGTGCCATCCTTCTTCTTTACTAGAAGAACTGGAGCTCCCCAAGGTGAGTTACTGCTTCGAATCAACCCTTCTCAAGCAATTCAACAACCTGTTTCTTAACTTCTTCCAACTCTACTGGTGCCATTGGATAATACGCTTTAGATACTGGCGCTGCACCAGGAATAAGATCAATTGCGAACTCTACGTCTCGCTTCGGCGGTAAACCCGATATATCTTCAAATACGTCCATAAAATCGCGAACAACCGCCGGCTCTTTACCACTATCAACTTCCATTGCTGCAAGAATATTGTTTGTCGGCCTAGCCCTAAACTCGACTGGCCCGACAGAACTGCTTCCTCCAGTGAAGGTAAACTCAGGATGTCCGGGAATCTGGAAAATTACTTTCTTTGCCCTACAGTCAATATGAGCGTGGAAAGTGCCAAGAAAATCCATTCCCAAGACGACTTCATAGCTGCCCGTATCAATCACCAAGAAATCTGCAAAGAGTTCCCATCCGCACACCATAACTGTACAATCTTTACACTCCCTACTAGATATGATTTTCCCATTCCCAGTGTGTATGTCCCAGAAACTAGACAGGGTCGTGCAGGTAATCGAGTGTGTAGTTATAAATTTGGATGACATAAAACAGTGGGATGCACCAGAATCAAATAATGCCACTGCGGGAAAACCATGAACGAGTAGAATACCTGAAACCACTTCTCCTGATGTCTTAGCTTGCTCAGCTGTCAAGGTAAAAGGTCGAGCCTGATTAGGTCCTTGAGTCAGCTGTTTCTGCCCTTGGAACGGTCTCTGCGGAGGCTTCTGAATATCATCTCTCGTACGAAGCTTCGACAGACAGGCACCAACTGCGTGATCAGCCGCTCTACAAACCAAACAAAGTCCCAGCCTTCATCGACAATCCTTCTGCACGTAGCCAGGTAAATTGCAGTAGTTATAATTCATGCTCTTTCTTCGATCAACAATCACAGGCTTCTTCATTGGTGCTATACCACGACGGTCCACTGGAATACCCTTGTGACCATGAGCTCGGTTAGGTACAAATGCGGGCTTCCTGGCTGCAACTGCTGTCTGCTGCAAGCTCCCTTTCATCCCAGATAAACTCTGTTGTTCCCGAGCTGCCGTAAGAACCAGTGAGAAATTGGTCAAACCCAGGGAGACAATCTGCCTCTGGATGTCCACATCCAAGCTGCGCATGAACCTTCGTACCCTGTCTGCATCGTTGGCGACTAAAGGTCCAGCGAATCTACTGAGTCTCGTCCACTCTGCTGCATGCACGTCCACGGGTGCTCCATTCTGCCTTAGCCCAATAAATTTCTCTTCCATTTCCTTCCTGCAGCCCGCGGGAAGAACTTCTCCAGGAAACTCTTAGAAAAATCCGCCCACTTGATCGGCTTGGGCAAACGGGTCTCCTCCACAAGCCACCACTCTCGGGCGTAGTCCACTAACTGAATGCGTACCACATCAACCCTTTTGTCATCTGGAATCTGTGCCGCAATCAGCAAATTCTCTGTGTCAACTAGCCACTGCTCGGCTGGCAACGGCTCCTCCAAACCAGTAAATGTAGACGGACCCAAACGCCTGAAGTCTGCCACGGTCCCTACTCGATCAATTGGTTTAGCTCCAACGTTGTTTACAGACTGCTGAACGATCTGCAAACCTTCCTGGAACGAGTCTGCTTGCTGCTGGATCAGCTCGGTCTGTCTCTTTTGATTCTCCAGCATTCCCCTTATCACTCCAAGCATGGCGGCTTCGTCCACACGCTTCTGGTACGTCTTGAAATTCTTATCTGCCATATTCCTAAAATCAAAACACCCAACATTAGCATGATGGTAGAGTCAATATATAGATCAAGGCTAGAACTCCAAGATACTTAAATAGAGTACCGCATTATAACTATGCCATGGTATCATAGCCATAATTACTTAACTCCACCCAAGTCGCCTAAGTCCTAGAGATAACAAGAAATCATGTTTTTCGAGTCGATATGCAAAGTAAGTTTGCACGTCGTAAAAGGTATAATCAGGAAGAATGTGATTCAAGAATGGTAAACGGCAAAGTGGCAGGACATGTTTCCTAAACACGGGCATTCTGATTCGTGTATTGGGTACAATACCCAACTACAAAAGAATCAACCGAACTAACCTATGGCTCTGATACCAAAAGAACCATGTCACGCCCCGCTTCCCAGAGTACGCTAGATTGGGCACGTGACATAGCCAACCATGCTACCTATGGGTAGGAAGTATCCATCCACAGTCACATTACGGCTGTAGAGATATCAAGAACAAGATAAAACTATCTAAAAACATGTCCATAATTCAGAATAACAAGAGTCAATAATAAATAAATGCGGAAGCAAATAATCTAATACAAATGACTGAAAGGTATGTTCCATAATGCGGGCTCACATCAGGAAATAAATGCAGGAAATAAACTAACCACTACTGAACTCACAACTCATCCTGCTGGCTGAAGTATTCCTGCTCGGACTGCGACAGTGGTACAGAATCTGGGCCATGCAAAACCCAGACGTCAGTGCGTCAAGTCAACCAGTAATATAATATGAACAATGTAACAGGCAATGCAAAATAAACATAAATAAAGTAATAATGTGAAACAAGCAGTGCAGGGTAGTGTGCAGTGGGTAACTAAACTGTTCTATCAGGTTTTCTAGTCTAAAGTCTTTGAAATCAATTGATGAATCGTCGATGTAACTCAATAGTATCCCGTACATACCCGGGACCACGGCCACAATATTCTCGGCTGCAGCCGAGACTTGCCGCTAGGCACAAAACAGGAATGTGTACACTCGATAGTATCCCGTACATACCCGGGACCACGACCACAATATTCTCGGCTAAAACCGAGACATGTCGCTAGGCACAAAACAGGAGTGTGTACACTCAATACAGGTAGTGAACTGTCAAGTTACAAGTCAGATTTCACCTTTGATTTCCCCATGCCCCCAAGTTATATGTGTCGAGTCAGGTATTCGGTAATCAAGAACTAATGCCAACACAGGATCAGGTAAAAGCAGGTTTGTCTGGATAGACAACAGGAACGGTTCATGAGGACTACATATCAGGTTTGTTGGCATTAGGCACGAGATCAGGTAACAAGTCGGGTCATGTATATCAGGTCAAGTCAACAGTATACGGTACCATGTCAGGTGTATCAATATATAAATGTAGCCATGTCAGGTCAAGATATAAACAATATCGTAGGTGTGCTCACAATCAGATATATAGTAGAACAGGGTATTAACAACAGGAAATAAGCAATGAGTTAAACAATAATAAGTAGTTTCATTCAATCACAAGAGTGCGGTAATACAGTGCAGCCGTTTAATTATATTAACAGGTTTGAGTACCCTTAACGGTGCAATAGTTTAGGTATTGATGCAATACAGTTATATCAAGCCTTTGAATACGAATGTCCGAATGTAATAGAACTACATGGGTAAGTGTTACCATCTATTAAACAGAAAAATGTGATTAACAGGTAAACTTGGTTATTATGTTTAAATTGGCAACTGTAAATTCTATGTTATCTGTAGAATGACATACTGCAATATTGCAACCAAAAAAATGGGAAAACGACTATACCAAGTTATGTTTTACAGGTTTAGTGTGTCAAAACATATATAAATATATAGTATAGTATGTAGCAAGGGATACTTGCCTCGACGGGTCGCGAACCGGGAAAAATGGAACGTAATGTCGGCGGGAAAACTCACGACGAACGCACGGTTCACGGATTGAACCCAAACAACGAACCAAGGGACCTCACGGGTCAGAGTACTCCGCTGGATCGTCGGGACACGTCACCGGCACGGCCGGATTCCGGCGAACAGCGACTACAAAATTCCAGAATTTAATGCACAGCCAAAGGAGACACAGGAAGAGGGAATGGAAGGATGAAGAGAAGAGATAGCTTACTGGTGTTGCAGAGGGTGTGACGGCGGTGAGATCGACGGCGGTGAGGCACCGGCGAGGAGGTTGCAGCGGTTAGGGTTAGGGCTCGGGTATGAAACTTCGGTGCAGGGAAAGGAAAACGGAGAGGGAGAGGAGATGGTCGGGGTGCTGGAGTGTGCAGGTGGTGAGGAGGGCGCTGATGGTGGCGCGGATGGCGACGACGAGGGCCGCCGGCGAGCAGACGGCTGCAGGGAAGACTGCAGCGGTCGCGGTTGCGCAGGGTGCGCGGGGGTGGAAGGAAGAAGGTGTGGGCGAGGCGAGGCTGACGAGGCGACGGTGCTGGTGGCGATGGCGCCGGCGTCGGGGCTGCGGCGGCGATGGTGAAGGTGGCTAGGGTTGAGGCTCGCGGCGGGTTTCTCGTAGGCACTGTTCTCGTGAAGGAAACAAATGAGGGGGAAAAATAAAATATAAGAGAGAGGGTGCAAAGGGGTTAAAGAGAGAGAGATTTGAGGGAGAGAGAGAAAGAGAGACGGTGAGGGATAGAGAGAGAAAGAGAGAGAGAAATCTGAGGAGCTGGGGCCCACGGGAGGATTCCCAGCCTCGCGATTGGCTGAGAAGGAAAGTTGGGAAAGATTTATACCGTTCATCAAATTTTTATTCTGTTAAAAGTATTATGATTGGTTAATTGTTAACGGAATATATAAGGTTTTAAAGATTATTAAATTTGGGATTTTGGCGCTAAATAAAACATTTTCAAATCGCGCCCGGGTTGGGTCCAAAAATTTGAAATTTAAATAATAGGATTTTAAGCGGGTTCCAAAATTTAAAATTAAGTGTTTTATGATTAAAAAGCATACCCCCAAGACGGACACCTGTACGCGCGCGTAGCCATCCAAACTCGCCCGTTTCACCGAACGGGACGTGAACTCGATGCACGGACGCTATCACGAGGCTAGGGGTGTCGAGTAGGCCAAGATAGATATTTTTAATTTCATTTTAGATGCTGAAAATTGTTATATGCAGAAATGATTTTGCCAGATAAAATTTTACGGTAAGTGACAAGCATATAGGCTAAATGAAATGAGTACCATCTAATGCTCAAGCAGTAACTGAAAAATAGTAGCAATAGGCTCGGGTGTTACAAAAAGAAAAAATTTAAATGACATAATCTAACATGCCACAAAAAAAAGAATACTCAACAATATAAACAAACACAAAGTTTATTTCATTAATACTGAGTTTGAACATGCCATCACAGGAATATCCCTTTTCTACAAATATACCATTCTTCGATATTACAACTTTTTCAGACTCTAGAACAATTTTAAATCCTTTCTTGCACAGCAGATTTGCAGATACAAGATTTTTTCTCAAATCAGGAATATGAAATACATTAAGCAGAATAAGTTTCTGTCCAGATGTAAACTTCAATTCAACACTTCCTTTACCGAGCATTTAGCCGAAACGTGGTTTTCCATCAACACTTCTTCAGGTTTTTTCTGATCCGTGTTGGTTCTAAACATTGCTTTGTTATTGCATACATGGATGGTTGTGTCAGAATCCAGCCACCAATCTGCAGTTCTAGTTACCGCAGCTATATACAATTCCGTAATCATGCCTATCTGCATGTCAGAAACCATAGCAACAAGTTCTTTGACTTCATTTTCTATTAGATTTGCCTTGTTGCTATTTTCTGATCCGAAACCAAGTTTTTTTTTCCGGTATTTCTGAATTTGCAATCTTTAATATAGTGGCATTTCTTTCCACAGTTATAACAAGGTCATTTCTTCTTTGCAAAATTAGATTTCTTAAAATTATTTCCGTTCTTCTGGACTTTGAAATTGTTCTGAAATTTTCTATGACCATTTTCACTGACATGATTCACTTTAGAGTTAGATTTAGAACTAAGAAAAATCATGTCACGTGCACGGTTCTCTGTCTCAATCTGCAGATGAATCTGAAATTGCTCTATGGTAAAATTTTTAGGAGAGTACAGAATTTTCTTTCTGTATTCATTCCAAGTAGGAGGAAGTTTAGATAGAATCGCTCCAACTTGAAACGAATCAGAGACTTTAATTTCAAGTTTGCTTAGTTTAGAGACGAGAATTTATAATTCATGCACTTGATCCATGATTGGCAAGTCATCAGTCATCTTAAATTCAAAATATTTAAGCACTAGAAATTTTATCCATACCTCTCTTCTCATTTTTATACTTTGTTTCAAGAGCGCTCCAGATTTCCTTTGGTGTCTTCATATTTCTGTAAAGATCATACAGACAATCGGTGAGAGAATTGAGAATGTACCCACGACAAATTAATTCATCTTCTTCACGCTTGTTTTTCTCTGTTCTGGCACTCTCGGTATCATTCGAAGTTGAGGCTGAATCTGGAATTGGCGGCAAATTCGGATCGGGCACATAAAATATCTTTAAGGCGGTCAACAAGAACACCATCTTGTCTTTCCATCTAGTGTAATTGCTTCCATCGAATCGATCCAGTTTGATAACATCTTGGTTCTGGAAATGAACCTTGACACTAGAATTTAATTCTATCTCCATAGAATATCACATTTCGATTGTTGAATTTTAGTTTGGTTAAGACAGAATAAAAAACTTTGAGGCGTGTATGATACACTTTCCGAAAGGTGATATTGCTCACACTATGGGAGTAGAGTAGAAGGCAATCACCCCCAAGATACAATAAAGCCCTTGAAACTCTCTTAGAATATAATGAGAAGAAGAAGAAAAAACTGTGAAGAGCAAGACTTAATTTATAGAGTTGAATAGAAACAGCTGTTTGGATGGTTGTGACTAGAGTTGAATAGACACAACTGTTTGGACGGTTGTGACTGTTCAGACAACAAAACTGCAGTGGACAGTTTTTCAGACAACCTTTGAATTTGAAATTCAAAAGGGAAAACTCTGTTATTAAGTCAACCCAAGATGCCCCAAGTGCCCTATCAAAGACAATAATAAATAAATATTATAAGCATGCTAGAAATCAGGCCCACTTGGGTCATAACCCACTTTGTTTAAGATATTACTTAAATATTGGGAATTATTATAAAGGCTTGGGCATTCATCTCTCTATCCGATGTGGGACTATTTCCCGCATACAAATGCTACCAATAGATTCAAACTACTAACAGCTCGTTGTGAATGTCTTTGGGGATGCCTTTCGCTTGATCTTTATCCTATTCAGTCACAACACATGCAAAACATCACCCTCTCCACTTTTTTTCCTTTGTTGGTATTAGAAAATGAGGGGGGGAGAGAGATGAGAGAGAAAATGACTAGGGAAATGTAATCATCATGACCGGACAACACCATAACCGCAACAGAAGGGGAAATGGGGTCAATGAAGCTGCTGCTCAGCAAGCAGCTACACCACAAATGATGCAAAGACTACTGGAGTAACAGCAGCAGCAGACAGCTGCCCTTCATGTAGGGTTACTATGCACGACAGCAAGGTTTCGGGTGGCATCTTCAATGCCATATTAAAATTTTTCCATGCTTAATAACTCTAAACAAGAACGTTAAACTAGAGAATCATACGTATACATGATGTAAACAACTTTACAACTAAGTGTTTAGGGATTACAACCTTTGTAGTCCGCTCCTTCACTTCACAAGCTCCAAGTAGTGGTCCCTTCGCTGCGATCAACAAGCTCCCAAACTCTTGAGTGGCTCCACAAGATGTATGATGCATCATTGTTTGAAGTCTTCAAAGTCTACGATGATCTATGCCGAGGAAACACGGACTCAAGCTCTCACTTCACAAATATGGAATTAGTGAAGCTAATACACTATTCTATATGGCTAGTATAGAAGAGGATGATGAAATAGGAATATTGCTCATTTTAGTTTTTAATTTCTCACTTATTCTCTTCTTGATCTCAAAGTGGAGAGAGCAAAAATGAGATAAGGAAGAAGAAGATGAATCAATGAGATTAGGTTACAAATGCAACCCTTAGTTAGTATATGTGAAATCTTAACTCTTATAGAGAGTTAACCATGGCTATGTATCATGGTTGAGTTAGAAAATATCTTAAGCAAAACAAAAAGAGTGGACTTTGTCAAAGGTTATCCACAAGCTTCATGAAGCTTCATCCATGACTCATTTCCACAATTTGAATTACATAAGAATTTAAACCCAAACATTATATATAGCATGGTATAATTCTCATACATCCTTGTTGCATGTATAACCTAGCATGTCATAATATTATATATCACATATATAATATTTATGTAACAAAAGAAAACAATACAATAAACATATATCACATATATGTTAAATGCATCATAAGTGAGAATAATAAATATTTAAGTGAGCATATAATATATATATATATATATTATTTCATCGAATAAACATTCGATCAGATAACCTGGCTATATCACATATAACCGGCCGATATCACATATCGCGAGAATAGAATATGGTATCACATACGCGTATCAATCTCGATCCCGCACATATCACATATGTGCTCCTACTCCGTTTTGCCTGAGCTAAGAAAGCTCTATGTAGGACTCTAAAGACTCGTCAATACGCCGGCAGTAGATAATGATCATATCAAACACCCACAAACTGCAAGCGGTCAGCTAAAAGTAACAGCCACCCGGGTATTGAGCGACCAGAAGATCAACAAGCAAGCCTGTACATACTCATGCGAATCCAATCGGTAACACTACCGTGCAGTCCGTTCTCTTCATCTGATATGTCACATATCGAGTTTAGGGGTGGTAAACGTCAGACCCTAATAACCGATAAGTCATGCCGATGTGAGGTCCATAACAGTTCAAGAAACTACCGATAACTCTTACCAGTAAATCTCAGCAACCTTGGCCAAGAATTTCTAGTTATGGATAATCGAGCACAGTGCAACATCAACTCCCAATACCGGGAGAGACGAAACCCCTCCTATCGCTCATTACCTCCATGTGATTCGGGACTGTACCCAAAAGCCACCGTTTTGCACATTCTCTTGAACGTGGTAAGGTGGAAATCAAAGCACAGTGGGAATCACACAAGACTTTATGAAGATCTCGGATCTACAGACTAACCTGTACCAGTGTCACTAGAGAACTACTATCTGATGATAGGTATAATACCAATAAAGAGTTCTCGGCTAGTCCGTTCAGTATACCCAGTCTCCACTGAGCACCCGTATACTATCCTTGATGTCATACACCAATGGATGTGGGATCATCTATTGCCCATCATATGGGTCAAGATATGTATACGCTAGTCTACTCTGGAGTATCGATGCCCTGTCTCGATACACCCTCGACTAGGAACAGTTATAAGATGTACTTTTGGACTACTCTGGCCTCACTAGTATGATCTGCATCATAGTCCTAGTAGTCAAGTACATATCCTAAGGGCTTTATCAACATGTGAGAGCAAGACAGTAACCCAATACAAATCAACATGTTGAGACAAAGTGAAACCAGATAGCATACTATCATATCGAGCAAGAAAGTCCTCTCTATATATATCCAAACATCCACTATAATATACATTCTATGTACAACAATGGTCTCTAGGGCATATACATAACTAACAATCTCCCACTTGTACTAAGGCCAGCTATTGTAGTATCTCATACCCAACATCCCGAAGAGTCTCTCAAATTGTATCTGGGGTATTGCCTTCATGGGTGGATCCGCAGTGTTGTCCTTCATGTCAACTCTCCTGACCTCGATCTCCCGGTGATCAACTGTCTCCCGGATCAGGTGATACCGCCTCAGAATATGCCTGGATCTCTGATGGGACCTGGGTTCCTTGGCCAAAGCCACAGCTCCATTGTTATCACAATACAAAGGTATCGGATGCTCAATGGATGGAACCACACCAAGTTCAATGATGAACTTCTTTATCCAAATAGCCTCCTTGGCAGCATCGTTGGAAGCGATATATTCAGCCTCCATCGTCGAGTCTGCAACGGTTTCCTGTTTGGAACTCTTCCAACACACCGCCCCTCAATTTAGGGTAAAGACAAATCCCGAGTGCGACTTAGAGTCGTCCTTATCACTCTGGAAGCTTGAATCGGTAAAGGAATCCATCTGGGGTTCTCCGTTACCATATACCAAGATCATCTCTTTAGTCCTTCTCAAGTACTTGAGAATGTTCTTCACAGCTGTCCAGTGATTCTCTCCAGGATCTGCTTGATACCTACTCACTATACTTAGTGAGTATGCTACATCGGGTCTGGTACATAGCATCGCGTACATGATAGAGCCTACTGCCAAAGCATAGGGTATCCCTTGCATGCGAGCTCTTTCCAAATCAGCCTTATGAGACATCTCTTTGGAGAGAGTGAGTCCAGAGATCGTGGGTAAATTCCCATGCTTGGATTCTTCCATACTAAATCTCTTTAGTATGGTGTCAATGTACCTAGATTGGGACAATCCCAGTGTCCTTTTAAATCTATCTCTATAGATCTTAATTCCCAAAATGCAGGAGGCATCACCTAAATCTTTCATTGAGAATCTATATGATAAGAAGAGCTTGACCGAGTGCAGCATAGGAACATCATTTCCTATTAAGAGTATGTCATCCACGTACAATACGAGGAAGACAACCTTACTCTCCGCAACCTTCTTATATATACAAGGTTCATCTACGTTCTTGATGAAGTCAAACTTTTTGACTACAACATCAAATCAGATGTTCCAACTCCGCGATGCCTGCTTCAACCCGTAGATGGATTTAAGCAGCTTGCACACCTTTCCGCTGCTCCCACTGTTTACGAAGCTCTCTGGCTGAGTCATGTACACACATTCCTCTAAATCACCATTTAGAAAGGCGGTCTTAACATCTATTTGCCAGATTTCGTAGTCATGGTATGCAGCAATGGCAAGTAGGATTCGGATGGACTTAAGCATATCCACTGGAGAAAAGGTTTCGTTATAATCCACACATGATCGTTGACGAAAACCCTTTGCAACAAGTCTAGCTTTAAAAGTCTCAACTTTTCCATCTACACCAAGTTTCTTCTTAAATATCCATTTGCTCCCAATGGGTTTTACCCCTTCAGAAGCAACTTCCAAAGTCCATACTTTGTTGGTGTACATGGATTCCATCTCAGATTGCATTGCATCCGGCCATTTCACCGAGTCCCCACTCGTGATGGTTTGTTCGAAGCTAGTCGGGTCATCATTTTCCATGATGCAATCCTCGTTCCCACCAACGATGAGAAAACCGTAGTATCTCTCAGGTGGATGAGGAACCCTACCAGATCGGCGGAGCGGCTGAGGTTCGTCGGGAACTTCTGAATCCTCTGGTTCCAATAAATCATCAGTTGTAGTTTGTGCTGCTGGAACTTCTTCCAGCTCTACCTCTTCGCCACTAATTTCTTTTACAAGAAATTCCTTTTCTAAAAAAGTGGCATATTGAGAAACAAACACTTTTTGTTCCTCACCGTGGTAGAAGATATATCCATAGAAATCTTTTGGATATCCCACAAACTTACATAAACCTGATCTTGCCTCGAGCTTGTCCAGATTTTTCTTTTTAACATAGGCCGGACAACCCCATATCTTAAATCGTTTAAGAGATGGTCTCTTCCCATTCCATATCTCATATGGAGTGGTAGGCACCGATTTGGTTGGAACTCTATTCAATAGGTATGCGGCCGTCTCCACCGCATAACCCCAAAAGGAAATAGGTAACTCAACGGTGCTCATCATAGAGTGCACCATATCTAATAGGGTGCGATTCCTCCGCTCCGATACACCGTTGTGTTGTGGTGTATAGGGAGGAGTAAGATGAGAGAGAATCCCATTCTCTTTTAGATAATTCAAGAACTCATTGCTCAAATATTCTCCTCCTCGATCAGATCGAAGGACCTTGATACTTTTACCCATTTGATTCTCGACTTCGTGCTTATATTCTTTGAATTTCTTAAAAGCTTCAGACTTGTGTTTCATCAGTAACACATGTCCGTATCTTGAGAGATCGTCAGTGAATGTAATGAAGTATGAGGAACCATTCCTGGCATGTGTAGACATGGGACCACATACATCACTATGTATCAGTCCCAAGAGTTCCATAACTCTTTCTCCGTGTCCACTAAACGGAGTTTGGGTCATCTTTCCTTTGAGATATGAATGGCAAGTATCGTAAGATGATAATTCGAACGGATTCAAATATCCATCTTTATGTAACTTAGCTATTCGTGTCGCATTGATATGACCTAGTCTATAATGCTACAAGAAGGATTCGTTCATTTCTGAACTCTTCCTCTTGTGTGTGTTCTGTACATTAAGAATTGTGGTTTGATTTAGAACGTATATGCCATAATTTAACGAGCCTGATCCAATCAACTTTTGATTCAGGAAGATGTTCATAACATTGTCCTCTACTACAAAATTATATCCTTCTTTACTTAATAAAGAAACTCATATAAGATTGCATATCAGGGTCGGAATGTAATAGCATTCGTTCAGAATCAATGTATTACCATTTGGTAATATAAGGTGATATTCGCCAACCGCTTTGGCTGCAACATTTGCACCATTCCCTACTCTTATAGAATAATCACCCATTCCCTGTTCCCTACCTTTTTTTAGCCCATGCAACATATTTCATATGTAGGATCCTGATCCGGTATCTAATACCCAGTGTAGGGTGTTTTTCGTCACCCCATTGAGATGGGAATACGCGCGCGCTTGTCAGGCGCATTACAGATTCCCCCTGCCTAAGGTAGGCTAGGGTTTAATGATTGTGGGGATCCGAATCTCCGGCAGCCGTAGACTAAGCTGCCGTTAATTACTCCTCGCCTTTAGAGCGAGGGAACCTCCGATTGACGGGTTAAACTGGTCATGCGAACTCGATGTGCAGTGTACGTGTGTTTTGTTTTGGAGGGGGTTAGATATATCGGGAGCCACGCAGAGTTTTTACGGGGGTCCCGCTACCCGGATAGTGGGCTGGGAGTCAAGAGGGATAGCAGCCCCCTTGCGGGGTACGGGGCAGCGCCCCGTTAGAATTTTTTTTCTAACAGGGACAGTGTCGTGGAGTATGTGTATGTGTACATATGTATACATATGTATATATATACATGTATATATAAATAAATGGGGAAAAAGACATCCAAAGGATGCGTGAGGCCAGCGCCTGGGCGCTTGAGCGCAAGCGCGCCACGTGTCGGCACGTGGGCGCTTTGCGCTCGAGCGCAGAGTGCTGGAGCGCAAGCACGCCACGTGTCGGCACATGGGCGCTTTGCGCTCGGGCGCTGGGCGCCCGAGCGTAAGCGCGCCATGTGTCGGCATGTGGGCGCTTTATGCTCGAACGCAGAGTGCTGGAGCGCAAGTGCGCCACGTGGGCGCTTTGTGCTCGGGCGCTGGGCGCTTGAGCACAATCGCGCTACGTGTCGGCATGTGGGCGCTGGACGCTTGAGCATAAGCACGCCACGTGTCAGCACGTGGGTGCTTTGGGCTTGGGCGCTGGGCGCTTGAGCGCAAGCGCGCCACGTGTCGGCACGTGAGCGCTTTGCGCTCGAGCGCAGAGTGCTGGAGCGCAAGTGCGCCACGTGTCGACACGTAGGCGCTTTACGCTGGAGCGCAGGGCGCTGGAGCGCAGGGCGCTGGAGCGCTGGGCGCTGGAGCGTAAGCGCGCCATGTGGGCGCTTTGCGCTCGAGCGCAGGGCGCTGGAACACAAGCGCGCCACGTGTCACTACGTGGGCGCTTTGCGCTCGAGCACAGGGCGCTGGAGCGCAAGCGCGCCACGTGTCGGCACGTGGGCACTTTGCGCTCGAGCGCTAGCGCGCCGGCGAGGAAAATATGGCTTTTAGCCCTGGAAATTCTTTAAAGAGAAAATAGGGTGGAGTTTAAACTCCTAAGATGCTTTGGGTTAATGAAGGGGGTTCTTCTTCTTCCTCTTCTGTTGGCTGGATCTTGAAGATCAAGAGATATGGGATTTTTAAAAATCTCTTCTTTTTGAGATCTAGTGACAGATCCAAGTTCCCCTTTGTGGGTTTGGTGGTGAAAAACTATTTTGTTTTATAAAATGAAGAGTAAAACTCTTGATTTAATTCAAAAGAAATAAGAAGATTTTGGAACCTTGAAGAAGGAGAAAAGATCTCAGATCTAAATTTTTTTGAGAGAGAAAAGTTGTGAGATATTTTCATTATCTTTGCCTTTATAGGCTATACACTTTACACATAGCCCCTTGGGTTTCATAAAATGGCATTTTTCCTATCCCATGGCTCATGTGCCATTTATTTTTGCACATGAGCCATGGGCTTTACAAAAATTTGGCTTTATGCCTATTTTTCTGACATTCATGCATAAAAAATTACATAAAAATTATTTATTACATATATTTTGGCATGGAGGTGTCTGGCCGCGGGCTCGACTTGGGTATGGGCCCGCTTGACCTGGGCTTGGGCCCACCTAGCTTGGGGTTGACCTTGACTTTGACTCGGTCAACCGGGGTGCAAATTTTTACCCCAACAAATTGCCCCCCATCAATAAATGCACACCGCACATTTGAGTTGTGTGCATGAAATTGATGGATCTTGAAGCTGGACTTCGAGGTGGAATATCATTCCGGGGTGGAGCATCATCCCGGGGAGCATGATTCCCGGGAATCGGAGCATCATTCTGATTCACGGAGCATAATTCCAAGGTCGGAGTATCCCTCGGTAGGCGTGATTCCCAGGGATCGGAACATCACTTTGATTTGCGGAGCATAATTCTAAGGTATCGGAGCATCACTCTGAAGGGCGGAGCATGATTCCAGAGTTCGGAGCATCATTCCGAAGAGCGGAGCATGATTCCAGGGGATCGGAGCATCATTCCGATGAGCGGAGCATGATTCCAGGGTTCGGAGCATCATTCCGAAGAGCGGAGCATGATTCCAGGGTCGGAGCATCATTCCGATTTGCGAAGCATGATTCCAGGGGATCGGAGCATCATTCCGATGAGCGGAGCATGATTCCAGGGGATCGGAGCATCATTCCGATGAGCGGAGGATGATTCTAAGGATCAGAGCATCATTCCGAAGAGCGGAGCATAATTCCAGGGTCGGAGCATCATTCCGATTTGCGGAGCATAATTCCAGGGGATCGGAGCATCATTCCGATGAGCGGAGCATGATTCCATGGGATCGGAGCATGATTCCGATGAGCGGAGCATGATTCCAGGGATCGGAGCATCATTCCGAAGAGCGGAGCATGATTCCAGGGGCGGAGCATCATTCCGATTTGCGGAGCATAATTCCAGGGGATAGGAGCATCATTCCGATGAGCGGAGCATGATTCCAGGGATCGGAGCATCATTCCGAAGAGTCGAAGCATGATTCCAGGGTCGGAGCATCATTCCGATTTGCGGAGCATAATTCCAGGGGATCGGAGCATCATTCCGATGAGCGGAGCATGATTCCAGGGTTCGGAGCATCATTCCGAAGAGCGGAGCATGATTCCAGGGGATCGGAGCATCATTCCGAAGAGCGGAGCATGATTCCAGGGATCGGAGCATCATTCCGAAGAGTCGAAGCATAATTTCGATGAGCGGAGCACGATTCCAGGGATCGGAGCATCATTCCGAAGAGCGGCGGACATTCTGGCCGAAGCATAATTTCGATGCAGAGGTTGATTCCCAGGCGAAGTATAATTCCGACAGGGAAGGCAGGTACTCCGGGGCGAAGCATGATTTCGATACGGGGTACATATTCTGAGACGGAGCATGATTCCGGCACAGAGCTTGTTGGCACGACTTGATTCTGAGACGAAGCATAATTCCTGCAGGGAAGGCAGATACACCGAGGCGAAGCATGATTTCGACACGGGGTGCACATTCTGAGATGAAGCATGATTCCGACGCAGAGCTAGTTGGTTGATTTGATTCCGAGGCGGAGCATAATTCTGGCAGGGAAGGTAGATATCCCGAGGCGAAGCATGATTTCGACACGGGGTAAATTTTGGGACGGAGCATGATTCCGTCGCAGAGGTTATTGGTTTGATTTGATTTGGGTTGACATCAGCATCGCTACACTGGAATGTGGTACCAGAAGCGAATCATCATTTGTCATAAGAGGATTTGGGGATTTTTTTTGTCGGCATATGGATTGCTGCACTGGAATAATGCCAAGAGCAACTCATCATTTGCCTCAGGAGTATTTAGGAACTGGTTTTTTTTGTTCTGCATCAGCATCGCTATACTGGAATATGGTACCAGGAGCGAATCATCATTTGCGTTTGCTTATTAGGAAACGATGGCTTAGGAGACAGGTTTTAGGCCACTATCCCCTAAGACTTTTCAATCTTGTGAGCCGTAAGGGTCTCACAAAGCATTTTCTCCCCACGGGTCGTAAGGATCCCGTAGGTGTATTTTCTCCTTAGGAGTCGTGGGGACTCCTAAGCGTGTTGCTCCTTTGTGATTCGTAAGGATCTCACGCGGGAATTTTCTCTTCACAAAGTCGAGAGGGCTTTGCGAGTGCATTTCATATTTTTTTTCACGAGTTTGCGCCGTTTCGGGTTTTCACAAACTCGCCGGCAGTCCTGCTGTTTTTACTTACGGAGCCCTTTCGGGTTTTCATCCGTGCCCATTTTGCTTTTGGACATACCTTTTTTTTTTCTTTTCTCTCTTTTTTTTACCGCCGGTGAGACTTTGAATGTGGTCTCACCGGTAGGACCTGGGAAGGATTGGGATCGTTTTACGCCCGTGGATTGTATACGGTTTTGCAGGATGTATGATCCAGACCGTAGGGCCATAAAAATTTCTGGACTTTGTTGGCGTCTGCATCGCTGCACTGGAATATGGTACCAGGAGCGACTCATCACTCGCCGTTGGGGTATGAGAGTTGGAATTTGGTTGGCATCTGCATCGCTGCACTGGAATATGGTACCAGAAGCGACTCATCATTCGCCACTTGGGGATTGGAGAGCGATAGCTTAGGAGACAGGTTTAGATCCCTATCACCTAAGGCTTTTCAATTTTATGGGCCGTGAGGGTCCCATAAAAGCATTTTCTCCCTGCGAGTCGTAAGGATCCCGCAGGTGTATTTTCTCCTTAGGAGTCGTGAGGACTCCCAAGTGTGTTTTTCCTTTGTGAGTCGTAAGGATCCCACAAAGGTTTGTTCTCCTCATATATCGTGAGGACACATGAGTGGGTCTTCTCAATGGAGCATAATTCCAAAGGCGGAGACCGGCCACGTAGCTGGTGATTGCGGTGGGATATGGGTATGATGAGAATTATTTGAGCCCGTGGATTGTATACGGTAGTCAATTTGGGGACTGGCCGTAGGGCTGGGAGAATTTTGAAAATTGGATTTTGGTTGGCGTCTGCATCGCTACACTGGAATAAGGTACCAGGAGCGACTCATCATTCGCCGTTGTTTTGTATTTTTTTTTGTTTTTTTTTTGTTTTACCGCGATTGCTCTATTATTTCAGCTTTTCTTATCGCGAAGGTCGTGATTGCCCCATCATTTCGGCTATTTATTCGCGGTTGCCCCATCATTTCGGCTTTATTTTCATGTTTATCTTCACTCGCTGATTTTTATTGCGAGTTGCCCCATCATTTCGGCTTTTCTTTATTTTTCTTTTATTTACACATTTTTTGTTTATTTACATATATATATATAATTTTTTTTACATTCCCAGTTTAACGACTCAGGGGTCGACTGTTCCCAGTTTAATGACGTGGTGGTCGATTGTTTTCAGAGAGAGGTGGATATCTAAGAGAATCAGTTTCACGAAGAACTTCGGTCTCTGTTTGTCTGAAATTGGCGGTCGCAGCTGGACTGTTTGTTAACACGCCTTTAGACAGTTCTATCTCTCCTGCCTTATATTGTTTTTCGACCCAATCTTTGAAGACGAAGCAGTCCTCAATGGCATGACCTATCATTCTGTGATAGGGCAGTATTTGGGGTTGTCGGTCCTATTCGCTTCCTGCGGTCTTTTTGACTCTGGCAGTTGTAGACCGTTCTTCACGGCGCCTTTGAATATTTTACGGATTTTGTCCCTTCTAAAGGAATAGACCTTCTCCAGCTTCTCTTTCAGTGGAGATTCTCCTCCCTTTTCGAACATTGGCTTCCGAGGCTGGTTGGCGCTAGGCCCGCTCATCCCTTGCTTATTTCGGTTAGCCAAAGTGTTGAAAGATTCAGAATCATCGGAGTTTCCGCCTTTGCGATTATCGTCCTTTCGGTTTCTCCAGGACCTATTGTTGTTTTGGGAATCCGAGGAGGACTCCTGTTTTGAGCGCTCCAGTATCTAAACTTTCCTGATCAGCTCTTGGAATTTTTTGAGACCCGCGGTGCATAGAAATGGGGCCATCCAATTGTTGAGATTTCCGACAAGGAGGCTGACAGATTGGTCCTGCTCTATCGGCGGTTCGCATTTGACGGAGAGATTGCGCCAGTTATAAAATCTGTGCTGCTTTCGTTGTTCTTGGGCTTGGTTCTTACGAGCTCGGCAATGGTGATCTTATCGCTGGCGCTCATGAATCTTTGTCGAAACAAAGATTCCATTTGGACGAAAGTAGCAACGGAGCCATCCGGTATGCTCGCGTACCAGCGAAAGCAACATCGGTCAAGCTATTAACGAACCGGCGGAGGAGAAGCGCATCATTGCCCCCAGTATTCCCACATGAGGCTTTGAATTGGGCGATGTGTTGATTCGCATTTCCCGTCCCATCGAATCTTTCGAATTTTGGGATGACATAGCCATTAGGAAATTCTGCCAGATCATACTGAGCAGGATATGGTCTCCCACTACTGTTGATATCTTTTTGCGCTTCGGCTTCGGCCACCAATGTTTTGACTTTGCTGACAACTAAATCCATGATTTGATCTTGAGTTAGCAGGCTACTGTCATCAGTAGCCAAGACATTTGCCGAGATAGGATGCGACTGATTTTCATGAGGTCCGCCCACTTTTGGATTTGAGGAAACGGGCGTCGGCTGTTTCGGGACACCTTTCCCCAGTTCATGAGCAGAGCCCTGTGCTTGATTGGGCGGCTGAGAGGCAAGTTGGGCCGTAAGCCGTAAGACGACATTTGTCAAGTCGTCGATCTTTGAGTAGAGCTTGGCCATCTCCTTGTCTTTGCTTCTGAGCTGTTTTCGGAGCTCTTGGAGAAGTTTCTGCTCCGCATTCTTAGGTTGGAAAGTTGGCTCATATTCGCTTTCCGAGCCCGACTCCTCATGGACCGAAGGGTCTTTCCGCCTATCATCCTCATCGAGAAGGTCTTCATCACCCAGCGGGGGCGGCTGTTCTTGGGAAGTGGCAACCACATTCAAGCCAGATTGGATTTGAGATATGGTGGCCCCGTCCTTGCTCTTGCTGCGCGTACCCACCATGTAGACAGTGTGGACCACATACCCAGCCATTTCCCCATCTTCGTCGGGGTAACCCTGTTCTTCGAACCTCATGAGGTTCAGCCTAGCAGGAGCCTTAGCCATTTTGTTGGCTCTATATCTGAGCCTTTTCTGCCTTAACTTTTCAATTTTAAGGGCTCGGCGGGCATCCATTTCCTGGGAAGCCACCGTGAGTCGATTAGCGGGGAGCTTAGAGAAAACACCCGATCGAGCAGTTGTCAGGGACACCGCCGGAGTTTGCTCGAGAGGCCCTGTTGCTTTGTTGGTGTTGATGGCCTTGCCCCCAGCTGGGGCCAGAGAGAGTCGTTCAAACACCGATTTGCGTTTGAGTTGGGGCGCCTTCGAGACCACCACATTTAGCCTCTTGCCTCTCGAGACCGGTTTGTCTGTCATCGGGGCTTGAGGAGCTGGGATGGCGCCAACTGGCATGAACATAATAGAGCCAAATGGTAGCATCGGCTCCTTCCATTGTCGCCCAAGACTGGCCGGAAAGACCGTCCTAGAGTCTATCTTCATCGTGTAGGAGATGGGAGCTGAGTTCATTTTTGGAGACATTGTTGAAAGGTGATTGCTTGAAAACCTGCATGAGAAAGCATTATTTCAGTATAAATATAGGTATGTATATTGACCGAGTTCGCATGAATGCTTAACCCGAAATATGGGAGGAGAGATTGGTCCCACCGGGCATGCCAGAATCTCTAGGGTGTTTTTCGTCACCCCATTGAGATGAGAATATGCGTGCGCTTGTCAGGCGCATTACAGATTCCCCCTGCCTAAGGTAGGCTGGGGTTTAATGATTGTGGGGATCCGAATCTCCGGCAGCCGCGGACTAAGCTGCCGTTAATTACCCCTCGCCTTTGGAGCGAGGGAACCTCCGATTGACGGGTTAAACTAGTCATGCGAACTCGATGTACAGTGTACGTGTATTTTGTTTTGGGGGGGTTGGATATATCGGGAGCCACGGAGTGTTTTTACGGGGGTCCCGCTACCCGGATAGCGGGCTGGGGGTCAAGGGGGATAGCAGCCCCCTAACGGGATGCGGGGCAGCGCCCCGTTAGAATTTTTTTCTAACAGGGACAGTGTCGTGGAGTATGTGTATGTGTACATATGTATACATATGTATATATATACATGTATATATAAATAAATGGGGGAAAAGACATCCAAAGGATGCGTGAGGCCAGCGCCTAGGCGCTTGAGCGCAAGCGTGCCACGTGTCGGCACGTGGGCGCTTTGCGCTCGAGCGCAGAGTGCTGGAGCGCAAGCGCGCCACGTGTCGGCACGTGGGCGCTTTGCGCTCGGGCGCTGGGTGCTTGAGCGCAAGCGCGCCACGTGGACGCTTTGTGCCCGAACGCAGAGTGCTGGAGCGCAAAGGCGCCACGTGTCGGCACGTGGGCGCTTTGCGCTCGGGCGCTGGGTGCTTGAGCCAAAGCGCGCCACGTGTCGGCACGTGGGCGCTTTGCGCTCGAACGCAGGGCGCTGGAGCGCAAGCGCGCCATGTGTCGGCATGTGGGCGCTTTGCGCTTGAGCGCAGGGCGATGGAGCCCAAGCACACCACGTGTCGGCACGTGGGCGCTTTGCGTTCGAGCGCTAGTGCGCCGGCGAGGAAAAGGGGGCTTTTAACCTCGTAAATTCTCTAAAGAGAAAATAGGGTGAAGTTTAAACTCCTAAGATGCTTTGGGTTAATGAAGGGGGTTCTTTTTCTTCCTCTTCTGTTGGCTGGATCTTGAAGATCAAGAGATATGGGATTTTTAAAATTCTCTCCTTTTTGAGATCTAGTGACAGATCCAAGTTCCCCTTTGTGGGTTTGGTGGTGAAAAACTATTTTGTTTTATAAAATGAAGAGTACAACTCTTGATTTAATTCAAAAGAAAGAAGAAGATTTTGGAACCTTGAAGAAGAAGAAAAGATCTCAGATCTAAATTTTTTGGAGAGAGAAAAGTTATGAGATATTTTCATTATCTTTGCCTTTATAAGCTATACACTTTACACATAGCCCCTTGGGCTTCATAAAATGGCATTTTGCCTATCCCATGGCTCATGTGCTATTTCTTTTTGCACATGAGCCATGGGCTTTACAAAAATTTGGCTTTATGCCTATTTTTCTGACATTCATGCATAAAAAATTACATAAAAATTATTTATTACATATATTTTGGCATGGAGGAATCTGGCCGCGGGCTCGACTAGGGTATAGGCCCGTTTGACCTGGGCTTGGGCCCACCTAGCTTGGGGGTTGACCTTGACTTTGACTCAGTCAACCGGGGTGCAAATTTTTACCCCAACACTTAGGACATAGAGTGAACTAAGAAACAGTTCTCAATAACACACCCGAATAAAATGCATCAATATGCTTGTTCTTCGTTTGGGCGGCGTGTGAATTCGGATATTTCCCTATTTCCTGTTCAGTCTTATAACAATTATAAGAAAGAACGGGACCAATATTCTCCTGCTCAGTATAACAAGCGGGTTCGGTCAATACATCAATGTTATTATCTTGATTAAGGCGTGACATGGTCGCTATATGGAGAGAGAGAGAAGGAAACACTTTAGCGTATGCTCTTGCAAGATTAGATTGGTTATTATCTTATCTAATTAGGATGGCTCCCATTATTTTATCAAATCTTCCTTCAAAAAACCCTAAAAAAGGAAAGACTAGTCGGGATTAATTACAGTCTACAACTTCGCTAACCGTTCAGCCAGGCCAGTGTCGGTACTTTGAGGGAGGTTCCCCGTGCTTTTACACAGACCTAATTAAGATAAACCTCGTCTTTCCCTAGGGGTAGCCCCATTGACACCTTTATAGACACCTAATGTGTTAACTAATTGTAAAGTGTAAAACTCTCCCAGGAGAAACTTTTGCTCGCAGCGGTATCAGAATCCAACTATCTCATAGAAAGTATGTAATCTCATTGCAAATTTCAACACTTGAAATTCCCGATAATATTTTTACCCCTAGTGACTTATGACCTTAACTATGGTCAACAAATCATAAGCACTAGTCAAGTTCTACCCGTCATTTCTTGATTGATTAGATCCACCCACATGACCCTTAACTATGGTCAACAATGTCATATAACCGTCCTAATTTAATCGCATCATATGCTATGTAGGAAGACATCACTCAGCTACCGTACACTGCACCTTAACTAAGGTTAACAAACGCAGCACGAATACTAAGTACTCTACTTCCTAAAAAGACAGAGGGTTACGTCAGGTTTTTCAGAAAACCTTTTGCATAATGAACCTGATATCGTTGTAGAAACAAGTGATTTTGAAAAGGTGCGGTTTTGAGGTTTTTACTAGTTTCGCTAAAGAGGTCACTCCCGGTGAAGAGATCTCGGCTCTTTCCTTATCGAATAAGATGCTGGATATTCTACATGGAATACCGCTATGCAAAGCAAGAACTATAAAAAGCAATCAAAAACATAACCGAGTGAGTTGTAGCATCTGCTAGTTTCGCTAAAGAGATCACTCCCGGTGAAGGGATCTCGGCTCTTTCCTTATCGAATAAGGTGCTGGATATTCTATAAGGAATACCGCTATGCAAAGCAAAAACTAGAGCTACCCTTTTTGAAAATTTGGTTCTACAACATCTTTTAGGTTTCTTTTTCTTTCATTAATTTCATTAACGAAATCCCATCATTTAAGCTTCCTAAGCATCACAGAAGAAACGAAAATACAACGTACGCTTATGCCATCTGCATTCGCTACAATGTTCCGTTATGCACCGATAGGTTACTTAACTAACGGCATACCGGGACGGGACTAGCACGGGTGAAAAACATAAACAACGTCTATTATATATCTCATATATAATAATAAAATATTCGTCTCAGGCAGTAATATGATTACATCACAGAACATCAACAACAGAAGATAACATATGAAATATTGGATATACTAGGAGCTCCGTATTTTATTTTGAGCCTGTATAAAATACGGATTCCTCGGTCGCAATGAATAGCCAAACCCACACCCCTACACCCTTACGAGAGCGGCAAGTAACCCTTCCAATTCTATGGTTAGGAGACCCGATCTCGACTCCTCGAGATGACCTCCCACTGGACCCTAGAATCTGGTTACTTGTGCTCCCCTCCTTGGGTCAATCCTAATGCGGAAAAGTAAATAATATACAATGGTGACATCATCCTCAACCCGGAAGTTCCCCAATAAAAGAATAATACATACAATGAATTTTACATGAATGAAAATAAAAACCCCCATCTTACATAAAACCCCCGGCTATTCAAAACACGACGATCCAATATGACATATCACAGCAACACATAACAACACATGTCATCAACGTAAGTAACTATGCACATTCCAATTGTCGTTGATGTATAGCAACAAAACCGGCGATACACCACATATTACACTTACGGTCGCAGAAAAAAAAAATGAAAAACTACAACATTTGGAATCCACAATCACCTTAGACATCATAAACCTGAAATACCACATATTATGGATTTCATGCCTAAATATATGAATTCCACATATTGTATCACAATCCAGATAACTAGACAATTTTAAACATTCCGATCGAATAAACAAACACCCAAAATTTCCCAAAAAGCTCAACATTTAAGCGTAGTTTAAAAGGTCCCCAGAACATGCAACTGCTCCTATGAACCAACCGTAAAAGGGTCAACCAATGCCTCACATGTGGCACCGCTGAACTATCACAAACCCTAGGGTTTAGTGGCAGTTCTGACGGTCACATAATCGAGTTAAGGTTTCATTCTTCTAGAGGGTTCACAGAATCGCTTGCATGATTTTCTGAAAGTTTTAAACTAAGGAAAAATTCAACACTTGGAAAATTTCCGGCGAGGAAAAAAGTGAGTTATTGATATCCGTTCGAACTTTTTATCACTGTCTAAACTACCCGAAAAAAAGCTAAAATTACAAATACAAAACACTCTGAATAGTTAATGCAGTAAATTAACATCACATGCAATTTTAGCAAAAACAAATAACACCTGAAGTATCAAATCCCAAAGAATGGAACACCAATCAAAACCCAAACCCTAAATCCTCTAAAGGTTCGAGCTCACCGTAATTTGTGCCAATGTCGCCGGCCAAAACACGAGGTATGGGGTTGAGTTTTGGACAGTGTTCATTATGTATCTCATACATCATTTTACAACTGTTTAAAAAAAATTTGACACCTGAAAAATTTCGACAGAAACTAGGGTTTTTAAACGAGTGTTTCGGAGTTGTTTCGGTTTCATAATCCTACACAAATCCATTTAATTCTCTAGTTAGGCTCTGATACCACTGTAGGGTTACTATGCACGACAACAAGGTTTTGGATGGCATCTTCAATGCCATATTAAAAATTTTCCATGCTTAATAACTCTAAACAAGATCTTTAAACTAGAGAATCATACGTATACATGATGTAAACAACTTTACAAATAAGTGTTTAGGGATTACAACCTTTGTAGTCCGCTCCTTCACTTCACAAGCTCCAATTAGTGGTCCCTTCGCTGCGATCAACAAGCTCCCGAACTCTTGAGTGGCTCCACAAGATGTATGATGCATCCTTATTTGAAGTATTCAAAGTCTACGATGATCTACGTCGAGGAAACACGGACTCAAGCTCTCACTTCACTAATATGGAATTAGTGAAACTAACACACTATTTTATATGGCTAGTATAGAAGAGGATGATGAAGTAGGAATATTGCTCATTTTAGTATTTAATTTCTCACTTATTTTCTTCTTGATCTCAAAGTGAAGAGAGCAAAAATGAGATGGGGAAGAAGAAGATGAATCAATGAGATTAGGTTACAAATGCAACCCTTGGTTAGTATATATGAAATCCTAACCCTTGTAGAGAGTTAACCATGGCTATGTATCATGGTTGAGTTAGAAAATATCTTAAGCAAAACAAAAAGAGTGGACTTTGTCAAAGATTTTCCACAAGCTTCATGAAGCTTCATCCATGACTCATTTCCACAATTTGAATTACTTAAGAATTTAAACCCAAACATTATATGTAGCATGGTATAGTTCTCATACATCCTTGTTGCATGTATAACTACCATGTCACAAAATTATATATGACATATATAATATTTATGTAACAAAAGAAAACAATACAATAAACATATATCACATATATGTTAAATGCATCATAAGTGAGAATAATAAATATTTAAGTGAGCATATAATATATATATATATATATATATATATATATATATATATAATTTCATCAAATAAACATTCGATCAGATAACCCGGCTATATCACATATAACCGGCCGATATCACATATCGCGAGAATAGAATACGGTATCATATACGCGTATCAATCTTGATCCCGCACATATCACATATGTGCTCCTACTCCGTTTTGCCTGAGCCAGGAAACCCCTATGTAGGACTCTAAAGACTCGTCAATATGCCGGCAGTAGGTGATGATCATATCAAACACCCACAAGCTGCAAGCGGTCAGCTAAATGTAACAATCACCCGGGTATTGAGCGACCAGAAGATCAACAAGCAAGCACTACTACAAATAAGGGTTGCCCCTACGGATATATGCGTAGGGGCTAAAAAATACCCCGTAGGTGCAAAGGCCGCAGGTGCAAGTTGAAGCTCTGAACTTGCCCCTACGGGCAAATTCTTGCCCCTACGGGCAAATTCTTGCCCCTACGGATATATCTGTAGGTCCTGTTGCCCCTACGGAGTAATGCGTAGGGTAAAAAAAGTTATATTATTTATGGTTTTTTTAATATATTAACTGTATCTACGGATAGAACCGTAGGGGCATGATATAACGCCTACGGATAAAGGCGTAGGTACCTGTCCGTAGGGACCGTATATCAGGATTTCTGATATTTAGCCCCTACGGATAACACTGTAGGGGTTAGTCTTTTGGCCCTACGGTTTAGTCCGTAGGGGCACTCCCAACCCCTGGTTCTGCGATCAGTGGGAAAATATCAGTTGCTGCTGTTATTTGGCCCCTACGGGCTTAGCCGTAGGGGCAAAATGTGTACCTACGGTTTAATCCGTAGGTACATAATATTTGTATTTTTTTAAAAAAAATGGGTTGCTTGATTTTTTCCCGCCCTATGCACAATAATATATACATCAATCAAATATAAAATTAATCATCACACAACATATATCGCAGTATTCATATTCACATCTCACGCATATAATATACAAAAGAAGCCAAAATCAATATCGCCCAAAATGTTTCAAAATGTAGTACAATATGTATCATATAAATAAATACATGTTTAAAAAAATAAGAATCAAAATGCTAGCCTAGCTCGGTCCAGCTCTACCTCTGATAAACGCTAGAATCTTGCGCCTAGCCCGTCGCGTCTGGACCTAACGTGTGCAATAAGCGTGTAAGAACTCTGTTTTATTCGAATTCTTATCATTATCGAGTTATTTCGAAACCCCATTTGGATATCTAGTTTGGAAAACTGTAGTTTATTTTAATTAGATATGTACATGTATGATTAATAAAACCTAAGTCTACAACCAAATAAGCTCAGGCTACGTACTGATATTGGATATGTTGATATCTATAATATGACATGATATTTTACTATTAAGTAGTATATATACCAGCATCTCCTTCAACTCCTGAACGGTGGCCTTCAAGCTCTCCAGTTCCTGCTGGATACGTCGCTCACTGGAGACGGAGGAAGTAACCACCGGGGTGGAGTCCAACCTCATATGGGCCCTGCTAGAGCCCACTCCTCGGCCTCTCTCCCAATCTCCATGGTGCCATCCGTGTGCGGCGTCCAGGACTGGGGTCAGCAGCCTCGAATGCTGCCTTCCCCCTAGCAACTGTCAGAACATTATATTTAGCACATACTGGTCTATAAAATTGACAAGAAATACCAAAATCAACAAATTCAAAGCCTTCCCTACAGAGATAGAAGATGTTCTCCTCTGGTATCTGCATGTATCAAAATTTGAATAATATTAATTAATTTCAGTACATACATATTAACAAAGTAAACTCGCATATAGCGCTGCTTACACATAAGACAGGGGGTGAACAAGCTCTTGTAGATCATCAGGCGCAAATCTAATCTCATCAAGCAGCCCATGATAATGAGTTGGACGACTAGACAAGGTCCACGACTTACAATCATTCCCGCATACGAGCATATATAAAAATCATAGTTTCTAGGATGACAAATTTTATTGTCAACTACTGTCACCACTTACAGCTAGACAATAATAAAAATTACTAAGAGCAAAAAGAATGTGTGTATATTTATGATATAGCATTCTAAATCAATATACATGCCCTATATGATATATAAACATACCTGGAGGAACGGGAGTGGCATCTGTCCCTGATATGGACGCATCACCAACAACTAAACAATCAAACATTGACAATATAAGTAATTTTGACATAAACAGGCGTGAATATCTATAATATTATATTCAAAATGGATATTAGAGAGCGCACCTGCAATGAGAAGTGATAAAAGTATCACCCAACAAGGGTGTAATTTACAGAATCAGTTGAGACTCTTGAAAGTCATAGAAGAACCTGACCTGCACAAATCTGATGTATGCTTTCCATTGGACACTAAGAAGTCTCTAAAGGGAAAAGCCTATGTGAAAGCCATCATTAGTTCATATCAGAAGATTGATGCTGAAACAGAGAACAAGGAATGCCATTTTCTTCTTCTTCTGCCACATTACTATCTTCTCCTTCTTTTTCTGCCACATTACTGTCTTCTCCTTCTTATTATGTGCGCGTGCAAATTCAATGACTATATTGAGAATATGGATTAATAGTGGGTAGGAAAAGTATTTCTCAAATTGCTTTTGCGTTTAAAAACCATAAACTACTAAGTAATAGCATACATAATTTTTTTAGTATAAAGGTTGTTATTTTAAGTTTTCCCTTATAGAGATATGATCTAACTGCCTTTATAAACTATAAGTGTGCAGAAAATTATGATAAGAAACCATAAGAAAGGGTCGTAGCCATGCATAACCTTGAATCTACATACCAAATCATGCACAAGAATGCAATTATTGTCACCTTGCCTTGGAATATAAAATATCTTGGAAGACTATAAGCGAGCATTTAAATCTTGATAGCTTTTGACTTCAACATATATTTTTCTCAAGTACCATGAAATATACTTCCTCCGTATAAACCGTTTTCAGAAAGATGGATTAACAATAACAAATTATCCATTGTGGCTCACTAGGTTAGCATTTTCTCTTCTATTGACCATCTTACTAATCTGCTTGGTAAATTTATTCGGAACCGGCTGCGAATCATTAAAAGACATGCATAAGAAAGAAAGCTAAAATACAGATATATAGCATACCGATACATCGAAACTTCAAAGTTGCGATGACAATCCAGAGATATTTATTTCTACACACGTGGTGCGCGTGCGAATGCGTCAGGCATCATGGGCAAATATTTGAGAACATGGAAAGTATTATTAGTATAAAGTAATTAAAGCTTTTAAACACGTTGGGTAGATATTTTCTTAGTTGATGCAATCATATCATGAGGACTAAATTTAAGCTATTATACATATGTATATGTATTTTTCTAACCTAATATATCACACACACACACACATACACAGAGAGAGAGAACACCAGTTTGGTAGAGAAATCAGATAGCAGGACCCTGAAGAAATGGAGTCCATAGCATTGCTCATCATCATCATCCATGATCCTTTTGATAATATTTTTTCAAAAGGATCATGGATGATGATGATGAGCAATGCTATGGACTCCATTTCTTCAGGGTCCTGCTATCTGATTTCTCTACCAAACTGGTGTTCTCTCTCTGTGTGTGTGTGTGTGTATGATATATTAGGTTAGAAAAATACATATACATATGTATAATAGCTTAAATTTAGTCCTCATGATATGATTGCATCAACTAAGAAAATATCTACCCAACGTGTTTAAAAGCTTTAATTACTTTATACTAATAATACTTTCCATGTTCTCAAATATTTGTCCATAATGCCTGACGCATTCGCACGCGCACCACGTGTGTAGAAATAAATATCTCTGGATTGTCATCGCAACTTTGAAGTTTCATGTATCGGTATGCTATATATCTGTATTTTAGCTTTCTTTCTTATGCATGTCTTTTAATGATTCGCAGCCGGTTCCGAATAAATTTACCAAGCAGATTAGTAAGATGGTCAATAGAAGAGAAAATGCTAACCTAGTGAGCCACAATGGATAATTTGTTATTGTTAATCCATCTTTCTGAAAACGGTTTATACGGAGGAAGTATATTTCATGGTACTTGAGAAAAATATATGTTGAAGTCAAAAGCTATCAAGATTTAAATGCTCGCTTATAGTCTTCCAAGATATTTTATATTCCAAGGCAAGGTGACAATAATTGTATGCTTGTGCATGATTTGGTATGTAGATTCAAGGTTATGCATGGCTACGACCCTTTCTTATGGTTTCTTATCATAATTTTCTGCACACTTATAGTTTATAAAGGCAGTTAGATCATATCTCTATAAGGGAAAACTTAAAATAACAACCTTTATACTAAAAAAATTATGTATGCTATTACTTAGTAGTTTATGATTTTTAGACGCAAAAGCCATTTGAGAAATACTTTTCCTACCCACTATTAATCCATATTCTCAATATAGTCATTGAATTTGCACGCGCACATAATAAGAAGGAGAAGACAGTAATGTGGCAGAAGAAGAAGGAGAAGACAGTAATGTGGCAGAAGAAAAAGAAAATGGCATTCCTTGTTCTCTGTTTCAGCATCAATCTTCTGATATGAACTAATGATGGCTTTCACATAGGCTTTTCCCTTTAGAGACTTCTTAGTGTCCAATGGAAAGCATACATCAGATTTGTGCAGGTCAGGTTCTTCTATGACTTTCAAGAGTCTCAACTGATTCTGTAAATTATACCCTTGTTCGGTGATACTTTTATCACTTCTCACTGCAGGTGCGCTCTCTAATATCCATTTTGAATATCTTGATATTTTGAATGTAAAGATATTCAAAATGGATATTAGAGAGCGCACCTGCAGTGAGAAGTGATAAAAGTATCACCCAACAAGGGTGTAATTTACAGAATCTGTTGAGACTCTTGAAAGTCATAGAAGAACCTGACCTGCACAAATCTGATGTATGCTTTCCATTGGACACTAAGAAGTCTCTAAAGGAGAAAATCCGTGTATATGCTTTGTGTGTGCGTTTGTCGTTGAAAAGAATAAATTATCGATAATTAAAGTTAGATTTGAGGATACCCATGTATGAGTTGTATTCTATATATGCGTGTTTCGATTTATGATTTCGCTTAAGTGTAGGGTTGTTTTTACTTAAATAAGTATCACCATCTACTATATATAAAAAAATGTAGCAAACTAGGACTAGAACTCATTTAACATTATCAACTAGTGAGATTTCAATGTCGAAAACTCCCTAAAGAGGAAAATTACTAAAAGGGAAAGACTCTTTGAACAAAACGCATCCACTAGCAATAATATGGAACTGAGACTCGATCAAGATTCTCTGGACTAAAAAATTCCAAGGAATTGCTATTTGAATTACGTTAATTTGGAACACGATCGTTGTAAGTTGTACTTTTCCCGACTTGTGTCATGCCCATGAGCACACAAACTTCTCCCCAATCACAAATCCCAATCCAGATTGGTATTCAAAATTTATTTAATTAGTTTGTGATCCACATCATTGATTCATTGCTTGAGGCATCAATGTAGGCACAAATATCACTGAAGCAGCCTAAATCACCATATGAACCGGTTATCGGTTTCAATTCCACCAGAATTAGAATTTCATCCGAACAACTTTCACACAGTAATCGGAACCTGGTCAAAAAATTTGTCATACCCGTTGTGGTTTTACTTATGTACAGTACTTCCACAAAATACGTGCTGTCATTTCTAAATGGAAGTTTCTCAGTGCCACCATAGTAGCAGAAGATGGAATTGATTATCGCAACTAGATTATGCTAAACCTCGGATAGATTAGGCAAACATGATCTTGAAGAATATAATTAGCAGAGGAAAAATATAATAAAACAAAACAAAGCGTAGCAAATAAGATAAAATAAAATAAAGATATAGAAAATAAAACATTGGGCTTAGGATTTGTAAGCTAGAAGTACAAAATGAAAACAAGTAGTACCTTTCTAACTACGGTATAGTCTACAAGAGACAAGTTAAGCTCCACATCTGACTCAGCCTGATATGAATGTACAACCTACAGAACTGGGCTTGGACATGCTTCAATTCTTGGCCGCTTTGATGCCATTTGTTTATCAAACATAGAGATGTGCAAACATTGTTGGCAAATTACTCGGCAGAACTTAACTTGCATTTATTTCTAATGCCTGCAAAAAGCAGCCTTAGTTTTAGGCTAAACAGAAAAGTGGTTTGTTTGATTACCTCAGCTTCAAGCTGGTCAAGGATTTGTAAGATTCTCTGATGGTAAGTCTGTTCTGATTCAGCCTTAACTGCACAAAGTGCAACAATACAAGTCAAATATGATAACCATGACATGCTAATTCAATGCAGGTAACATAACTAGTAAATGGTGAATTAAGTACCATTGCAAGTGGATGCGTTTTGTTGAATCAATATGATCCTGAGACTCGATCAAGATTCTCTGGACTAAAAAATTTCAAGGAATTGCTATTTGAATTACGTTAATTTGGAACACGTTTGTATGATTGAAGCTAAGAAACAAATATATTTCCATATTATATCATGCATTGTTTTATCAAAAATAATTTTATCGCATACTCAGCTATGTGCTGAAGTAGGCTATATATCTCAACAGAGAGAGAAATTTATAACCAACATGCTACGAATATTGAGATTGTATATATATATATATATATATATATATATATATATATATATATATATATATATATATAAGTAGACATTTGAATCTAGACAAATAGAAAACAAAACTTTATTGCTCCCTTGTCTCTTATCAAAATCATTAGAAATGTTCATTTTTTCGGGGCTCAAAATTTCCTTCACAAGCTTTAAAAGAAACCTAGAAAAATTCTCACCCCCTGCCGCAACCCCCTGCCCCAACCCTAACCCTAACCCCAACCCGAGCCCCGGCCAGTACCCCAACCCCAACCACAGCCCTAGCCGCAGCCCGAGCCCGAGCCCAACCATATATGAAAAACAACCTATGTTCGGTCTTTGAGCATATATGCAAACGAGGCTATGCACAGGAGGCCGCGGTGGGAGACCCACTCGTGCTTAGTTTTTGAGCACGAGTCCTTTAGAACGTTTGCGTTTGGTTTTTATATTTCAAAACGCTCAAATTAATTCTGAACTGGGCATTGATTAATTTTTCAAATTCAATTCTTTTTAATGTCATTTTCACTCCATTCGCTCTTCAATTGCTTCTTCGTCCTCCAATTCCACAAAATTCTGCAGCCATCTCCATCAAAACTGACTAGTATTATCATCAACAGCCCCACCCCAGCAGCACCCTAGCAGCAACCCTAAGGCAAACCCTAACCCCAGCAGCACCCCAGCTAGCTAAACCCCAACACCAACCCTAAGGCAAACCCTAACCCCAGCCCCACCCCAGCAGCAGCCGAACCCCAACCCTAACCCTACCCCGACCCCGACCCCGACCGCGACCACGACCCCTGCCCAACCCCAACTCGAGCGCGCAACCCCAGACCCAACCATGAACCCTAAGCCCAAAATAATCCAAAAATTCTTTAATTTAGCTCGAGATTTCCTCACCTGAACGGGTGCTGCTGGGGCGGTGGTGACGGCCTGAACTGCGGTGGCGACAAGAACTGCGGTGGCGACGAAACCGGCGGTGGCGACGAGGAGAACGACAGTGGCGACGACCGCGAGGCGATTTGGGGTTTTTTTTCGCGCGCGATCGAGAGAGAGAGAGAGAAATTGGGCGTAGGCGATCGATCTGGATTTTTGTTAAATCGATATTTACTTGCCCCTACGGATATACCCGTAGGTCCTTTGTTTGCGGCTCCGTAGGGAAAAACACCAAATTAAGAATTAATATTTTTATTCTTGGACGTCTGTGCCCGTAGGGGCAACCACTTAGCCCTACGGATTAATCCGTAGGGCCAAGTTAAATCTGCCCCTACGAATTCCAATATCCGTAGGGGCAACCCCCTATTTTACTAGTGAAGCTTGTACATACTCCTGCGAATCCAATCAGTAACACTACCGTACAGTCCGGTCTCTTCATCTGATATGTCACATATCGAGTCCAGGGGTGGTAAATGTCAGACCCCAATAACCGATAAGTCGTGCCGATGTGAGGTCCATAACAGTTCGAGAAACTACTGATAACTCTTACCAGTAAATCTCAGCAACCATGGCCAGGGATTTCTAGTTATGGCTAATCGAGCATAGCGCAACATCAACTCCCAATACCGGGAGAGACGAAACCCCTCCCATCGCTCATTCCCTACATGTGATTCGGTACTGTACCAAAAAGCCACCATTTTGTACGTTCTCTTAAACGTGGTAAGGTAGAAATCAAAGCACAGTGGGAATCACACAAGACTCTATGACGATCTTGGATCTACAGACTAACATGTACCGGTGTCACTAGAGAACTGCTATCTGACGATAGGTATAATACCAACAAAGAGTTCTCGGTGAGTCCGTTCAGTGTACCCAGTCTCCACTGAGCACCCGTATACTATCCTTGATGTCATACACCAATGGATGTGGGATCATCTATTGCCCATCATATGGGTCAAGATACGTATACTCTAGTCTACTCTGGAGTATCGATGCCCTATCTCGATACACCCTCGACTAGGAACAGTGATAGGATGTACTTGTGGACTACTCTGGCCCCACTAGTATGATCTGCATCATAGTCATAGTAGTCAAGTACATATTTTAAGGGATTTATCAGCATGTGAGAGCAAGACAGTAATCCAATACATATCAACATGTTAAGACAAAGTGAAATCAGATAGCATACTATCATATCGAGCAAGAAAGTCCTCTCTATATATATCCAAGCATCCACTATAATATACATCATATGTACAACAATGGCCTCTAGGGCATATACATAGCTAACATTTCATCAGGAGCTACGAAAAAGTAGGCAGCAACAAGCACATATTTTAAGTAAGGCAATAGCCCCAGTTCTTCAAGGTTCGGTGGGAGTGAAGCAATTCAGATCACTTCACTCTAAGACCTTTTTAGGGAAAGAAACTCTCTTAGAAGCTGAGGAATGGCTCAAAGGGACAATCAATGATCTCAGTGCCGCTCATATTCGTAAGGATGCATGGGGAAACATTTCCAAACTACAACTCACGGATAATGCCAGGATATGGTGGGAGGCCGAGGAAAGTAGACTGAAGGAGCCTATCAACTGCGAAACGTTTAGACAACGTTTTGATACTCAATATTTTCCAGTCGTGGCACACCTAAAGATGGAAAGAGAGTTTATACAATTCCAATAAGGGAGAATGTGGGATAAGTCGGTGGACGAGTACGCTTCGGAGTTTGCCAGGTTAAGTCGGTTCGCGCATCACCTGGTGGCAATCCCTGAACTATATGCTATAGGAGGTTCCGACAAGGGTTGGACCTGAAGACGCAGTCCTCCATGTCTTCTGCGACTTTTTCGACTTAGCAACACGGAATTTTGAAGATCTACATGACCATTCGTCAGGTGTTAAGCGACCGGCAAGCCAATTTTTTGGAGAATCTTTCCAATTCAACGGAGGGCAGCAATTCAAGAGGCCAGTAAAGCCAACTGTCTCAAGAAAACTAGCCGTTATATGCAACCATTGTGGTAGAACCGGACACTACATAAGAGATTATCGCGTTTTGAACAAACTCTGCATGGTCTGTGGGTCTCCGGGTCATGCTACTGGGGACTGTCCTCAGAGAAGGAGACAGTTAAGCATCGTCAACAAGCCTGCTAACTTTGAGGCACCACAACCGGGAAATTGGCCACTTACCGCTACTAAACCAACCAGTCAGGAGGCGTCACCAAAGGGACCACCCTTGTCATTACAGAAGCGTGTTTTTCAGCAAGTGCAGCGGAATGGACCTAAACGCCAGACTTTCACCATGACAGCCGAAAAGGCTGATGTCACAGGGCAAGATAGCTGAAGTACTCTTTTCTTTTTCAACCTTCCTTTTCGATACCATACTTATTTATCCTTCGATGCAAATCTTAATTAGACTCACCATAATTCTTCTAGTTTTCGTAGTTTTGACTAATTGTCTTCATGTTTATATCTCTCAAGTTTTCCATCAATTCACTTATACCTTCTTATTAATTAGAAATACCTCTGACCTTCCTTCAACTTCCAAACTTTTCAATATATCCAAAAGCGACCACTGATTTTACACATTCCGGTTATTTATATCTAGACCATCCCTAGACATTTTCCTTGCATCAAATGATACACCAACTCCCGAGAGCGACACATGTAGTAAAAGAGGATTCCTGACAGCGTTACTGATTTCCGTGCCTAGTAGTAGTTACCCCTTTGAAAATTTCAAAGATGAAATTGTTCTAAGGAGGGTAGATCGTAACTAATACACCCATCCTTGTCATACTCAATAGACCCGGAAGTTTTAACATCCACTATGATATTTTGGGGAAGGGACTTGGTGGTGCGATGTATCAGCATGGCGATATAGTTGCACGTGCGTCAAGACAACTAAAGACTCGTGAACGCAACTGTCCTATCTCGATCTTAAACTGGCAATTGTGATCTTCATCTTGAAGATACAGAGACACTACCGTAAGGAGGACGTGTGGACACGGATGGTTGAAACACATTGCAAACTGGTCCGTGTTTTTTTAAAAATGGGACTCTCGGTCTATGACATTTTTGAACGATCCGATCCGTTCAAATTGATCGCCCTACTCTCAAATATACTTGTATGAAAAATCAAAAGATTTAAAGAACTCTAACATATGCATCGGATGAAATTTATGTTGCATTATTGAAAGAAGTTCATTTTTGCACCCATCGATGCATATGTTAGAGACTTTTAAATATTTTGATTTTTCATGCACGTATATTTGAGGGTAGGGCGATCAACTTGAACAGATCGGATCGTTCAAATATACTGTAAATCGAGAGTTCCTGTTTTTAAAAAACGTGGACCGGTTTATAATAGATCTCTCACACACACATATATATTAGAATAATGAAAGAAAGAGACCATAGGAGAGGATTTCCTCCAACGGCGTCGAAAAAATACACCCTCCATCATATTTAACGACGATCGGCGCCCATTATCTTCATCTTTATCATCTAAGATGCGGATACACCAAATTTTATGTCATTCTACCACTTTTCACCGTTGAATTAGCAATGTAAAAAGTTCTATTGTCAGTAAACCGTTAATTTTGCACCCACTAAATCATAATGAAAAAGTTGCAGAATCACATGAAATTTGGTATATCTACATCTTAGATGATATAGATGAAGATGATGGGTGTCGATCGTCATGAAATATGATGGAGGGTGTATTTTCCGACGCCATGGGAGGAAATTCCTATCTATGGCCTCTTTCCACCATTATTATTCTCTCTCTACACACATATGCGGATCCGTTAGGACGGTTTCGTGTTTTTTCAAATTCATGAAATTTTTTGTGTGACCCCCTTTCAACAATCCGCTCCATCCAAAGTGTTCTATATGTCCTCGATAGTGTATGGATGAAAAATCATCTCGAATGGAAGTGTTTTGCATGTGCAAAATGTGTGGATTTATTTCAACCGTGCAATTTTTAAAATTTTTAAACAAGATTTTGCACATGAAAAACGCATCCATTCGATATGATTTTTCATCCATACACTATTTACGACGTATAGAATATCTTAGACGGAGTGGATCGTTGAAAGAAGGTCACATGAAAAAGTTCGTGAATTTGAAAAATACAAACCCACCCTATCGAAGAGAGAGAGAGAGATGCGTGATCCATTTCAAACCGGTCCGCGTTTTTAAAAATTGGGAACTCTCTATCTGCGACATATTTTAACGATCCGATCCGTTCAAGTTGATCGTCATACCCTCAAATGTATGTGCATGAAAAATCGAATGATTTAAAGACCTTTAACTTATGCATCGATGGGTGCAAAAATGAACGTTTTTTTCGATTATGCAATATAAACTTCATCCGATGCATAGTTTAAAAGTTCTTAAATCTTTTGATTTTTCATGCACATACATTTTAGGGTATGACGATCAACTTGAATCGATCGGATATTTAAAATATGCCGTAGGTCTAGAGTTCCTATTTTTAAAACGCGTGGACCGGTTTGCAGTAAATCCCCCCTCCCTACCTGCCTCCCATATAAGCTAAGCTTAAGTTTGTTTGGTTCATGATTGATTGATTAATACCAATTTATACATTATTAATGAAGGATGAAAAGTTAATAGAGAAGAGAAAAGGAGAGGAGGCATGCGCATTGCCAAAAAAAGGAAAAGGCTGAGACACTGTGAGCATCTGAGCGGGAAAACAACTCATGAAAGCTACTATTTTCAACTCATGATGGTACTATTCAACTCTGAGCTCGACTTTATTTCATATAATATAATAATTTTAGGCAGGCCGCAGGCTGATTTCCATTCAGACATGCATGTTTAATTATATATACTGGTATTTATATTTATGGACGGCTGAGTAGTGGGGATATATTCACCAGTTTAAAACTGAGAGTACATAGTAGCAAGCCCTGGCTTATACGTGCAAGTTAAAAGAAGCTCTCCGAATTAATTGCATTGGAAATATACGATCCTGTGATATCAAGATACATGTTTTTTTGTTGTTGATAGATGGATGATGTGATGTGTACACATTTTCTTGTAGGGTAATTAATTAAGTGTGAGGGTTGTTGAGAAGGATGCAAATTAATTCGATTGATAAATATTGATAGATCCATCGTCAGTGAAACCTTATTTTGGAAGCCTTCTCATTCTGATGGAGCTCCTTTTCAGGCCTCCGTCAGATGTTGCCTTCCGTTGATCTCACGGTAAACTTGATTGACTATCCTTCGTTGCGTGTGGGTCTCAATTGGGTTTTTGGAGGAAGAGGTGAGGTAAGGAAGCTGTTGCCGACACCTGCAAAGAAGTCCCGGGATGGTTTGGAACCACCGAGAACCCTCCGACAATCAAGTTAGAGGGGAAATCCGAGCAGAGTAACGGCCTAAAAGTGTAAAGAATGGCTTACTTGACCCCTCTTTGATGGGGTTTTTTTATAGTGGTGGAGCACGCAGCAGCGGGCGCGGGAATCTCACCGACCGTTACGCTCCCGACGTCATGCCCGCGTGAAGAGTGGATCGCCTATAACGGGGATCGTGATGGCATGGAACGTGGGACGTTGCTGGCGTAAAATCCGCACGTGGCGAGATTCGCGGAGCGGCGGTTACGCCTGGGAATAGGTCGGAGGGCCGAGGAAGACGTCCTCGGCGGGAGCTCGGAGACGAGCAAGGAGGCCGAGGATTCTTGGTCCTGTGGTAGCTCGGGGGCGAGCTGAGAGGCCGAGGAGGCCAATTTGCAGGGGCCCCAAGGGGGGCCAGCTTGGGCTTGCTGGTCGGGCACGGGGTGGCCTGATCGGCCCCTGCGGGCCCATTCTTCTGAGTTCTAGGACACGTCACCTACCACGCTTCATGATCTTGGGGGTCGCCAATATCGAGCACTATCATTAGCCCCCCACTCTTGTCCCGACCAGATAGTGATCGGGTCAGGAGTGGATTGCCGGGCCTTCCGAGGTGAGATCCCTTTTATGGTTTCGTCGGGACAAGCCCTCGGGCCGTCGGTTGTCTTTCCCGCTAGCGAATCAAGGCGAGATCTTTGCATCTAAAGGAGGTGCGCCGGTTCGTGTACCATGCAGTTGAAGCGACGGTCTACGTGTCGAGCGTCGATTAGCCGATGCGACGTGCGCAGGTCCGCGGCGTCTGATGGGACACGGTCTAGCGCTGGGCTGCCACGTGGAACGATCAGAGCCACTGGGCGCGAGGAGCCATTTCGGCGGGAGACGATGGGCTCCGTTGGATGCGTCCATACGTGGTGATAAAACGGGGGCGGGGCCCGCTTCAGGGCCCCCAACCTTTCATTTCCCTTCTTCCTTGAGTGGTTGCCGCTCGGCGTTCTTCTTCCTTTGGGATACATGGTTCGCTCCCACTCTTCGGGAGGCCCGTGCTGGGAGGAAGCTAGTGGCGTAGCCGAGCCCCCGGCCAGCTCGCGCCCTCTGCCGGATCCTCTGCCGGCGGCAGGGCCATTCATTTCGTCGACGACATCTGGTGGTTTCTTTGGCGGCGGCCAGAGTCGTCAGCAGTTGCCCGAGTCCCAGGCTGGGGACGGGGGGAAGGGCGAGGGCAGGCCCCTTCTTAAGAGGAAGATGACGGTTTCTCGTGCGCCGTCGAAGGCCCGTGAAGGGATTCCCGTGCAGGAAGGAGGCTCTGTCTTCACGATTCCGACTGGGCTTTCTGTCGCCGCCGGCCTGCTTTCCGGGATAGAGGAGTCGGCCGGGGGAAAGCTTCCGTGTGGCTCCTTCAGGAATAAATTGGAGGCCATGGCGCAAGGGGCGGTCCAGGTACGAATCCTTCTACGCGTATTCGTCTTGATATGCCTCCCCTTGGTTCGGGTGCTTCCTGGTTTCTCATCGGCTTTCTGTCAGGTTCTTCAACACTGCGTCCTTGCCACTCGCATGGAGGCCGAGGGGGCGTTCCACGCCCCGAGTCCAGTAGAGGCGTTCCCTTCGGATGTCGAGATTTTGCAACGCGACTTGCGCCGGGAAAGGGAAAAGGCTGACGTTGTGGCGGGCCGGGCGGAGGCTGAGGAGCTTGCCAACTCGGCGACTCGGGGTGCCATTCGTCGTCTGAACGCGTCTCTTCAGGTTGCCGATAGGAAGCTGGCGGACATGGCCGAACGCTTTGCGGCACTGGAAAAAGATAGGGATGCCAGCAGGGGAGACGCCGAGGCGGTGCTGCTGAAGGCCCAAGTTGCCGAGGCTCGGGCTAAGAAAGTTGTGGCCGAGTATAAAGTATCAGAGCAGTTTTACGCCGAGCTCGGGGAGTATTTTGCCGTCGCGTGGAACAAGGCTCTGGACGCCGTGAAGGAACAACTTCCCGAGTTCGACGATGGTGAACTCCGTGCTCGGGTCCCGCTTCCGACGGCGAGGCCTCCGGTGAGAGATGGCGAGGGAAGCAGGGCATGCCCCTGGTGGCAAAGTCTCCGGTGGTAGGGCCTTGGGCCGTGACGCCAACAATGAAGTGGCCGAAGTAACCTTCCGGGCAGTTTGTAGGCCTGGGGGCCCCCAGAATACCCTTTGTAAAGATCTTGATTTTGGCAATAAAAGAAAATTCCTTGATTCGTCGGTTTGCATTTTGTCTTTTGTGTGTGAAGGACGTTCGCAGGATATCCTTGCTTGTACTATCGTGTTTCCGTGTCAGGTTGGCCATTTGTCTGGCGATCTCCTGTCGAGTTGACCCCAATCACCAGCCGGCGAATGTGTCAAGCGCTGCCGCGGAGGTATCCTCATGTATTGGCCCGAGGTCGATGGGAGATCGTTCAGACTTGAATGAACCAGTCATCTTTCCGGGTGTCCTGGATCCTCATGTATGGCACAGGGCTACCGGCAGGGCTTGGCCGAGCAAGTTGGCTGTTTGGTTGCCTCTTGCGAGGGCTTTGATCCATGTCGGTTGTGGCAGGACGCTACCAGCTGGGGATAGCCGAGCAAAGGCTCGACCGCCTTTGGGAGGACTTTGGGCCTTAGCGTGGGGAGGGCTGCGGAGGGCCATGAAGAATGACCGGGCAGGTTGGCTGCGTGGTTGCCTCTTTGTGAGGGCTTTGATCTCTGGCGTCATGGGTAGGCAACTACTAGCCTGGGATAAATGAGCGGGGTAGCCGCTCTAGTGCCTCTTGTAAGGGCCTTTGATCCCTGGCGTCGGGGGTAGGGAGCTACCAGCCGGAGTAGACCGAGCAGGGTTGCTGCTCGGTTGCCTCTTGCGAGGGCTTTGATCCTTCAGAACGGGGACCGAGCAGGGTTACTGCCCAGTGCCTCTTGCCGAAGACTTTGATCCCTGTCGGTTATGGTAGGAAGCTACCAGCCAGGGATAGTCGAGCAAGGACCCGACTGCCTCTGGGAGAACTTTGGTCCTTGGCGCGAGAAAAGCTATAAGGCTGTAAGAAGCCTACCAAGGACCCTTGGCCGGGTAGGGTTACCGCCCAGTGCCTCTTGGCGAGGGCTTTTGTCCTGAAAAGATAGCCGAGCGAGGGGACCTCGGGCTCGACTACCTCTGGGAGGTCTTCTTGATCCCCGGCGTTGCGGCAGAGAAGATGCCCGCAGGGGATAGCCGAGCGAGGGAGCCTCGGGCTCGACTGCCTCTGGGAGGGCTTCTTGATCCCCGGCATTGCGGCAGGGAAGCTGCCCGAAGGGAATAGCCAAGCGAGGGACCCTCGGGCTCGACTACCTCTGGGAGGGCTTCTTGATCCCCGTCGTTGCGGCAGGGAAGCTGCCCTCAGAGGACAGCCGAGCGAGGGGATCTCGGGCTCGACCGCTTCTGGGAGGGCTTTTCCGTTGTACAGGGGGAACTCTACCGGGGAAAAAGATTAGAAGTTTCTTTATTCGTATGGGTAGGAATTCTAGACAACGCTTTAAATCTTCTTGTTAAAGGGAAATCTCGAGTGGTAGTTGGGGTGCGACGCTTCGCTAGCTTTGTCCTCATTGGTATAACTTGAGCTTCTCGGCATTGTAAGGCTGAGGGAGCTTCCATGCGTCCGCGTCCTGTAGGCGGTAGGCTCCGCCGGGGAGCATTTCGGAGACTAGGAAAGGACCTTCCCACTTTGGGGAGAACTTGTGAAGCCTGCCTTTGTCGATGAATTCGTTCCGCCGCAGGACTAGGTCCCCGGTCCTAAAGGAGCGGTGTTTTACCCGAGCGTTGTAGTATCGGGTCGTCTGCTGTTGATAGTTGGCGGCTCTGATCTGGGCCCGATCCCTTTTCTCCAACAGTATGTCGAGGTTGGTTCGTAGTGCCGTGGTGTTTGCGTCATCGTCGAAGTGCTCGACCCGGTGACTGGGTAGCCCGATCTCCGCTGGTACCATCGCTTCGGTCCCGTAGCAGAGGCTGAAAGGAGTTTCCTCAGTGGGAGTCTTTTTTGACGTGCACAGGGCCCATAAGACCCGGGGTAGCTCCTCGACCCAACTGCCTTGTTTCCCTTCCAGGCGGGTTCGGAGACCCCGGAGGACGTCCCAGTTAGCGACTTCGGCCTGCCCGTTACATTGGGGATGCGCGACCGCGGCGAACTTCATGAGGATATGGTATTCTTTGCAGAAGTCCCTTACTTTCTCGTTCTTGAAGTTTGTCCCGTGGTCGGTGATGATGCACCTCGGGATACCGAATCGGTGTATCAGGTTGTTTTGGAAGAACTTGATGGTTGTGGCGGCGTCCAGTTTCCTGATGGGAACGGCCTCCATCCACTTGGTGAAGTAGTCCACCGCGACGAGGACGTATTTATGCCCTCCAGTTCCGGTAGGGAACTGGCCGATTATATCCAATCCCCACTGGGCGAATGGCCACGGGGACGTCAGGGCAGTTAGCTCGGTAGCCGGGAGGCGGGGAATACTGCCGTGGAGTTGGCAGCTCTTGTACCTCCTGACCATCTTCAGGGCGTCCTCGTGCATGGTGGGCCAGTAGTACCCCTGGAGTAGTGCCTTTTGGATCAAGGTTCGAGCCCCCCTGGTGTGCGCCGCCCACCCCTTCATGGAGTTCCCGCAGGACGTAGTCGGCTTCGTGGGGGTCAACGCACCGGAGCAGGGGCTAGGTGAAGGCCTTCTTATAGAGGTTCCCGTTGCTCCATACGAAGTGGGTGGCTCTGGCCCGGAGGCGACGGGCGGCCGCTCTGTCCTCCGGGAGCGAGCCGTCCTTCAGGAATTCCCCGAGGGGCTTCCTCCAATCCCGGTCGTTCTCCTGCGCCGTGCAGACTTGGAGCGTCGTCGCCTCGTCTCCCACGCTGGGTCGGGTCAAGGTTTCAAAGAGTATTGACCACCTATTGTTGGCCAAGTACGATGAAGCCAGCTTGCTCAGGGCGTCTGCTTGAGCATTCATTTGCCTGGATATTTGTTCCACCTGGACTTCGTCGAAGATTTTTTCGGAGCTTCCTCACATCGTCTAGGTACTTCATCATTAAGGGCTCCCGAGCCTCAAAGCGGCCAGTCACTTAGCCGACAACTAGGGCCGAGTCGCTGCGGACTCGGATGATCTTTAGCCCCAGCTCGACGGCCATGCGCAGTCCGGCTAGGAGGGCTTCGTACTCCGCCGCGTTGTTCGACGCTTTGAAACCGAGCCTCAAGGAATACTCCATCTTGGCTCCGTTTGGGCCCCAGATAATGAGGCCGGCACCGCAGCCTTCCTCGGTAAAAGACCCGTCGACATAGATGACCCACTCCGGAGCTGAGCTAGGGCCATCCCGGACGGGATGCCGGGCTGTCAGGAGTGGCGCAGAATCCGGCTTCCTGCTAGGGATGGTGCATTCAACGATGAAATTGGCCAGGGCCTGCGCCTTGATGGCTTGCCTCGGGCGATACCTTATGTCGAATTGAGATAGCTCCCATCTCCATTTCTCTAGACGACCTAAGGACTCCGGTGATGCCAGGATAGCCCCCAATGGGCGAACAGTGAGGACGGTGATCGTGCGTGCTTGGAAGTAGTGCCGCAGTTTCCGCGAGGTTACTACGAGGGCCAGGACAATCTTTTCTATGGAGGGGTATCTCGTCTCTTCGCCCTTGAACACATGGCTCACATATTACACTGGCTTTTGTGCCCCCTCGGCCTCTCGGACGAGCACCGAGCCTGCTTCCTGGTCGGATACTGCTAGGTACAGTGACAGCTCGTCCCCTTCCACGGGCTGGGTGAGCAGGGGCGGTGTCACGAGGTGCCTCTTTAGTTGGTCAAAGGCGGCTTGGCAATCTTCCGACCACTCAAATCTCGGAATTTTCCTCAGCACTTTGAAGAACGGGAGGCATTTCTCCCCTGACCTGGACATGAAACGGCTCAGAGCGGCAACCCGCCCTGTGAGCCGCATGATCTCGACGTTGGTCTTGGGTGCGGTCATACTCAGGATGGTGTCGATCTTCTCTGGGTTAGCTTTAATTCCGCGGTGAGTGACCATGAACCCGAGGAATTTCCCTCCGGTGACTCCGAACGCACACTTGGCGGGGTTCAGCTTTATGTTGAATTTGCGGAGCACCCCAAACGCCTCGCCCAGGTCCTTGACATGGTAGGCCGAAGAGACGGACTTGACGAGCATGTTGTCAATGTAAACTTCCATGTTCCTGCCGATCTGTGGCTTGATCATGCGGTTGACCAGCCTCTGGTATGTGGCCCTGGCATTCTTGAGGCCGAAGGGCATCACTCTGTAGCAGTACACCCCCCGGTCTGTTGTGAATGCGGTCATGTCTTCGTCATCAGGATTCATGCGGATTTTGTTATAGCCGGAGAAAGAATCCATGAAGCTCAAAAGCTCGTGCCCAGCCGAGCTGTCGACGAGCTGATCTATGCGGGGGAGAGGGAAGTTGTCCTTGGGGCAGGCCTTGTTGAGGTCGGTGAAGTCGACGCACATACGCCACTTCCTACTCGACTTCTTGACCAGGACCACGTTTGCCAGCCACTCCGAGTAGGGCACATTCCTGATGAAGTTGGCGGCGAGGAGCCGGTCAACTTCCTTTTCGATAGCCTTCTGTTTGACCAGTGCGAAGCTTCTTTTCTTTTGCTTGACGGGTCAGGCCGTAGGATCAACTCCGAGCTTGTGGGAGATGATTTTGGGGTCGATCCCAGGCATGTCTGCCGGTGCCCAGGCAAAGACGTCGGAATTGCTCTGGAGGAACTCGATCAGGTCATCCCGCTGAATTCCCATCAGGAGTGACCTGACCTGGACGGTCTTTCCTGGGTCTCCTTCCTCTAAGGGCACCTCGGTCAGAGGCTCGATCGGTGCCCTACGGACCTCCTTCCGTTCGTCCCGGGTGTCCAGGGACCCTTTAATGTCGCCGCATGCATAGGCGCTATCAGTGTGCTGCTCGGGGGAAGATGCCTCTGTCAGGACTACCTCCATGACCCGCTGGCTCTCGTATGCCCGGCCTACCCCATCCTGATCGAGGGGGAATTTTATCGCCAGGTGGTATGTCGAGATCTGGGCCTGGAGGGAGTTCAGTGTCGGCCTGCCAAGGAGGACGTTGTAGGCCGATAGGACCCTAGCCACAATGAAGTCCACAGGAAGTGTGCGCATGCGGCTGGGCTCGCCGATCGTGAACTGCAGGGTAACCACCCCTTGTGCCGGGACGGAGTGGTTGGTGAACCCCGAGAGGACATGTGAGGTCAGTCTCAGGTCTGCTGGGGCCATCCCCATACGCAAAAAGCAGTCGTGGAAGAGGATGTCCGCCGAGCTGTCCGAATCGATGAGTATTCGGTGGACCTCGTGTCGGTGAATTTGCGCTATGATCACTAGCGGGTCGTTGTGGGGCACGGATATGTCGTGTAGATCCTCGTCGCCAAAGGTGATGGGCTCTTGGCCCCTAGCTCTTTTGCTCGAGCGGCCGTCGGAGCCTGTGAAACGGCAGTTAGCGGGGAGACCGACGACCTTAGGCGAGGGTTCGCCCGCGTCTCCGTTGCGAGGGAGGCGACAGTGGGCGTTTGGATCTTTAGGGGAATCGGTGGTCATGTGAGCGGAGATCGGAAGGCCAACTTTGTATTTTGTGGAGTTATTTTTCCCACAGACGGCGCCAACTGATGGAGATCATTTTCGGGCCTCCGTCAGATGTTGCCTTTCATTGATCTCGTGGTGAACTTGACTGATTATCCCTCATTGCGTGTGGGTCTCAATGGGTTTTTGGAGGAAGAGGTGAGGTGAGGAAGCTGTTGCCGAGCACCTGCAAAGAAGTCCCGGGGTGGTTTGGTACCACCGAGGACCCTCCGACAATCAAGTTAGAGGGGAAATCCGAGCAGAGTAACGGCCTAAAAGTGTAAAAAATGGCTTACTTGACCCCTCTTTGATGGGTTTTTTATAGTAGTGGAGCACGCAGCAGCGGGCGCGGGAATCTCGCCGACTGTTATGCACCCGACGTCACGCCCGCGTGAAGAGAGGATCGCCCATAACGGGGATCGTGACGGCGTGGAACGTGGGACGTTGCTGGCGTAAAATCCACGCGTGGCGAGATTTGTGGAGCGGCGGTTACGCCTGGGAATAGGTCGGAGGGCCGAGGAAGACGTCCTCAGCGGGAGCTCAGGGACGAGCAAGGAGGCCGAGGAGTCTTGGTCCTGTGGTAGCTCGGGGGCGAGCTGAGAGGCCGAGGAGGCCAATTTGCAGGGGCCCCAAGGAGGGCCAGCTTGGGCTTGCTGGTCGGGCACGGGGTGGCCTGATCGGCCCCTGTGGGTCCATTCTTCTGAGTTCTGGGACACGTCACCTGCCACGCGTCATGATCTTGGGGGTCGCCAATATCGAGCACTATCACATTCCGATAAATTCACATCAAATTCGGCAAAGACATCGCTTATACTACAGGCTAGCTTGATACATCCTTGGGCTAAGTTTGTTTGGCTCCACAAATCGATTCCTAAAAACTCTTTTTGTCTATGGCAAGCTGTTAGGGATTGGTTCTAAGGTCGCAACAATCGTGGACCACGGCGGAATTGCAAACAAAAAATTTCAAAAGCATAGAACCAATTCCAAACCCAAAATCATATCAAATAATTGTAGTTGTAAACAATCCAGAGTGCTAAAACTAGGGTTTTTTTAGGGGTTACAACCTTTGCAGCGTGTCCACCCAATTATGGAAGACCCAAACTAGACTTTATCGTCATAGAAATGAGCTTGCAAACTGGCTTCCTTGACGAAAACGATCTACATCGAAGAAAACCCAACTCAAGCTTCAACTTCACAAAAAATCAAATCTTGTGAAGCAACATGCTCTCACAATTTGCTGGAAAATAAGAGGAATGGATGTAGAATTCACAATCTAAATTTATCTCTCAAGTTTTCTTTTACTCTCACAAAATATCAAGAGAGAGAGAGAAAGAACGAAGGAATGACATAGAATAAAAGAGAGAGGCAATTCAAGCATAGTCATCACTTCTAAAATATGCTAGAAGTAACTAAAAACTTTACACCTCTCTTCTCTTTTGTCATGCCACATTTTATTTATGATATAAAGAAATGAGTTATTTCTTTATATGATAAATTACAAATGAGTTATCTCTTCTATATGTAAGTGTATCATATACGCAAACAAACAAATAGTATATGCATCATATACATATACACGTATTTGTATCATATACAAATAGTAAATGAGAGATAAATAGAAAGTGGACATAATACTAGAATACACAGACACTTGATTTAATAATCCGGTTTTTTAATGACCCGGCCAGGATTATGTAAATGTTCGATTAATATACGTATATCAAATACACGTGTTTAATCAAAATCCCGCATGTATCACCTGTTCAGTCGAAAATATTACACTTTTGATATAATATTTTCCTTACTTTTGATAAGTATTTAAAAGTGTTTATTATAAATATAGAACATATGTGGGTTTATCTGCAAAATACTCTTTATCATGTGTTTATATATTATAATTAATATTATGAAGGAAAATATATGCATATAATAAATATTTTTATTATGCATATCATATCAAATAATATTAATTAAATTTCTTAAAAATTTAATACAATATAAAATGATTAAGATATTATCTCTAATTTAACAAATAGTACTAATATTATTCATGGAGATATTGTGCAGATTTAGCTCAGGTCGGGAGATCGAGATATTCGAGATGTCAGGATCAAAATCTGCCAATAAAATCGTAGAATCAATACTGGCAGAGACTCAGGAAATATATGAAGAATCCATGCATTGAAGAAATCTTCACGTGTCAACATGAAAGAGCACATAAAATTTGGAAACCTAATTCTACCAATCTGCCGCCCAACCGCGGCCATAACGCACATTTCGCAGCGGATCCGCGGCACATCTAGAGCCGTTGGATTAGAAATTTTGGTATTTGGATCGTGATTGCATATCATAACCTATGGAATCTAGGGTTTCTGATTTAAAGTCTATATAAAGGACTGAAGGCTAAAGTTAAAAATCATCACCTTTAACACGAAGCAAATCATTGTCAACGAACAAGAGATCCACGAAAGGTCCGCGATTTGACGTGAATATTGACAGAACATCTACTTCCTACGAGGCAGAGATCGAGAGCAACTTCTTCTTGTAATCTAAATTTGAAGGATTTTTACTTGTAATATTGATTAATAAAAGTAGATCATTTGCTTAATTATTTCGCATTTACATTCTGCATTATGATTTCCTTCTATTTCTTCATTTCCTCTTCTATCTCAACCATGCATGAGTAATTCCTAATTTGCTAGGGTTAGTAGAATTAAGGTAGATCAATAGATGAAAAAAATATTATAACTCGTTTTACATTTTATAAAGTTTATAAATTTTAGCAAAATAAATGTTAACATATTTATCGGCCGTGCTACCAATTAATTGATAGTCTGGACCGCGAATTGAGATTAGATTAACAATTGTTTTGGTAAATCCTAAACATGTATAGAGATCAATGCAAGGATAAAGGTTAAGAGTGGGGAAACCCTAGTTTCTTCCGAAAGAACTCCAATCCACATTCATCACTATCGATCTAGTTTTAAATCTATTAAAAGATAAAAGAAGTTATCTTTAATTAATCATCCATTCCCACTAAATTTTATGAACCCTACAAGCCTTTTCTTCATAAATTCTATATCCGTGTTCAATATAAATCTACAACCAATCACCCCTTTATTCAATCAACTCGTTTAAAGAAAGATTAAAAGTTCGACGTTTCCCTGAGGACGACCCATACTCATCTCGGCTAGCTACACGTAACACCGTTATTGATTGCAGTTACTAGTTTATTTACGACACACTTCTTTTACAAAATCTACATCATCGAATCAAATGGCACCGTTGCCGGGGATACGTGCGTAATTTTTTTTTGCTATTCGGGTTGAATTCTTATCCGATCCATAAAATAAAAAATAAAAAGTAGCAAATTGTGTATTTAACGATTAGCGTGCGACTTTTTGCGAGGGAATCTGGAGTCACTGAAACGGGGAAATAGATATTCAGAGACATTAAGCAAAGTCTAGAGGAGCAAAGGAGGTGACTGAAAAAAAAATTAGCAGAAGAATCCTAATTTCCGCCGCGAAACCGCGGCAATAGTAAGCTATTGGCGGCGGAACTGCGGCTCTGTGGGTGAGTTAGGTCGCCAAAAATCTTCAGGTATCTTCTCTGATTCTTTCTCTCCCCTCTGAAATCCAATAATTTGATTTTCTGCAGGATTCTTTGCAAAATATCTCCGCTCAAAAATCTTTTGCGTGTTTTGTAATTGGTTTATTTTTGCATATTTTTAACCGGATTTTAAGGGGTAAGACCAAAATTCAGATTAGGTGGGGATTTCATCACCCTCCTAGGCCCCACAAATCGTAAAACGAGCATCCGCATAACCTTATATTAATTAAAAAATATCTAGACCAAGACTCTAAGGACCGTCGCGCTCAATTAGGACAGAGGAGAGTTGTGGGTAATCTATCACTTATCCGTATTTCTTTTGTAGTGTCTAGGCAAGTGTGACTAAGGAAAGTGGTTACTTAATTAGGCCCGCTATTTTCAACTATTCGTATAGCGGATACCTCCCACTTATCTGGCCACAAGAGTGATAAAGAGGTAGTAGAGGATTGATCATGCGACTTATCCTTTGGAAGTTTAGGAGCGGTCTAGTACTTGACTTAGGTGACCTTAGTTTTAGGGTTTGATTGTGCATTTTGTGATTTGTTGAGTCAACCCTCAAGTCCCTCTTTCAAAGCAAAACAATCCAACCAGAGCTTAAATCTCACTCCTTTCACCCTCTTTTTCTTTTCACCTTCTCACAATGGGTAACCCAAATAGATGAACTCTTGCCGAGCTTTGCTATCTAGAACCAGATATTTCTTGTTTTCGTAATTGCTTTGGTGCAAAATCCAACTCTACCATGTCTTTAAGTGATATGATAGAGCAAGCAGAAAGAAACAGTTGGACACCTCACTCCAGGTTTTATTAACCGCATCAAAATTCAACATCTTCTTATGTTGATAATCAGTTTAAAGCAAATGAGGGAATTTCTAAACGCATGTCAATCGCTGAGCATATTGCGAAAGCTGAAAGCCAAAGTTTCAATCATTTCACTAATCCAAATTCATTAGGACAACAATTCCAATTACATTCTTATCAAAATGTTGATCCTACTCCTATCCATTTTCACAACCATTTGATTCCTATCAATCCTACTCGACTTTTACATCTTTTCTAGACATTTCTTCTAAACAGCCATTTGGGAGTTTCACCTCTCCACAAGAATTTCAATCTTTTAATGAAACCCCTACACAACCCATGTCCAGTCTTGAACGGTCATTAGAAGAATTTCGGGTAGCGTCGTGCCACCAGATAGAGGAATTGAATGCATCCATGGCCGCCCTCATATAAGCTAACGAACGAGCAACTGGAATCCAACTAGCTCAAAATTTTCCAATGTATGATACGGCAATAGGACAAATTGAGAATTTGAGTAGTGAGAGTGAGTTGTACACCCTTCCAAATCAAACCTCCCCGTCCCAAATTAAAATCCACAACTCCAGTTTCACAAATCTATCGAGTACACCAAATGATTCACCAATTAAAGATAGAATGTTTAATGAGTTGTGCGATATTTTAGTTTTTGATTTACCCGATTATGAAGGGTCCATTTCAAGTGAAACCACACCCAATCCTTTTGATCTCTACACCTCCACTCTAGAACCAAAATTGATTGAAAACCATGCTTTTGATAAGGTGTTTGAGAATTTTAACTTTCACTTGATTGAGTATATTGATGCCGAGAATATTTTGGATGATGAACCCATAGTTTTGGAAGAGTTTTTCTCACCAATTCATCATGTCCTTTCACTTCCATGTGGATATCATCCCGAACCATTAACCGTTTTTCCCGAATCCCATATGCGTCTGGAAATTGATTATAAATGCATGGATGAGCCGAATTTTGAGGAAAATGTTGAGAATATTTTTGAAGATGAAACCGTTATGTTAGTTGAGTTGGATTCTCTGACCCATCATTTCCTTTCTATTAAATACAAATATCTTCCTGTACAATTAACCGGCCCTATCCTTATGATTCGTCTCAAAAATATCTAGTAACCGCAATCAAGAACGGCGTCGCTTTGCAGCTAGCCGGTGAGTACGGGTCGGTCCATAGGGATGTTGTGAATTTCTTAGTCGTTCAAACGAGTTAATTCCGATTGTGGTCGGATTGATTATTAAATCTAAAAACTAAATCTATCTGTACTAAGATTATCTAGATCTAAATCTTGCTAGGGTTAGGGTTAGGTTTAGGGTAGGTTTGGAAATGTAAATAAATCTCAACGCTTTCTATACCCAAATTAGGATCTAAGAGGAGTTATGGTAATTATCAATAAAAGGGATTAGAACCATTTGGGAAGATGTTTTCTTCCTCTAGCTTCTTGTCCATCCTTTATCGATCCTTACCCTAACCTCCATGGAAAACCATCACAACCAGGCCTTTATACTACGGTATCACCGCTACCTCGTGGGATAGGGTGCCGTAGGGAGCGGTATGTGCATGTATGCATGGAGTCCTATTGAAAATATATGATGGGAAAGAAAGGGATGAGAGATCTCATCTCTCAAAAGCCTTCCCCAAAGCTAACCCTAACAAGCGAGGAGACTACTCGCTCATTAGGGAATTTAAAAACATTTATCTAGGGCAGAGAATGAAAAATTATCTAGGGCAAGAATTGAAATTACCTACTTACTTTATAGATGGCTCTCTCCAAACATTTACACAGGGTTGTCAGATCTAAATAGATGATATGAAAAGAGGCATTGATGCTCTCCAAAAGAATTCTGAATTTTATTCATAAAAAGGGGCATGAGGGAGACATAACCTAATACAATGATTTAGAGCTCCTATTTATAGAGAATAGGAAACCCTAGGTTACAATTGATTCGCACGTCTGCATTTACAAGAATACCCCTAGGTTGACTAGTCAGTGCCGCAAAGATTTATGGTAAAATTTATATCTCCCAATCGCCCGACCCCGCCGCGGAACCGCGGCCCCAGGCCTGGTTTGGCCGCGGTTCCGCGGTCAAACTAGGGAGTTGACTGCTCGTACTTCTTGTGTTGGCTCCTGCTGACTTGTACTTCCTACTTTTACAGGTCTTTTCTCAGATTGGCTTCTACGTCTTCTCCAGATCTTCACAGTGAACATTGTAGCAGACTTTTACCGTTGCTTCATGACGAAGTCTTGAACCTTGCGCTGCTTTGTACTGATCTTTGTATAGGCTTGATCAAAATTCTCTGTTTGTCATTCGTAGTCTCACTTTTTCATTATCTTTTCATTGTTTCCACTGTTTTAGATCCAAGAACCTGTAACCTGTAATATGTAGCAGACATGCGTCAAAAGCATCTATTTATTTATAAAGCGAATAAGAATGGGGAATATAATAATACAATATTATGGTGTGAACAAATACCCCCAAACTTATCTTTTGCTCGTTCTCGAGCAAACTTAGTTTTGTTCTCGACATAAACCTAACCTCACTTTCGCAGGGAATCGCGATTGCACTGAGCACGTGCAACAAGCCGTTAAACCTCTAGGTGTCCCTAGTAGGAGGATTGTTGTCGCCTGAGGGTTTTCAGCAGATTACACCCACAAAATCCTATCAATTAGGCTTTTTCGAGTTTAATTCTCCAATTAGGTTTTCTAACAAGGAATTCTATTATTTTTGACTCGTAAATTATCCACCCATATTCTTCACACTTCCTCATCATTTAACTTAATATTATATATGTTCTGCAGACCTACTTAGCTTTCGGCATTTCTTAAGTTTTCCTTCTAAGTTTCCATCTCCACTTAGGAATTTTTATCAACTTTACTACAGATACAAGTTCTATTCTCCATTCCTCTCTCTTATCTAAACTCCAATCACATATCCCCACGTGTGTGTATAAATCACCCCTGCACTTGGAAATTCAAATCAAGCAATCGTACTCTTGTCCGTTGTCCAAAGTACTTTTTAATTGGTGAATTTAAATGAATTTTGCTTACACATCCTTCATGCGACCGTTAATACTTCTTGAGGTATCGACAACCGATTACAAGATGTGTTTGCACATTAAAGCGTAATTCCTAGTCTTGCAACACCCAAGGCTTTAGCAGTGACTCCCAAACCAGTTGGTCTAAGGCACTAGGTGATGAAGCACCCTCGCTAAATATTTTTCTATTTTTTTGCAGCCTTAAGTAATTACAAAATCCAGTGTTCATTTTTTTATTCACACTTGTATTTTTTTTTATTTTCTTCGCACCAAGGACTTTAGACAAGAGCATTTCAAGGTCTCCTCTACTATTCCAAGTTTCAAGGTTCGTGTTTGTACAAATTGTAGGTTATACATTTTCAGAATCTAGACTTAAGCTAGGAATTATTTTTCAAACTTATACTTTAATAAAAATATCAATACTTTTATCTTGTTTTAACTTAGCCCAAGAAGTGAACTCAAAATTTGCCTATTTCTAAATAAACTACAAAGGCATATACTTTCTACCGTTAAACTCAAAGAAATGTTATTTTTAGGGTTTTTAATTTACTAAGTCTAAGATCTAGTTGTTCCTAGCCAGTTAACCTATTTGTCAAACTCAAGTCAAACAAGCCAAAATTGAATACATTAATTTTTATAATTTTCCAATTTTTATGGGTTTTTAAAATAAGTATGCAAATGCAAAAAATATGTACAAATGAATGCGAAGAAAAGAAGGCTTACCGAGCATACCCCCAAACTTAAACTTGACAGTGTCCTCACTGTCATGCCACACCAAGAGGGTCAAAATTGTCGGCACTCCCCTGTTTATTTATTTACAAAATATTTTTTTTATATATTTTTTAATGTTTTGAATTTTTTTTAATTTTTTATAGAAAAAGAAAACAAAAAATATATATACATATATACAACAAGGTCCTCCCCAAACTAAACAGGGCCTTACATAAGCCAAAGGTTAGCACCAACCATTCAAAAATCTCATCGTGGTAATGGTAGAGTTGGTGAAAGAATGGAGTGGAAAGAAGAGAAATGAGAAGTACACGAGACCGTATGGGAAGAAGAGTTGAATATGGTCTCGGTGGAGGAGAAGAATGACGGAAAAGAGAAAGAAGCGGAGTACGATCTTGAGGGTGTAAATCGAGTGAATAAATTAGCGTAATTTATGATGACCGATGTGTTAAAAGCGATTGTGCTAACCTATCAACCCATCGAGAAATGGGATCAAATCCTTCAAGATTCGCAAGAAAGCATGGGTACGCCGAACTTGGTATTGGAGATGAAAGCGTAACGGTCTCTTGCACGGTCGGAACGATAGGAAGGACGAAAGGAAGTGAATTAGGGATAGTCTCATTCTCACCGTAGTAAACTGTCTCGAACTTGAAAGATTCCATCAATGGTTCGAAACGACTGTAAGCAACCGAGTCTGATGGTTCAACTAACTCATCTGAAAATTCAAAGGACTCAAATTCGGGCGGTGAGTCATCAACATCGTCCGAAAAAGTGAAACACTCGTAAGTGTTGTCAGCTGTGAGATCTGTGTCAGATTCAAAGGAAAATTTTTCAAGGTCACAGTCTTCAAGCGTGATCTTTTGCGTGGTCGGAACGATGGAAAGGAGGGAGGTTGATATAACAGTTAAAGGTTCAGGAGGATGAATTGGAAAATCCGACACATCAAAGAAAAATGGTTCAACCTCAATATTATCCTCAAAACTCTCCTCAATACTATCCTCATAATTCTCCTCAATATTTAGCTCATCCATGCCATTATCATCAAAATCAAGACGCATATGAAATTCGAGAGAAACATTTAATGACTCGGGATGATGACTTGGACATAAAATTTCAATCAAATCTACAGGTTCATCATCCGAAATATTCCCGGCGTTTATATCCTCAATCAAGTGAAAATTAATTTTTTCTGACACCTCATCAAAAGCATGGATATTTATCAACTCAGGTTCTAAAGTGGAGGTGTAAAGGTCAAAAGGATTAGGTGTGGTTTCACTCGAAATGGGTTCTTCACAATTTGGCAAATCAAGCACTACAAAATCACACAACTCGTTTTTATTTTCAACTGGTGAATCATTTGGGACAATCGATGGAAAACCGGAGTTGTGGGCTTCAATTGGGTAAGGGTAGGTCTGATTTGGGAATGTGTAGAACTCACTCGCTCCTCTCAAAATCTCACTCTGTCCAACTGTCTCCTCATACATTGGAAAATTTGGAGCTAGTTGGAAACTAGCGACCAGTTCACTAGGTAGTATAAGGGCGGCTACGGACGCATCCACATTCCTCACCATTTTGTTTGTTGCTGCAATATAAGCCTCCAACGACTGTTCCAAACTAGACATGGGCTGTGGAAGGGTTTCGGTAAAAAATTCAAAACTGTTTGGATAAGTGAAACTCCCAAATGGCTGTGTGGAGGCAATATCTAGTGAAGGTGGGAAAGTCGGGTGGGACTGGTAGGAATTGGATGGTTGGACAGGAGTAGGGTCAACATGTGGATAAAAAGGTGAATGGACTTGTTGATCCCTAGAACTAGATGTGTTGAGAGGGGTGAAAGATCGGCTACGAGATTGTGCAATATGTTCCGCAATAGACATCGGTCTAGGAGTTACAACAGGACTAGAAAAAGTGGTATCAACGTACGAAGGTGGTAAAGGTGGACATGGTTGACACAAAGTGGGTTGCAACGTCGAACTGTTTCTCCTAGACGCTTCTATTTGATATTTCAAAGAAATTTTGGGCACGGAGGGATCTTCTTTAAATCGACCGAAACAATTGACGTACGAAGCAAAGTTAGGTTCGGGATACCAAAGTTCGAAAAATGATTTATGATGTAGGGTACCCATGATAGAAGAAAGAGAAGAGATAGAAGGTGGGTGGTGCACGGATTCTCAGCGGCAAAAGTTTGCAAGTTTTGGTAAAAAAAAAATTTTCCTTTTTTTTCTATATTTGGAAATTTCTGCCAAAAAGATTTTTGATAAATGTATACAAACAGAAAAGTTCACTTGCAATCAATTTTTAATTTACGCGCGGCGCAAAGATTCCTGCACAAGACTAATTATTTGGAAGGGATTTTTTTTAAGTGCACAGAATCTTGCAGGTAGTTTTCAGAAGATATATGGAGATTATTGCAGAGGAGAAACAGAGAAGCTTACAGTTGAAGTTGCGTGTGCCGATGTCATCGAAATGCAGTGGATCCACGGTCCAGAAGGCGTTTGCGCGGTGGAAGCGCGGTGCTACAGTGGGTACAGATCCCGAGAAAAATTTGCAGACGACGATTCCACCTCCTTGCCGCGTTTCCGCGGTCAAAAGTGGGTTAAGGCGGCGGTTTAGCGGCGCGGTGGGGAGTTCACAACTCCAAATTTTTTCTGCTCCTTATTTGTTGTAATCTTCTGTTGTTAGGATCGCCTCTTTGCTTTTTTGATCTCTATAGATTTCCATATCCGAATTTCTTCATAGATCCTACAAAATTCTCATAAGAATACCCTTTCCAAAAATAACAGATGATATATTTTTTTTATTTATATTTTTTGTGATTTTTCATATTTTTTAATTTTAGATTAACCCGAAATTGCAAAAAGGAAATAACAAACCATCCCCGGCAACGACGCCATTTGATTCGTCTCAAAAATATCTAGTATCCGCAATCAAGAACGGCGTCGCTTTGCAGCTAGCCGGTGAGTACGGGTCGGTCCACAGGGATGTTGTGAATTTCCTAATCGCTCAAACGAGTTAATTCCGATTGTGGTCGGATTGATTATTAAATCTAAAAACTAAATCTATATATACTAAGATTATCTAGATCTAAATCTTGCTAGGGTTAGGTTTAGGGTAGGTTTGGAAATGTAAATAAATCTCAACGCTTTCTATACCCAAATTAGGATCTAAGAGGAGTTATGGTAATTATCAATAAAAGGGATTAGAACCATTCGGGAAGATGTTTTCTTCCTCTAACTTCTTGTCCTTCCTTTATCGATCCTTACCCTAACCTCCATGGAAAACCATCACAACCGGGCCTTTCTACCACGGTATCACCGCTACCTCATGGGATAGGGTGCCGTAGGGAGCGGTATGTGCATGTATGCATGGAGTTCTATTGAAAATATATGATGGGCAAGAAAGGGATGAGAGATCTCATCTCTCAAAAGCCTTCCCCAAAGCTAATCCTAACAAGCAAGGAGACTACTCGCTCATTAGGGAATTTAAAAACATTTATCTAGGGCAGAGAATGAAAAATTACCTAGGGCAAGAATTGAAATTACCTACTTACTTTACAGATGGCTCTCTCCAAATATTAACACAGGGTTATCAGATCTGAATAGATGATATGAAAAGAGGTATCGATGCTCTCCAAAAGAATTCTGAATTTTATTCATAAAAAGAGGCATGAGGGAGGCATAACCTAATACAATGATTTAGAGCTCCTATTTATAGAGGATAGGAAACCCTAGGTTACAATTGATTCGCACGTCTGCATTTACAAGAATTGTTAGTGTATATGCCCTAGAGGCCATTACTGTATCATACTAGTATGTATATTACTTGATGGAAGCTTGGGATATTCACAGTTGTACAGACAATCTTGCTCGATATAGTAGTATGCTACTTGGTTTTTCTCTGCTTTAATATGTACATGTGTGTTTCTTTATTATATCACCTATACGCATTAGTAGAGCCCTTAGGATCTTTACTTGATTACCGGCGTTGTGATGGCGATCACACTCGTGGGGGCTGGGTAATCTACAAGCACATCCTTATACACGTCCCTAGTCGTGGGATTATCGAGATAGAGCATCGATACTCCGGAGTAGACTAGCGTATGCGCTTCTCATCCCAGCATGGGAGACGGTCTGTCCCACAGCCGTCAGTACGCCGTACTTGAGGTAGTATACGGGTGCTCGTTAGGTTACTAGTACACCGGACATGACTCGTCGGGAACTGATGGTTGGTATTATACCTATCGTTAGTTATCAGTTCCCAGGTGACATGAGTACAGCTTAGTCCGCTGACTTGACACTGTCACTTCGCCTCGAGTGTGTTCCCACTGTTCTTTGATTACTACCCTACCACGGCTCTACTGAGTCGTGCAAACATGTAGTAGTTGGGTGCAGTCCCGAAGCACTTGAAGGCAGTGACGGTTAGACAGGATTCGTCTCTCCCAGTATTGGGGGTTGACATCGCGCTGTGTCTAGGAGAGCCATTACACGAGTAGTCCCTGGCCAGGGCAAGCGAGATATACTGGTAGGTTTCCAGTGTTATCTCAGAGTGTACTGGGCTTCACTCAGACACGACTTGTACCGCTATTAAGGGACTGACGTTTACCGCCCCCTAGGCCCGCCATGCGATGTATCGGATGAACAGACCGGACTGTACGGAGATTGTCACATACAGGCTCAGTAGGAGTTCGGATGGGTTTACCTCATCGGCCTTCTTATCGACATCTACCTGGGGACCGTTACGTACAGCTAGTGCCGCTTGCGGTCTGTGGTTAAACCCACTGCCAGCGTGGTGTCGAGTCTTTAGAGTCCCACACAGAGAGTTTCCCTGCACTGAGCAAAACGTGTAGAGGCCGTATGGTTTTACGGCAGGGCTGCGATTACTTACGTACACTTGTGTGCGTGTGGTGTTCGGGCAGGCAATACTAGTAGGCTTTGGTTTAAGCCGGATCCTAGTATTGCACGGATGGATTTGTTTTGTCTTCTGCGCATCCGCATTCTACGGAATGAGGATGCAGGTGTGTATGCACAGTTTTCCAGAGCGATGAAGGAGGAGGTGCCTCATTAGGGTTTTGGTACCTGGTTCGGCCAAAACCGTTATGTGGCAGGCTCATTAGGGTTTTGACAGTTGATTCGGTCAAAACCATATTGAGGCGGACTCATTAGGGTTTTGGCAATTCGTTTGGTCAAAACCATTATGAGCCGCGGACATCATTTACTAATCCTTTTAGTGATAATTTTATGATGGCTAATTGCATTGACCATTTGACCATGTTGACCTCTCTTGACTTTGTTGACCGGTTGACCGTGTTGACCATTGACTTTCAAGAGAGATCTACACTCTTCTTTTCTTTTTCTTTTTCTTTTGGATTATGATAATGGTCATTTCAATGTAGCCATCAACTTTATCTTTATAGGATTTGTAATGATGGTTTTAGTGCATTATTGGAACCATGGTTAATTTCTTTAGTACACAATTTTCTTTCTCATTCTCTCTCTTGCCTTTTCAAGTGAGAAGAAAAAGAAATGAACCATGGTTGCTAGCTCCTCCTTCTTCTTCCTCCTCTTGATTCATCTTTTGATCTCATGTGTTGAGAGATAAAGATCCCACAAAGACAAAATCATCCCTTTATCACTTCTACACAACCCAGGGCTTCTAGATTAGCAATCTCTTTGCCCTAGTTACCTCGGCTCGAGGTGGAGCTCGGTGTACATCTCTCGGGTGGATCGTCTTCGACTCAAGGAGGCCGCGGAGATGACCAAAGTCCGGATCAAGCCTCGGAGCAAGGAAGGAGAAGAACAACAAGAAGAGAAGTAGTTCAAGTTGAGGTATAACCCCTAACCGAGTAGATAAATCTCTAGTTAGGATACTAGTGTATTGTTTAGCAAAGATCCGGCTTTTCGGTCCATGTTACCATGTTTAGAATTTTTTTTTGTTTTACCGATTCCTCAACCCCGAAAGTACCGGGAGAGGTAACGTGGACCTAACAGTGGTATCAGAGCCAAACTAAACACACCCTAGCATGTTAGCAAAGTATTTAGAATATCGACCGGACGAAAAACCGCAAAATCACCCCGAAAAATTTTGTTTCTGCCGATTTTCAAATCTGTTCCAAAATCAATAAATCATACACTAAAAATCGGCTCAGACTTTTTATAGAATACTGAAGAAAAATGGTCACCTAACTCGGTTAAAGCGCCGCGGTTCCACAGCATAAGCTTGCTTATGCCGCGGAACCGCGGCCGAGTTAACTCAGTTGGCGATTTTCTTTTCTGCAGTATTCTTATATGGGTATTTTGGGATTTTTGATATATGACTTTTCTGCCCAGATTTTCCAGAAAGAAAAATTTGTTTTTGGGGCTCAAAAATCCGTATTTTTGGTCGATGTTCTGTAGACTTTGGCTAATGGTTATATCTGTAATGTTATATGTGTATTGAACGTCTATTAATCGCTATACGTCGATTAGTGGGGGTTATACATATCTGTAATCTATGTTGTTGATGGTTTGTGTATATGAACTCGTTGGATTGTCGCGGATGAATAGCCGGGGTGGATGTAAGATGAGAGTTTCTTTTTCTTTCATTCATGTAATAAATTTGTAAATTGATGTAATATTATTTGTATGACCGCACAACCGGGTCGGGGTTGTAGCCTTCATTGTATAATTCTTTTTTACTGTTTTTGCTCGTAGGATAGACCCATGGAGGGGGTGCACAAATTACCGGGTATCTCGAAGTGCCGAGTGGCCTACTCACGGCGTTGAGGGAGGTTGCTTCGCTTCGGGTACTTGGCGGATAGTTTGCCGCACCCGTAGGGGTCTTGGGTGGGGTTTTTGTCTATTCATCGCGACCGTGTAATCCGCTTTTCGTTGCAGGCTCGAACGAATCACGGGTTCCTAGTATATCCAAAGTGTTCATCTGTGATCTGGATTGGCTATCATTTCTATATATCTATATATAATAACTATTTAGGCATTGCTTATGTTTTACAGCCCCGCTAGCCCAGCCCCCGCTCTGTCGTTAGTTAAGTAACCTAACGGGTGATGACGGGGCCCCGTGGCGAATGCGAATGGCATAAGCGTACGTCATATTTTGGTTGTTTTCTGCAATGGTAGGATTTAAATGATGGGACGCATTAAAAGAACTAATGCAAGAAAATAAACCTAAAAGATGTTGTTGGAACAATTTTTCAAAAAGCTGTTATTACAAGGACGTTCATTTTTGTTTTGCATCGAGGTATTCGGTTATGAATGCCCAGCACCTCATTCGACGAGGCAAGGGCCGAGATCCCCTCATCGGGAGTGACCCCTTGGACAAAAGTTTGCGTCAGGGTGATAGCTTCACTACAATCGATCATTCTTGCTTTGCATCGAAGTATTCATCTTATGAATACCCAGCACCTCACTCGACGAGGAAAGAGCCGAGATCCCTTCATAGGGAGTGACCTGTTTAGCAAAAGTTTTCGTCACTATATTTTTCAAAAAAGGTGTATCGCGTTCCTTCAACGATATCAAGTTCATTACGTTAACGGGTTTTTCGCCAAAAACCCAGCCGTAGTCCTCCGTCGTTTCTTATAAGTTATACTTAGTATTCGTGCTGTGTTTGTTGACTGTGTCAAGGCGCAGTGAACGGTAACTAAATGTTGCTTATTTGCTGGATACACAGTGATTGGTTAAGACATTTGTGTAACCTTGTTGACCGTGTCAAGGGTTATGCAGGTGGGTTTAATGCAATCAAGATAATGACGGGCTGAACTTGACTAGGACTCTTTGATTCGTTGACTGTGTTAAGGTCACTTGGGTCTTAGGGGCAAAAACCACATCGGGAGTTTCTAAAGAAACTGAAACTTGCAGATTTAGCGTACCTTCTGGAGTGTGGTGACTAGAGTGGATTCCATCTAGGTCATCACACAATGATAGTTGGATCCCGATCCCACTGATGAGTTGGATTACTCTCGGGAGATTACTTTCACTTAACGATCAATGCTATAAACCTAGTAGGTGTCTAGAAAGGTGTTAGCGGGGCTACGCCCCCAAGGAAAAGAGGTTCTTAAATTAAGGAACTTCGCAAAAGCGTTGGAAAACCTCCCTCGAAGTACCGACACTAGCCTGGCTGAAAGTTTAAGCAAGTATTGTGACGTGAATTAAATCCCGGCTAGTTCTTCTTTTAAAAGGTTTTAAGAAAGAATTTGAGGAAACAGTGGGAGACATCCTGGTTAGATAAACTAATAAACCAACCTAATCTTGCAAGAGCGCACGCTGAGTGTTTCTTTTCTCTCTCTCCAGGTAGCAACCATTTCACGCCCTAATCAAGATAATAAAATGTATCGCTTGACCGATCCGAATTCTTATTCAGGGCTGGGGAACGTTGGTTCAGCTCTAACTTGTGACAACAGTCATAAGTATGAGCAAGGGAAAGGGGATTGTATAGATTCCCAGTATACCCAGTTGAAGAAGAAGCATGGCTTTGCATCTACTTCAGGTGTTCTTGTAATTGAGTACTGTTTTACGGTCAGCCTTACCTCCTGGGTACTTGATACCAGATCAGGATCTCATATCTGTAATTTATTGCAGGGACTGAGAAAAAGTAGGAAAGTTGCACCGGGTGATATGTCGCTCAGAGTGGCGAATGGAGCACAAGTTAATGCGGCAGCCATCGGTGAATATCACCTAGTATTGCCAAATGGCAAGACTATGATTTTGAACTATTGGTACTATGTATCCTCCATGGTTTGCAACATCATATCAGTTTCTTTACTCGATAAAGATGGATATAACTTTGTTCTTGATAGAAATATCATGAACATTTACCTTCATAAGGTACTGGTTGCAGAGGGTACACTGTGTAATGGTATCTACGTTCTAAATCAGAATACAGTTCTCAATATACAAAACACACGCAAGAGGAAGAATTCAGATACGAATGAATCCTACTTGTGGCATTGTAGACTTGGTCATATCGGAGAGAAAAGACTGAGTAAGTTGCATAAAAATGGACTCTTGAATGCGTTCGAGTTTTCATCTTATGAAACTTGTCAGTCTTGTCTCAAAGGGAAGATGACCAAATCTCCGTTCACCGGACATGGAGAAAGAGCAACCGAGCTCTTGGGACTCGTAGATAGTGATGTGTGCGGTCCGATGTCTATACATGCAAGGGGTGGGTTCTCATACTTCATCACATTCACTGACGATCTCTTTAGGTTCGGATATGTGTATCTGATGAAATACAAATCTGAAGCTTTTGAGAAATTCAAGGAATTTAGAAACGAAGTAGAGAACCAGACTGGCAAAAGTATCAAGATCCTCCGGTCTGACAGGGGAGGGGAGTACTTAAGCACGGAATTCCTAGATTACATAAAAGAGAATGGTATTCTCTCTCAGCTTACTCCTCCTTATACACCACAGCACAACGGTGTTTCGGAGCGGAGGAATCGTACCCTATTGGATATGGTTCGCTCCATGATGAGTAGTGCTGAGTTACCTCTTTCATTCTGGGGATATGCACTTCAAACTGCAGCACATCTATTGAATCAAGTTCCATCCTTACGTGCCTAAGACTCCATATGAAATATGGAATGGTAAGAGTTTGTATCTTAAACGTATTAAGATTTGGGGTTGCCCAGCTTATGTCAAAAAGCAGAACCCAGACAAACTTGAGGCACGGGCCGTTTTGTGTAAGTTTGTGGGATACCCAAAAGATTCAAGTGGGTATCTATTTTACCATGCAGAGGAACAGAAGATAATTGTTTCAAGAAATGCCACATTTTTAGAAAAAGAATTTCTTGTTAAAAATATTAGTGGCAGCACGGTAGAACTGGATGAAATTCCAGAAACACAAGCTTTAACAAAAGATTTGGTGGAACCGCTAGATTCAGTTACAACCAACGAACCTCAGCCACTCCGCAGATCTGGTAGGATTTCTCATCCTCCCGAGAGATACTAAGGTTTTCTCATTGACGGGGATCGAGAGGATTGCATCTTGGAAGAAGATGACCCTACCAGTTTCAGGCAGGCTATTATCAGTAGGGACTCTGATAAGTGGCAGGAAGCAATGCAATCCGAAATGGAGTCCATGTACACCAATAAAGTGTGGACCTTGGATATTGCTCCACCTGGGGTAAAACCCGTTGGATGCAAATGGATCTACAAAAGGAAACTTGGTGTAGATGGGCAGGTGGAAACCTATAAGGCTAGACTCGTTGCAAAAGGTTTTCGTCAAAGACCTGGTTTGGACTATGACGAAACTTTTTCTCCAGTGGCTATGCTCAAATCCATTCGGATCCTACTTGCCATTGCTGCCTTCCATGACTATGAAATCTGGCAGATGGATGTTAAAACGGCTTTCCTAAACGGTTGTTTGGAAGAGTGCGTTTACATGGATCAACCAGAAGGTTTCATAGACAGTGGGAGCAGTGGGAAGGTGTGCAAGTTGCTTAAATCCATTTATGGATTAAAGCAGGCATCGCGGAGCTGGAACATCTGTTTTGATGAGGCAATCAAGGAATTTGATTTCATCAAGAACGAAGATGAACCCTGTGTTTATAAGAAGATTGTAGGACGAACTGTCGTATTCCTAGTCTTGTACGTGGACGACATTCTTTTGATAGGAAATGACATTCCTATGCTACAATCGGTCAAGCTATTTTTGTCACAAAGGTTCTCCATGAAGGACCTGGGTGATGCCTCGTACATTCTGGGGATCAAGATCTATAGAAATAGATCCAAGAGACTACTGGGACTTTCGCAGTCCAGGTACATAGAGACCGTACTAAAGAGATTTAGTATGGAGGATTCCAAGCGCTGTAACATACCCGCATTGCACGGAATTACCCTCTTCAAGAAGATGTCTCCTAAGACTGACGAGGAGAGGGTTCGCATGAGCACTATACCCTACGCTTCGGCGGTAGGATCTATAATGTATGCGATGCTATGTATAAGACCAGATGTAGCTTACGCGCTGAGCGCGGTAAGCCGGTATCAGTCAGACCCAGGTGAGGACCACCGGACAGCAGTGAAGAACATTCTCAAGTACCTGAGAAGGACTAAGGAGATGTTCCTGGTTTACGGTAATGGAGACCTCAGGGTCGAGTCCTTTACCGATTCAAGCTTCCAGAGTGACAAAGATGACAGCAAGTCTGTCTCGGGTTTTGTGTTTACCCTCAACGGAGGGGCGGTATGTTGGAGGAGTTCCAAACAGGATACCGTCGCAGACTCGACGATGGAGGCTGAATACATTGCTGCAAGCGATGCCGCAAAAGAGGCGGTCTGGATGAAGAAGTTCATCAGTGAACTTCAGGTGGTTCCGTCCATTGTAGACCCAATACCTTTGTATTGCGATAACAATGGGGCTATAGCTTTAGCGAAGGAACCAAGGTCCCATCAGAAATCCAGGCACATCTTAAGGCGGTATCACCTGATCAGGGAGATCATTGATCGCCAGGAGATCGAGGTGCGGAGAGTGGACACAAAGGACAACACAGCGGACCCATTCACGAAGGCCTTACCCCAGACTCAGTTCGAGCGGCTGATCGAGATGATAGGTCTTCGATACGCTAGTACATGGCCTTAGTGCAAGTAGGAGATTGTTAGTGCATATGCCCTAGAGGCCATTACTGTATCATACTAGTATGTATATTACTTGATGGAAGCTTGGGATATTCACAGTTGTACAGACAATCTTGCTCGATATAGTAGTATGCTACTTGGTTTGTCTCTGCTTTAATGTGTACATGTGTGTTTCTTTATTATATCACCTATACGCATTAGTAGAGCCCTTAGGATCTTTGCTTGATTACCGGAGTTGTGATGGCGATCACACTCGTGGGGGCTGGGTAATCTACAAGCACATCCTTATACACGTCCCTAGTCATGGGATTATCGAGATAGGGCATCGATACTCCGGAGTAGACTAGCGTATGCGCTTCTCACCCCAGCACGGGAGACGGTCTGTCCCACAGCCGTCAGTACGCCGTACTTGAGATAGTATGCGGGTGCTCGTTAGGTTACTAGTACACCGGACAGGACTCATCGGGAACTGATGGTTGGTATTATACCTATCGTCAGTTATCAGTTCCTAGGTGACATGAGTACAGCTTAGTCCGCTGACTTGACACTGTCACTTCGCCTTGAGTGTGTTCCCACTGTTATTTGATTACTACCCTGCCACGGCTCTACTGAGTCGTGCAAACAGGTAGTAGTTGGGTGCAGTCCCGAATCACTTGGAGGCATTGACGGTTAGACAGGATTCGTCTCTCCCGGTATTGGGGGTTGATATCGCGCTGTGTCTAGGAGAGCCATTACACGAGTAGTCCCTGGCTAGGGCAAGCGAGATATACTGGTAGGTTTCCAGTGTTATCTCAGGGTGTACTGGGCTTCACTCCAACACGACTTATACCGCTATTAGGGGACTGACGTTTACCGCCCCCCTAGGCCCGCCATGCGATGTATCAGATGAATAGACCGGACTGTACGGAGATTGTCACATATAGGCTCAGTAGGAGTTCGGATGGGTTTACCTCATCGGCCTTCTTATCGACATCTACCTGGGGACCGTTACGTACAGCTAGTGCCGCTTGCGGTCTGTGGTTAAACCCACTGCCAGTGTGGTGTCGAGTCTTTAGAGTCCCACACAGAGAGTTTCCCTGTACTGAGCGAAACGTGTAGAGGCCGTATGGTTTTACGGCAGGGCTGCGATCACTTACGTACACTTGTGTGCGTGTGGTGTTCGGGTAGGCAATACTAGTGGGCTTTGGTTTAAGCCGGATCCTAGTATTGCGCGGATGGATTTGTTTTGTTTTCTGCGCATCCGCATTCTGTGGAATGCAGATGCAGGTGTGTATGCATAGTTTTCCGGAGCGATGAAGGAGGAGGTGCCTCATTAGGGTTTTGGCACTTGGTTTGGCCAAAACCGTTATGTGGTAGGCTCATTAGGGTTTTTGACAGTTGATTCGGTCAAAACCATATTGAGGCGGACTCATTAGGGTTTTGACAATTCGTTTGGTCAAAACCATTATGAGCCGCGGACATCAGTTACTAATCCTTTTAGTGATAATTTTATGATGGCTAATTGCATTGACCATTTGACCCCGTTGACCTCTCTTGACTTTGTTGACCAGTTGACCGTGTTGACCATTGACTTTCAAGAGGGATCTACACTCTTCTTTTCTTTTTCTTTTTCTTTTGGATTATGATAATGGTCATTTCAATGTAGCCATCAACTTTATCTTGATAGGATTTGTAATGATGGTTTTAGTGCATTATTGGAACCATGGTTAATTTCTTTAGTACACAATTTTCTTTCTCATTCTCTCTCTTGCCTTTTCAAGTAAGAAGAAAAAGAAATGAACCATGGTTGCTAGCTCCTCCTTCTTCTTCCTCCTCTTGATTCATCTTTTGATCTCATGTGTTGAGAGATAAAGATCCCACAAAGGCAAAACCATCCCTTTATCACTTCTACACAACCTAGGGCTTCTAGATTAGCAATCTCTTTGCCCTAGTTACCTCGGCTCGAGGTGGAGCTCGGTGTACATCTCTCGGGTGGATCGTCTTCGACTCAAGGAGGCCGCGGAGGTGACCAAAGTCCTGATCAAGCCTCGGAGCAAGGAAGGAGAAGAACAACAAGAAGAGAAGGAGTTCAAGTTGAGGTATAACCCCTAACCGAGTAGATAAATCTCTAGTTAGGATGCTAGTGTATTGTTTAGCAAAGATCCGGCTTTTCGGTCCATGTTACCATGTTTAGAAAAAAATTTTGTTTTACCGATTCCCCAACCCCGAAAGTACCGGGAGAGGTAACGTGGAACTAACAAGAATACCCTTAGGTTGACTAGTCAGAGCCGCAAAGATTTATTGTAAAATTTATATCTCCCAATCGCCCGACCCCGCCACGGAACCGCGGCCCCAGGCCTGGTTTGGCCGTGGTTCCACGGTCAAACTAGGGTGTTGACTGCTCGTACTTCTTGTGTTGGCTCCTGCTGACTTGTACTTCCTACTTTTACAGGTCTTTTCTCAGATTGGCTTCTACGTCTTCTCCAGATCTTCACAGTGAACATTATAGCGGACTTTTACCGTTGCTTCATGACGAAGTCTTGAACCTTGCGCTGCTTTGTACTGATCTTTGTATAGGCTTGATCAAGATTCTCTGTTTGTCATTCGTAGTCTCACTTTTGCATTATCTTTTCATTGTTTCCACTGTTTTAGATCCAAGAACCTGTAACCTGTAATATATAGCAGGCATGCGTCAAAAGCGCCTGTTTATTTATAAAACGAATAAGAATGGGGAATATAATAATACAACATTATGGTGTGAACACCTTACCACCGACCTATCTGAGAAGCAGAACGATATTCAGCCTTCATTTCCCACATCTGGTTCAACAATGTTCGACACACAAATTTGTTTACCCATTTCATCTCCCACTTTCTCTGGTTCTTCTTCTAATCTTCCTTTAATTCTATCGAGTTTTGATGAATCACACTCCGATATTTCGAGTTCGATAATTCTAGAAAAACAACTTGATTTAGACTCTTCTGAGAATAAGGTAGATGAGCTTTTCGAGTCTCCTACCGCCATAATTTCTGACAAATCAAGTGTGTTGAATTCGGGCGCGAAACAGATTGACATTGAAACGTTCACTCGGACCATCGATGAAAGTTTCGAAGATATTTTCACCAACGAACTTGTATTCCTAAACGACACGGATGTTGTGCTAAACCAACCTCTTGAACCACCACCATTTCTTTTTATCCCATACGAGAATGTGAATATTCTATCCATTTCTAATCATTCACATTCTCGTTTTCGTTCATCATCACTGTTTCGTCTCTACCAACTGACTGAGACGTAAACCTGATCGATTCCGCCTCCTATCTCCCTACTTCTTCAAATCTCTGATCTTCCACCAACTATATTGTTACATTGATAAAATCTTTGAATGGTTGGTGTTGAGTTTTGGTCTTTGTAAACTTTTGCATAGACCAATAATTTTAACCCACCTCATAATTTTAAATGCTTAATACTATTTTACTCAAGTCTTGGGGGGGGGGAGAAAAATATTTTGGCTCTTGAAAATAAATTTTTACAAAATTATGAGCAAAAAATAAGTTTGTGGGAGGATTTCACTATCATTTATTCATGTCCCCGTTACTAACTTTTCTTTCCAAATCTACAAGTTTTTTAAGCTTATTCACGCATTATTTTGCATTATCATAAATATAACCACAAAATTTTTTATTGATAATAAAAGTTTGAAAGTGAAAAATTACATATGAAAGATATGAATAGTTTGAGAAAAGCAAGAAACTTAGATGTTTTCTTAAACAAATTTAGTAATAAGTAGTTATGAGCTGTTGTCCCAAGGGTTAGTAAGATGAAGGAAATTACTAATTTGAGAATAAAAATAAGTCTGAAAAATTGTCCGTATTCTTGAGGCCAAACATTTGAACGTTGATATTCTACTATAAGCACTTGCACATATCTTGAAACTTGGGATAGTAGAGAATACCTTGAAATACTCTTATCTAAAAGCCTTGGTATGAAGAAAAATAAAAATATAAAAAAAAAATGAACACTGTTTTTGTAATTGCTTAAGGCAGCATAAAAAAATATAGCGAGGGTGCTTTATCACCTAGTACCTTAGACTAATTGGTTTGGGAGCCACTGCTAAGCCTTTGGTGTTGCAAGACGAGAAAATTGCTAATTACGCCTTAATGAGTGGGCACATTTAGTAATCGTTCGGTTAGTACCTCAAGAAGTATTAATGGTCGCATGAAAAATGTGTGAGCAATTCCATCTAAAATATTCACCGACTAAAAAGTACTAAGAAAGATGGACAAGAGTATGATAGCTTGAATTGAATTCTCTAACTGTAGAGATGTCTTTTACACACACGTATAAGTATATGATCGATATTTGAAAGAAAGGTAGGGAGGAAGACTAAAGGCGATGTTTTATTGAGAGATGATGTGATTTCCAATATCTTTTCATGACAATTAAGATAGGGCTCATGGCAACCGAAAAGCTAGTGTAGTTGGAAACTCTTATTTTCAAGTTCTTTATTTTACAATTTTTATCATTGTATGTAACTTTCATTTTCTTTCTTTTATTATGGGATTTTGTGGGTGTAATCTGCTGAAAACCCTCAGTAGACAACACTCCTGCTACTAGGGACACCTAGAGGTTTAAAAGCTTGTTGCACGTGCTCAGTGCAATCGTGATTGCCTACGAAAGTGTGCCAGGTTTTTCTTTTTCTTTTTTCTCCCTCTCTTGAATAACTTGTTTGCTCGGGACGATCAAAGTTAAGTTTGGGGTTATTTGTTCAGTCGAAAATATTGCACTTTTGATATAACATTTTCCTTACTTTTTATAAATATTTAAAAGTGTTTATTATAAATATAGAACATATGTGTGTTTATCTGCAAAATACTCTTTATCATGTGTTTATAAATTATAATTAACATTATGAAGGAAAATATATGCATATAATAAATATTTTTATTATGCATATCATATAAAATAATCTTAATCAAATTTCTTAAAGATTTAATACCATATAAAATGATTAAGATACTATCTCTAATTCAACAAATAGTACTAATATTATTCATGGAGATATTGTGCAGATTTAGCTCAGGTCGGGAGATCGAGATATTCGAGATGTCAGGATCAAAATCTGCCAATAAAATCGTAGAATCAATACTGGCAGAGACTTAGGAAATATTTGAAGAATCCAGACATTAAAGAAATCTCCATGTGTCAACATGAGAGAGCACTTGAAATTTGGAACCCTAATTCTACAAAACCGCCGCCCAACCGCGGCCATAAGACACATTCCGCGGCTGATCCGCGGCACATCTAGAGCCGTTGAATGAAAATTTTTGGGATTTGGATCGTGATTGCATATCTTAACCTATGAGATCTAGGGTTTCTGATTTAGAGGCTATATAAATGACCAAGGGCTAAAGTTAAAAATCATCACCTTTAACACGAAGCAAATCACCGTCAACGAATAAGAGATCCACGACAGGTCCGCGATTTGACGTGATAGCACGGCGTGAATATCGACAGAACATCTACTTCCTACGAGGCAGAGATCGAGAGTAACTTCTTCTTGCAATCTAAATTCGAAGAATTTGTACTTGTAATGTTGATTAATAAAGGTAGATCATTTGATTAATTATCTCGCATTTACATTCTGTATTTAAATTCTGCATTATGATTTCCTTCTCTTTCTTCATCTTCTCTTCTATCTCAACCATGCGTGAGTAATTCCTAGCTTGCTAGGGTTGGTAGAATTAGGGTAGATCAATGGATGAAAAAATATTATAACTCCTTTTACATTTTATAAAATTTATAAACTTTAGCAAAATAAATGTTAACATCCTTATCGGGCGCGCTACCAATTAATTGATAGTCTCGACCGCGATTTGAGATTAGATTAACAATTGTTTTGGTAAAGGCTAGACATGAATAGATATCAATGCAAGGATAAGGGTTAAGAGTGGAGAAACCCTAGTTTCTTCTGAAAGAACCCTAATTCACATTCATTACTATCGATCTAGTTTTAAATCTATTAAAAGATAAAAGAGTCATTTTTAATTAATCATCCATTACTACTAAATTCTATGAACCCTACAAACCTCTTCTTCATAGATTCTACATCCGTATATCATAGATCTATAACCAATCACCCCTTCTTTCAATCAACTCGTTTAAAGCAAGATTAAAAGTTCTACGCATCCTTACGGACGACCCGTACTCATCTCGGCTAGCTACTCGCGACACCGTTATTGATTGCGGTTACTACAAACACTCTTTCACAGCCAATCAAATGAAGGTTTGTGCTTATTAACGTATTATTTTGCATTATCATAAATATAAGCACAAAATTTTTTATTGATAATAAAAGTTTGAAAGTGAAAAATTACATATGAAAAATAGAAATAGTTTGAGAAAAGCAAGAAAGTTAGATATTTTCTTAAACGAATCTAGTAATAAGTAGTTATGAGCCGTTGTCCCAAGGGTTAGTAAGATGAAGGAAATTAATAATCCGAGGATAAAATAAGTCTGAAAAATAGTCTCTATTCTTGAGGGTAAACATTTGAACGTTGATACCTTACTATACGTACTTACACATATCTTGAAACTTAGGATAGTACAGGATACCTTGAAATGCTCTTGTCTAAAAGCCTTGGTATGAAGAAAAATAAAAATATAAATAAAAAAATGGTGAAGAAAAATGAACACTGGTTTTGTAATTTCTTAAGGCAGCATAAAAAAATATAGCGAGGGTGCTTTATCACCTAGTGCCTTAGACTAACTGGTTTGGGAGCCACTGCTAAGCCTTATGTGTTGCAAGACGAGAAAATTGCTAATTACGCCTTAATGAGTGAGTACATTTAGTAATCGGTCGTTTAGTACCCAAGAATTATTAACGGTCGCATGAAGAATGTGTGAGCAATTCCATCTAAAATATTCACCGACTAAAAAGTACTAAGGAAGATGGAAAAAAGTATGATAGCTTGAATTGAATTCTCTAAGTGTAAGGATGTCTTTTACACACACGTAGGGGTATATGATCGATGTTTGGAAGAAAATTAGGTACGAAGACTAAAGGCGATGTTTTATTGAGGGATGATGTGATTTCCGACATCTTTTCATGACCATTAAGATAGGGCTCATGGTAACCGAAAAGCTAGTGTAGTTGGAAACTCTTATTTTCAATTTTTTTTTATAATTCTTATCTTTGTATGTAATTTTCATCTTCTTTCTTTTATTATGGGATTTTGTGGGTGTAATCCACTGAAAACCCTCAGGAGACAACACCCTTCCTACTAGGGACACCTAGAGGTTTAAAAGCTTGTTGCACGTGCTCAGTGCAATTGTGATTGCCTACGAAAGTGTGCTAGGTTTTTCTTTTTCTTTTTTCTCCCTCTCTTGAATAACTAGTTTGCTCGGGATGATCAAATTTAAGTTTGGGGCTATTTGTTCACATTATCCTTACTTTTGATAAATATTTAAAGGTATTTATTATAAATATAGAACATATGTGGGTTTATCTGCAAAATACTCTTTATCATGTGTTTATATATTATAATTAACATTATGAAGGAAAATATATGCATATAATAAATATTTTTATTACGCATATCATATCAAATAATCTTAATCAAATTTCTTAAAGATTTAATACCATATAAAATGATTAAGATAATATCTCTAATTTAACAAATAGTACTAATACTATTTATGGAGATATTGTGCAGATTTAGCTCAGGTCGGGAGATTGAGATATTCGAGATGTCAGGATCAATCTGCCAATAAAATCGTAAAATCAATACTGGAAGAGACTCAGGAAATATTTGAAGAATCCAGGCATTGAAGAATCTCTACGTGTCAACATGAGAGAGCATCTAAAATTTGGAACCCTAATTCTACCAAACCGCCGCCCAATCGCGGCCATAACGGACATTCCGCAGCGGATCCGCGACATATCTAGAGCCATTGGATGAGAAATTTTGTGTCATGCCCCGCTTCTCAGTATACGGGCAGAGGACGCGATGAGGCCGCTACGTATTTATTCTGAAGTAAACACGCTAAGTGTATCTAAGCAATATAAGTAACATACACAAGAGACAAAGACCAATAGATATAATTGAACATCAACTTTATTTATTAACATTCTTTTTACAATACATCTGAAAAGTAATACATGGAATGGAAAGCAATGCCAAAACAGTGGCATAACAGAAATGGAAAATACAGAATGTAAATGTGTACAAGGAATCTAAAGCTCTGGGCCGAAAGCTAGCTGGTCCAAATCCTCGTTGGTGGGCTCGATCTCCAATGAGTCCGAATCACCTGACGACATTCCAAAGAAGAAGAAAGAGAATTTCGTCAGTGAACAAATCGCTCGGCAAGTTCCAAAGAAAAGGGAGAAGTAGAATAGACACACAGAGAGAGTATAACTATTATAATGTTGTTTGTTATGTTAACGTAGTTGTTTGTAACTTGGTACAGAAGTATGCCAGTATATACGAGAGGAGTCCCACTATTCCGGAGACTAAAGTATACGGAGCACAAAGAACCATTCAGCCATGGTACACCGTCAACTGAATTCAGGTTAGGTGTATTATGGTTACAGTCTCGTGCCACTTCTAACACCTTCCGTACCAGTCTACCCCTTATAAACTCCGCGATGTCTTGATTCTATTGATTTATTATTTGAATTGTATATTGTATATAGATGGATGACTTGCCGAAACCATGATATCAGTAAATGGATGTAACTGGAGAATCATGTAGATAGATGTATATTCATGGTTCGGTTCAGTCAATATAAATTGATTAGATTGAATAGACGAATTCATAAGTCCATGTTGTATTGAAATTTGATACTTGAATCATATTCAAGTCAGATTGATTATATTGAGACTCAGTCTGAGTCAGACAATTAGAAAAGAAATTGAATCCTGATTAGGTTTTGGTGTTATCGGTAACTGTTGCGCATGGACGGCAGGATTTGTGTCTTTTTCAAAGACAATTACCGTGTTGATAACACCGTTTGTTAAGTTGTCTACCTTAAATAGGCAAGCACCCATATCTCCGGCTCCTTGAGGCTTAAGAGACTGGTCCCACTTATAATTTAGTATAATTTGAGGGGGTTTTATGTAAAATAATTTTGTATAATTTTCAAAACACACCTCAAATATTTTATTATCGTCTTTAGAGTTTTCATGGATGTATATTTTATCAATATGGCATTTCTAGTGAATAAAACCTAATTTCATAATATATGGTATTTTTTTGTAATATTGGAATTGTATGGTATTTTCTTATAAATGGAATGTTTTTTCTTGAATTTTGAAAATGTGGAATATTATAAATATTAAAAATAGATATTTTGATATTAATTACATATATATTTATTTATTAAAAATATAAGTTTTATTTATAATAGAAATCACATTTTCGAAAAAAAATGTATTTTAAATCTTTCGAGATCGTATACTCCTTGCGGAGGTCTGCATCTCACTCTACCAAGCCCGAAAATGTGCGATAATCCACACCATCCCGAACGGGTTCCCCGAAATGGGCTGTCGAGGCGCATTTGCAAAGATTTGTTAAAATACACATCTTGTAGAAAAATGTTTTATAAGTCGGAGATGGTTATGTGTAAAGTCGTATTTTTTCCGGATCTATATTCCCAAATTCTATCATGCTATGTTACATATGTGTATTGTGAGGAGGTAGGTCATTACCTTGTGAGTTTTCTAAGGTAGAACGGTTTACAAAGTTCAAGTGTGTCGAAATGAAACATGAAGGTATTTTAATGTAAAAGCGAAATAAAACTTGCTACGATTATTATTTTGATGTCAAACTTATTCTATTGCCTTTGTTAATATTTAATGGTCATGACATAAGTGTTTGGTATTATTGTGTTTATGAAAAATAGAACTTTTTAAGGAAAACCGAATCGGAAGTCGGATTAACTCCGCTTCCGTCGGATTTTACTTTTGAATATTTTTAGAATAGAGAAAAGAAGAATAATTAGGGACTTACATGTTATTAGACTAGAAGAGAGAAGGAGGAAGAGGTAGGAGGTGCCGGTGAGTCGTTTCGTCATCGGAATCTCCTCGGATTGCTGTCGGAAGTTCGTCGGAGCTTCGCCCTTTGCTAACTCCACTTGCACACAAAAATTCTTAGGAATTTTCTTAAGAGTTTGGGCAGGAATTTATGAGTGAGGGGGGTAATTTGAGGGGAGGTATTTATAGGAAAAATCTAGGGTTTAGGGTAGTGAAAGGGTGTGATAAAAATTGTATTTAAATTTGTATTAAAAAGGATTAAAAGGGGGTATTTTAATTCTCTGGTTAATTGCAGAGAATTTAAACAATGCAGGGGGAGTAGGGTAGGCCAAAGGTTGCGGGGAGTTTAAGAAAAATTGGGATCGGGCCGAGTTGACCCTGCGGCGCCGGTTGAGTAAGCCGAGTCGCCGGCCCGAGTTAGGCGAGTCGGGGCGCGTCTCTTCGCCACGTGTCCCTGACGATTGGTCTAGCCTCGTGGTCACGTTTGTTTATTCTATAACTTACCCTATTACGTGTAGTGCACGTGTAGACTCTTGGGCTTCTAAAAGAAATAAATAAATTAAAATAAAAATAATGTGTGGCTGATGGGATTTGAACTCTGGTGCTTTGATTCAGTAGTGCAAGGTCTTACCAGTAAGCTACAAGCTCTTTCTTACTGTTCAAAATTAAATTAAATACTTATAGTACTCACAGGAAATGTAAATACCCCAAGTATACATTAACTTTTAATCAATTTTATGTACCCAAGAATTGGAGTTGTTACAGTCTACCCTCTTTACAAAAATTTCGTTATCGAAATTTACAATTTATTTTAAGGACTAGTTTACAAATAAGTGAGGATGTCTTGCATGCATCTCATATTCTCTTTCCTATGTCGATTATCCTGGAGGGTTTTTTCTCCACATCACTCGAATCAAGTTGACTTCCTTGTTCTGAAATAACTTCACTTTCCTGTCCAGGATCTCAACAGGTTGTTTCTCACAAGATAAGTCGGGCTGTACAGTGAGCTCGGAATGATCGAGAATATGGTTGGGGTCACTCACATACCTTCTAAGTTAGGATATATGGAACACATTATGCACTCCTTCCAAAGGTGGAAGTGCCAACCGGTATGCCACTTCACCGACTCGTTCAAGTGTGTCGAACGGTCCAATGTATCTCGGATTTAGTTTACCCCGTCTTACAAATCGAATCACTCCTAGGTTTGGAGATATCTTCAGAAATACATGATCTCCCGGCTGGAACTCCAAATGACGGCACTTTGCATCAGCCCTGTGCTTCTGTCGATCTTGGGCTATGCACATTCTTTCTCTGATAGTACGAACCACAGCAACAGTTGTTACTATCATCTCAGGTCCAAGAAGTTCTCTACCACCGATGTCGTCCTAACTTAATGGCGATAGACACTTCCTTCCATAAAGTGCTGCAAAAGGTGCTATTCCGATACTTGCTTGGTAGCTGTTGTTGTTGTTCCCCTCCGAAAGACGGCGCAAGACTGACGTCTTGCCTGAGATTCGGGGCAGATGCTAATTGGTGCTATCCGTCCACCTCTCCGAAGATGCTAAGTTGATTTATGGCACCATGTATCGAAGGTTTAAATGGATGCGTCCGATGTAGCAGACTTCATCAGATTCCCCCTCGTTTGAGGGGTTTTTGATTGTGGGGACGCTCTTCCCTGCAGGCGCAAGCCCCTGCAGTTAATTACGCTACCGCATTGCGGCAACAACTTTCTCCTTCTCCATATGGTCACTTTGTGTCGTGGGTGTTTGTTTCGTGTTTGGTTGCCTGTGGATTGTATACGGAGACTAATTTGTGTTATCGCCCGTAGGGCGTGGACTAGTCCAAATCCGTATCTTTCTTAGATTTGGGTTTGGGGGGGTTGTGTTTAAGGATACGTTAGCCTTATTTGAGGCTAAGATCAACTTAAACGTTTGTTAAGGATACGTTAGTCTATTTTTAGACTAAGATCAACTTAACGGGATTGTTCAGATCAGACAAGAGAGCAATTGGGGGGGGGGGGGGGCTCTATTGTTTAGTTTAGTAACATTGCGGTCAATAGGTAGTTTAAGGACATTGCGGTCCGACGTTAGTTTTAAGACGTTGTGGTCAAGGTTAAGGACGTCATAGTCCATTGATTTAAGGACTCCACAGTCCGGTGTTAGTTTTAAGACATCTCGGTCAAGGTTAAGGACGTCATAGTCCGTTGTTAGTTTTAAGACATCACGGTCAAGGTTAAGGACGTCATAGTCCGTTGTTAGTTTTAAGACATCACGGTCAAGGTTAAGGACGTCATAGTCCGTTGTTAGTTTTAAGACATCCCGGTCAAGGTTAAGGACATCATAGTCCATTAGTTTAAGGACCGCACAGTCCGTGAAATGTATGGTTATTGGGACATGTCACCTCTTTGAAGACGTTGAGGAATTACAACGACAAATATCAAAGGAGTGAAGAGATGTACCATTGAACCAAGGTAGATTAAATGATCTGTAGCCCAATTTGGAACCAAGACCAATTAATTATACTATGAGCCCATTGGCTCAGTTAAGTCTGAATTGAGGACTTATGGCCAACTTGGGCTAAGTCCAACTGAATTTGACCTTTATTGGACTACTTGATATTTTTCTGGTTTTAGTCCACATTATTATCATCTTTGATTTTCTCAATTTTGAGATTCAAATGAAGGAGAGGCTTTGCCTCTGAAAAATTAGCCATATTGGCCAAAAATGGTGTTTAGACAATAGGGAGCAGCAGTGTTAAACACTAAAAATAAAGCTTTCAGATTAGTGTTAAATACTAGAGAATAATAGTGTTAAACACTGGAAAGTAAGATTCTCAAATTAGTGTTAAACACTAAAAGATGATCGGTGTTAAACACTGGGAATAGGATTCTCGAATTAGTGTTAAACACTAGAAGATAATCAGTGTTAATCACTGGAAATAAAACTCTCAAATTAGTGTTAAACACTAAAAGGTGATCTGTGTTAAACACTGGGAATGAAGCTCTTGAATTAGTGTTTAAAATACTAAAAAGAAAAGTCACGTGGGGACACGTGAGGGCACCCAAAGGTGGGGCCAGATCTCCTTTTCTTCGTTCTGCAAGTAAGCATTAAACACTTTTTATATCTTCTTTGGAGCATCACGTGCTGACACGTGAGGAGGATTAATGTGCTGATTATTAGAGCATCAACCAAGGGGTCACGTGGGAACACGTCATAGCGCCCAAGACTTTTATTTCTTTTATTTTTTTCTATCTGTGTTCCGGGAGTCACGTGGAGCACGTGAGGCATTGCCTCTGAGCTTTTTCCTCCCTACTTCTGTGAGTCTTTACTGGAGTCACGTGGGGCACGTGAGGCGTTGCCTCTGAGCTCTTTCCTTTTCATTTGTGGGGTTCTTTTCAGGGGTCACGTGGGAACACGTGACCCGGGTTCTTTGCCTGTTTGAAGTTTTGTTTATCCTTTTCAAGAATTAAATTCTTCATAGGGTTAAACCCTAGCAATAACTTTAGAGGAATTAAATTCCAATTTTCTTTTGAAGAATTATATTCTTAGACAGGGTTAAACCCTAATTCTCCTTATGTGGGAATTAAACTCCCATATATGTAAAGAATCAAGTTCTGGCATCGGGTAAAACCCTAATTTTATTTTGAGAGGAATTAAATTCCTATGAGTTTGAGAGAATCAAATTCTCAATTAGGGTTAAACCCTATTTCTGTCCATCTTGAAGGAATTAAATTCCTATAATTTTAGGAGGATTAAATTCTCATATAGGGTTAAACCCTAATTTTACTTGGAGGAATTAAATTCCTATACTCTGTGAGAATTAAATTCTCAAAACTCAATTCCTCCTCTGTGTTTTAGATCTGCATGGCAGGATCTCGACCCGATGAGAATTAAATTCTCAACCTATGGGGAGATGTGCACTTTACAAATCTTCCACCAGAGAAAGAACTAAGTTCTTTTTTTTATATAAGAGTTAAACTCTTAGATTGAGAATTAAATTCTCTTCTTGAAGCTTTGATCCCCTTTCTTTTCTTACCTAGGGTTTTTCTTTTGTTGAGAATTAAATTCTCCTTTCTTTTCTTTCTGAATTTTCAAGTTTTTCAAAGCTCTATATCTCCCAAAACTCTATATCTCTCCCCCTTCTTTTGGCTCCTATTTATAGGAGAAGGAAAAGAATCAATCTGTTTGATATATCTTTCATTAAAAGATTTGATTTGTTTTCATCATTAATTCGGGCCTTTAGATTATTAGGTGAATTTTATTCACCGTTGGATTTTAAATCCAAAGATATTCCTTTTGTTATTTCGGTGAGATTTAGGGGAAATCGATTTTTCCATAAATTGGTGATATTTAATCACCTTGGGATTCTTAATCCAGCGGTTCTCCATAATTCTTCTGCATTTTAGAAAGATTTAAATGATCTTTTTCAGAATTTAATTCTGTTGAACAGTAGGGCTTTTAAAGCCGGTCACGTGTGGCCACGTGACCCCGGGTCACGTGTGGTGAATGGACTCCTCTTCTGCGCTCTGTTCTTTGCCGCTGCTTTAACTATCACGTGCCAACACGTGACCACTGGTCACGTGTGAGCACGTGATGCCTCTTCTGAAGCTTTTTCCTGATTTTTAATCAGGGAACAAATACCCCCACAGCGTTGCTCTCACGTGTCTGCATGTGGTGCAACACTGTCACTTTTGTGACCGTTGGATCTGCCTTAGGAGTAGGGTAGGTGAAACGTTTTCCATCCCATCCTATAAATGCCAATGTCTTTTCAGAAGCGCCCCCACTCTGCTCATCTTCCTCCTTTGAGAACTTTCTTCTTTTGAGAATTTAATTCTCCTTTTTCCAGAGCTTAGTTCTCTGCTTCAAACATTTTCCAGAGTTTAACTCTGTTGAAGGATTCTCTTTTCCTCAGGTAATGCTCTTGAACGAACGAAGAACTTTCACAGAAACCTTCATTGGATTTTAAATCCCGACCAGGGGCTTTCCCTTTAATCAAGAACCCATCTTTTTTGAAACTCTCTAAAAAAAATAGAGAATCATTTAATCTTCAAATCATAGATCTCTTAGGGTTTTTTTGATCTTCAGGGGGCTAATGGTGGCAGTTGTCTTTTCCATGGAATTTAATTCCATCGCACAGATATTTCTGGGAATTTAATTCCTCCCTTTTTTAACAAGGAATTTAATTCCGACGAAGAACTCAGTTCTTCCCAGAGAGCTTCCTGGGGTTTTCTTGCCCTGAGTTGTCTCTTGTAACCAAGAGGAAGAATCTTGCAATGGTGCATTTCCCTAGGGAGCGTACAGAGTTGCTTGAAATCCTTCGTTTATTTAGACAAGTATTCTTTTTGATTGGCTTGTCTATTAAATTCTCATGATCTTTATTTTAGGTATTATGGACGCCCATTTGTATGATCTTGATGAAATCATTTCTTACGGAAACATTCGTGCACTGGGCCGCAGCCAGAACCAGGAGTTCACCAATGCTCAGTGTGCTGAGATCATGGGCCTCTTTGACGAGTACAATGGTCGGCTACTCTCTCGTCGCTCTTCTCTTTTGAAACTCATCGTGCTGGCGATCTGGGAGGCGCTCCCTTTCCTTTGCACCGGCGTACTGATCGCACGCTTTTGGCGTGTCGGATGTTCAAAGAATTTAAGTGTAACCACGATCAGGACGGTGTCGCTTTGCAGCTAGCCGGTTGAGCACGGGTCGGTCCACAGGGAGATGGTGGTATCTTACCTTCTTGTCTTAGACGAGTCAATAAAGAATTTGTATGAGTTGTTCGATTCTATCCTAAGTGTATTATTTGCAAGTATAAAGTTGTTAAGAAAAAGATACAAGATTATAAGCTAAAGAAATCCGTACTCAAAACCTTTGAGCCGAATCTTGACCAATTGAAGCTAGAGCAATCGGCAACAACGTGGATTAGGGGATTTAAGCGCGGTATTCATGGAATACGGCTTATTTACCCTTGTCCTTCCGTTCTTGTCTCTTGCTTTCGCCTCCGGCCAAACCGAACGCAACCGGTCGCGGTTAGGAATCACCGTTACCTTGTCAGGGTACGGTGCCTAACGGAGCGCTTGCGTATGGTTTGGGCGGAGTTCAATGGAAAATACGGGAAAAGGAAATGGGCAAAGAAAAATTAACTTATAATACCGTATTTTATCTTAACAACAATAATTACATTCATTCACAAAAGAGAACCAAAAAGAGAGAACAAAAAGAAAAGAACAAAGAAAAGAAAAGATTACAAGAAATTAAGTGCATGAATGTAAATTGCAAGTAATTAAAGTGCATGGAAATAAATTGCAAGTAATTAAAGACAAGAATGAAAAATGCAAGAAAGTAATTACAAGAACTATAGAACTCAAAACAAGCATGTGATCAATAGCCAACCCTTAAACTTGCAATCTCAATGAAGAGGTTGCAAGATCAAGGGAAGGGTAGAGAACGCATGTGAATTGAAGCGCTAAGGCGAGAACGAAATGATACAACCCCTTGAGACCAATGACCAAAACTTAAACTTGCAAGCTCACTTAAGAGGTTGCAAGATCAAGTTAAGGTAGAGAGCTCAAGGGGGAAGCTTAAACAAAAAAGGATAATACAAAAAACCTTCATCTTTATTCACATCCACAAAAAAGCTTCTCACTTACAATTTCATGGAAGAGGAATGAAGAAGAAGAAGAAAAAGAACTAAATCCTACAAAAGAATGGAGAACAAAGAATGACCCTTGGTTGTGCTCAAATCTGCTGTATTTATAGGCAGGGAAAATGAAATCTAGGGCAACAAACTGAACCCACATGAAAAGACCAAACTGCCCCTGGAAGCTCGTGCCCTGAATCCCCTGTACGGCCGTGGATCCGCCGCCTATGCCCCCCTATGGCCGCGGATCCGCGCCCCTATAGTTGTGTTAGGGTGTGGTCTTCTGTGTACCTCCCTGGTCTTCTGTCCCCTCTTGTCTGGTACATGTATTTTCTGATAATTTCTTCCAGAATATCAGCAGAATTCATAGTCCAAGATTGTTATCTTTTCTTCACTTTTGACTTTATCTCTCTTGAGCTCCGCGCACCCATTGATTCTTGTGCTGCCCCCCTTCGTGCTCTGTGCTTGTCCGAGACACGAATGACCACTGTCATATGTCTTGTCTCTGGAACTGGTACTCGGCACTGGACGGATATGGATGACCGGAACCCGGCTTTTATCTGCTGTGACAGATGTTCTGTATTTGGTGTAACTGTGGAGATTTGTCATGATTTGCAATATTTGGACTGAAAACCTGTACTCTGTAAATATGTAACAAACACAGATCAAAAGCACCTACCTATAAACACACGAGCGTAAGAATGGGCGGTATAAAATGCAGTATTCTGTGATGAACAAATACCCCCAAACTTAACTTTTGCTCGTCCCGAGCAAAACCAATTATTCGCAAAAAAGAAAATCCTAACCGCACTTTCGCAGGGAACGCGATTGCACTGAGCATGTGCAACAAGCCGTTAAACCTCTAGGTGTCCCTAGTAGGAGGAGTGTTGTCTCCTAAGGGTTTTCAGCGGATTACACCCACAAAATCCGTTCAAGTTGGTTTTGTAAAATAACTATGATTCAAACCCTAAAGTTTTTGTTTCAGAAAATAACAATTCTATAATCCTAAGTCTAGACTATCGAACCTTTATTTTTCACACCTCGCTTCTTATTTAACTACAGTTTTTATATGTCTTTACGTGCAGTGCAATTAGTGTCGTTAAGTTCCAGAAGGATCGATTAAAGTCATCATGTCGCACAATAAAGCCCAGATAACAATTTTAAAAGGATCACATAAGTTTTATAAAGAGTTAAGAATTTTTTAAGTTTCGTTTTCCAGTAAGGTTTCAACTCCAGAATTTCTATCTTCCTTAACAGGAAACTAAGTCGTATTTTTCACTCCACCTTTTTCTTGTTTTCATTTCATACACACCTCTGTGAAGTTGCAATAGTCTTTATCATAGAATAAAACCTTCATATCTCCGTTAAATTTTTTTATAAAAGCCTGTCTTTTATCAAGATTATTCTCACACAAAGAACCGTTAGGAATTTTAACTCGGAGAGAACACTTGCTTGACTTTGTTTTAAAACTGGACTTTCTAGGCTTCTTAGCGAGCTTTGGGCCAATGCACCCAAACCAGTTGGTTTTAGGGCATTAGGTGTAGAAACACCCCGGCGGACTTAATTACTCAAGTTATCTAGGTCCAAAAACAAAAGACAGTTTGGCGTGAAAATCAGATGATTTAATACGAACGGAGGTATAACCGGCAGTTCAAATATTTTTTTTTGGATAAAAGACGTGTTTAGTGGGTTTGGTGTGTAATCATTCCAATCAAGTTTTAGATGGGTTATTTTTCAGACTTAGCTCCAATTAAGGCATCAATAACATTCCTTCATATTCGCTTTACTTCATAAACTATTCTTGACATTACTTATTTCAGAACAAACCTATTTGATCCTCAGAAAATCATTTATCTGTTTTAAAAGTTTAAACATGAAAGACTTGTCATCTAATTCCCAAAATTCACGACACGTGTAGTGTGATGTAAAGACGTATATCAGCTATAGTTAACTTCAAAGGAGAGTTATCTTTCAGGTTTTCAAAATCTAAACATAAGATTTAGTTATTCCTATTTTTTCAAACAAAAACCGTCGAATGTTGAATCAGAGTTCTTCCACAATCTAACTTGACAAAAAGTTTTTATATTTTTGGAAAATTTTCTGATTTTTATGGATTTTATGGATTTAATATGCAGATGCAAAATATACATATGAATGCGAAGGAAGAAAGCTTACTGAGCACACCCCCAAACTTAAACTTGACAGTGCCCTCACTGTCAGGCTATACTAAGAGGGTCAAAATTGTCGGCGCTCTCCCTAGAAACAAATTATATACAAAACAAAAAGGAAAACAAAAAATATATACAAAAAAGGTGTCCCCCCAAAACTTAAGTAAAACAGTGTTTCCACTGTTAAGCGTTGAAATTCAGGATTAGGGGGGAAAGAGAACAGTATCCATCTATACAAGGCCTTACACAGGCCAAAATTTAACACCAACCATTCAAAGATTTTATCCCTATAATGTACCGGTTGGTGGAAGAAGGCGTAGAGAAAAGAGATGGAGAATACGCGAGACCATATGCGGAGAGAAGCGGGATATGGTCTCGGTATATAAGAGGAAGAAGAATGGCGGAAGGGAAAAAGAAGTGGAATACGAACTTGAGGGTGCAAATGGAGTAAATAGATTAGCACAATTTGTGATGAGCGATGTGTGAAAAGTGATTGTGCTAATATATTTACCCGTCGAGAGATTGGGTCAAATCCCTCAAGATTCGTAAGAAGCCATGGGTACGCCGAACTTGGTAAACCAGACATAGTAAAGGAAAGTGAGACGGGTTCTTGCAAGGTCGGAACGATGGAAAGGATGGAGGGAAGTGGTTGAGGAAGGGTATCGGTTAAGGGTTCTGGAAGGTGTACACAGTCAGTGAAAGGAACAGGATGAATTGGAAAATCCGACTCATCATCTAGAACTGTTTCATCCTCAAAAATATCCTCAAAATTCTCCTCAAAATTTAGCACATCCATGCACTTCTCTTCAAAATCCAGACGCATATGGGGTTCGGGAAAAACATTTAAGGACTCGGGATGATGATTTGAAGAGAAAAACTCAGCCAAATCTATGGATTCATCATCCAAAATATTCCCAGCGTCAATATCCTTAATCAAGTGAAAATCAATATTCTCAGACACCTCATCAAAAGCATGGATTTCAATCAATTCAGGTTCTAAGATGGAGGTGTAGAGGTCAAAAGGATTGGGTGTAGTTTCACTTGGCAAGGTCCCTTCACAATCTGGCAAATCAAACACTACAAAGTCGCACAACTCATTAAACATTCTATCTTCAACTGATAATTCATTTGGGACACTTGATAGACTTTCAACATAGGAGTTGTGGGATTCAATTTGAGACGGGTAGGTTTGATTTGGAAGGGTATACAACTCACTCTCTCCACTCAAATTCACAGCCTGTCCTACCGCCTCATCATACATTGAAAAAGTTGGAGCTAGTTGAAAACTAGCTACTGGGTCACTAGGTTGCATGAGGACGGCCATGGACGCATTCAAATCCATCATCTGTTGGCTTGACGCTACCCTAAAATCTTCCAACGACTGTTCCAGACTAGACATAGATTGTGATGGGGTTTCAGTAAAAGATTCAAAGTTGTTTGGATACTGAAAACTCCCAAAAGGCTGTGTAGAAGCAATGTCTAGGGAAGGTGTAAAAGTTGGGTAGGACTGGTAGGAATTGAATGGCTGGACAGGAGTGGGATCAACCTTTGGATAAGAAGGTGAATGGAATTGTTGATCCCAAGAATTTGTAGTGGTGAAAGGAGTGAAAGATCGGCTACGAGATTGTTCAATACGTTCAGCAATAGACATAGGTCTCGGGGTTACAACTGGATTTTCAAAAAGGGTATCAACGCAAGAAGGTGTGAATGTTTGAAACGGTTGATACGAAGTGGATTGCGGGGTCCAGTTGTTCGTCCTAGACGCGTCTATCCGATCTTTCAAAGAAATTTTTGGCATGGATGGATTGTTCGAAGTTCGACCAAAACAAGAACCATAGGAAGTAATGTCTGGTTGTGGGTACCAAAGTTCGGCAAGAGTTTTGCGAGGTGGAGTACCCATGATATGAAGAGAGAATGAAAGAAAGGAAGAGAAAAGGAGAGGAAAAAGAATGTGATTTTTTTTTATTAACAAAAGAATGAAATATACATAAAAAGAATATGGACAAAAATAATCACGACTCAAAAATACCACACACCTAATCGTTCTAGGGTTCACCTAGGTCAACTAGACCTGCTCCAGAACTTGATTGTCGAAGTAAAACTGTGTCGAGAAACAGGCTCAAGATACACTGATCACGAGGCCAGGTAAGTGCAGAGATAAGGGGAGGTTTTCCAACGCTTTCGCGAAGTTCCTTAATTAAATAACCCTTTCTCTTTTGGCGGTTTCGCCGTTAACACTTTCCTAGACACCCCGTAAACAATATACCGTTAAGCAAGGTTCTAAACACAGTTAACTTCTCCTAGTGAGCGCGAAGTCCTTAAGGCTTAAAGTCTAGTTTCTTTTAAATTTGTGCGGGTAAACGTTATGCGCAGTTCGTGATTTGTGGGCCACGGAAAAGGTGATGAAATCCTTTACCGTATGTTGTGGGGTTCGCTTGCCCTTAAGTCCGTATTAATGTATGCAATGCGCAATTCAAAAATTCTTTAAAGAATCAAACAATCGTTTTTTAGTTTAAGCGCGGCGCTGCAACAAATACGGGTTAGTCAATTTTTAGCGTTTGCTAGCGAACTTGCAAAGAATCCTGCAAAGAATAGTATATTGGAAGCGTCGGATTTGAGAAGAAGGTGTTAGTAAAATACGTACCGTTAAGTTTTGGGTTAGGAAACCCCCGTTGAATCAAATCCGGTAAGCTTGAAAGGTTCGCTTGCGCGGGTCAAACTGCCCGGATCTTTGGCACTGTACTTCGTAAGCACCTTAACTTTGAATGTGCACTTTGCTCCCCACAATTGCAGTTTGCAAGTACGCAAAAATCTGCACACTTGCCCACAAAAAAAAAAACAAAAAGAATTTTTTTTTTATAAATATATACAAAAAGAATATTAACCCGAATAACAAGAAAGAAAATACGCTACCGTCTCCCCGGCAACGGCGCTATTTGATCGCACGCTTTTAGCGTGTCAGATGTTCAAAGAATTTAAGTGTAACCGCGATCAGGACGGTGTCGCTTTGCAGCTAGCCGGTTGAGCACGGGTCGGTCCACAGGGAGATGGTGGTATCTTACCTTCTTGTCTTAGACGAGTCAATAAAGAATTTGTATGAGTTGTTCGATTCTATCCTAAGTGTATTATTTGCAAGTATAAAGTTGTTAAGAAAAAGATACAAGATTATAAGCTAAAGAAATCCGTACTCAAAACCTTTGAGCCGAATCTTGACCAATTGAAGCTAGAGAAATCGGCAACAACGTGGATTAGGGGATTTAAGCGCGGTATTCATGGAATACGGCTTATTTACCCTTGTCCTTCCGTTCTTGTCTCTTGTTTTCGCCTCCGGCCAAACCGAATGCAACCGGTCGCGGTTAGGAATCACCGTTACCTTGTCAGGGTACGGTGCCTAACGGAGCGCTTGCGTATGGTTTGGGCGGAGTTCAATGGAAAATACGGGAAAAGGAAATGGGCAAAGAAAAATTAACTTATAATACCGTATTTTATCTTAACAACAATAATTACATTCATTCACAAAAGAGAACCAAAAAGAGAGAACAAAAAGAAAAGAACAAAGAAAAAAAAAGATTACAAGAAATTAAGTGCATGAATGTAAATTGCAAGTAATTAAAGTGCATGGAAATAAATTGCAAGTAATTAAAGACAAGAATGAAAAATGCAAGAAAGTAATTACAAGAACTATAGAACTCAAAACAAGCATGGGATCAATAGCCAACCCTTAAACTTGCAATCTCAATGAAGAGGTTGCAAGATCAAGGGAAGGGTAGAGAACGCATGTGAATTGAAGCGCTAAGGCGAGAACGAAATGATACAACCCCTTGAGACCAATGACCAAAACTTAAACTTGCAAGCTCACTTAAGAGGTTGCAAGATCAAGTTAAGGTAGAGAGCTCAAGAGGGAAGCTTAAACAAAAAAGGATAATACAAAAAACCTTCATCTTTATTCACATCCACAAAAAAGATTCTCACTTACAATTTCATGGAAGAGGAATGAAGAAGAAGAAGAAAAAGAACTAAATCCTACAAAAGAATGGAGAACAAAGAATGACCCTTGGTTGTGCTCAAATCTGCTGTATTTATAGGCAGGGAAAATGAAATCTAGGGCAACAAACTGAACCCACATGAAAAGACCAAACTGACCCTGGAAGCTCGTGCCCTGAATCCCCTGTACGGCCGCGGATCCGCCGCCTATGCCCCCCTATGGCCGCGGATCCGCGCCCCTATAGTTGTGTTAGGGTGTGGTCTTCTGTGTACCTCCCTGGTCTTCTGTCCCCTCTTGTCTGGTACATGTATTTTCTGATAATTTCTTCCAGAATATCAGCAGAATTCATAGTCCAAGATTGTTATCTTTGCTTCACTTTTGACTTTATCTCTCTTGAGCTCCGCGCACCCATTGATTCTTGTGCTGCCCCCTTCGTGCTCTGTGCTTGTCCGAGACACGAATGACCACTGTCATATGTCTTGTCTCTGGAACTGGTACTCGGCACTGGACGGATATGGATGACTGGAACCCGGTTTTTATCTGCTGTGACAGATGTTCTGTATTTGGTGTAACTGTGGAGATTTGTCATGATTTGCAATATTTGGACTGAAAACCTGTACTCTGTAAATATGTAACAAACACAGATCAAAAGCACCTACCTATAAACACACGAGCGTAAGAATGGGCGGTATAAAATGCAGTATTCTGTGATGAACACGTACCGCTCAAGGCATTGGATGCCGCCGAGGATAAAGTGCATTCGGTGTATCTGATCAGCCTAATCTCGAAGAGAAGGCGAGACAATCTCTTTGATCTCTTGCATCAGGCTTTTCAGCAGTCGGCCATACTTGCTGCTTTTCGGAGGGTGGAGGACATCCGTGAGGATCCCGATGCTTGTGATCGCGAGAGAAAACATACTAGGATTGTTCAAAATGCCTGGAAGATCTTGGACAAAGTCACTTTGAGTTTCTTAATCCATGCCCCGAATCTGAGGTCTTGCCATTGTAATTGTTTCTTCTTATTTTTGTATGAACTTTTGAAGTATGAGTGATAAGTTTTTCTTTCCCTTCTGTGTTTGCATGCCTTCTTTCTGGGATTTTGTTATATTGTCAATGTTGTGTTCGGCGTGTGAGGCACCATTTTACTTGTCAGCGCATATCAAATTTGGTGCTCACGTGCTCTGCACGTGGGGCCCTTTTGATGGGGCTGTTTAATTTTTCATGCCATATTTTTGTGCACAGCATTAGATGCAGAAAAGGAGCCTTGGAAATAGTTCCATCTCCTTGATTTCCAATGCCTTCCCTTTTTTGGGCCTTGGAAATAGTCCCACCATGCAATATTCTTCGTGCGCAGCATTTAATTCTCCTCTTTATAGCCTGAGGCCATAGCCTTCTTTTTCTCTTCACAGAGAAATCTATTCTCAATTTAGTGTGGTTTATCTTGAGGAAACAACCGAGTGCCATGGCCTGCAACCGCCCCCATGCTCGTCGACAACCATGGGAAGTACCTATCGAGGAGATGATTCCTTGCTTTGCTGCACGACTGGTGGATCCCCTTCTCACTGACGATGAATGTGATTCGGCGACATATGAACTCTTGATCCGCAGGGGGTCCCCTCTTCCAATGGGATCCCTTTGGCTCTGGATGATTCTTGCTGCCGTGCTTGCTGACATCCCTCCTCATCCAGCGGAGATGACCCTGGCGATGCTTGACGCGGCTGAAGACAAGATCGAGTGTTTTCACGAAGTGTGTCTGATCACTCAGGCTCTGAAAGATTGCTCGGTTCACCTGTTGGGCCAAATAAGAGCCCGGTGGGCTATTATGTCTGCTTTTGCAGACGAACATGGCACCAATCGGTGGGGAGCCACTCCTCGTGAAAATCGTCGCTTCAATGTGCTGGAGAAGGCGGCGAGGGAATTAGAAAATTTTGAATACTGTTTTGTTCACCCTTGTTCCACTGATCCCTTGTTTGGCGATCTTTTCCCGGTAGTGTAGTATGCTTAAATCGATGTACTCTTTTTATCATTGGCTGTTGTATGCTTTTCTGTTGAATTTTCATGTTTGTCGGGTACTCGTATGTGCGTCTTGCTTGCGTAAATGAGCTTCATATTTCTCCATGGAAATTTTCTTTAATTGCGAGCACTATCGTTATGTTCCATGCGCATCAGAGCTTTGGGTATCATTTCCTTTCGAATATTCATATAGTTGTAAATGCATGCTCGGTAGGATATGCATCGGAGACTTTCCTTGTTGCCTCCCATATCAGGTGATTTGTGCGTGTTCTAGATCGAGTATCGCCGTCGAATGGAGGCTTGTTTATACAGTGCTCGAGTGTACCCGTCTTTCTTCAGAGGCTGTGGCTGCGAAAGCGGGCTTGCGAGGTCTGATTGAGCGATGTGCGGCAAACGTGGTGTCATGTGAGAAGAGACTCGGCCGCAAATTCTCAGAGAGGGAGCTGGCCTCTAAGGCGCTGAACAAGCTCCAAGCCAACCTTACAGCCAAAGCCAGCAAAGCGTATGAACTCTGGCAAGTACTTCAAGAGTCTATCAGAGAGGTGGTGGCCCTCGATAAAGCTGTCGTGTTCACTCGCGAAAGGGTTGAGGCTCACAAGGCTACCGAGAAAGAGCTTGAAGGTCGGCTTGCCTCGTATCAGGCCTAGCAGGCTCAGGCGGAGGCCCGTCTTCTCTCGATATTGAACCATGAAGGCGAGGCCTAGCGGAAAAGGGATGAGCTGACCAAGCTGCTGAAGCGCCCGCCGTCCTGAAGACTTGTATCTCTTTTTTTGTACATACTCCTGAATGAGAGTATATTTTTTTTATGAATTGTACTTTGTATCCATTTTGGTTTATGAATAAAAGACATATTTTTCTTCTCGATGGCGTTTCCCTTTTTATTGAATGTATTCTGCGGATAGTCTATATTGATCTCTTTGCAGGATAACGATGGCTTAGGATTCAGGGTTAAGATCTGCCTCCTACGACTTTTCAACTTTATGAGCCGTGAGGGTCTCATAAAGAGTTTTTCTCCCTATAGGTCGAGAGGATCCCATATGTGTAATTTCTCCTTAAGAATCGTGAAGATTCCTAAGCGTGTTTTCTCTTGGAAGTCGTAAGGATTTGGCAAGAAAATTTGCTCCCTTATGAGTCGTGAGGACCCACAAGTGATGGGTGAAGTTGCCCTTATCCGTATCTCACGGGGTCAGGGGTTGCTTTGGATGTTTTCCAGGGTGCCATAGTTTTAAGACATTACGGTCAAGGTTAAGGACATCATAGTCTGTGGGTTTAAGGACTCCACAGTCCAATGTTAGTTTTAAGACATCACGGTCAAGGTTAAGGATTTCATAGTCCGTGGATTTAAGGACTCCAAAGTCCAATGTTAGTTTTAAGACATCACGATCAAGGTTAAGGACATTATAGTCCATGGGTTTAAGGACTCCACAGTCCAATTTTAGTTTTAAGACATCACGGCCAAGATTAAGGACTTCATAGTCCGTGGATTTAAGGAGTCCATAGTCCACGAAATGTGTGGTTACTGGGACCCGTCACCTCTTTGAAGACGTTAAGGAATTACACCGACAAATATCAAAGGAGTGAAGAGATGTACCCTTTAACCAAGGTAAAATCAGTCTAGAATCATCATGGTTGATCGTTAGTTTTAAGACATTACGGTCGAGGTTAAGGACATCATAGTCCATGGATTTTAAGGACTCCACAGTCCGATGTTTGCTCTGGATGCTTCACACGGGTTCACTGCCGTGCTCTGCAAGGACCAGGCTCCGCTCTGGACGTTTTCCGCGGGGTCAAAGAGTGACATTACCCACGTCCCACGTGACCAGGAATTTTGCTCTGGATGCTTCCCACGGGTTCACTGCCGTGTTCGGTGAGGACCAGGCTTCGCTCTGTCACACGGGTTCACTGCCCTGCTCTGCGAGGACCAGGATCCGCTTTGGACGTTTTCCACGGGGTCAAAGAGTGACGTTATCCACGTTCCACGTGACCAAGAATTTTGCTCTGGATGCTTCCTACGGGTTCACTGCCGTGTTCGGCGAGGACCAGGCTCCGCTCTGGATGCTTCACACGGGTTCACTGCCGTGCTCTGCGAGGACCAGGATCCGCTCTGGAAATTTTCCACAGGGTCAAAGAGTGACGTTATCTACGTTCCACGTGACCAGGAATTTTGCTCTGGATGCTTCCCATGGGTTCACTACCGTGTTCGGCGAGGACCAGGCTCCGCTCTGGATGCTTCACACGGGTTCACTGTCGTGCTCTGCGAGGACCAGGATCCGCTCTGGACATTTTCCACGGGGTCAAAGAGTGACGTTATCCGCGTTCCACGTAACCAGGAATTTTGCTCTGGATGCTTCCCGCGGGTTCACTGCCGTGTTCGGCGAGGTCCAGGCTTCGCTCTGGACGTTTTCCACGGGGTCAGAAGTGACGTTATCCGCGTTCCACGTGACCAGGAATTTTGCTCTAGATGCTTCCCACCGGTTCACTACCGTGTTCGGCGGGACCAGGCTCCGCTCTGGATGCTTCACACGGGTTCATTGCTGTGCTCTGTGAGGACCAGGATCCGCTCTAGACGTTTTCCACGGGGTCAAAGAGTGACGTTATCCGCGTTCCACGTGACCAGGAATTTTGCTCTGGATGCTTCCCACGGGTTCACTGCTGTGTTCGGAGAGGACCAGGCTCCGCTCTGGACATTTTCCACGGGGTCAGAAGTGACGTTATCCGCGTTCCACGTAACCAGGAATTTTGCTCTGGATGCTTCCCATGGGTTCACTTCCGTGTTCGGCGAGGACCAGGCACTGCTCTGGACGTTTTCCACGGGGTCAGAAGTGACGTTATCCGCGTTCCACGTGACCAGGAATTTTTCTGTGGATGCTTCCTACGGGTTCACTGCCGTGTTCGGCGAGGACCAGGCTCCGCTCTGGACATTTTCCACGGGGTCAGAAGTGACGTTATCCGCATTCCACATGACCAGGAATTTTTTGCTATGTCTGTATTTCATGAAGTCGGAATTTGACTCTCGGTCAGCTGTATGCCGGCGAGTCATGGAACTGGGAGTTGTCGCCGCTCCGCTTTGCTTGATGTTCTGTCCGTTGTGATGGGACGAGTGTTGAGATGATCTTTAGGATATCTGTGGACCATCGAGATTTGGGTTCTTCTTCGGAAGAAACCTGGGGGGGAGGAATGCGATTCCTTCTTTGTTTGCGCCCCTGGATTGTATACAGGGATCGAAACGATATCACCTGCATGGCATAAATTTCATTTTTTGTTTTATTTTTTTTTCCGCGATGCTCTATCATTTCAGCTTTTATATCGCGAAGGTCACGATTGCCCCATCATTTCAGCTATTTTTCGCGGTGCCCAATCATTTCGGCTATTTATTTTATTTTTACTCGCTGTTTTTTTTATTGCGAGTTGCCCAATCCTTTCGGCTATTTTTCATGCATACATTTTTACTTGCTGATTTTATCTGCAAGTTACCCCGTCATTTCGGCTATTAAGTATGCATGTGCGGCTTGCCGGATTTTCGCCGCAAGCTTTGGATTAGACACCGATTTCGGCATCAGCACCGCTACAACTGGGATATTGCCAGGAGCGAATCATTATTTTCTTCCTTCGATATCGAACAAAGGTGGATTAGCGAACAGGGTTAAGATTCTGTCGGCTAAGGCTTTTGACTTCATGAGCCGTAAGGGTCTCATAAAGGTATTTCTTCCTGCGAGTCGTGAGGATCTCGTAGGCGTAATTTCTCCTTAAGAATCGTGAGGATTCCTAAGTGCATGGTCTCTTATAAGTCGTAAGGATCTTACAAGAGTGTTTTCTCCTTATAAGTCGAGAGGACTCACAAGGGTTGTTCACCGTATGGACATATCCCTAGTCACGGATGGGACTTTGTTAGGGAAACGTTTATTTGCACCCGTGGATTGTATAAAAGGGTCAGTATTGAGTCTCTTGTAGGGCAGTATCGGAGGTTGTGGGGGTTGCTTAAGAACAGGTTCAGGTCTCTGTAACTTAAGACTTTCAAATCTTATGAGCCGTGAGGGTCCCATAAGAGAATTCTCCTTATGAGTCGTGAGGATCTCGCAAGTGTAATTTCTCCTTAGGAATCGTGGGGATCCCTAAGTGTGTTGCTCCTTTGTGAGTCGTAAGGATCTCACGTAGGTGGTTTCTCCTTACAAGGTCGAGAGGACCTTGTAAGTGTCTTTTAACGAGGTTGCGCCCTTTCGGGTTTTCACAAACACTCGCTGGTAGCCCTGCTGTTTTTACTCACGGAGCCCTTTCGGGTTTTCATCCGTGCCTATTTTGTAAGTCTACGTTAGCGCCCCGGCCGTCTACAGACGCCAAATGCGGAACAAAAACTTTTTAACTGGCGCTATCGTATACTTTAACCCGGATTTGCCATTATTGCTAAACTAACAAACTGTAAAGAGTGTAGAAAGGTTATACCGAATGATCCGAGTCTTTCGTTCTTTAACCATCATCCCACGCTCCGTCGCGGCTGCTCCGATCTCGTCGATCTCCGATCTGCTCGTCCAGGTGGCACCACGTCACTGATTCTTTAAACGGGCTCCCGCCTCTGACTCGAGGCAACTCGGTCGTCAAGTTTGCTAAAAGAGACGACCAAGAATGATGTAGAGAATGAGTAGATGACTTTGTCTCACTTCGTCCAAAGCCGTGGACGATCGGTTAATGAAGTTGCCGATGGAAATGAAATGGAACAAGAAATGAACTATGAAATTTCCATGCATCCAAAACTTTTGTCTTTTCTTTTTAACAACCATAATCTTTTTCAAGTGAGTAAATAGAGGAGGAGAGGGGGCCAGCCACTTATATGGAGGAGGAGGGTGAGTGTAGGAGCAATCAAGGAGGTGACCATAAACAAAGATCAACAACAAATATCCTAAAGCAAAACAAAACACATTAATGAAATGAATGACTCACTAAACCTAGTCATCCATTCATTAATGCAAAGATGAGTCACCCGCCACCTCATCACCCTAGTCACCATTTCTAGAACCTTCTAAAAGGATGACTCACCCTCATCCAAGAAAAGATAAATCCGCCTTTAACCGAATGTTAAAAGACGGCTGATAGAAAACTGGAAACTGGCAACTTCCAAAAGTGATCCTGAAACAACTTTCAGGATAACCCCGTAACTGTATAAATATACCCGCATTTGTATTACGACCGAATACAAATGCAACTGAGACAAAGATATTATATCTACTCAATACAATACTCGGATCCGGCTTAAACCAAAACCGACCAGTATCATCTGCCCGAAAAATAACACGTGCGTAAACGTACGTGCATTTTCCGAACCCTGCCATAAAACCATACGGCCTCTACAACGTTTCGCCCGAACTTGGGAAACTGTCTGTGGGGAACTCTAATGACTCGTCAGTACCCTGGCAGTGGGTTTAACCACAAACCGTCAGCAGCACTAGCTATGCGTAACGGCTGCCCATGGACTGACCTCAAGGGAGGCCGATGAGCGAACTCATCCGGAAACCCTACTGAGCCTAACAGTGACAATGTATATACAGTCCGGTCCGTTCGTCTATGAGTATCGCATATCTGGCTAGGGGGCTAGTAACGTCAGACCCCCAATAGCAGTATAAGTCATGTCGGAGTGTAGCCCAATAACACCCTGAGATACAACTAGAGTACCTACCAGTAAATCTCCTGCCACGGCCGTGGGCTTTGTGTAATGGCTCTCCTAGACACAGCACGATCTCGCCCCCAATACCGGGAGAGACGAATCCCCTGTCGATCCGCTCACGTGCCTCCATATGGCTCGGGACTGTACCCAAAAACTACCTGTTTGCACGACTCCTTTGAGCCGTGGTAGGGTAGAAATCAAAGCACAGTGGGAACTCACACGAGACAAATGACGACCTCAGGTCGATGAACTAACCTGTACACATGTCACCAGGGAACTGCTATTTGACGATAGATATAGTACTAACTAGCAGATTCCCGGCGAGTCCTGTCCGGTGTACTCATAACCTAATGAGCACCTGTATACATCTTAGGTGATCCAACTGACACCAGTGGCTTGTGAGACCGGCCACCGCCCCTCGTCGGGGTCTCGACTGTATACACTAGTCTACTCCGGAGTATCGATGCCCTGTCTCGAAACTCCCATGACTAGGGACCACTATCAAGGATATGCGTATAAACTACCCAACTCTCATGTATATGATCGCCATCATACTGTTGGTAGTAAAGCAAGATCCTAAGGGCTTTATCAAAGTGTAACATGTAATCAGTCACCTGAACATGTATACGACTGACAAAGGCAAACCAGATAGCATACTATCATCTTGAGTAAGACTGTCCTACCGGTATAGGTCCTCCGCAATCATTGCAATCACGTACCTGCGATCCAACAATTGACTCTGAGGGCACTATCTCCAACAATCTCCCACTTGCACTCAAGGCTAATTATTGCGATGTCGACTACTCACAGCCCGTGTGAAACCGAACATCCAACTCCTCTACTAATCAGTTTCACATAGCCCGTTTGTAAAACTATTGTGTTTGAGAAATAGCCTCAGTGAGTGGATCCGCCAGGATGTTTCTTTCTATATCTCTCTTAATCTCAAGTTCGCGGAGAAAGCCATCTCCTGAATCGAGTAATACCTGTCTTAGAATATGTCTGGATATCTGATGGGACCTAGTTCATAAATGAACTCCAAATCCAAACTTCTTAGACTGTATCGATCACTGAACCTAATCAGTATCCGGCACCATGCCTCCCACAGTATCCTCTTGGACTACCTGTCCATAATACTGCCCCTCGTCAGAGGGAAAACTGTAACTCTGACAATCACTCTGTCATTCATGTCTCCTTTGAAGCTTGGAATGATAACCGTCTCCCGAAAGAGGCTGCCGTCATCAAATCCGTAGAACATGTACTTATGTTCTAAAACTCCTTCCTTATGTTTCTCCAGGATTGGATTAATACAAACTTATTGCATCTAGTGCAAAAACAACATCTGGTGTGGTACTTGACATCTCACGATTGATTCAGTTGCCTAAGCAAGTGATATGTCAATCATGCCCATCCCTCTCCCCTTTAGTCCGTAAGACACCTTTAGAGAGGGTGACTCCATCACCTGCAGGTACACCACCATGCTAGGAGTCATCTATTCTAAAAACCATTATAATACTGTCAAAGTACCTACATTGGGAAACTACCCAAATCCAGATCTAAAACCATAGATCTAGAAACCATAATGTCTGATATTATATCCATATCCTGTCTGGAGAAACAACTGTGTGACGACCACAGTACAACCGATCGTAGTATAGGAATTTTACTTCCTACTCTGTGTATGTCATCCAAATACCATGACATCACACCCTACTACCTTCTTAACAGATCCATCCCCTATTCTGATTGAAGTCAAACCCATGACTATCACATCAAAATTAGATGATCTATCTCCTCTATAACTGCTCAAGTCTATAAATAGACATAAGCTACTTGCCCACTAAACTTCCGCTGCTCCCACTGACTACGACAACCCTCCTACCGGGTCTCATAACTTGGAACAACAGTAGTGTCAAGTCCGGGTAGATAAGAACCTCCCTGTCACCGTCCTTGAGGCTACCGAAGTACCTCTCGGGTGTCTGAGGCTACCCACCATATCTGCGGAGTGTCTATTGGAATGTCAAACCTGATTGAATATATAGGTCCTATTAAATTTTCCGTAATCGTTCGCGGTTCTGGAATCACTTCCAGTTCTACCATACTCCCACTACTGTTTTCTGAAAAAATTCCATTTTACTAAAACTGTGGCGAGTCAAGAACAATATCACTATTGATCTTTCCAAATGGTAGAATATCAACACTCGTCATAGCCAGGGTCAACCCACAAACAGCCATTACAGAAACGTGCCCTGAGTTATTCAGAGTCTGGTTTTAAGCATAAGTTGGACAACTCCCCGTACCTTAACATCTTTTAAGGTATGAACCATTCTATATCCAATATAGAAACTTTGGCACTTATTTATTTGGAACCAGATTCAAATCATGCAACTGTCTCCAGTGCATATCAACTTAATGGAAAAAGGCTAATCAGCATTACTCAACTTAGGAATCCATCCAATTATGAGCAACCTGAAAGAGAAACACGTTTCTCAAAACCATCACTATCATCTGAATACCAATCACAAGAATCTACATCTTCGATCTCTTTGAAGAATCCCGATACCTGTGACACCTGGTTCTCTACTTTATTCTTATACCCACAACTTCTCAAAACTTAGACCTTGTACTTTTACGAAACACTTGTCTAAATACTAGAGAAGTCATAAGTTAACAGAACATAGTACGAGGACTTACCCCTTTGTCCTGATGGACACTGGACAACATACAATACTCTTTATATGTCCGCTGAGTTAAACAACTCAAAATCTGTGCGTCGTAGGTTGAAAACTGTACCCTGGCGATTTCCTCAAATATCACCAATTACAACGAATTCCGATATAATGAGGATAGTCACCTAATTCCCAATAACTTACTCCCACTCATCATCTGTAAAACCATACAGATATGAGAATGAAACCTGGTAAATACATACCCTTGGAGTAAGTATCTTATCGTGAAAACAGTTTTTCTTTAACAATGCACTGAAACATGAAAATGTTTCGTAGGGGTATCCTGGTATTCATAGCAATGCCTCTTCCATAATCCAATTCATGACTTCAACCGTATATTTTATTGCCATCTCTCCAAATCCCTTTATTTGTCTTTAGTCGTTACCTTCTGTACACCATCGTTAGGCTAAATGGTTTTCTTCCTTCCCTACCGTTCGGCACCAGCCTATGGTTTGGAAGAAGACTATCCAGTAAGCATAATAGGTGTACCCTCCTAAACCAAGGAGTACTCGCAACTGAGAGAAGGTGATGATAAAAGACAACTGAATAATACCTTATTCTTTTTAAAGGTGAAATAGGAGCGGCGATAAAGTACGCGGTTTTGGTCGTGAATGATATCAGTCGCAATTTACTTTGCCCTCTTTCTAATCCCTTTATTTTGTCTTTACATATTACCTTCTGCACACCCTACTTAGGCTAATTGGTTTTCTTCATTCCCTGCCTTTCGGCACCTGCCTATGGTTTGGAATAAGACTATCCAATAAGCGTAATAGGTGTACTCTCCTAAACCAAGGAGCCCTCGCAACCTGAGAGAAGGTGATAATAAAAGACAACTGAATAAACCAATTCTATTTCTCCTGAACCTGGATCCATCCTCGAAGAAGTCCCTTCGAGTTCGTATATAACCATACGATGGATCTATCCAATGGAAGTGGATATCCGTAGTAATACGGGTGTTCTGAGAAATTCAAAGGGTAAAAGAAGGAGTGGCAATGACTTATGCAACTCAGACAATCTAAAAGCCAATATTTCAAGAAGGTTCGGTCAACTTGGTCACTGAGTCATAGTCTAGGGTCGGTCAAAGGTCGCTGCCAAAGAGAGAGAAAAGAAACACTCTGCGTGCACTCTAACCTAGATCAGAATGGTCATCACTTTATCTAATCCGGAAACCTCCCACCGTCCTGTCAAATTCTCCTCCAAACCTGAAAGAAGAATCAATCGGGATCACCCGAAGAGTAAACCAACTCATCAGTGAGAACCGGGATCCAACTCTCATCACATGATAACGTGATGGAATGCATCCACGTTACTCATACTCCAGAAGGTATGCGCATACTTGGCAAGTTTCAGTTTCTTTAGAAACTCCCGATATGATTTTTGCCCCATGCTCTTATAACCTTGGCGTTGGTCAAAATGTCATAAGTCACATGCCAAGTTCTACCCGTCACTATCTTGTCAATTTGAACCCACCCGCACATGCCCTTGACGTTGTCCAAAATGGCAGAACGACTGTCCCAAACCAACTCATCTATCTATGCAACATATGAATACCCAGCAGCTACCAAACACTATGCCTTGGCTTTGGATAAAATGCATAGCTTGAATACTACTGAATACCCAAAAGAAGTGACGGAGGGCTACGGCTGGTTTTTGGCGAAAAACCTTTAACGTAACGAACTTGATATCGCTGAAGGAACCTGATAGCTTTTTAAAATATAGTGGCGAAAACCTTTGCTAAAGAGGTCACTCCCGGTGAAGGGATCTCGGCTCTTTCCTCGTGGAATGAGGTGCAGGATATTCCACTGAATACCGCGGTGCAAAGCAACTTGCAATCGACTATAGTGAAGTTATTACCCTGACGCAAACTTCTGCCCAAGGAGTCAGTCCCGGTGAAGGGATATCAGCCCTTGCCCCGTCAAATGAGGTGCAGGATATTCCACTGAATACCGCTATGCAAAACAAAAGGAAACGTCTTTGCAATAACACTTTTTAAATTTGTTCCAACAACTGCAAACAGGTTTGTTTTACTTTGCATTGATCAGAATCAACGCAGTCCCATCAATAATCACACCAGAAAAGAACGAAAATAAAATGTACGTATATGCCATCCGCATTCGTCACTGGGTCCCATCATCACCCGTTAGGTTACTTAACTAACGACAGAGCGGGGACTGGACTAGCGCGGGTGTAAAACATATACAACATCTAATAGTATATAAACCAATATACAATAATCACTCCAGGCGTGATAATATGCAACATTACAGAAAAGTAATAAGCATCACAGAACAATACAGATAATCTGGGATCCCCGGGTTTCACAGAGCCGCTGCTGAAACCCGACGTTCCCCTGTTGTGTGGATAGCCTGTGCAATGAAACCTAGACCCCTACGGGTGCGGCAGGTTACCCGCCAAAACCTGAAGCGAGGCAGCCTCCTACAGCAAAGTGAATGGACCACTCTGCACTTCCCGGAATCCGGTAAACTTGGGCACCCCTCCTTGGGTCAACCTGTACCCCCTACGAGTGCGGCGAATAGTCTGCCAATTCTAGAGTGAGACCCCTCTGCCTCTCAAAGCCATGAGATGCGGACCCGTTGCCCCTCAGAACCCGGCTATCCGTGCACTCCGTCGCGGGGCAAAACCTAGTACAGTAATGAAAAATAGTACAACAGGTACATCGACCGCAACCTGGTCGTGCCCCAAAAGAATATTATACAACAGGCAGTGACGGCAGTCCACAAGTTGAACGCTCGCCCCGCAATATCAAATGTACAAATAAATCCAAACTGCACTACCATTGCACACTGCTATCCACTACGACAAATCCGCAACTTCACAGCACAACACAGAACATCAACGCGAATGTCACGTTCGCAAACCCGTCTAAAAGAACTATAGCAATCAGATGCGGTTTACCGATCAAATGACATTCCCGGTCGGAGATATAATGTAAGCACTGCAATCTAACATGTTTAAATTTCGATCGACTAAATATCACAAAGTGGGCCCCACGAACAACTGGTGAACAGTAACAAAATCTGGGCCCAAAAGATATATACCAAAACCCCCAATTTCAAGAGATGAATACACTGTGCATGTTTGGGGGCATGATCACTCAGAACGGCCACGGATGCGCGGCCAAACCATGGGTTTAGCCGCGATTCCGCGGCAGTCTTGTCGATTCATGTGCCCAAATTTGTACGTTGTTCTTAAAAAACCCTGCACAGATTTCTGTGATATGTGGAAAAATTTTAGGAAGCCATTTAAAATCGACAGAAACTGTGAAATTGTAAAAATGCGGTTTTTGATTTCCGGTTCGATCGATGTTTTAAACGCGTTAGCATAAGTTAGTATAGCAAAATGGTGAGGCTCTGATACCACTGTAAGTCTACGTTAGCGCCCCGGCCGTCTACAGACGCCAAATGCGGAACAAAAACTTTTTAACTGGCGCTATCGTATACTTTAACCCGGATCTGCCATTATTACTAAACTAACAAACTGTAAAGAGTGTAGAAAGGTTATACCGAACGATCCGAGACCTTCGTTCTTTAACCATCATCCCATGCTCCGTTGCGGCTGCTCCGATCTCGTCGATCTCCGATCTGCTCGTCCAGGTGGCACCACGTCACTGATTCTTTAAACGGGCTCCCGCCTCTGACTCGAGACAACTCGGTCGTCAAGTTTGCTAAAAGAGACGACCAAGAATGATGTAGAGAATGAGTAGATGACTTTGTCTCACTTCGTCCAAAGCCGTGGACGATCGGTTAATGAAGTTGCCGATGGAAATGAAATGGAACAAGAAATGAACTATGAAATTTCCATGCATCCAAAACTTTTGTCTTTTCTTTTTAACAACCATAATCTTTTTCAAGTGAGTAAGTGGAGGAGGAGAGGGGGCCGGCCACTTATATGGAGGAGGAGGGTGAGTGAAGGAGCAATCAAAGAGGTGACCATAAACAAAGATCAACAACAAATATCCTAAAGCAAAACAAAACACATTAATAAAATGAATGACTCACTAAACCTAGTCATCCATTCATTAATGCAAAGATGAGTCACCCGCCACCTCATCACCCTAGTCACCATTTCTAGAACCTTCTAGAAGGATGACTCACCCTCATCCTAGAAAAGATAAATCCGTCTTTAACCGAATGTTAAAAGAAGGCTGATAGAAAACTGGAAACTGGCAACTTCCAAAAGTGATCCTGAAACAACTTTCAGGATAACCCCGTAACTGTATAAATATACCCGCATTTGTATTACGACCGAATACAAATGCAACTGAGACAAAGATATTATATCTACTCAATACAATACTCGGATCCGGCTTAAACCAAAGCCGACCAGTATCATCTGCCCGAAAAATAACACGTGCGTAAACGTACGTGCATTTTCCGAACCCTGCCATAAAACCATACGGCCTCTACAACGTTTCGCCGAACTTGGGAAACTGTCTGTGGGGGACTCTAATGACTCGTCAGTACCCTGGCAGTGGGTTTAACCACAAACCGTCAGCGGCACTAGCTATGCGTAACGGCTGCCCATGGACTGACCTCAAGGGAGGCCGATGAGCGAACTCATCCGGAAACCCTACTGAGCCTAACAGTGACAATGTATATACAGTCCGGTCCGTTCGTCTATGAGTATCTTATATCTGGCTAGGGGGCTAGTAACGTCAGACCCCCAATAGCAGTATAAGTCGTGTCGGAGTGTAGCCCAATAACACCCTGAGATACTACTGGAGTACCTACCAGTAAATCTCCTGCCACGGTCGTGGGCTTTGTGTAATGGCTCTCCTAGACACAGCACGATCTTGCCCCCAATACCGGGAGAGACGAATCCCCTGCCGATCCGCTCACGTACATCCATATGGCTCGGGACTGTACCCAAAAACTACCTGTTTGCACGACTCCTTTGAGCCATGGTAGGGTAGAAATCAAAGCACAGTGGGAACTCACACGAGAAAAATGACGATCTCAGGTCGATGAACTAACCTGTACACATGTCACCAGGGAACTGCTATCTGACGATAGATATAGTACTAACTAGCAGATTCCCGGCGAGTCCTGTCCGGTGTACTCATAACCCAATGAGCACCTGTATACATCTTAGGTGATCCAACTGACACCAGTGGCTTGTGAGACCGGCCTGTTGGAGATAATGCCCTCAGAGTCAATTATTGGATCACAGGTACGTGATTGCAATGATTGATGGAGGACCTATCCCGGTAGGACAGTCTTACTCGAGATGATAGTATGCTATCTGGTTTACCTTTATCATCGTGTACTGTTTTAGGTGACCTGACACGTCGCTGTTACACGTTGATAGAGCCCCTAGGATTCTTGCTTGACCACCAGTAGTATGAGGGCGATCATATAAGTGGGAGCTGGGAGTCTATAAGCATATCCTTAAATGGTCCCTAGTCGTGGGAGTTTCGAGATAGGGCATCGATACTCCATAATAGACTAGTGTATACAGTCGAGACCCCGACGAGGGGCGGTGGCCGGTCTCACAAGCCACTGGTGTCAGTTGGATCACCTAAGATGTATACAGATGCTCATTGGGTTATGAGTACACCGGACAGGACTCGCCGGGAACATGCCAGTTGGTCATATACCAGACGTCAGATGGCAGTTCCCTGGTGACATGTGTGCAGGTTAGTTCATCGACCTGGGGATCGTCATTTGTCTTGTGTGAGTTCCCACTGTACTTTGATTACTACCCTACCACGGCTCAAAGGTGTCGTGCAAACAGGTTTTAGTTGGGTACAGTCCCGAGCCACATGGAGGCAGTGAGCGTATCTTCAGGGGTTCGTCTCTCCCGGTATTGGGGGTGAGGTCGTGCTGTGTCTAGGAGAGCCATTACACAAAGCCCTCGGCCGAGGCAAGGAGATTTACTGGTAGGTATTCCAGTAGTATCTCAGGGTGTTCTGGGCTACACTCCGACACGACTTGTACCGCTTTTGGGGGTCTGACTTTTACCAACCCCCTAGGCCCGCCATGCGATGCTCATAGACGAACGGACCGGACTGCACGGATATTGTCACTGACAGGCTCAGTTGGGTGTCGGGGTGAGCTTCCTCATCGACGTCCCTTTTGGTCAATAGCTGGTGGCCCGTCACGTATTGGCATATACCTCTGACGTGCTAGTGGTTAAATCCACAGCCATAGTATTGACGAGTCTTTAGAGTCCACCACACTTACAGTTACTCAGCTTTCGGGCGAAAGGTTGCAGAGGCCGTATGGAGATATGGCAAGGTCCGATCAGATACGTGCGGTATTGCACGGATCAGGATCGGACAGTTTGTACTATAGGCCGTATTGGTATATGGCAGGGTTCGATCAGATACGTGCGGTATTGCACGGATCAGGATCGAACAGAAATTACTAGCCGGTTTTGGTATAAGCCGGATCCTAGTATAGTACAGTGTAGATTTTGTCTCATTGCGTTTGTATTTCGGTCGAAATACAGATGCGGGTGTGTATGCACAATATCGGGGTTTTCCTGTAATTTATTACGGGACCAGTTTTTTTGGAGTTGCCAGTTTGCTTTCCGTTTCGGCCAATTTCCATTGTTCCGTTCATTGGCCGAAGTCTGGTGGAGGAGGGTTTATTTGCATTGTTGCAAATAGACATTTGTGGAGGGGGTCTTTGCATATTATCATGTCATGATACTTGTCCCATCATTTGACTTCTTTTACTTCTTCATGATGGCTTGACTTTTTGAAGTCATCATGCTTGATGATGGTTGAGGTGGAGTGTTGGTTTTAGCTTGTTATCATGCTTATACATGATAGTCTTTTTCCCTCTCTCTCTTGCATTATGAGATGCATTATCTTTTGATACATACACTCCACTCTCATACACCTCCCTCATTCTCTCCTCCTCTAGTTATGGCCGGCCAAGCAAGGAGGAGGGGTTGCCCATTTGGTAGTGGGGATTTTTGCTCTCTAGTTGATAGAAAAATCCCCAAGTTCCTCCACAAAATTCTTGTATCATCCCTCCACTAAAAAAGGCAATTCCACATACCCCAAATGAGATTTCTTCACTAGATATTCTACAACGAATCTTGGGCACGTCGAGTAGCCGGCTTCGTGCCCGAGTTGCCTCGGCATTGAGGTGGGAGCCCGTAAACGATGTAGGCAACGTGGTGCACTTCCGGCGACGAGGAGGAGACGGACGGAGATCCCGCGAGGAGATCGGAGTGGAGATGAAGACCGGAGGACTTGGATCGTCGATATATCTCTTTCCCATCTTCTAGTTAGCTTAGACTTAGTTTAATGGTAACGATCCGGGTGTTTAGTGTGCGGTGGTGCCGGTTTGCTAAGTCCGCAAAATTTAAGTTATTCACCGTTTCCGCATTCCGGCGTCGGATTGACGGCCGGGGCACCGCCGTGCACTTACAGTGGTATCAGAGCCTCGCCATTAACTTAGTCTAGCTTTGTGTAATGTGTTTTGCATTTCCGATCGATCAAAAAGTCCAAAAACCCGTATTTTGTCGCATCAGTTTTCTGTTGGAAATTTTCAGTGTCGAAAAATTTTTCAGGTTGTAAAATATTGATGTACTGGAAAATATAAGAGCTCTGTAAAAATTCGATGAGGTGACTCCACAGTGGGAGCGCGGAACCGCCGCGAAAACCCCCTTCCCGCCGCCCTTCCGCCGCACACTGTGGGGATCACTGCACCAATTTTTTACAGAGGCTTTCTGGGATGAAAAGTGGGGTTTTGGAATAATAACATTGGGCCCAGAATTTCTTGATCTGCTACAGTTTTGATTGGGGGCCCACTTGTTAAAATTTGATTGATCGAAAATTTTAAACACATTTTTCACAGTATTTACATTATATCTGCGACCGTGAATGTCACTCGATCGGTAAATCCGGTCTAACTGCTATAGCCCGGTTAGACGGATTTGCGAACGTGACTTTCACGTTGATGTTCTATGTTTATGCTGTGATGTTGCGGATCGGTCGTGGGGATAGCCTGGATGCAATGCTAGTACAGTTGTGTTGTATTGTGTACATTTGTCATTGCGGGGCGAGCGTCCGACATGTGGACTGCCGTCACTGCCAGATTGTATTATTATTTTGGGGCACGACCAGGTTGCGGTCGATGTACCCGTTGTATGTATATTTTACTTTCTGTACTAGGATTACCCCGCGGTGGGGTGCACGGATAGCCGGGTTCTGGAGGGCAACAAGCCCGCATCTCATGGCATTGAGACGGAGGGGGCTTCACTCTAGGATTGGCGGGCTATTCGCCGCACTCGTAGGGGGTATAGGTTGACCCAGGAGGGGTGCCCAAGTTGCCGGATTCCGTGGAGTGCTGGGTGGTCCATTCACGGAGCTGAAGGGGGCTGCCTCGCTTCAGGTTTTGGCGGGTAACTTGCCGCGCCCGTAGGGGTCTAGGATTTCATTGCGCAGGCTATCCACATGATCAGGGGAACGTCGGGTTTCAGCAGTGGCTCTGTGAAACCCGGGGATCCCAGATATCTGTATTGTTTCTGTGATGCTGTACATTTTCTGTGATGTTGCATTTCTTTCACGCCTTGAGCGAAATATAATATATTGGTATATATATTAGTAGATGTTGTATATGTTTTACATCCGCGCTAGTCCAGTCCCCGCTCTGTCGTTAGTTAGCTAACCTAACGGGTAATGACGGGACCCAGTGGCGAATGCGGATAGCATATACGTACATCAGTATATTTTCGTTCTTTTTGGTGTGATCAATTGATGGGACTGCATTGATTCGGATCAATGCAAGTTTAAAAACAAACCTAATCTGATGTTGTTGGAACACTTTTCAAAAAGCTGTTATTGCAAGGACGTTCACTTTTGTTTTGCATCGAGATATTCAGTTGGAATATCCTGCTCCTCAGTCGACGAGGCAAGGGCCGAGATCCCTTCACCGGGAGTGACCCCTTGGACAGAAGTTTGCGTCAGGGCATTAACTTCACTATAGCCGATTACTTTTGCTTTGCATCGCGGTATTCATTTGGAATATCCTGCACCCCATTCTACGGGGAAAGAGCCGAGATCCCTTCACCGGGAGTGACCTCTTTAGCGAAGGTTTTCGTCACTATATTTTTAAAAGCTATCCGTTCCTTCGACGATATCAAGTTCTTTACGTTAAAGGTTTTCGCCAGAAACCATTCGTAGCCCTCCATCATTTCAGTTAAATATTCGGTAGTATTCAAGCTATGTATTTTGACCTCACGCCAAGGCATAGTGATTGGTAGCTGCCGGGTATTTATCTGTTGCATAGATAGATGCGTTGGTTTGGGACAGTCGTACTACTATTTTGGCCTACGTCAAGGGTATGTACGGGTGGATTCAAATTAACCTGGATAATGATGGGTAGAACTTGACATGTGACTTATGATATTTTGACCTCACGCCAAGGTCATAAGAGCATGGGGCAGAAATTACGTCGGGAGTTTCAAAAGTACTGAAACTTGCCAGATATGCGCATACCTTCTGGAGTGTGATACCGTGAGCGGATTCCGTCACGTTGTCATGCGATGAGAGTTGGATCCCGATTCCCACTGATGAGTTGGTTTACTCCTCGGGTGTTCCCGACTAATTCTTCTTTCAGGTTTGGAGGAGAATTTGACGGTACAGTGGGAGGATTCCAGATTAGATAAATTGGTAACCATTCTGATCTAGGTTAGAGTGCACGCTGAGTGTTTCTTTTCTCTCTCTCTTTGGCAGCGACCATTAACCCGACCCTAAGACTTTGACTCAGAGACCAAGTTGACCGAATGTTCACACCATAATATTGTATTTTATATTCCCCATTCTTATGCATTTTACAATGAAAACAGGTGCTTTTGACGCATGTCTGCTACATGTTACAGGTTACAGGTTCTTGGACAGAAAACAGAGAAAACGAGGTAAAGATGATGAAAAAGTGAATTTTAACCAATGAACAGAAGATCTTGATCAAGCCTACATAAGAAACAGTTTATAAAGCAAGGTTCAAGACGTCAACACAAAGCAACGGTTAAAGTTCACCATAATTATTCACTGAAGATCTGGAGCTAATGTAGAAGCCCAATTTGTAAAAGAACCAAAGAACCAGAAGCCAAAAAGGACAAAGAACAAAACCCTGAAATTTCAGCATGTGAGCCAACTAAAGGGCCGCGGAACCGCGGCCCAAGCCCACCATTGCCGCGGTTCCGCGGCCAGAAGAAGACAAAAAGAGAATTATTTTTTTACCAAAATTCAGTGGCTTTGTTGACCGGTCTTCCTAGAGGGCTATTTTTGTAAATGCAAACATGCAAGTCATTGTAACCCTAGGGTTTCCTATCTTCTATAAATAGGGACTCTAATTCATTGTAAACTTTATGCCTCCCTTTAATGAATAAAATTTAGAAATCTTTTGGAGAGCATCGGTGTTTCTTCTCCATTCAGAAATTCAGATCTGACAATCTTGCATGGATGATTGGAGAGATGCATCTGTAAGTAATTTAATTTCTTGCCTTAGTGTAGATTTAATTTCATGCCCTAGGAACTTGTTTAGAGTTAGCTTTGGGGAAGGATTTTGAGAGATGAGATCTCTCATCCCTTTCGTACCCACCAAATATTTATAATAGGACTCCATGCATACATGCACATACCGCTCCCTACGGCACTCTATCCCTCGTGGTAGCGGTGATACCGTAGTATAAAGGCCCGGGTGTGATGTTTTCCATGGAGGTTAGGGTAAGGATCTCTAAAGGAAGGATAAGAACCTAGAGGAAGGAACACCTTCCCGAACGGATCTAATCCCCTTTATTGATAATTACCATAACTCCTCACAGATCTTCATTCGGGTAAAGAAAGCGTTGAGATTTACTACCATTTCCAAATCATCCCTAAACCTAGCCTTAGCAAGAATAGATTTAGTTAATTGCACTAGAATAATTAGGTTTTTAGATTTAATAACTCCGAACACCCTTCGGAATTAACTCGTAAGAACGATTAGGAAATTCACAACATCCCTGTGGACCGACCCGTACTCACCGGCTAGCTGCAAAGCGACGCCGTTCTTGATTACGGTTACAAATATTTTTGATCTATCTTTTAGAAAGCGCAAGCACACTAAAATCAACCAATCAAATGGCGCCGTTGCCGGGGATGGCGTGTTATTTTCATTTTGCAATTTCGGGTTAATCATAAAAAAAAATCATAAAAATCTAAAAAATCCAAAAAAAAAAATATAAAAATATATCCTCTATTATTTTTGGAAAGGGTACTTTGTTGTTTGAATTTTGCAGGATTTACAATCAAAAGACGGATCTGGAAATCTACAGAAAGCGAAACAGAAAATAACAGATCAGAACAGAGAAAAAAAAAAGCGCGCCGACGGCCCCATTCCGGCCGCGGAACCGCCGCGGGAAACCACCTCTGGCCGCGGAACCGCCGCGGCCTGGTCGGTTCAGGGAGTGAAAAAAAAAACTCTGTAAGTTTCTCTGTCCCTCCTCTGCAAAAATTTTCATATATTTTCTGGAAAAAAAATCCTGCAAGATTTTGTGCGCTTTAAAAATCTTTATCTTTCCAAATAAAAATTTTGTGCAGGATTTTTGTGCCTCGTTTAAAATAGAAATTGATTGCAAGTAATCTTTTTGTTGCACATCTTTTCTCGAAAATCTTTTTGCAACATTTTTTTCCAAATAAAGATTCTTTGTGATATGCTTAAGATTATAACTGATTGCAGGTAATATTTTTCTGTTGCATATCTTTTATCAAAAATCTTTTTGCAACAATTTTCAAATAAAGAAAAAGAATAAGGAAAATTTTTATTACAAGAACTTGCAAACTTTTGCCGCAAATAAATATTTGCACCAACAAACTTTCTTTCTTTCTCCCTTTCTTCTAACATGGGTACCCCACATAACAAATCACTTGCCGAACTTTGGTATCCCGAACCTAATTTTGCGTCGTTCGGCAATTTGTTCGATCAATTTAAAGACGATCCTTACTTACCTAAAAAATCTTTGAAAGATCACATAGAGGAGTCTAGGAGAAACAGTTTGACTTTTCAACCCAGTTTGTGTCAACCAAGTCAACCTTCACCACTTCCATATGTTAATACCACTCTTTCGAGTCCTTCTGACACTCCTAGGCCGATGTCCATTGCTGAGCACATTGCTCAATCTCGCAGCCGATCTTTCACCCCTCTCCGCTCATCTAGTTCTAGGGATCCACACGACTATTCACCTTCTTATCCATATGTTGACCCTACCCCTGTCCTACCACCCACTTCCTATCAGTCCTACCCGACTTTTCCACCTTCATTTGACACTGCTTCTACACAGCCTGTTAGGAGTTTCACATATCCAAACAATTTCGAATCTTTTATCGAAACCCCCTTACCACCAAAGTCTAGTTTGGAAGAGGCGTTGGAGGCGTATATCGCAGCAACAAACAAAATGGTTAGGAATATGGAAGCGTCCGTTGCCACCCTTATGCAACCTGCTGAACCGGTAGCTAGTTTTCCGCTAGCTCCAAATTTTTCAATGTATGAGGCGGCAGTTGGACAGAGTGAGAATGAGAGAGGATTTTCAAATCAAACCTACCCTTACCCAATTGAAGCCCACAACTCCTGTTTTCCATCGATTGCCCTAAATATTTCACCTGTTGAAAATAAAAATGAGTTGTGTGATTTTGTAGTGTTTGATTTGCCAGATTGTGAGGAACCCCTTTCGAGTGAAACCGCACCTAATCCTTTCGATCTTTACACCTCCACTCTAGAACCTAAATCGATAGATATCCATGCTGATGAGGTGTCTAAAGAAATTGATTTTCACTTGATTGAGGATATAGACGCCGGAAATATTTCGGATGATGAACCTGTCGATTTGCTTGAAATTTTATGTTCAAATCATCATCCTGAGTTATTAAATATTTCTCCCGAATCTCATATGCGTCTAGATTTTGATGATAATGGCATGGATGAGTTGAATATTGAGGATAGTATTGAGGAGAGTCTTGAGGATAATATTGAGGTTGAATCATTTTTGTTTGATGTGTCTGATTTTCCAATTCATCTTCCTGAACCTTTGACAGTTATATCACCCTCCCTCTTTCCCATCGTTCCGACCCCGCTTGAAGAATGTGAGTTTGAAACCTTTTCCTTTGAATCTGACACAGATCTCACAGATGATAACACTTACGAGTGTTTCACTTTTTCGGACGATGTTGATGACTCACCGCCCGAGTTTGAGTCCTTTACATTTTCAGATAAGCCATCAGACTCGGTTGATTATAGTAGTTTCGAACCATTAATGGAATCTTTTAAGTTCGAAACAGTTTACTACGGTGAGAAAGATACTATCCCTAATTCACTTCCTTTCGTCTTTCCCATTGTTCCGACCGAACAAATGACCGTTACGCTTTCATCTCCTATACCAAGTTCGGCGTACCCATGTTTTCTTGCGAATCTTGAGGGATTTGACCCCATTTCCCGACGGGTTGATAGGTTAGCGCAATCGCTTATAACATATCGGTCATCACATATTGCGCTAATTTATTCACTCAATTTACACCCTCAAGATCGCACTCCACTTCTTTCTTCTTTCCGTCATTCTTCTCCCCCACCGAGACCATATTCTACCATTCTTCTTTCCACACGGTCTCGCGTGCTTTTCATCTCTTTTCTTTCCATCCCATTCTTGCACCAACTCTACCATTACCACGATAAGATTTTTGAATGGTTGGTGTTAACCTTTGGCTTGTGTAAGGCCAAGCTTAAGTTTGGGGGGAACCTTTGCATATATGTATATATTTTTTGTTTTCTTTTCTAAAAAAAAATTAAAAAAAAAAATTTCAAAGCATTAAAAATATAAAAATTATAAATAAATAAACAGGGGAGTGCCGGTATTTTGACCCTCTTGGTTTAGCATGACAGTGAGGACACTGTCAAGTTCAAGTTTGGGGGTATGCTCGGTACGTCTTCTTCCTTCGCATTCATTTGTACATATTTTTGCACTTGCATACTTATTTGAAAACCCATAAAAATTTGAAAAATTTGAAAAATTATAAAAATTAATGTATTCAATTTTGGCTTATTTGACTAGAGTTTGACAGATAGGTTAACTGGCTAGGAACAACTAGATCTTAGACTTAGTGAATTAAAAACCCTAAAATAACCTTCCTTAAAGTTTAGCGGTAGAAAGTATATGCCTTGTGGTTTATTTAGAAATAGGCAAATTTTGAGTTCACTTCTTGGGCTAAGTCGAAACAAGGGAAGAGTATTGATGTTCTTATTAGAGTATAAGTTTGAAAAATAGTTCCTAACTTAAGTCTAAATTCTGAAAATGTATACCCTACAAATTGCACGTTCACGCACCTTGAAACTTGGAATAGTAGAAGAGACCTTGAAATGCTCTTGTCTAAAGTCCTTAGTATGAAAAAGTGTGAATAAAGAAAAAAAATGGACACTGGTTTTTGTGATTATTTAAGGCTGCAAAAATAGAAAAATATTTAGCGAGGGTGCTTCATCACCTAGTGCCTTAGACCAACTGGTTTGGGAGTCACTGCTAAAGCCTTGGGTGTTGCAAAGACTAGGAAGTACGCTTTAAAGTGCAAACACATTTTGTAATCGGTCGTTGGTACCTCAAGAAGTATTAACGGTCGCATGAAGGATGTGCAAGCAAATTTCATTTAAAAATTCACCTACTAATGAGTACTTTGGACAACAGACGAGAGTATGATTGCTTGATTTGAATTTCCAAGTGTAGGGATGATTTATACACACACGTGGGGATATGTGATTGGGATTTAGATAAGAGAAAGGAGTGAAGAATAGAACTTGTATCTTTAGTAAGGGTTGATAGAAATTCCTAAGTGGAGATGGAATCCTAGAAGAAAAACTTAAGAGATGCTGAAAGCTAAGTCTGCATAACATATATAATCTTAAGTTAAATAATGAGGAAGTGTGAAGAATATGGGTGGATAATTTGCGAGTCAAAAGATAATAGAATTCCTTGTTAGAAAACCTAATTGGAGAACAAAAGTCAATGGGCCGAGTTGATAGGATTTTGTGGGTGTAATCCGCTGAAAACCCTCAGGAGACAACACTCCTCCTACTAGGGACACCTAGAGGTTTAACGGCTTGTTGCACGAGCTCAGTGCAATCGCGTTTCCCTGCGAAAGTGCGGTTAGGTTTTTTGTAGAGAATAAAACAATAAGTTTGCTCGAGGACGAGCAAAAGATAAGTTTGGGGGTATTTGTTCACACCATAATATTGTATTTTATATTCCCCATTCTTATGCATTTTACAATGAAAACAGGTGCTTTTGACGCATGTCTGCTACATGTTACAGGTTACAGGTTCTTGGACAGAAAACAGAGAAAACGAGGTAAAGATGATGAAAAAGTGAATTTTAACCAATGAACAGAAGATCTTGATCAAGCCTACATAAGAAACAGTTTATAAAGCAAGGTTCAAGACGTCAACACAAAGCAACGGTTAAAGTTCACCATAATTATTCACTGAAGATCTGGAGCTAATGTAGAAGCCCAATTTGTAAAAGAACCAAAGAACCAGAAGCCAAAAAGGACAAAGAACAAAACCCTGAAATTTCAGCATGTGAGCCAACTAAAGGGCCGCGGAACCGCGGCCCAAGCCCACCATTGCCGCGGTTCCGCGGCCAGAAGAAGACAAAAAGAGAATTATTTTTTTACCAAAATTCAGTGGCTTTGTTGACCGGTCTTCCTAGAGGGCTATTTTTGTAAATGCAAACATGCAAGTCATTGTAACCCTAGGGTTTCCTATCTTCTATAAATAGGGACTCTAATTCATTGTAAACTTTATGCCTCCCTTTAATGAATAAAATTTAGAAATCTTTTGGAGAGCATCGGTGTTTCTTCTCCATTCAGAAATTCAGATCTGACAACCTTGCATGGATGATTGGAGAGATGCATCTGTAAGTAATTTAATTTCTTGCCTTAGTGTAGATTTAATTTCATGCCCTAGGAACTTGTTTAGAGTTAGCTTTGGGGAAGGATTTTGAGAGATGAGATCTCTCATCCCTTTCGTACCCACCAAATATTTATAATAGGACTCCATGCATACATGCACATACCGCTCCCTACGGCACTCTATCCCTCGTGGTAGCGGTGATACCGTAGTATAAAGGCCCGGGTGTGATGTTTTCCATGGAGGTTAGGGTAAGGATCTCTAAAGGAAGGATAAGAACCTAGAGGAAGGAACACCTTCCCGAACGGATCTAATCCCCTTTATTGATAATTACCATAACTCCTCACAGATCTTCATTCGGGTAAAGAAAGCGTTGAGATTTACTACCATTTCCAAATCATCCCTAAACCTAGCCTTAGCAAGAATAGATTTAGTTAATTGCACTAGAATAATTAGGTTTTTAGATTTAATAACTCCGAACACCCTTCGGAATTAACTCGTAAGAACGATTAGGAAATTCACAACATCCCTGTGGACCGACCCGTACTCACCGGCTAGCTGCAAAGCGACGCCGTTCTTGATTACGGTTACAAATATTTTTGATCTATCTTTTAGAAAGCGCAAGCACGCTAAAATCAACCAATCACCGAACCTTCTTAAACACTGGCTTTTGGATTGTCAGAGTTGCAAACCTCATTGCCACTCCTACTTTTACCCTTTTCTCCAGGACACCCCGTTTTACTACGAACGTCCACTTCCATTGGACAAAACCATCGTATGGTTAGATACGAACTCGAAGGAATTCATTCGAGGATGGTTTCAGGTTCTGGAGAAAACGGATAGGACTATTCAGTTGTCTTTTCTTTTCACCCTCTCTCAGGTTGCGAGTACTCCTTGGTTTAGGAGTAGTACACCTGTTACGCAAATTGGATAGTCTTCTTCCAAACCTTAGGCTGGTGCCGACCGGTAGGGAATGAAGAAAACCAATTAGCATAACGATGGTGTGCAGAAGGTATTAAGTTAAGACAAAGCAAGGGATTAGTAAGAGGGCAAAGTAAATTGCAACAGATATTCACGACCAAACCAAGTATTCCTTCGCCAATCCTAAATCACCTTCGTATTTCTCCAGGACACTCCGTATCACTACGAAGATCCACAGTTTATTGGATACTCCATCATATGGTTATATACAAACTCGAAAGGAACTTGTTCCAGTTCGGGGATGGATTCTGGTTCAGGAGAAATAGGAATAAGATTTATTCAGGTGTCTTTTATCTTCACCTTCTCTCGCATTGCGAGTGTTCCTAGGATTGGGACAGTACACCCATTATGCTTATTGGATAGTCTTCTTCCAAACCATAGGCTGGTGCCGAACGGTAGGGAAGGAAGAAAACCATTTGGCCTAAAGGGGTGTGCAGAAGGTAATGACTAAAGACATATGAAGGGATTTTGAGAGGTGGCAAAGAATTACACGGTTACAGTTGTGAATCTGGATAATGGAAGAGGCATTACTAGGAATACCAGGATACCCCATCGAAATATTTCAATGTTTCAGCTTCACTGTATATTGTTAAAGGAAAACTGATTTCCCGATTAGATACTTATTCCTGGGTATGTATTTACCAAGTATGATTCTCACATCTGTATGGTTTTACAGATGATGAGTGGGAGTAAGTTATTGGGAATTGGGTGATCATCCTCATTATATCGGGATTCGTTGTAATCGGTGATATTTGAGGAAATCACCTGGGTTGTTTGCCGGTCGGCAAATATTTGGTTTTGAATATCCGCTGTTATGCACCAATTTCAAATTGATATATCTGTACGTCTATTTTCATAGAGTGAGATATACCTTTCTGAAATTATGTCTACGACATTTACCTATATCAGTGGATGATTAGGTAAGGAGCATTAAACATCGGTGTAATTCTTCTTAACCATAAGTACAGTTTTTAACCTACGACACGCAGTGAATGAGTTATCAGACTCAAGGGACTTATACAGAGTATTGTATGTTGTCCAGGGTCCATCAGGACAGAGGGGTTGGTCCTCGTACTATATTCGGTTTACTTATGACTTCTCTAGTTTTTAGACAGGTGTTTCGTGGAAACACAGGGTCCGAATTTTGAGAAGTTATAGGTATTTGAATAGAGTAGAGAACCAGGTGTAGCAAGTATCGGGATTCTTCAAAGTGATCGAAGATGTAGATACTTGTGTATGGTGTTCAGATGATAGTAATGATTAAGAGAACTTGCTTCTCTTTCAGGTTACTCATAATTGGAAATGCTTCCTAAGTTGAGTAACGCTGATCGGCCTCCTTCCATTTAGTTGACATGCACTGGAGACAGCTGCATGATTTGAATCTGGTTCAATTAAATCAGTGCCTCTGGTTCTATATTGGATATAGAACAGTTCATATCTTAACGGTGTTAAGGTACGGGGAGTTGTCCGGCTTATGATTAAAACCAGACTCTGGATAACTCAAGGCACGTTTCTGTAATGGCTGTTTGTGGGTTGACCCAGGCTATGACGTGGGTTGACTTTCTACTATCTGGATGAACAATAGCGATATTGTTCTAGACTCGCCACAGTTTTATTAAAAATGGATTTTTTCAGAAAACAGTAGTGGGAGTATGGTAGAACTGGAAGTGATTCCAGAACCACAAACGATTACTGAAGATTTGATAAGGAACCTAAAGATTCAATCTGGATTGATATTCCATTGACCACTCCGCAGATGAGGTGGGTAACTTCAGGCACCCGAGAGGTACTACGGTAGCCTCAAGGACGGTGACAGGGGAGTTCTTGTTAACCCACAATTACCATTGCTGTTGTTCCAGGCTGCGAGACCCGGCGGGAGGATGAGTATAGCGTCGTTCTGAACTCGCTTCAGAAGTGTACGTGTATATGACTCTGCCAGAGGGTTGTCATAGACAGTGGGAGCAGCGGAAGCATTGGTGGACAGGTAGCTTATGTCTATTTATAGACTAAAGCAGATGTAGCGGAGATAGATCATCTATTTCTGACATGACAGTCATGGGTTTGACTTCATCAGAATAAGGGATGGATCTGTTGAGAAGGTAGTAGGGTGTGATATCCTGGTATTTGGATGACATACACAGAGTAGGAAAGGAAACTCCTATACTACGTTCGGTTATACTTTGGTCGTCACACAGTGGTTTCTCCACAAAAGAAATGGATTTTATATCAGACATACTGGTTACTAGATCTATGGTGTTAGATCTAGATTTGGGTGGTTTCCCAATCAGGGTACTTAGACAGCATTCTAAGAGTATTTAGAATGGACGACTCCATGCACGGTAGTGTACCTGCAGAAGATGGAGTCACCCTCTCTAAAGGTGTCTTACAGACTAAAGTAGAGAGGGATGTGCATGATTGACAGATCACTTGCTTAGGCAATTGAGTCAATCATGAGATGTCAAGTACCACACCAGATGTTGTTCTTGCACTAGATGCAATAAGTTGACATTGATCCAATCCTGGAGAAACAGTAGGAAGCAGTTTTAGAACATAAGAGGATGTTCTAGGGATATGATAACGACAACCTCATTCGTGAGACAGTTATCATTCCAGGCTTCCAAGGTGACATGGACGACAAGGAGGTTGTCAGAGTTATAGTTTTTCCTTCTGATGAGGGGCGGTATTTTGGACAGGTGGTCCAAGGCAATACTGAGGGTGGCATGGCGCAGGATACTGATTAAGTTCAGTTGACGATACAGTCTAAGAAGTTTGGATTTGGAGTTCATTTATGAGCTATGTCCCATCAGACATCCAGACACATTCTAAGACAGGTATTGCTCATTTCGGGAGATGGGTTTCTCCGCGAACTTGAGATATAGAGAGACATAGAAAGAGACATCTAGGCGGATCCACTCACTGAGGCTATTCCTCGAACGCAATAGTTTCGCAAACGAGCTTTGTGAGACTGACTAGTAGAGGAGTTGGGTGTTCGGTATCACACGGGCTGTGAGTATGCGACATCGCAATAATTAGCCTTGAGTGCAAGTGGGAGATTGTTGGAGATAATGCCCTCAGAGTCAATTATTGGATCACAGGTACGTGATTGCAATGATTGATGGAGGACCTATCCCGGTAGGACAGTCTTACTCGAGATGATAGTATGCTATCTGGTTTACCTTTATCATCGTGTACTGTTTTAGGTGACCTGACACGTCGCTGTTACACGTTGATAGAGCCCCTAGGATTCTTGCTTGACCACCAGCAGTATGAGGGCGATCATATAAGTGGGAGCTGGGAGTCTATAAGCATATCCTTAAATGGTCCCTAGTCATGGGAGTTTCGAGATAGGGCATCGATACTCCATAATAGACTAGTGTATACAGTCGAGACCCCGACGAGGGGCGGTGGCCGGTCTCACAAGCCACTGGTATCAGTTGGATCACCTAAGATGTATACAGATGCTCATTGGGTTATGAGTACACCGGACAGGACTCGCCGGGAACATGCCAGTTGGTCATATACCAGACGTCAGATGGCAGTTCCCTGGTGACATGTGTGCAGGTTAGTTCATCGACCTGGGGATCGTCATTTGTCTTGTGTGAGTTCCCACTGTACTTTGATTACTACCCTACCACGGCTCAAAGGAGTCGTGCAAACAGGTTTTAGTTGGGTACAGTCCCGAGCCACATGGAGGCAGTGAGCGTATCTTCAGGGGTTCGTCTCTCCCGGTATTGGGGGTGAGGTCGTGCTGTGTCTAGGAGAGCCATTACACAAAGCCCTCGGCCGAGGCAAGGAGATTTACTGGTAGGTATTCCAGTAGTATCTCAGGGTGTTCTGGGCTACACTCCGACACGACTTGTACCGCTTTTGGGGGTCTGACTTTTACCAACCCCCTAGGCCCGCCATGCGATGCTCATAGACGAACGGACCGGACTGCACGGATATTGTCACTGACAGGCTCAGTTGGGTGTCGGGGTGAGCTTCCTCATCGACGTCCCTTTTGGTCAATAGCTGGTGGCCCGTCACGTATTGGCATATACCTCTGACGTGCTAGTGGTTAAATCCACAGCCATAGTATTGACGAGTCTTTAGAGTCCACCACACTTACAGTTACTCAGCTTTCGGGCGAAAGGTTGTAGAGGCCGTATGGAGATATGGCAAGGTCCGATCAGATACGTGCGGTATTGCACGGATCAGGATCGGACAGTTTGTACTATAGGCCGTATTGGTATATGGCAGGGTTCGATCAGATACGTGCGGTATTGCACGGATCAGGATCGAACAGAAATTACTAGCCGGTTTTGGTATAAGCCGGATCCTAGTATAGTACAATGTAGATTTTGTCTCATTGCGTTTGTATTTCGGTCGAAATACAGATGCGGGTGTGTATGCACAATATCGGGGTTTTCCTGTAATTTATTACGGGACCAGTTTTTTTGGAGTTGCCAGTTTGCTTTCCGTTTCGGCCAATTTCCATTGTTCCGTTCATTGGCCGAAGTTTGGTGGAGGAGGGTTTATTTGCATTGTTGCAAATAGACATTTGTGGAGGGGGTCTTTGCATATTATCATGTCATGATACTTGTCCCATCATTTGACTTCTTTTACTTCTTCATGATGGCTTGACTTTTTGAAGTCATCATGCTTGATGATGGTTGAGGTGGAGTGTTGGTTTTAGCTTGTTATCATGCTTATGCATGATAGTCTTTTTCCCTCTCTCTCTTGCATTATGAGATGCATTATCTTTTGATACATACACTCCACTCTCATACACCTCCCTCATTCTCTCCTCCTCTAGTTATGGCCGGCCAAGCAAGGAGGAGGGGTTGCCCATTTGGTAGTGGGGATTTTTGCTCTCTAGTTGATAGAAAAATCCCCAAGTTCCTCCACAAAATTCTTGTATCATCCCTCCACTAAAAAAGGCAATTCCACATACCCCAAATGAGATTTCTTCACTAGATATTCTACAACGAATCTTGGGCACGTCGAGTAGCCGGCTTCGTGCCCGAGTTGCCTCGGCATTGAGGTGGGAGCCCGTAAACGATGTAGGCAACGTGGTGCACTTCCGGCGACGAGGAGGAGACGGACGGAGATCCCGCGAGGAGATCGGAGTGGAGATGAAGACCGGAGGACTTGGATCGTCGGTATATCTCTTTCCCATCTTCTAGTTAGCTTAGACTTAGTTTAATGGTAACGATCTGGGTGTTTAGTGTGCGGTGGTGCCGGTTTGCTAAGTCCGCAAAATTTAAGTTATTCACCGTTTCCGCATTCCGGCGTCGGATTGACGGCCGGGGCACCGCCGTGCACTTACACGGCCACCGCCCCTCGTCGGGGTCTCGACTGTATACACTAGTCTACTCCGGAGTATCGATGCCTTGTCTCGAAACTCCCACGACTAGGGACCACTATCAAGGATATGCGTATAAACTACCCAACTCTCACGTATATGATCGCCATCATACTGTTGGTAGTAAAGCAAGATCCTAAGGGCTTTATCAAAGTGTAACATGTAATCAGTCACCTGAACATGTACACGACTGATAAAGGCAAACCAGATAGCATACTATCATCTTGAGTAAGACTGTCCTACCGGTATAGGTCCTCCGCAATCATTGCAATCACGTACCTGCGATCCAACAATTGACTCTGAGGGCACTATCTCCAACACATTTTGCTTATGGACATACCGTTTTTTTTTTGTTTTTTTTCTTTTTCTTTGTTATCGGCTTTGGGATGTTGCAATCCACCGTACTTTATCGACATCTCGGTCAGCAGCTAGTTTTAGGATATAGTGGTCCGTCGTTAGTTTAAGGACGTTTCGGTCCGCTGTTAGTTTAAGCATGTTTCGGTCCGTTGTTAGTTTAAGGACATTTCGGTACGCCGTTAGTTTAAGGACGTTTTGATCCGTTGTTAGTTTAAGGACGTTTCGGTCCGTGGTGCAAAGTAAGCCGGCTACTACTCATAGAGTTTGGGCTTAGGAAGATAGCGAGCGGACATAGTCTTCGTCATCTATCATTGACCTAGGCCGTGACTCGTCAAGCGTAGTACTTCTTCAGGAAGCGACCATTTATTGGCCTGAAAGGTCTTTCACCATGCATGTCCATGAGTAGATAGGCTCCATCCTGGTAAACCTTGTCTATGATATACGGGCCTTCATAGTTTGGCTCGAATTTTCCCCGCTTGGCGCGATTGGGGATCATAGGTCTTTTGACCACTCGCATGAGTTCGCCTTGGCAGAATGTCCTCGGCCTGGTCAATCTTTCATATGAGCGCGTCATCTTTGCTTTATAAGCCTCCAGATTTTGTTGCGCTATGAGTCGGGTTTCATCAAGGGCATCAAGCTCCTCAAGCCGAAAGTGAGCGTTTTCTTCGTCCGTCAGCTCGTAATGAACTGCCACCCGTAGAGAGGGTAACTCTATCTCGAGGGGAAGTACTGCTTCCGTACCGAATACCAACGCGTATGGCGTTGTGTTCATGGCCGTTTTGAACGTAGTTCGATACGCCGAGAGAGCTTCTTGCAGTCTCCCGTGCCAGTCCTTATTTCGGGACACTGCCTTCTTCATGATCTTCGACAAGGTCTTGTTGAAAGCCTCAGCTAGACCGTTAGCTCGGAGATTATAAACTGAGGAGTATCTCCAGTCTATGTTGTATTGTTGCGCGAAGCGGCTGATCTTGTGGCTTCTGTAGGCTGGCCCGTTATTGGAGATGATCCGTCGTGGAGTTTCAAACCGATAAATGATGTGCGTTTTGAAGAAATGGAGGATATTCTCCGTCTTCACTTCCCTCAGCGGTATTGCTTCTGCCCATTTGGAGAAATAGTCAATTTTCGCCAAAATGAATCGATGTCCCTTGGACGACGCTGGTTCGATGGGGCCGATTACATCAGTCCCCCACATTTCGAACGGCCAGCTGGCCACTGTTGGATGTAGAGGACTTGGATGCTGATGGATAAAGTCCCCATGAATCTGGCATGAGTGGCATTGCTTCCCATATTCGAGGCAGTCCTGAATCATCGTGGGCCAATAGTAGCCCATCCATTTAATATTCAACTTCATCTTCGGGCCTGCTTGGTGAGAACCGCAGAGTCCGTCGTGAACTTCCTGAACGACTCTTCTCGCTTCGTCAGGTCCCAGACATCTCAACCATAAAGAATCAAATGACCTTTTGTACAGAGTATCGTTGACGAAGGCAAAAGACAGAGCTCGTTTCATAAGCTGATGTCTTGAGGACGCATCTTCAGGTGCTCGACGGGACTTGAAGTAGTCTATAAAGACTTCTCTCCAATCGTCGGCCTTTTCCTGGTCTTTTATTTGCATAGCCATTTGCTCGGTCGCTCCCTTTTCTTCGGGCGACTCCGGAGATACTTCTGCCGGAGCAAGGACCTGACGGCTTTGCACAACGATCCTCACGTCATAGAGGTTCTCGTCGGCCAGTTCTTTAGCGAGCTTGGCTAATGTATCCGCTTTGCCATTTTCCGCACGCGGTATGCTTTCCAGCATATAGGAGGGAATTTGAGTCAACAGTTGCTGTACTCTCTCGCCATATTTCACCAGTTCGGGTTTGCACGTTTGGTAGTCGCCATTTACTTGACTGAAGACTAGTTGAGAATCTCCGTATATAAGGAGGTTTTCAATTCCCATATCGATGGCGATCTCGAGGCCTGCTATCAAAGCTTCGTACTCAGCTTCATTGTTCGTCCTCGGTTCTGTCAAGGAGAAGGCGAAGCGCATTATCCCTCCTTGTGGGGTCACGAAGATGAGGCCTACCCCTGATTTGATTACAGGGGTGTTCTGTTTGCGCTTCTTAATGGAGGACGCTCTATCAAAGTAGAGCTCCCATCGGGTATCACTATCGTCAATCACATCAAACGCATGTTCGTCTGGCAATTGGCCATTCAAAGGGGAATCGACAGGTGTCGGATGCTCAGCGAGGAAGTCGGCGATGGCCTGGCCTTTCACCGCCTTAAGAGGCTGATAGGTTATCGAAAACTCCATTAAGAGCAAGGCCCATTTAGCGAGTCTCCCTGTCAATATGGCCTTCGACATTAAATATTTAAGGGGGTCCACCTTCGAATGAGACGGACTTCATGCGCCAACGCATAGTGCCTGAGCTTTGTTATCGCGAAGATCAATGCCAAGCAGTGTTTTTCGATGGAGGATAGTTGCTTTCTGCCCCCAGGAGAACTCGACTTAAGTAATAAAGAGCTCTTTCTTTCCCTTGGTCGTTCTCTTGTGCCCATAATGGGCCTAAGAAACCTTCGAGGGCGGTTGTATAAAGAATAAGAGGCTTTCCCTTGACCGGAGCAGCCAACACTGGTGGATTCTGCAAGTATTGCTTGATTTCGTCTAGTGCGCACTGGCATTTGTGATCCCGAACGAAAGGGGTTCCCTTCTTCACCAGGTGACTGTAAGGGCGGCACTTGCCTGAAAGGTTGGCTATAAATCGCCGGATGTACGCGAGCTTCCCCTGAAGAGACCGCAATTGTTTGAGAGTCCTTGACGGAGGCATTTCCATGATCGCCTTGATCTTTGACAGATCTATTTCGATACCTCGGTGTCGGACGATGAATCCTAGGAATTTGCCCGATGAAACTCTGAATGCGCACTTGAGAGGGTTCATCTTCAGGTTGTATTGCCAAAGGCGTTGAAATACGGTCTTCAGATGCTCTAAATGCTCCTCGTATGATTTGCTCTTAACCACGAGTTCGTCGATATAGCATTCGACGATTTCGTGTATAAGGTCATTGAAAATCTTTGTCATGGCCCTTTGATAGGTGGCACCGGCGTTCTTTAGACTGAAGGGCATCACCTTGTAGCAGAATATACCCAAAGGGGTTCGGAAAGCGGTGTGCTTCTGGTCTTCGAGATGCATTTCTATCTGATTATATCCTGATGAGCCATCCATGAAGGAGAAAACCTCGTGAGTGGACGTGTTATCTATCATCAGCTCGGTGACTGGCACTGGGAAATCGTCCTTCGGGCAGGCTTTATTGAGATCCCGAGAGTCTACACATATGCGCACTGTCCTATTCTTCTTCATCACTGGGACGATGCTGGCGATCCAATCAGGGTATTGAACCTCTTGGATGAAGCCGAGGTCGATTAGCTTTCTGACCTCAACGTTAATGCTCATCTCAAGCTCAAGCCGTATTCTTTTCGGTGCTTGTTTGATTGGCTTAACGTCCGTGGATATGGCCAGTTTGTGAACAACAATCTCTAGGTTTAATCCTGGTATTTCGGAATAGTTCCATGCGAAGCAGTCTCTATGCTGCATGAGCACGTCTTTTAGCGCAGCCACCTTTTCTTCAGACAACAGCTCGCTGACGAATGTCGGCCGCGGGTCGCTTGTCGTCCCCAGCTCAATTTTCTTAAGCTCATCTGCAGTGGTATGGATTCCATCTTCCAGCTCTTTTGGCACCGACGGGAATTCTGTAATCACCTCGTCATTATTGTTTTCGAAGCACCAGGGAAAGTCATCCATATCCTCGGGCTCTTCTTTTGATATCGTTATCATATGACAAGTACGAGTACGCTTCCAGGACCGATGTAGGTCTGGGTCTATCCTCGTTGTATGCGCGGCTTTTGGTTCGTGCTTCTGTGGCGGCGTTACCCTCCAGCTATTAGACAGAGCGAACTTGCCGAGCTGATACTGATCTTCGACCCAATTCTTGAAGGTGAAGAAATCTTCAAGAGGATGGCCTATTACTCGGTGATAAGCGCAATAGTTTAGGTGAGAGGATTCGCCCGCTTGCTCGGGGTGCTTGGACTCCGGAAGTGTAATCATTTGATGTTTTACAGCGTGGTCAAGTATTTTCTTTGTCTTGTCTTGAGGAAAAGAGTATGCTCGACTCATCTTCTTCCTGAGGGACAAATTCGGACTGCTCGATTCCCGACTGCGCGGCTTCTTGTTCCCGCTTTGTCGTTGTTGAATGCCTTTTTCGCTTTTAGACTTGTTTCTGCCTCTGCGTCGGGCCTTTCACACAACAGGTTGACAGGGAGGAGCATTTTCATCTTTCGCAGCCTGTGGAAGAAGGCGTTGTATCCTGGCTTTCTCATAGATGGCCATTTCGCGATTATGGTCGTCTCGGGCTTTTTGACCCGCTTTCCTAATAAGCTTGTCCATTCGTTCTTCAAATGACGGACTCGGCATTTTGATTGCAGGATCTAGTTTTAGTATGGGGTCGACATTTTCTGACAGGGCGTCGTCTTCTTCGTCGATGTAATATATGGCATAGCTACCATGTACTCGTTCCCGTTTCCCGGATTTCACATATCCGAGCCTAAGCGTTTCCATTCTCCCGTTGGGCAACTTGCTCTGAGTCCCAGGGACATCCCAAATCCTGTTGTAGAACCGAGCTTGCCGAATAGTCTGTTTGAAAGGTACCCCTTGGCGCTTCAATAGCCTTTTTAGTCCGTTCGTGTAGTATCTGGGCAAACGGATGGGTTGGATCCTGTCAAGCATAGAATCCGTGCCATGCCAGATTTCTTTCTCCATTCTTGTTTCCGTGGACCGATAGAATAGGATCGTCCTTTCACCTTTTCGCCTGGGAGGGACGTAAAATGTCTGCAGGTGTTGCACATTGTAAGCTTCAAGTGCGTCAAGATCTTTGTAGTGCTTCCGTGGAACTATGGTAATTTGCAAACTCTGATCATCACCAGGGAATGCTTGTACTGACGGCCGACTGGAGAACACAGCATTGACCTCATCTTCCGACTCGCGTCCAAAGATCAATATAGGGGCGGACGGTCCTGGGTGGTTGCGTCGAGACGGCCCAGCGTAGACTATCTCTTCTTCTTCTTCGGTATCACTCCCGAAAACAGGAATGGTGGCGGCGGCTTTGTTATCCGGTGCGCGACACCTCTCTGTGTCCTCGAAATATGGCAAAAAGTATTTCGCATCTTCGTACTTTCGGACTTCGTTCACGGAGAATGGGTTCAGCTCTCCTGTTATAGTATACTCGAGACCATCCTTGAAATACTTCATACACTGATGTTGCGTAGAAGGGATGATGTTGTACTCGTGTAACCAAGGACGACCGAGCAAGGCGTTGTAGCAGGTCTTGGTGTCAATGACGTGAAATTTAATATCCGTGACGAGTAATCCGAAGCGTAATGTTAGTATTACAGACCCGAGAGTCCTGGATGATTGAGAGTCGAACCCGAAGATGGTGATCTTATCCCGAGCGAGGTGCTGGATGCTCATGCAGATTTCTTTCAACACTCGCACGTTAAGAAGATTGACGGAAGACCCATTATCGACCATGATTTTGCCTATCTTTATATCATGGCAATATCCTGAGACATAAAGGGGAAGATTGTGCTCGCACGTCCCAAGGAGAAGGTCCTCATCACCGAACGCGACATCGGCTGTGTGCACTTCTTCCAGCTCATCCTTCATCTTTTCTTCGGCGAGGAAGGCTTGGAATTTCTCGGGCTCTTGCAGCGCCTTGATTAATGAATCCCTCGCTTCTTTTGATAATAAGAGGGCGTCGAGAATGCTGAGCTGAGAGGGTAGCTTCCTCAGGTGCGCTAGGATGTTGTAGTCCACCTTACTCTTCTTGGGCGGGTCCTTGGCAGTCAGCTCTTTCATGAATTGGTCATCTAAAGCGATATCCTCAGCGACCTTTTCCTTTCCCTTATCTTTTCTAGTTGCGGGTCTGAGATTCTTTTCTGGAAGCGTGCGATTGCGCAGTTGAATGTTTTCGCAGGCCTCTGGTTCTTCCTTTTTCCCTAAGATGGATTCTTTAAAGAGAGGGCCAAGAGCTATTTCTTCGTCAGAGTCGCTCCCAAAGGTGAGAACCTGTGATCCTCCGGCATTGACCACGCTATAGTTGCTGGTAGTTCCTTTATGCTCTTCGGCCGTGCTTCTCTGCTCCCGACGAGTTTCGTGTTTCATCCGCTTGAAATGTTGCCGGTGAGCAACATATCTCTGCCACCATCTTTTAAAAGCGTCACACTCCTCGGTGGGGTATGAGATCTTTTGATGATATGAGCAGTAATCAGGATGCATCTCTGCTCCACCGAGAGTGTTTTCTTCCGAGGGCGGTAGCTTCATTCCCATTGATATGGCTTTAGCAAACCTTTCCCCCGTCTTGAACTTGTTTTTATCTGCATCGGATGTCTTTTGATTTGGCGGGAGTGCTTCGACTCTTTCGTCTAGTCGCCGGCGTTTGGCTCCTTCCGATATGGCCATCTCACGCTCCCGATCGGCTTTACTTTTCAGACGAGTCTCATTCAGAAAGGCGTCGATCATCTCGTCTGACGGCCACACAAGTTCCGGCTCAGGCTCTGCCCCCGGTCTTTCTGTGCAGGGCACTTCTTCACTGTCTAGCGATGAATGAGAGATCACATGACAACTTGCTACGTAATCCTCAGATCCATCTGACGAGTCTTCCCCATCATTTTCGTCCTCAAGGACGTGGCTGAGGAACTCTTGAAGCGTGATGGGGGTCCGCACTTTCTGATTATATTCTTCCAGCGCGTCGATATGTTTCTGCAAGTCTGTGCGCTTTTCACCAGGCTTCACGGGCTTTTTGGATCTCTTCTTCTTTTTCGCAGATTTCGACGGCTGTGTGTGAGTGCTGAGGATGTCACCACCGATCTTTGGAGTTGGGCACGGCTTCAACATCCCTTCGATGATTTGAGGTTCAAGCTGGTTCTTCCACCTGATCGCTGGGCATGTATGAAGATCATTCAGCATCCTTTTGGTTTTGGATGAAAGCACGACCTCCCATGGGGCTTCTTCAACAAAAGAACAAGTTTCCCCCGGTGTGTCCTGTAAGTGCACGGCGGCGCCCCGGCCGTCGATCCGACGCCGGAATGCGGAAACGAAAAACTTTGCGAAACTTGCAAACCGGCACAACCGCGCACTATTAACCCGGATCGGGCCATTAACCTAACTACTAGCAAACTAAAAGATAGGAAAAGAGATATACCAAGCGATCCGTGTCCTTCGGTCTTCGTCTTCACTCCGATCTCCCGCGGAATCTCTGTCCGTCACCTCCTCGTCGGAAAGGGCACCACGTAGCCAAATTCTTTTACGGGCTCCCACCTCTGGACCGAGGTAACTCGGGCGCGAAGTTGGCAAGCCGACGCGTCCAAGGGTACTGTAGGCTAGTGTAGAATACTATGTCTCTTTTAGGGTTTATGTTGCCATTTGATGGAGAAGAGAATGAGATGAGCTTTGGAGAGGGGTTAGGGATTTTGGAGCAAGCAAATGAGATGATCAAATTTCCCTCATGAAAAACGAACTCACCCTCTCTCACCTCTCTAAGTGGCCGGCCTCCTTAGAACAAGAAGAAAATTGAAGAGAGAGAAAGGCATACCAATATGTGAAGATAATGATCAAATTATCTCACATCGAAATCCTATCAAAACCCCATCCAATAAATGCAAGAGAAAGAGACTAAAAAGGAATCTCATCATGAAGCCACAAATTTACAAAGGACCCCATCCACAAATGTTATTTGCACACTTGCAAATAACCCCCCTCCATCGGAAAAGTCCAGCCGGAAAGGAACAAAGGAAAATTGGCCGGAACGGAATGCAAACTGGTAACTTCAGAAAACTGATCCCGTAATAAATTACAGGAAAACCCCACGACTGCATATACATGCCCGCATTTGTATTCCCACTGAACACAAACGCAAAGAGACAAAATCTACACTGTCTAATACTAGGATTCGGCTTAAACCAAAGTCCGCTAGTAAAATCCGTCCGATCACGATCCGTGCAATACCACACATATCTGATCGAACCCTGCCATATCTCCATACGGCCTCTACAGCGTTTCGCCCGAAACTTGAGTAACTGTCTGTGTGGGGGACTCTAAAGACTCGTCAATACTATGGCTGTGGATTTAACCACTAGCACGTTAGAGGTATTAGCCATACGTGACGGGCCACCAGCTATTGACCAAAAGGGTCGTCTGTGAGCGAACTCATCCTGACACCCTACTGAGCCTGTCAGTGACAATATTCGTACAGTCTGGTCCGTTCGTCTATGAGCATCATATGGCGGGCCTAGGAGGTTGGTAAAAGTCAGACTCCCAAAAGCGGTACAAGTCGTGTCGGAGTGTAGCCCAGAACACCCTGAGATACTACTGGAATACTTGCATGTAAATATCCTTCCTTGGACAAGGACTTTTCATGTACTGGCTCTCCTAGACACAGCGCGACCTCACCCCCAATACCGGGAGAGACAAACCGCTGCAGATCCGCTCACTGCCTCCATGTGGCTCGGGACTGTACCCAACTAAAACCTGTTTGCACGTCTCCTTTGATCGTGGTAGGGTAGTAATCAAAGCATAGTGGGAACTTACACGAGACAAATGACGATCCGATCTCGATGAACTAACCTGTACACATGTCACCAAGGAACTGCTATCTGACGTCAGGTATAATACCAACTAGCAGGTTCCCGACGAGTCCTGTCCGGTGTACTCATAACCCAATGAGCACCTGTATACATCTTAGGTGAACCAACTGACACCAGTGGCTTGTGAGACCGGCCACCGCCCCTCGTCGGGGTCTCGACTGTATACACTAGTCTACTCTGGAGTATCGATGCCCTGTCTCGAAACTCCCACGACTAGAGACCTTTTAAGAATGTGCTTATAGACCCCAGCTCCCACGTATATGATCGCCCTCATACTGCTGGTAGTCAAGCAAGAATCCTAGGGGCTCTATCAACGTGTAATAGCGACTCGTAAGGTCACCTAAAGCAGTACACGATGATAAAGATAAACCAGATAGCATACTATCATCTTGAGTAAGACTGTCCTACCGGGATAGGTCCTCCCTCAATAATTGCAATCATGTGCCTGTGATCCAATAATTGACTCTGAGGGCACTATCTCCAACAATCTCCCACTTGCACTCAAGGCTAATTATTGCGATGTCGCATACTCACAGCCTGTGTGATACCGAACACCCAACTCCTCTACTAGTCAGTCTCAAAAAGATCGTTTGCGAAACTATTGCGTTCGAGGAATTGCCTCAGTGAGTGGATCCGCTGTGATGTTTCTTTCTATGTCTCTCTTTATCTCAAGTTCGCGGAGAAAGCCATCTCCCGAAATGAGCAATACCTGTCTTAGAATGTGTCTGGATATCTGATGGGACCTAGCTCACAAATGAACTCCAAATCCAAACTTCTTAGACTGTATCGTCAATTGAACTTAATCAGTATCCTGCGCCATGCCTCCCTCAGTATCCGCCTGGACCACCTGTCCAAAACACTGCCCCTCGTCAGAGGGAAAACTATAACTCTGACAGTCATTCTGTCATCCAGGTCACCTTGGAAGCCTAGAATGATAACCGTCTCCTAAAGGAGGCCGCCGTTATCATTTCCCTAGAACATCCACTTATGTTATAAAACTGCTTCCGATTGTTTCTCCAAGATTGGATTAATATCAACTTATTGCATCTACTGCAAGAACAACATCTGGTGTGGTACTTGACATCTCATGATTGACTCAATTACATAAGCAAGTGATTTTCCAATCATGCACATCCCTCTCCCCTTTAGTATGTAAGACACCTTTAGAGAGGGTGACTCCATACCTGCAGGTATACTACCATGCCAGGAGTCCATTCTAAAAACCTTTAGAATGTTGTCTAAGTACCCAGATTGGGAAACCACCTAAATCTAGATCTAAAACCACAGATCTAGTGATCAGAATGTCTTATATAATATCCAAGTCCCATGTGGAGAAACCACTGTGTGACAACCAAAGTATAACCGATCGTAGTATAGGAATATCACTTCCTACTCTGTGTATGTCATCAAATACCAGGACATCACACCCTACTACCTTCTTAACAGATCCATCCCCTATGACTGTCACATTAGAAATAGATGATCTATCTCCGCTATATCTGCTTTAGTCTATAAATAGACATAAGCCACTTGTCCACTATGCTTCCGCTGCTCCCACTGACCACGACAACCCTCTGGCAAAGTCATATAGACGTACACTTCTAAAGCCAGTTTAGAACGACGCTATACTCATCCTCCTGCCGGGTCTCACAGTCTTGAACAACAGCAATGGCAAGTCTGGGTAAACAAGAACCTCCCTGTCACCGTCCTTGAGGCTACCGGAGTACCTCTCGAGCGCCTGAGGTTACCCACCATATCTGCGGAGTGGCCAATGGAATGTCAAACCAGATTGAATCTTTAGGTTCTTATCAAATCTTCAGTAATCGTTTGCGGTTCTGAAATCACTTCCAGTTCTACCATACTCCCACTATTGTTTTCTGAAAAAAATTCATTTTTGTTAAAACTGTGGCGAGTTAAGAACAATATCACTATTGATCTTCCAGATGGTAGAAAGTCAACCCTCGTTATAGCCCGGGTCAACCTACAAACAGCCATTACAGAAACGTGCCTTGAGTTGTCCAGTGTCTGGTTTTAAGCATAAGCTGGACAACTCCCCGTACCTTAACAATGTCAAGATATGAACTGTTCTATATCCAATATAAAAACAGAGGCACTGATTTAATTGAACCAGATTCAAATCATGCAGCTGTCTCCAGTGCATGTCAACTAAATGGAAGGAGGCTGATCAGCGTTACTCAACTTAGGAGTACTTCAAATTATGAGTATCCTGAAAGAGAAGCAAGTTCTCTTAATCATTACTATCAACTGAATACCATACACAAGCATCTACATCTTCGATCACCTTGAAGAATCCTGATACTTGCAATACCTGGTTCTCTACTTTAATCTTATACTTATAACTTCTCAAAACTTGGGCCCTGCGTTTCTACGAAACACCTGTCTAAGAACTAGAGAAGTCACAAGTAAACAGAATATAGTACGAGTACCTACCCCTCTATCCTAATGGACACTGGACAACATACAATACTCTGTATAAGTCCCTTGAGTCAAATGACTCATTCACTGTGTGTCGTAGGTTGAAAACTGTACTTATGGTTAAGAAGAATTACACCGATGTTTAATGCTCCTTACCTAACCATCTACTGATATAGATAAATGTCATAGACATAATTTTAAAAAGGTATATCTCACTCTATAAAAATAGACGTACATATATATCAATTTGAAATTGGTGCATTATAACGGATATTCAAAACCAAATATTTGCCGTCCGGCAAACAACCCAGGTGACTTTCTCAAATATCACCAATTACAACGAATCCCGATATAATGAGGATGGTCACCTAATTCCCAATAACTTACTCCCACTCATCATCTGTAAAACCATACAGATGTGAGAATCAAACTGGTAAATACATACCCTGGAGTAAGTGTCTAATTGGGAAATCAGTTTTCTTTTAACAGTACACAGTGAAACTGAAACATTGAAATGTTTCGACGGGGTATCCCGATATTCTTCCATTATCCAGATTCACAACTATAACCGTATATTTCTTTGTCATCTCTCCAAATCCCTTTATATGTCTTTAGTCATTACCTTCTGTACACCCCTTTAGGCCAAATGGTTTTCTTCCTTCCCTACCGTTCGGCACAAGCCTATGGTTTGGAAGAAGACTATCCAATAAGCATAATGGGTGTACTATCCTAATCCTAGGAGCACTCGCAATGCGAGAGAAGGTGAAGATAAAAGAAAACCGAATAAACCTTATTCCTATTTCTCCTGAACCATAACCCATCCCCGAACTGGAACAAGTTCCTTTCGAGTTCGTATATAACCATACGATGGAGTATCCAAATAAACTGTGGATCTTCGTAGTGATACGGAGTGTCCTGGAGAAATACAAAGGTGATTTAGGATTGGTGAAGAAATACTTGGTTTGGTCGTAAATAGCAGTCGCAATTTACTTTGCCCTCTTACTAATCCCTTTCTTTGTCTTTACTTAATACCTTCTGTACACCACCGTTAGGCTAATTGGTTTTCTTCATTCCCCACCGTTCGGCACCAGCCTAAGGTTTGGAAGAAGACTATCCAATTTTCTTAATAGGTGTACTATCTCCTAAACCAAGGAGTACTCGCAACCTGAGAGAAGGTAAAAGGAAAAGAAAACTGAATAGTCCTATTCGTTTTCTCCAGAACCAGAAACCATCCTCGAATTCCTTCGAGTTCGTATATAACCATACGATGGTTTTGTCCAATAAAAGTGGACGTTCGTAGTAATACGGGGTGTCCTGGAGAAAAGGGTAAAAGTAGGAGTGGCAAAGAGGTTTGCAATTCTGACAATCCAAAAGCCGGTGTTTAAGAAGGTTCGGTTAATTTTGGTCACTGAGTCATAGTCTAAGGTCGGGCCAATGGTCGCTGCTAAAGAGAGAGAGAAAAGAAACACTCAGCGTGCACTCTAACCTAGATCAGAATGGTTATCACTTTATCTAATCTGGAAACCTCCCACTGTAACCTCAAATTCTCCTCCAAACCTGAAAGAAGAATTAGTCGGGATAACCCGAGGAGTAAACCAACTCATCAGTGGGAATCGGGATCCAACTATCATCGCTTGATAATGTGACAGAATCCGCTCACGTTATCACACTCCAGAAGGTATGCGCATATCTGGCAAGTTTCAGTTTCTTTAGAAACCCCCGATGTGATTTTTGCCCCATGCTCTTATGATCTTGGCGTGAGGTCAAAATATCATAAGTCACATGTCAAGTTCTACCCGTCATTGTCCAGGTTAATTTGAACCCACCCATACATACCCTTGACTTAGGACAAAATAGTAGTACGACTGTCCCAAATCAACGCATCTATCTATGCAACAGATAAATACCCGGCAGCTACCAATCACTATGCCTTGGCGTGAGGTCAAAATACATAGCTTGAATACTACCGAATATTTAACTAAAATGACGGAGGGCTACGAATGGTTTTTGGCGAAAACCATTAACGTAATGAACTTGATATCGTTGAAGGAACTGGATAGCTTTATAAAAATATAGTGACGAAAACCTTTGCTAAAGAGGTCACTCCCGGTGAAGGGATCTCGGCTCTTTCCCCGTGGAATGAGGTGCAAGATATTCCAACTGAATACCACGATGCAAAGCAAAAGTAATCGGCTATAGTGAAGTTATTGCCCTGACGCAAACTTCTGTCCAAGGGGTCACTCCCGGTGAAGGAATCTCGGCCCTTGCCTCGTCGACTGAGGAGCTGGATATTCATAACCGAATACCACTGTGCAAAACAAAAGAGAACGCCCTTCCAATAACAGCTTTTTGAAAAATGTTCCAACAACATCAGAATAGGTTTGTTTATCTTGCATTGATCCGAATCAACGCAGTCCCATCAATTGATCACATCAATAAAGAACGAAAATAATGATGTACGTATATGCCATCCGCATTCGCTACTGGGTCCCGTCATCACCCGTTAGGTTACTTAACTAACGACAGAGCGGGGACTAGACTAGCGCGGATGCAAAACATATACAACATCTACTAGTATATATATCAATATATAATATTCGCTCAAGGCGTGATAAAATGCAACATCACATAAATGTAATGTAAGTCCATATTGCGACCCCCGGTGCTTACGGGGAGGCGGAAACGGTATAAAAAACGAATTTTTATCGCAAGAGGCAACATGGACTAAACATGGTCGGGATCGTTGTCTAAACTAAACTAGCAAATACGCTAAAAGGAGTTAGCTACTATGGAAGGTGGTTATACCTAAACTTGAACTCCTTCTTCTTTAAACCTTGTAGAGGTTGATGGTTCTCTTTACGTCGCCTTCTCCCGTCGAAGATGGATCCACCTCGAAGGTTCGACTTTGGGCTCTTCCTCGATCTTTGAGTGAACTAGGGTATCCGGTTTGCTAAACCTTCATCCTAGAATGAGTAGAGAGAGATTAGGGTTTGCTTTTCTTTCTAAAGAGAATGATTCTCAACACATGAGAAGGTTTCTCTTTTCAAGAGGAAGAAGAAGATGAAATGAGGAGAGAGAGAGGTTATGATAGAATGAGCTCAATTATTTCTTTCTTGCAACCATATTGCAAAAGAAAATGAATTATCTAAATGATAATAATTGAAATAAGAATAGTTGATGGTAATTTTGGAATGACCACTATCATGCTTCTTTAAATGAAGTGTAAGCATGAATCAAGGAAGACTTTCAAGGCATGAAAGTGGTCAATGGTCAACAAGTCAACCAAGGTCAACAAGTCAACAAAAAAACAACCATAACATAATTCTCATTTAATTACTATTATTAATAGATAATATATAAATCCATTAGGGTTTGGAAAATGATAACTGTCAACTGTGCATACGCACCCGATCCGAAACCCTAATGAAAAACCTCATTCTCCGCCTCAAGCAACTGTGCATACACACCTGCATTCTCGTTCCGAGGAACAAGAATACCAAGATATAAAAGCAACCCCCAAAACATATACCAGTATCTGGCTCAAACCAGAGCCTGCCAATATAATCCGTCCGGACTCCAAACGTGCATAAGTGCGCGGATGAGAACGAACCCGGTCGCAAAACCATGCGACCTCTACTCTGTTTTGCCCAGAGGCGAATACCCTCTGTGTGGGACTCTAAAGACTCGACACTACGGTGGCAGTGGGTTTAACCACAGACCGCAAGCGGCACTAGCTGTGCGTAACGGTCCCCAGGTAGATGCCGACAAGAAGGCTGACGAGGTGAAACCCCATCTGAACTCCTACTGAGTCTGAATGTGACATTCTCCGTACAGTCCGGTCTGTTCGTCTGATACATCGCATAGCGGGCCTAGGGGGCGGTAAAACGTCAGTCCCCCAATAGCGGTACAAGTCGTGTCGGAGTGAAGCCCAAAACACCCTGAGATAACACTGGAAACCTACCAGTATATCTCGCTTGCCCTGGCCAGGGACTACTCGTGTAATGGCTCTCCTAGACACAGCGTGATGTCAACCCCCAATACCGGGAGAGACGAATCCTGTCTAACCGTCACTGCCTCCAAGTGCTTCGGGACTGCACCCAACCACCACCTGTTTGCACGACTCCTTTGAGCCGTGGTAGGGTAGTGATCAGAGTGCAGTGGGAACACACTCGAGGCGAAGTGTCAGTGTCAAGTCAGCGGACTAAGCTGTACTCATGTCACCTGGGAACTGATAACTGACGATAGGTATAATACCAACCTGTCAGTTCCCGACGAGTCCTGTCCAGTGTACTCATAACCTAACGAGCACCCGTATACTATCTCCAGTACGACGTACTGATGGCTGTGGGACAGACCATCTCCCACACTGGGATGAGAAGCGCATACGCTAGTCTACTCCGGAGTATCGATGCCCTGTCTCGATAGTCCTACGACTAGGGACCTGTATAAGGATGTGCCTATAGATTACCCAGCCCCCACTAGTGTGACTGCCATCACAACGCTGGTAATCAAGCAAAGATCCTAAGGGCTCCACTAATGCGTATAAGTGATATACTGAAATAAACACAAGTACACATTGAAGTAGAAACAAACCAAGTAGCATACTACTATATTGAGCAAGATTGTTTATACAAGGTGAATATCCCAAGCTTCCATCAAGTAATATACAAACTAGTATGATACAGTAATGGCATCTAGGGCATATACACTAACAATCTCCCACTTGCACTAAGGCCATGTACTGGCGTATCGAAGACCTATCATCTCGATCAGCCGCTCGAACTGAGTCTGGGGTAGGGCCTTGGTGAATGGATCTGCAGTGTTCTCTTCTGAAGCAACCCTCCGAACCTCGATCTCCTTGCGATCCACGATCTCCCTGATCAGGTGATACCGCCTCAAGATGTGCCTGGATCTCTGATGGGACCTGGGTTCCTTTGCTAAAGCTATAGCCCCGTTGTTGTCGCAATACAGAGGTACTGGGTCAACAATGGACGGAACCACCTGAAGTTCTTTTAAGAACTTCCTTATCCAGACAGCTTCTTTTACGGCATCAGATGCAGCGATGTATTCCGCTTCCATAGTCGAGTCTGCAACGGTTTCCTGTTTGGAACTCTTCCAACACACCGCCCCTCCATTGAGGGTAAAGACAAAACCCGACATGGACTTGGAATCATCCTTGTCACTCTGGAAGCTGGAGTCAGCAAAGGCCTCAATCTGGAGGTCTTTTCCGCCATACACCAAGAACATCTCCTTAGTCCTTCTCAGGTACTTGAGAATGTTCTTTACTGCTATCCAATGTTTCTCCCCAGGGTTTGACTGATACCGGCTTACTACACTCAGTGCATAAGCTACATCCGGTCTGGTACACAACATCGCATACATTATAGAGCCTACCGCAGAAGCGTAGGGTATAATAGACATGCGATCCCTCTCCAAATCAGTCTTGGGAGACATCTCTTTAGAGAGGGTGATCCCGTGACAAGCCGGTAGGTTACCGCGCTTGGAATCTTCCATACTGAATCTTTTCACTATGGTGTCGATGTACCTGGACTGAGAAAGTCCTAATATCCTCTTGGATCTATCACGATGGATCCGGATCCCCAGGATGTATGAGGCATCACCCAGGTCTTTCATGGAGAACCTGTGTGACAAGAACCCCTTGACAGATTGTAGCATAGGAATGTCATTTCCTATTAAGAGAATGTCATCCACGTATAAAACGAGGAATACTACAGTTCTCGCTACAAATCTACTATAGATGCATGGTTCATCTGGATTTTTGATAAAGTCAAATTCCTTGACCGTCTCATCAAAACAGATGTTCCAACTCCGCGATGCCTGCTTTAGTCCATAGATGGACTTAAGCAACTTGCACACCTTTCCGCTGCTCCCACTCTGAATGAAACCCTCTGGCTGATCCATATAGACACACTCCTCTAAATTTCCATTCAGAAAAGCGGTCTTTACGTCCATCTGCCAAATCTCATAATCGTGGAAGGCAGCAATGGCAAGAAGGATCCGAATGGATTTCAGCATAGCCACTGGAGAAAAAGTTTCGTCATAGTCCAAGCCAGGTCTTTGACGGAAACCCTTTGCTACAAGTCTAGCTTTATAGGTCTCAACCTGTCCATCTACACCAATCTTCCTTTTGAAGATCCACTTGCATCCTACGGGTTTTACCCCGTCTGGAGCAATGTCCAACGTCCATACTTTGTTGGTGTACATGGACTCCATTTCGGTCCGCATTGCATCCAGCCATTTTACCGAGTCAATGCTCTGAACGGCCTGCTGGAAGCTAGTAGGCTCATCATAGTCTATGATGCAATCCTCTCTATCCCCGTCTATGAGAAAACCGCAGTATCTCTCGGGCGGATGAGACTGCCTACTACTTCTGCGGAGCGGCATAGGAATGTCCTGTTCATTTGAACCCTCTGGTTCCATTAGGCTTTTAGTAATAGTCTGTGGTTCTGGAATTTCTTCCAGTTCTACTGCGCTCCCACTGGATTCTTTTTCTAAGAACTGATGTTCTAGAAAGTGGGCATGACGAGAAACAAGAACTTTTTGTTCCTCTTCGTAGTAGAAGAGATATCCCTTGGAATTCTTTGGATATCCCACAAACTTACACAGTACTGAGCGCGCCTCGAGCTTGTCCGCATGCTGCTTTTTAACAAAAGCTGGACTTCCCCAAGTCTTAATGTGACTGAGATGGGGTCTCTTCCCACACCACATCTCATATGGTGTAGTAGGCACAGTCTTAGTAGGAACTCGGTTCAAAAGGTACACAGCTGATTCTAGCGCATACCCCCAGAATGATCGCGGTAACTCAGCGTTACTCATCATGGACCGTACCATATCCAATAGGGTCCGGTTCCGTCTCTCCGATACACCGTTGTGTTGCGGAGTGTATGGAGGAGTAAGCTGAGAGAGAATCCCATTCTCTTTTAAGTAATTCAGGAACTCGGCACTTAAGTATTCTCCACCTCGATCCGATCTTAGAATCTTGATACTTTTGCCGGTTTGTTTTTCTACTTCATTCTTAAATTCCTGGAATTTTTCAAAAGCTTCGGACTTATGTTTCATTAAGAAGACATAACCGTATCTTGAAAAATCATCCGTAAAAGTAATGAAGTAAGAATAACCGCTTCGCGCATGTGTAGACATTGGACCGCACACGTCGCTGTGTACGAGTCCCAAGAGCTCGCTCGCTCTTACTCCGTGTCCAGTGAACGGAGTCTTTGTCATCTTTCCTTTGAGACAGGATTGACAAGTGGCATATGATTGATATTCGAACGGATCCAAATATCCTTCTGTATGTAACTTAGTCAACCTTCTCTCATTGATGTGACCCAGTCTACAATGCCATAAGAAAGTCTGATTAATATCTGGTGACTTTCTTTTGTGTGTATTCTGGACATTGAAAATCTGTGGTTGGTTTAATACGTATATACCATTGCTCAATGTACCTGACCCAATCAGAACTTGATTAAGGTGAATGTTAACAACATTACTTACAAACGTAAATTCATAACCTTCTTTAGAAACCAAAGATACAGAAATGATATTACAAGTTGCGTTGGGTACAAAAAAGCAATTACGCAAAACCAAAACATGCCCATCTGACATTCCCAGGTGATAGTCCCCCACGGATTTAGCATCCATGCTAGCTCCGTTCGCAACTCTGAGGGTCATGTCACCTGCCTTCAAAACCCTACGGTTTCTCAACGCCTACAAAGAATTACAGATATGAGATCCTGATCCGGTATCCAATACCCAGGAAGTAGAGTTTATAGAAAGACAGTTTTCAATAACATACACACCTGAAGCTGAAGCCGCAACCTGCTTCAGTTCCTGTGTCCTGGCTTTCCAAGCCCTGCAATCTTTCTTCCAGTGTCCACTCTTGTGACAATAGAAGCATTCCTCTTTACCAACAAGCTTCCCCGCTATCTTTGTTGCCTTATCCTTTCCCTTTGCACCCACTTTACTAACACCGCCTCTTGGTTTGGCGGGGGCTTTCTTCTTCTTTCCCTTGGCTTTTGCCTTGGACCTAGAAGAAGAAGATCCTCCTACAAACAAAGTGGATGTATCCCTACCCTTCTGTAGGGTGCCCTCTGCGCTCCTCAGCAGGTTGAGGAGTTTTGAAAGTTCAACTTCCTTTTCTTGCAAGTTGAAATTCAGTATGAACTGGGCGTAAGTGGATGGAAGGGACTGGAGAATTATATCCGTGTAGAGTTCACTGTCCAACGTGGTCCCAAGTTCCGCGAGCTCCTCAGTGTAGCCAATCATCTTAAGCACGTGGTCCGCTACCGATGATCCGACGGCCAACTTAGTCGAAAATAACTTCTTCGACACTTCGTATCTTGCGATACGAGACTGCTCTCCATACAGTTCTTTTGTATGAAGAAATATGGATTCCAAATCCATATTCTCGTGCCTCCTCTGATGGTCATTGTCCATCGAAGCAAGTACGAGGCATCTGGCCTTCGCGCTGTCAATCTCCCAAGTCTTACGGATTTCCTTATCCGCGACGCTGGAGGTGGGACCTGGGACGGGGGGAGCTTTGGTGGTAAGAAGATACCCCAGCTTGTCGTAAGAGATTGCCAATTTGACATTCCTGAGCCAATCTTTGTAGTTTGGCCCTGTCAATATGTTTTTATCTAGAAGTAACTTAAGTCCAGTCATTTCGATTTGGTCGCTGCAGGGGGAGAGAAGAAACACTTAGCACGATGCTCTTGCAAGTTTAGAATGGTTTTTAATTTGTCTAAACAGGATGGCTCCCACTGTCTCTCGAATCCCTCCTCAAACCACAAAGGAAGAATTAGCCGGGATCAATCCCACCGTACAATACTTGCTTAACCGTTCAGCCAGGCCAGTGTCGGTACTTCGAGGGAGGTTTTCCAACGCTTTCGCGAAGTTCCTTAATTTAAGAACCTCTTTTCCCTGGGGGCGTAGCCCCGCTAACACCTTTCTAGGAACCTACTAGGTTTATAGCATTGATCGTTTAGTGAGAAATTTCCCGAGGAGTAGCATATACTCACAGTAGGATCGGGATCCAAATATCATCGCGTGACGAAAATGAAGGAATCCTACCATAATCATCACACTCCAAATGGTATGCAAATCTAGCAAGTTTCAGTACTTATGAAACTCCCGATGTGGATTTTTGCCCCATGCTCTTATGACCTTGACTTTGGCCAAAATATCATAAGTCGCATGTCAAGTTCTTCCCGTCACTTTCCAGGTTAATTTGGATCCATCCGTACATACCCTTGACTTTGGCCAAAATGGCAGCACGACTGTCCCAAACCAACGCATCTATTTATGCTACACATGAACACCCAATAGCTACCAATCACTGTGCCTTGACTTTGGCCAAAATACACAGCTTGAATACTATTGCCTATTCATGCGAAATGACGGAGGGCTACGAATGGTTTTGGTAAAACCGTGAACGTAGTGAACTTGATATAATCGATGGAACGAGATAGCTTTTAGAAGGAGTGGCTCAAGCTCCGCATTTAAAAGTTAGTTTTGAAAAGAACCGAGTGGTTTTTCGAAAGTGTTCCATCGACTTAAACTTGGTTTATTATCTTGCATTAGTTCTTTTAATGCGTGATATTCTTGCATTAGTTCTTTTAATGCGTCCCATCATTTAATCCTACCACTGCAGAAAACAACCAAAATATGACGTACGCTTATGCCATTCGCATTCGCCACGGGGTCCCGTCATCACTCGTTAGGTTACTTAACTAACGACAGAGCGGGGGCTGGGCTAGCGCGGCTGTAAAACATAAGCAACGCCTAAATAGAAAGCAATGATAGACATTACAGATCACAGATGAATACATTGGATATACTAGCAATCCGCAATCCTTTCGAGCCTGAAACGAAAAGCGGATAACACGGTCGCGGTGAATAGCAAATACCCCAGCCAAGACCCCTACGGGTGCGGCAAACTACCCGCCAAGTCCCCGGTAGTTTGTGCACCCCACCATGGGTCTATACTAGGAGCATAAACAGTAAAAAAGAATTATACAATGACGGCTACAACCCCGACCCGGTTGTGCGGCCAAACAAATAATATAATTACATCAATTTACATTTACAATGAATGAAAGAAAAACAAAAGCTCATCTCACATCCACCCCGGCTATTCACCCGCGACAGTCCAACACATTCATATACACATTCCAGCACATTACAGATCATGTATAACCCCGACTAATCGACCTATAGCGATTAGCCGACGTTCAATACATGCAAACATCACAGATATAACCAACATAGTCAAAGTGCAGTGAAGTTCGGAAAAAATACGGAATTATAGGACCCCAAAAGGAAATTTCAGTTCTGGAAAATCTGGGCACATATAATATATTTTAAAAATCCCAAAACCAACACATAAACACTCTGCACGAAAATCGATGGACAGAAGAAGACAAAGCGCGGCGCTTCCGCCGCACATGCCTACCTCGTGCGGCGGAAGCGCGGCGGTTTTAAGGAATTAGGTCATCGTTTTTCATGGGTGCTCTTACAAAACCCTGAGACGATTTTACAAGTATAAAGTTTTTCATTTTGAGCAGAAAAAAAATTCAACAGAAACTTAGGGTTTTGGTTTTTCCGGTTTTGTGATTTTTTCGGTTCCGAACTTCGTTACACCTTACTACCAAGCTAGTTTAAGTTTAGTTAGGCTCTGATACCACTGTAAGTCCATATTGCGACCCCCGGTGCTTACGGGGAGGCGGAAACGGTATAAAAAACGAATTTTTATCGCAAGAGGCAACATGGACTAAACATGGTCGGGATCGTTGTCTAAACTAAACTAGCAAATACGCTAAAAGGAGTTAGCTACTATGGAAGGTGGTTATACCTAAACTTGAACTCCTTCTTCTTTAAACCTTGTAGAGGTTGATGGTTCTCTTTACGTCGCCTTCTCCCGTCGAAGATGGATCCACCTCGAAGGTTCGACTTTTGGCTCTTCCTCGATCTTTGAGTGAACTAGGGTATCCGGTTTGCTAAACCTTCATCCTAGAATGAGTAGAGAGAGATTAGGGTTTGCTTTTCTTTCTAAAGAGAATGATTCTTAACACATGAGAAGGTTTCTCTTTTCAAGAGGAAGAAGAAGATGAAATGAGGAGAGAGAGAGGTTATGATAGAATGAGCTCAATTATTTCTTTCTTGCAACCATATTGCAAAAGAAAATGAATTATCTAAATGATAATAATTGAAATAAGAATAGTTGATGGTAATTTTGGAATGACCACTATCATGCTTCTTTAAATGAAGTGTAAGCATGAATCAAGGAAGACTTTCAAGGCATGAAAGTGGTCAATGGTCAACAAGTCAACCAAGGTCAACAAGTCAACAAAAAAACAACCATAACATAATTCTCATTTAATTACTATTATTAATAGATAATATATAAATCCATTAGGGTTTGGAAAATGATAACTGTCAACTGTGCATACGCACCCGATCCGAAACCCTAATGAAAAACCTCATTCTCCGCCTCAAGCAACTGTGCATACACACCTGCATTCTCGTTCCGAGGAACAAGAATACCAAGATATAAAAGCAACCCCCAAAACATATACCAGTATCTGGCTCAAACCAGAGCCTGCCAGTATAATCCGTCCGGACTCCAAACGTGCATAAGTGCGCGGATGAGAACGAACCCGGTCGCAAAACCATGCGACCTCTACTCTGTTTTGCCCAGAGGCGAATACCCTCTGTGTGGGACTCTAAAGACTCGACACTACGGTGGCAGTGGGTTTAACCACAGACCGCAAGCGGCACTAGCTGTGCGTAACGGTCCCCAGGTAGATGCCGACAAGAAGGCTGACGAGGTGAAACCCCATCTGAACTCCTACTGAGTCTGAATGTGACATTCTCCGTACAGTCCGGTCTGTTCGTCTGATACATCGCATGGCGGGCCTAGGGGGCGGTAAAACGTCAGTCTCCCAATAGCGGTACAAGTCGTGTCGGAGTGAAGCCCAAAACACCCTGAGATAACACTGGAAACCTACCAGTATATCTCGCTTGCCCTGGCCAGGGACTACTCGTGTAATGGCTCTCCTAGACACAGCGCGATGTCAACCCCCAATATCGGGAGAGACGAATCCTGTCTAACCGTCACTGCCTCCAAGTGCTTCGGGACTGCACCCAACCACCACCTGTTTGCACGACTCCTTTGAGCCGTGGTAGGGTAGTGATCAAAGTGCAGTGGGAACACACTCGAGGTGAAGTGTCAGTGTCAAGTCAGCGGACTAAGCTGTACTCATGTCACCTGGGAACTGATAACTGACGATAGGTATAATACCAACCTGTCAGTTCCCGACGAGTCCTGTCCAGTGTACTCATAACCTAACGAGCACCCGTATACTATCTCCAGTACGACGTACTGATGGCTGTGGGACAGACCATCTCCCACACTGGGATGAGAAGCGCATACGCTAGTCTACTCCGGAGTATCGATGCCCTGTCTCGATAGTCCTACGACTAGGGACCTGTATAAGGATGTGCCTATAGATTACCCAGCCCCCACTAGTGTGACTGCCATCACAACGCTGGTAATCAAGCAAAGATCCTAAGGGCTCCACTAATGCGTATAAGTGATATACTGAAATAAACACAAGTACACATTGAAGTAGAAACAAACCAAGTAGCATACTACTATATTGAGCAAGATTGTTTATACAAGGTGAATATCCCAAGCTTCCATCAAGTAATATACAAACTAGTATGATACAGTAATGGCATCTAGGGCATATACACTAACATGTAATAAGCATCACAGAACAATACAGATATCTGGGATCCCCGGGTTTCACAGAGCCGCTACTGAAACCCGATGTTCCCCAGGTCGTGTGGATAGCCTATGCAATGAAAATCCTAGACCCCTACGGGCGCGGCAAGTTACCAGCCAAAACCTGAAGCGAGGCAGCCCCCTTCAGCAACGTGAATGGACCACCCAGCACTTCACGGAATCCAGTAACTTGGGCACCCCTCCTTGGGTCAACCTGTACCCCCTACGAGTGCGGTGAATAGCCCGCCAATTCTAGAGTGAAGCCCCCTCTGTCTCAACGCCATGAGATGTGGGCCCGTTTCCCTCTAGAACCCGGATACCCGTGCACCCCTCCGCGGGGTAATCCTAGTACAGAAAGTTAAATATACAACGGGTACATCGACCTCAACCCGGTCGTGCCCCAAAAGTATAATATACAAACAGGCAGTAACGGCAGTCCACATGTCGGACGCTCGCCCTGCAATATCGAATGTACATAATAAACCAAACTGTACTACCATTGCATCAAGGCTATCCCCCACGACCAATCCGCAACAACACAGCAAAACACAGAACATCAACGTGAATGTCACATTCGCAAATCCGTCTAAAAGGGCTATAGCAGATAGACTGGATTTACCGATCAAGTGGCATTCACGGTCGCAGATATAATGTAAATACTGTGAATTAACATGTTTAAAATTTTCGATCGACTGAATTTTCCGAAGTGGGCCCCAAGCACTACTGTAGCACTCACAGAAAAACTGGGCCCAAAAAGAATATTCTAAAACCCATATTTCCAACCCAGAAACCCACTGGAAAATTTTGGTACGGAGTTGACTTGTTTCCACCGCGGAACCGTGGCCAAACCAGGGGTTTGGCCGCATTTCTGCTGTCATACTAAAGTATCACTCAACCAAAATTTTGCAGAATGCTTAAAGTTCTCTGCACATGTTTCTGCAACAACCTGAAAAATTTTCGAGACAAAAATAATTCGACAGAAACATGTGCTATAGAAATTGTGGATTTTGGAAATTCGTTCGATCGAAGCTTTAAACATACTAGAGCAAGCTAGACTAGGTTAATGGCGTGGCTCTGATACCAATGTAAGTGCACGGCGGCGCCCCGGCCGTCGATCCGACGCCGGAATGCGGAAACGAAAAACTTTGCGAAACTTGAAAACCGGCACAACCGCGCACTATTAACCCGGATCGGGCCATTAACCTAACTACTAGCAAACTAAAAGATGGGTAGAGAGATATACCAAGCGATATGTGTCCTTCGGTCTTCGTTTCCACTCTGATCTCCCTCGGAATCTCCGTCCGTCACCTCCTCGTCAGAAAGGGCACCACGTAGCCAAATTCTTTTACGGGCTCCCACCTCTGGACCGAGGCAACTCGGGCGTGAAGTTGGCAAGCCGATGTTGGATATATGTATGCCCTAGAGGCCATTATGTGATAGTGGATGTATCTATACATGTATATATATATATATATTCAGTTTGCATTCTTGCTCGACATGATAGTATGCTATCTGGTTTTTCTTTATCTGACATGTTTATTTGATCATGCTTCTATTCATTCATATATGCTGATAAAGCCCTGAGGATATCGGCTTGACTACTCTGATTATGATGGAGATCATACTAGTGGGACATCTGTAGTCTATAAGCATATCCTGAAATGTCCCTAGTCGCAGGTGTATCGAGACGGGGCATCGATATACCAGAGTAGACTAGCGTATATGATACTAGACCCATATGATGGGCGATGGATGTTCCCACATTCATCGATGTTTGACATCAAGATCATATACGGGTGCTCAGTGGTGACTGGGTACACTGGACGGACTCGCCGAGAACTCCTATATGGAATTATATCTATCGTCGGATAGCAGTTCTCAGGTAACACTGGTACATGTTAGTCTGTAGACCCGAGATCGTTATAGAGCCTTGTGTGTTCTCCCACTGTACTTTGATTACCACCCTACCACGGCTCTAATGAGTCGTGCAAACAGGTGTCCGTTGGGTACAGTCCCGAGACACACGAAGGCAATGAGCGATAGGAGGGGTTTCGTCTCTCCCGATATTGGGAGTTGATGCTGTACTGTGCCCGACTGGTTATAGCAGCAAGTCCCTGGCCAGGGCTGCTGAGATTTGCTGATAAGTGTTATCAGTAGTTTCTCGAACTGTTATAGACCATTCACCGGCACGACTTATTGAGTTATTGGGGTCGACATGACCATCCCTAGGCTCGATATGCAGCATATCTGACGAAGAGACCGGACTGTACGGTAGTGTTGCCGGTTGGCTCGACGGGAGTTGTAACAGGTTCGCTTGTTTTCTTCTTATCGCTCAATACCCGGGTGGCCGTTACGTTTGGCTGACCGCTTGCGGCTTGGGGGTGCTTGATATGATCATCACCCACTGCCGGCGTATTGAAGAGTCTTAGAGTCCCACATAGGAGTTACCTAGTCCAGGCGAAACGTTGTGGTGCGCGTATGCGATATGCGCTTGGACCCGATTAAAATGCGTGTATGGGATACCGTATATTAATTGGGCGGCTTGCTAATGGTCGGGTCATATGTGATATGACCGGATTTGTGAATCAAGTGTTTATTCATCATTAGTTTTCTCACTACAAATTCTATCTTGTTTATGTTGGATGCATGCATGCATGTGTGCATTCATTCTTGTTCATGCACATATGGATGTGCAAGCACACATGCATACATACATCATATATTATCATGGTTGTTTATACAATGGGAATGGTGGATGTATAAGAATTACACCATGGTTGTATTTGGATAATTATTGGATTTAAATTAAAGCAAAAGAAAATGAAAAATGGGTTAAATCACTTAAGAATTTCTACACTCTTCTAACTCAACCATGCTCACCTAACATTTAACCCATAGTTTATTTTCTTATCATGCTTTTAATTTAAAATAAAATGATATCTAAATATCTAACCATGGTTGGTTTAGAGAAAGAAAAATATATATAGCTATTTTCCTTTTTCTCTTACACAAGATAATTCATTTCTCTTCTTCAAAAATCCACCATCTTCATCAACCTCCATGCTTATGCTCTATAGTTCTTATAAGAGAGTGAATCACTTATAAAAATAAGATTTTGAAGTGAGATCCATAACCACAACTCCATTCTAATCAAGTCTAGCTCACTTGATTAGAGTGTTCTCCTTGTTTTACCAAACTTGCTAGCTTGGACAGGAAGCTCCGGGTGGATCGTCGTGGACGCAAAAGGACGACGAGCGGACCTTCTTCAAACACCTTAGAGTCTAAGGAGCGAGGCAAAAACGGGAGCTACAAAGGTTGTAGCCTTCTAACCCTAAGCTTTTCTAGTTTAAAGTTTAACATACCTAATTTTCTAGGATCGATCCACTTGCGCGTTTGTTTAGCACATTAAAAATCATAACTTTTGGACATGTGATGCTTCAAAACACCTCATAGGGTGCTAAACAAACCCATCAGCCGACGCGTCCAAGGGTACTGTAGGCTAGTGTAGAATACTATGTCTCTTTTGGGGTTTATGTTGCCATTTGATGGAGAAGAGAAAGAGATGAGCTTTGGAGAGGGGTTAGGGATTTTGGAGCAAGCAAATGAGATGATCAAATTTCCCTCATGAAAAATGAACTCACCCTCTCTCACCTCTCTAAGTGGTCGGCCTCTTTAGATCAAGAAGAAAATTGGAGAGAGAAAAAGGCATATCAATATGTGAAGATAATGATCAAATTATCTCACATCCAAATCCTATCAAAACCCCATCCAATAAATTCAAGAGAAAGAGACTAAAAAGGAATCTCATCATGAAGCCACAAATTTACAAAGGACCCCCTCCACAAATGTTATTTGCACACTTGCAAATAACCCCCCTCCATCGGAAAAGTCCGGCCGGGAAGGAACAAAGGAAAACTGGCCGGAACGGAATGCAAACTGGCAACTTCAGAAAACTGATCCCGTAATAAATTACAGGAAAACCCCACGACTGCATATACATGCCCGCATTTGTATTCCCACTGAACACAAACGCAAAGAGACAAAATCTACACTGTCTAATACTAGGATCCGGCTTAAACCAAAGCCTGCTAGTAAAATCCGTCCGATCACGATCCGTGCAATACCGCACGTATCTGATCGAACCCAGCCATATCTCCATACGGCCTCTACAGCGTTTCGCCCGAAACTTGAGTAACTGTCTGTGTGGGGGACTCTAAAGACTCGTCAATACTATGGCTGTGGATTTAACCACTAGCACGTTAGAGGTATTAGCCATACGTGACGGGCCACCAGCTATTGACCAAAAGGGACGTCTGTGAGCGAACTCATCCTGACACCCTACTGAGCCTGTCAGTGACAATATCCGTACAGTCTGGTCCATTCGTCTATGAGCATCGCATGGAGGGCCTAGGAGGTTGGTAAAAGTCAGACCCCCAAAAGCGGTACAAGTCGTGTCGGAGTGTAGCCCATAACACCCTGAGATACTACTGGAATACCTACCAGTAAATCTCCTGCCTTGGCCAAGGACTTTTCATGTACTGGCTCTCCTAGACACAGCGCGACCTCACCCCTAATACCGGGAGAGACGAACCCCTGCAGATCCGCTCGCTGTCTCCATGTGGCTCGGGACTGTACCTAACTAAAACCTGTTTGCACGTCTCCTTTGAGCGTGGTAGGGTAGTAATCAAAGCACAGTGGGAACTCACACGAGACAAATAACGATCTCAGGTCGATGAACTAACCCGTACACATGTCACCAGGGAACTGCTATCTGACGTCAGGTATAATACCAACTAGCAGGTTCCCGGCGAGTCCTGTCCGGTGTACTCATAACCCAATGAGCACCTGTATACATCTTAGGTGAACCAACTGACACCAGTGGCTTGTGAGACCGGTCAACGCCCCTCGTCGGGGTCTCTACTGTATACACTAGTCTACTCTGGAGTATCGATGCCCTGTCTCGAAACTCCCACGACTAGGGACTTTTTAAGGATGTGCTTATAGACCCCAGCTCCCACATATATGATCGCCCTCATACTGCTGGTAGTCAAGCAAGAATCCTAGGGGCTCTATCAACGTGTAATAGCGACTCGTAAGGTCACCTAAAGCAGTACACGATGATAAAGATAAACCAGATAGCATACTATCATCTTGAGTAAGACTGTCCTACCGGGATAGGTCCTTCCTCAATCATTGCAATCACGTGCTTGTGATCCAATAATTGACTCTGAGGGCACTATCTCCAACAATCCGTCTTCTTTGGTGTGTGCGGTTGTGGTGGGTTTATTTTCCACTTCTCGGACAGCACAAACTTGCCTTGTAGATACCGATCTTCGATCCATCCTTTAAAGACGAAGCAATCCTCGATCGAGTGACTTACCGTTTAGTGGTAAGGACAATAATTAGGATTATTCACTTTGCTGGGTTGCGGCGGTCGCCTTGGATTTGGTAAGTTGATAAGCCTGTTGCGCACCGCTAGCTTGAACAGCCTCTTCGTATTTTCCATTAGGAATGAGTAGGACGCTTCATTTTCTCATTGTAATAGCGTCGTCTCTCTTCGAGTTGATCCGCTAGCTTTGGGGCACTGAGCTGGTGTTGGGTGTTTGCAACGAAGGTCGCCTTCCCTTTACCTTTGTCGTTTCGAGGTTCCGGCTTCGGGGGAGACGGTCTGTGACCCATTTGATCCATCTGGGCTAGCTTATCAATTAAAGCCTGGAACGTGGTCGGTTTAAAGAACATCATGAACTGTGAAATAGTTGCATGAGGGTCTAGGGTGCCTACGAACATGCCCACCGCTGGTGCTTCTTCGATGCGCTGTTCGCACTTCGACCACAAGTTCCGCCATCGGATTGCATATTGAACCCAAGTTTCGCCCGGCTTCACCCTTGCATTGATCAACGCCGTTATTGGGGTGCGTTCGCTGGAGCTTGCGAAACACTGGGTAAACAACAACTCCATTTCAGCGAAAGTTTTGACGGAGTCATTTGGAAGTTCGGAATACCACTCAAACGTCGTTTCCGATAAACTGCCGACGAATTGGCGAAGCAAGAGCTTGTCGTCACCACCGGTGTTACCGCAGAGAGCCCTGAACTGGGCCACATGTTGATGGGGATTGCCTGTCCCCTTATAGACATGAAATTTCGGGATCGTGTAGCCCGGCGGGTATTTGATCTGATCATACCAGCTCGGATACGGTCGCCCTGTTTTGACGACTTGGCCAGTTGCCTCAGTTACCTGATGGACTCGTATTTGTTGAGCTATGTATTCATTCAGGGCAGCTTTGGAAATTGTCTCTTCCTTGGCTGTTAAAAGAGCCGGCGGTGGATTTGACGTTTCTCCCCCGTCATCTTCAAGGACAATCGGAGGATCTTTCGCAGGGGGATCTTGCTGGATCATCATACGCACCATGTCTTAGAACAGAAGAGCCATTCTCTTTATATTGGCCGCTTTTTCCGCAGCCTCTTTGTCCTTCTTTTCAAGTATCCTGCGAAGGAATTCGGCGTCGGTTTCTTGCTCCTGTCACTGATCCGAGGATGCTTCTGGGCTTTCTTTTGGCCCGGTGAGTGCGGACATCGTAGTCATCATTTCTTGGAGCTTCTGCTGCTGCTCTTGAGCTTTAGTCACCGATCGCGTAAGCGGTCTATGACCTGTGGATATATGGTTGTCCTCTTTCCCGGACGCCATGTAGATGGTGTGTACCACAATGCCCTCGGACTTAGGGCATTTGGGTTCACTGCCTTTGACGTTCGCCGTAGGCGTGGGGATTTTCTTCGGCCTTCTTCTCCTGTGGGCCGTCGAAGTTGAGGGGGCCGTTGCTTTGGGCACCCAGGTGATCATCGTCTTTCATTGCTTGAAAGGGGGATTTTCTTCCTACCGAAATTTTGACTTCTTATGCTGGTGAGAGAAATTCGGATCAATCACCGATTCTCGGACTCGTCGCCAAGTCTTGTAGATCCTGGAGGACAACCGTTGAGGAGACTACTCCGGCTTTTCTGGTTCTGCTTCCATGGCGGTCTCTACCGGTGGAGGAGATCTTTTGAGCGCCGCAGTTGGCAAATTTCTGCGTACCCTGTTCAGCAGCTCAAAGTTGTTCCCAGTTGGAACAGCAGCATTAACTTCCACCGTTGGAGCTGGTGGAGTTAGCCCAGAGGGGGAGTTGCCTCCAGCCTTCCTTATCCGGCGCCAGTGGCGACGTCGGGCGTGATGGGTTGTTGGGATTGGTTCAGCGAAGGCTTTGTCTTGCCCCTCATTCAAGTGGGTGGCTGTTGCCAGTGTCAGCCTCTTGAAGACTGACGTCCGTTGAGAAGTCGTGCCCAATCGGTCAAACACAGATTTCTGAGCGGGAGCGGGATCGGGGGCAGTCAGCCTTGCGAAAACCGACCCACTTGCAGGAGAAGCCGCCATGACGGCCTCAGGAGCAGGGATGTCCATCTTTTCTGGGATGGCCCCTTCAGGTATTACGGGCTTCTTGGTAGGCCCTTTGGAGCCCGAGTTCATCTTGGTGAAGACTGAGGAATTGGATGACCCGTTAAGAGGGACCGCGGTAGTAGTGAGCCGATCGAAGACCGACTTCTTTTGCGCTTCCTTTGGCAGCGGGATATTAATGTTCACTGGCGGGAGCATGGTCCTAAAGAATAGACCGGTGGTAGCCTGAGTCACTTGTTCCACAGGCATAGTGAACAGGGAAGCATCCTGCGGTCCATAGGCTACACCTCCAGGTGAGGCGGAGCGTCGGTTGCACTTGCAGTTGGAGCAGTTGAACACCATCGCTGTTTGATTTCTGTGCCAAGAAAAAGACCAAATCTTAGTAACTTGAAACCCGAGGGCAACCATTAACAAACCGCGATTCGTTCGCGAATACGACGCACAAAGTGTGGAGTGGAAAGAGGAAAAGGTCCCACCGGGCGTGCCAGAATCTGTTCCCCTCCGAAAGACGGCGCAAGGCTGGCGTCTTGCCTGAGATTCGGGGCAGATGCTAATTGGTGCTATCCGTCCACCTCTCCGAAGATGCCAAGTTGATTTATGGCACCATGTATCGAAGGTTTAAACGGATGCGTCCGATGTAGCAGACTTCGTCAGATTCCCCCTCGTTTGAAGGGTTTTTGATTGTGGGGACGCTCTTCCCTGCAGGTGCAAGCCCCTGCAGTTAATTACGCTACCACATTGCGGCAACAACTTTCTCCTTCTCCATATGGTCACTTCGTGTCGTGGGTGTTTGTTTCATGTTTGGTTGCCCGTGGATTGTATACGGAGACTAATTTGTGTTGTCGCCCGTAGGGCGTGGACTAGTCCAAATCCGTATCTTTCTTAGATTTGTGTTTGGGGGTTTGTGTTTAAGGATATGTTAGCCTTATTTGAGGCTAAGATCAACTTAAACGTTTGTTAAGGATACGTTAGTCTATTTTTAGACTAAGATCAACTTAACGGGATCGTTTAGATCCGACAAGAGAGCAATTGGGGGGGCTCTATTGTTTAGTTTAGTGACATTGCGGTCGATAGGTAGTTTAAGGACATTGCGGTCCAACGTTAGTTTTAAGACGTTGCGGTCAAGGTTAAGGACGTCATAGTCCATTGATTTAAGGACTCCATGGTCCAGTGTTAGTTTTAAGACATCTCGGTCAAGGTTAAGGACGTCATAGTCCGTTGTTAGTTTTAAGACATCACGGTCAAGGTTAAGGACGTCATAGTCCGTTGTTAGTTTTAAGACATCACGGTCAAGGTTAAGGACGTCATAGTTGTTTCCCCCAATCAGAGAAAAGCTCTGTTTGAATTTCAAAATTTAAAAATTGAAGCAATGCTTCAAATCCTTTACGCTGCGCGCAACGCACCACGTGTCAAAAGCTGATACGTCAGCGCAGCGCCCAAGGCAGCGCGCCCAATCAGAGCAAGACTCTATTTAAAACAAAATTAAAGGAAGCAACTCTTCAGTTGCGCAAGCACTGCGCTGCGCGACACGTGGCAGCGCGGTTGCGCTGCGCTGTGCGCTGCGCGCCATGTGGTAGTGTAGTTGCGCTGCGCTCTGCGCTGCGCGACACGTGGCAGCGCAGTTGCGCTGCGCGACACGTGTCAAGCGATGGTGCATCTGCGCCAAACAGAATTAAAATTCCAGTAAGATCTTTCTGTTCTTGTTAAAATAAGAAGGTTGTCTTCTGTAAAACAGAAGCCCTTGGATCAAAGATCCAACAGTGGGGAAAATTCCCCAAATCACTCAGAGAATGATCTCTTTAACAAATTTAACAAATTAATGGGCACTATATAAAGGCCCCTAGACCCCAATTCAAAAAAAGGAACATCAAGAACTTCAAAAACAACAAAACAGAGAGAACTCTGAAGAATTTTGAGAAGAACTCAAGAAGGGAAAGAAGGTAAAAACCTTTAAAAAAAGAAGAGAAGAACTTCTTCTGAATAGATCATTGATCTAAGAACAAGATCAATGATCTTCAATAAAAAATAAATAATAACAGTGCCTTGCACTTTTTTATGAACCATTGGTTCTGGAATCTTAAAGATTCTCAAGTTATTGAAATAGTGCCTTGCACTTGTAAGAACTGCACTGTTGTGCTCCTGGGTTAGCGCAAGCCACCAGAGAGCACCACGTGTCAACTCCAGAACCACTTGCACTATGCGCTTTTAAAAATAGAGCATTGCTCTTTAAAGTTGGCGCAACTCACCAAAGCGCGCCACGTGTCAGCAGGGCAACAACGTAGCGCACTGGCGCAGCGCACTGCGCTATTGCGCTTGCGCTCACCAGGGTGTGACACGTGTCACCACGACAAGCGCTTGCGCTCAGTAATTGGCGTAAAGCGCTTGACAAGCCACTGTCAAGTAATTAATGCACTGCATTATTTACAGAAGGTCCAAGCCAAATTAAAAAAGGCCTAACAGGCCTAATAAAATGCAATGCATTATTTTAAAAAGGGCAGAGCCCAAACCAAAACAGATGCTCTGCAAAGGGACTGAGCCCAAATCAAAAAGGCCTAGCAGGCCAGAATAAATGCAGTGCATTATTAAAAAAGGGGCAAAGCCCTAGCACAGGCCTAATAGGCCAAAGATAAATAAAAACGTTGAACATTTTTTCAACTGGACTTAGCCCAATCATGGCCGTAAGTCCTCAAATTAAATTGACTTAGCAAGACTGCTCTCCTAAATCAATTTACATCCGGTTCAAGGGTACATCTCCGAACTCCTCTGACACCTATCGTTGTAATCCTTCAACGAGATCAGAGAGGTGACGGGTCCCGACAATCACACATCGATACGGACTGCGGGGTCCCTAAACTCGTGGACCGAAACGTCCTTAAACTAATATTCGTCCCAAAATGGGAATATTGGACCGAAACGTCCTTAAACTAATATTCGTCCCAAAATGGGAATGTTGGACCGAAATGTCCTTAAACTAATATTCATCCCCAAATGGGAACATGGACCACCATGTCCCTAAACTGGAAATCGACCGCAACGTCATTAAACTAATCAATGGAGCCAATTGCTCTCTTATCGGATCCAAACGATCCCGTTAAGTTGATCTTAGTCTGGAGATTAGGCTAATGTATCCTTAACAAAAGTTTAAGTTGATCTTAGCCTCAATATGGCTAACGTATCCTTAAACTAAAACACCAAACCCAAATTTAAGTAAACACGGATTTGGACTAATCCACGTCCTACGGGCGACGGCATCACTTAGTCTCCGTATACAATCCATGGGCAAGCACAAACAAAACAAACACACACGACACGAAGTGAACATCTGGAGAAGGAGAAAGTGCCTACCGCGATGCGGTAGCGTAATTAACTGCAGGGGCTTGCGCCTGTAGGGAAGAGTGTCCCCACCATCAAAACTCCCTCAAGCGAGGGGGAATCTGACGAAGTCTGCTACATCGGCCACATCCGTCTAAACCTCCGATACACGGTGCCATAAATCAACTTGGCATCTTCGGAGAGGTGGACGGATAAAACCAAATAGCATTTGCCCCGAATTTCAGGCAAGACGTTTACCGCGTCTCCGCCGCGTCATTCGGAGGGGAACAGATTCTGGCACGCCCAGTAGGACCTTTTCCTCTTTCCACTCCATACTTCGTGTGTCGTCTTCGCAAACGAATCGTGGTTTGTTAATGGTTGCCTTTGGATTTTAAGTTACTAAGATTTGGTCTTTTGCCTGGCGCAGAAATCAAGCATCAATAGCCTCCAACTGCTCGAGCTGTTCAAAGTGCCAATGCAACCAACGCTCCACCTCACCTGGAGGTGTAGCTTATGGGCCTCAAGCGGCCTCCATCCTTGCCATGCCGGTAGAACAGGTGACCCAGGCCACCACCGGCCTGTTTTTCGGAACCATGATCCCGCCTGCAAGGTTCACCATGCCAGTGCCTGCACCAATAGCGAACAAGAAGTCGGTCTTCGATCAGCTCACTGCTACAACGGCCCCTTTCAACGGGTCGTCCAATATCAAACCGGCAGCCTCTGTCTTTGCCAGGCTGAGGCAGAACCTTGATGGGTCCGCCAAGAAGCCTATGAACCCTGAAATGGCCGTCCCAAGGAAGAGAGCCACCCCTACTCCTGAAGTCGTCAAGGCGGCTTCTCCTGTTAAAGAGTCAGTCTTTTCAAGGCTGACTATTCCGGCTCCTGCTCCTACTCGAGGATCTGTCTTTGACAGATTGAACATCGCCCCTCAAAGGACAACATCAGTCTTTAAGAGGCTGACACCAGCAACACCTCTTTCGGACAGGGGGCAAGAAGAAGCTGTCTCGATCGCCGAGCCAGTCCCAACGGCTCGTCGCGCTCGACGTCGCCACTGGCGCCGAGTAAGGAAGGTCGGGGGCAACTCCCCCTCAGGGTTAACTCCACCCGCTCCAGTAGTGTAAGTTAATGTTGCTGTTTCAACTGGGAACAACTTTGAACCACTTAGGAGGGTACGTAAGAACTCTCCAACTGCTATGCTGAAAAGATCTCCTCCACCTGCGGAGAGGGTTCCAGAAACGAAGCTGGAGTAGCCCCCTCAGCGGCCATCCTCCAAAATTTATAAAGTTTGGTGAAGGGTTCAAGACTCCGTAATTGACCAAGGTCACTCTCGTCAGCAGAAAAGGGCGAAAGTGCAGGAAGAAAAGGATTGTCCAATCAAACAGCAAAGGACGACAATCACCAGGGTGCCCGCAGCAACAGCTCCTTCAACTTCAACGGCCTACAAGAGAAGGAGGCCGGAGAAAATTCCCACGCCCGCGGCAAATGCCAAGGGCGGCGAGCCCAAACGCTCTAAGTCCGGGGGCATTGTGGTCCATACCGTCTACATTGTGTCTGGGAAGGAGGACAACCGTGCATCTACAGGTCATAGACCACTTACACGGTAAGTGACCAAAGCTCAGGAGAAACAGCAAAAGCTCCAGGAGATGATGAACGCGATGGCTGCACTTACTGGGCCAAAAGAAAGCCTCGAAGCGTCCTCGGATCAGCGATAGGAACAAGAAACCGATGCCGAGTTCCTTCGGAGAATATTAGAAAGAAGGACAAAGAGGCTGCAGAACAAGCAGCCAATATAAAACGAATGGCCCTTCTGTTCCAGGATATGGTGGGTATGATGATCCAGCAAGATCCTCCTACTGAAGATCCTCCGATCGTCCTTGAAGACGACAGAGGAGAAACGTCGAATCCTCCACCGGCTCTGTCAACAGCCAAGGTGGAGACAATTTCCAAAGATGACCTGGACGAATATATAGCTCAGCAGATACGGGTTCATCATTCAACGGAGGCAGCCGGTCAAGTTGTCAGAACGGGGCGACCATATCCGAGCTGGTATGATCAGATCAAGTACCCACCGGGCTATACAATACCGAAATTCCATGTCTATAAGGGGACTGGAAATCCCCATCAACATGTTGCCCAGTTCAGGGCTCTTTGCGGTAACACCGGCGGCAATGATAAGCTCATGCTTCGCCAATTCGTCGACAGCTTGTTAGATACAGCGTTCGAGTGGTACTCTGAGCTCCCAAACGACTCTATCAAGACATTTGCGGAGATGGAACTACTGTTTACCCAGCGTTTCGCAAGCGCCAGCGAACGCACCCCGATGACGGCATTGATTAATGCCAGGGTGAAGCCGGGTGAGATATGGGTCTAATATGCTATACGGTGGCGGAACTTATTGTAGGGTTCCTAGGCACCCTAATGATGTCTCACAAGGCATCAACCATGCCAATTTCAAAAATTACCGGTGCCGAGAAACCCTAGAACGGATCGTCGGCTAGATTTCTAGGCGAAAAAGCTAACTAGTTAACACTTAACTAAAAGAATACGGAAATACAACCTTTGTAGATCCGGTGCTCCACCTCCATAGCTCCGCAACGAAGTCCCTTCGCTGTCCAAATGAATTCCCGGGCTCTAGCGTCGGCTTCGTCGGAGAAATGGCGAGCTAGGTCGTCGATGTCCATGCCGAAGATGATCTACGTCGAAGCATCGCTAGATCAAGCTCCACCTTCACCAAGCCATGAAAACTTGTGAAGTAAACACACTCTACTACTTGGCAAGAGGTAGAGGATGAAGAAATACGAAGTGGGTTGACTTTAGAATTGGATTTCTCATTCTTTTTCATCACTTGCCATTGATGGAGGCAAGCTTTCTTCACTTGAAGAAATGAAGAAGAAGAAGATAAAGTTATGATAAGATAATCAAAATAGATAATAAAAAACAATACTTATCATAATCTTAACCTTAGTTAAGTGTAGAGAATTGACTAAGGTTATGTTGAATGGTTAGGGTTAAGGATGAGAACAAAAAGGTCAATTAGTCAAAGCTTCATGAAGCTTCAACTAAAAACAAAAGAAGCCACCATTCATTTATCTTTCAATTTATTCAAAATGAATAAATAAATAAGATAAATGAATAAGTAAAAACCCTAATCAACAAATTAACCATGGTTAATTCTTTACACTTAACCTAAAAAGCATGTATCATCAAACATGATACAATCTTGTGTACAAAAGTATATTACATATACAATGTGCACAAACCAAGTGAGAAAATCCATTTAAAGTGAACCAATACTAGTTACTGCAAAGTAATATATCAAATATATAGTTATGCATTAAATCATTAAATCAACACTTGATTTAACGATCCGGTCATATCGTATACAACCGACTAATATCCAATGTATCGGTTTATCGAATCAATCCTTGATTCGATAACTAGGTTATATCGCATACAACCATTCGATACATTGATCACGAGAATGGAATACGGCATCACATACACGCATTATTCTCGGTCCCGCACATATCTCATATGCGCTCCTATTTCGTTTTGCTTGAGCCAGGAAACCTCTGTGTAGGACTCTAAAGACTCGTCAATACGCCGGCAGCAGGTGATGATCATATCAAACACCCATAAGCCGCAAGCGGTCTGCTAAACGTAACGGCCACCCGGGTATTGAGCGATCAGAAGATCGACGAGCAAGCCCGCTCAAACTCCAGTGAATCCAACCAGTAACACTTACCGTACAGTCCGGTCTGTCCGTCTGATATGTCGCATATCTTTCCTAGGGGTGGTAAACGTCAGACCCCAATAGCTCGATAAGTCGTGTCGATATGAGGTCTATAACAATTCGAGAAACTACTGGTAACACTTACCAGTAAATCTCAGCAACCCTGGCCAGGGATTTCCTGTTATAGCCAATCGAACACAGCGCAACATCAACTCCCTATACCGGGAGAGACGAATCCCCTCCTATCGCTCATTGCCTCCATGTGATTCGGGACTGTACCCAAAAACCACCGTTTTGCACGCCCTCTTGGACGTGGTAAGATGGAAATCAAAGCACAGTGGGAACCACACAAGACTCTATGACGATCTCGGGTCAACAGACAACTCTGTACCAGTGTCACCTGAGAACTGCCATCTGACGTGAGGTATAATACCATCTGGGAGTTCTCGGCGAGTCCGTCCAGTGTACCCAGTCTCCACTGAGCACCCGTATATCATCTCCGATGTCAAACACCAATGGATATAGGATCATCCATCGCCCATCTGTATGGGTCGAGAAGGTATACGCTAGTCTACTCTGGTATATCGATGCCCCGTCTCGATACACCCACGACCAGGGACGATGAAGGATGTACTTTTAGACTACCATGTCCCTACTAGTATGATCCGCATCATAGTCCAGGTAGTCGAGTACACATCCTAAGGGCTTTACCAACATGTAACAGAGAGACAATCAGTGTACACGTTAAGGTAAAGGGTAACCAGATAGCATACTATCATGTCAAGCAAGAAAGTCCTCCCTATATATGTCCCAGCATCCACTACAATATACATCCTATGTACAGTAATGGCCTCTAGGGCATACATATAACTAACAATCTCCCACTTGCACTAGGGCCATCTGTAGCAGTGGTTGTAGTATCTCATACTCAACCATCCTATAAAAGTCTCTCTCTGGGAATAGGCCTTCGTGAGTGGATCCGCTGCGTTATCCTCTAAGTCTGCTCTCCTTGCCTCGATCACCCTGGAGATCAACCATCTCCATGATCAAGTGATACTGCCTTAGAATAAGTCTGGATCACTGATAGGACCGGCGTTCCTTGGCATAAGCCACAACTCCATTGTCTCACAATTGTAGGAACGTAGTTCATCTCATGAACTAATATACACCCAAACATCCTCTTTGGTAGCATCTTAAGTAGCGATGTATCCATCCTTTATCGTCTAGTATGTCACGGTATCTAGCTTGGAACTCTTCCAACATACCGTCCCTTTACTGAGGGTAAAGACAATGCCTGCGACTGACATTCAGTCGTCTTTATCACTCTGGAACACTTCCAGTGATTCTCCCCAGGATCGATTGATACCATCTCACTACTTCTAGTGAGTATCCTAACATCCAATTAAATCTATCTCATAGATCCAAAACTCAGGATTTATGAGGTATCATTTTGATCCTACACGGAGAATCTTTGTGATAAACGGAGATTGATCGAGCATAGCATAAGAAACTGCTTTCTTATCAAGAGTATGTTATCCACGTACTATACGAGGATCAGCACCATACTCCCAACTACCTTTTTGTTTATACAAGGTTCATCTACCATTTTGATGATGTCAAACTCTTTGACTAACACATCAAAACAGACGTTCCAACTCCGCGATACCTGCTTTATCATATAAAACATCTTGCACACGTTTCCGCTGCTCCCACTGTCTACGAGGACCTCTGGCTGTGTACTTATAGACGCACTCTTCTAAAACATCATTTAGAAAAGCAGTCAAGACACCCAACCACCAGATATCGTAGTCATGGTATGTAGCCGTGGTAAGTAGGATCTGGATGGACTTAAGCATAGCTACTTGAAAAGGTTTCATCATTATCCATACCTGGTTAATGATGCAAACTTTTAACAAGTCTAGCTTTGAAAGTCTCAACTTTTCCATGTACACCAAGTAATCTTCTCAAGATATACTTGCTCCTGATGGGGATTTAACCCTTCAGATATAGCAACCAAAGTCCATACTTTGTTGGTGTATAAGGATTCCATCTCAGATCACTAAGCATCCAGCCATTCTTACAGAGTCTTACTCCTGATGGCCAGCTCGAAGCTAGTAGGGTCATCATCTCAAGATGCCTTCCTCGCTCCCACTGTCATAGAGAAACAGAAGTATCTCTCAGGTGGGTAAGGAAACCTACTAGATCGGCGGAGAAGCTGAAGTTCGTCGGTTGCTATTGAATCTTTTGGTTGTACCAAATCACCTTCTGTATTTTGTATAGCTGGAACCTTTCCAGTTCTACATAACAGACCTTGCCTCGAGCTTGTCCGGATTTTGTTTTTAGACATAGGCCAGTCAACCCCAAATCTTAACTAGCTTAAGAAATAGGCTCTTCCCCTTCCATATCACATATGAAGTGGTAGGCACTGATTTGATTCGAACCTAATTCAATAGGTATGCAGCTTCTCAAGTGCATAACCCCCAAAAGGAAATAGGTAACTCAGTAGTACTCATCATAGAGCACACCATATCAGATAGGGTGTATCTGCTCCACCCCGATATACCATCGTGCTATGGTGTATACGGAGGAGTAATGCTGAGAGAGAATCTCATTCTCCTTTAGAATAGTCCAGGATTTCCGTGCTCAAGTATTCTCCTCCTTGATCATATCAAAGGACATAATACTTTTACCCGCATTTTGGTTCTCTACTTCTAACTTATATTCTGTGAATATCTTAAAAGGTTCGGACTTGTGTTTCAACAGGAACATAGGTCTGAATCTCGAAAGATCATCAGAGAATGTAATGAAGGAAAAAAGAACCAGTCCTAGCATGTGTAGACTGGGGACCTACATACATCAACATGTATCATCCTAAGAGTTCACTAACTCCTTCTCTGTTTCCAATAAACAGGGATGTGGTCATCTTATCTTTGTGATATGACTGGCGAGTTTCACAAGATGTAAATTCAAACTAATTTAAATATGCATCTATATGTAACTCTAGCTAGTCGGGTCGCATTGATATGACCTAGTCTACAATACCTCAAGAAGGATCCGTTCATTTCTGAACTCTTCCTCTTGTGTGTGTTCCATATACTAAGAACTGTAGTTTGATTTAGAACATCAATGCTTTTAGATAACGTGCCTGAACCGATCAACTTTTGATATAGGAAATGTTCAAAACATTATCCAACAATACAAAATTTTATCACTTCTTTACTGATAAAGAGACTGATATGATTTTGTATATCAGGTTCGGTATCTAATAACATTCGTTCAGAACCAATGTATTACAATACAGGGTGACAGTGACTAACAGACTTGGCTGCAACACTTGCCCCGTTTTTCTGCCTCATTAAACTTATCACCCGTTCTCAGTTTTTCTACCCTTTTGTAGCCCTATGTAACAGATTACATATCTGGGATCCTGATCCGGTATCATATACCAAGGATGCGGAGGATACTGAGAAACAGTTCTTTGTAATGAACACACCCGAAGATGATGCATCAGCATGCACTTTCTTCGTTTGAGCGGTACGGGAAATCTGGTATTCCCCAATATCCTGCTCGATCTTATAACAATTATAAGTTGGAGCGGGACCAACGTTCCCCAGCTCAGTATAACAAGCGGGTTTGGTCAAATATCCGTATTATTATCTTGATCAAGGCGTGATATGGTCGCTACCTTGAGGGAGAGAGAAGGTGCGCTCTTGCAAGAATAGATTGGTTATTATTTTATCTAATCAGGATGGCTCCCACTGCTTTTTATCAAATCTTCCTTCAAACCCTAAAAGGAAAGACTAGCCGGGATTAATTACACACTACAAGTTCGCCAATCTTTCAGCCAGGCCAGTGTTGGTACTTTGAGGGAGGTCCCCCGTGCTTTCGCACGAACCTAATTAATGTAAACCTCGTTTTCCCAGAGGCGTAACCCCGTTGACACCTTTCTAGACACCTACTTGATCGGCTAATTGTAATGTGTAAAACTCTCCCAGGAGTAACAATTACTCGCAGCGGGTATCGGGATCCAACTATCTCATAGAAGGTATGCAATCTCATTGCAAATTTCAACACTTGAAATTCCCGATAATATTTTGCCCCGAACGATCTATGACCTTGACAAGGTCAACAAACCATAGACCGCAAGTCAAGTTCAACCCGTCATTTCTTGATTGAATCAAACCCACCCGCACGACCCTTGACAAGGTCAACAAGGCCGCACGACTACCCTAACCCAATCTGCATCATATGCATAAGCAGATAAATACTGGTTAGCTACCGCACACTGCGCCTTGACAAGGTCAACAAACGCAGCACGAATACTAAACAGGACTTATCTGAAATGACGGAGGGCTACGACAGGTTTTTCTGAAAATCTATTGCATAATGAACTTGATATCGTTGTAGAATCAAATGATTTTTAAATGGAGTGCTTTTGAGGCTTTTCTAGTTTTGCTAAAGGAGTCACTCCCAGTGAGGGGATCGTCGGTTCTTTCCTCGTCGAATGAGGTGCGGGATATATCATATATATCACTGTGCAAAGCAAAAACTCTTAAAAGAAATCAAAAGACAAACCGAGTGTGTAGCATCTGCCAGTTATTGCTAAAGGAGTCACTCCCGGTGAAGGGATCTCGGTCCTTTCCTTATCGAATAAGGTGCAGGATATATCATATACACCGCTGTGCAAAGCAAGAACTGTAGCTACCTGTTTAATTTTGAAATTCGATTCCACAACATCTTAGGTTTCTTTTCTTTCATTAATCACATTAATGAAGTCCCATCATTTAAATTACCTAAACATCACAGATAAATACGACGTACACTTATGCCATCCGCATTCGCCTCGATGTCCCCTCATGCACCGTTAGGTTAGGTAACTAACGGCAGAGCGGGGCAGGGCTAGCACGGGTGTAAAACATAAGTAACATCTATATAATATATCATATATACTATATACTGTATCTATCACAGAACATCACATGATCACATCACAGATATCGCAGCAGAAGAAACATATGAAATATTGGATATACTAGGACGTCCGTGTTTTTCAATACGAGCCAGTATAAAACACGGATTCCACGGTCGTGATGAATAGCCAAACCCACACCCCTAGACCCCTACGAGAGCGGCAAGCAACCCTACCAATTCTAGGGTTAGGAGACCCGGACTCGACTCCTCGAGTTGGTCTCCCACTGGACCCCAGAACCCGGTTACTTGTGCCCTCCTCCTAGGGTCTATCCTAGTGCGGAAAAGTAAATAATATACAAACGGTGACAACTTCCGCAACCTGGAAGTGCCCCAATAAAAGAATATTACATACAAGTTTTTACATGAATGAAAATGAAAAACACTCATCTCACATAAAAAACCCCGGCTATTCAAACACGACGATCCAATATAACATATCCAGCAACACATAACATCACATATCATCAACGTAAGTAAATATGCGCATCCCAATTGTCGTTGACATATAGCAACGAAACCGGCGATATCACATATTACACTTACGGTCACAGAAAAGAAAGTGTAAAACTACAACAGTTGGAATCCGCAATCTGCATAGACATCGCATGCCTAATCAAATGAATTACTTAGACATCGCATGCCTAACAATTATAAACCCCGCATTTTAGTCTCTTTATCGAAAACACTTTTCAATACCAAGTCGGGTAATTCAACAAGATTCCCGACATGCTGATCGAATACTCGTCGCAAACTTCAGTAGACGGCCGCACCCCCGATACCGTCGACGAAGTGCACCAAGGCGGAACACCGCTACCGCGAGCACCCTAACGGATGCTTTCGGCGACGGGGTTCTCCTACAGTTACTTGGTCGGGGCTATGGGGTGTAGCTGTCTATTAAGTTTACCCGGCGAGTATCCGCGTACGCTACGTGATTGCGACGGACTTTTGATCATATCAAAATTCCATGGCAACCGATCAAGTGAGACTAAAGTGCTACGTTTATAACATTCATTCAGTTATCTCATAACTTGTTGTGAATTCCAATTATTGTATCCCATTCCGGATAAATAGAAAATGTTAAACTTTCCGATCGAACAATCGAACACCCAAGTTTTCCCGATACAGATCAACACATGAAACAAGTCTAAAAACATTCAGTTCGTGCCTCAGTACCAACGGTCCAGCCGTAGAAGGGTCAAGCCAACGCCTCACATGTGGTACGCCGTACTGCCCCAAACCCGAAGGTTCAAAAGGCAGTTCAAGACGGTCACATAATCGAGTTAAGGTTTGTTGTCTTCTAGAGGGTCCATCGCGTTACTTGCACTACTTAGAACGTCGTTAAACTACGGAAAAATCCAACACTTGGAAATTTCCCGACAGGGGAAAAATTGGGTATTTATATCCGGTCGAACTTTTTTAACATATCCTAAAATTTATCCGGAAAGCCACACAGACAAAATTTGATAATCCGGTCGAACATTCGAATCCCCAAAACAACCCCAGAAAATTCAACTCTTGAATAAAATTTAAAAATACCCAGAGAACTCAGCACTGAAAACAATGAATTACTGTGCAACTTTTAAAGGCTGACGTCATACTTTAGCCGCGGAGCCGCCGCATAAGCTAGGCTTATGCCGCGGTTCCGCCGCCGATTTCACTGTTCATCGAATAAATTTTTCTTCGTAATTCTTAGAATTCCCTGCTGAGTTTTCTGCATATTTTTAATTTCAAAAAACTCCAGATTTTAGAAAAAGTCCAGAGAGCAAGTTTGGTTTGGGGTTTCGGGTTCGTTCGGACTTCAAATTCCGTCTGGACTTCGCCTAAGGCTCTAGCTAGGCTCTGATACCACTGTAGGGTTCCTAGGTACCCTAATGAGGTCTCATAAGGCATCAACCATGCCAATTTCAAAAATTACCGGTGCCGAGAAACCCTAGAACGGATCGTCGGCTAGATTTCTAGGCGAAAAAGCTAACTAGTTAACACTTAACTAAAAGAATACGGAAATACAACCTTTGTAGATCCGGTGCTCCACCTCCATAGCTCCGCAACGAAGTCCCTTCGCTGTCCAAATGAATTCCCGGGCTCTAGCGTCGGCTTCGTCGGAGAAATGGCGAGCTAGGTCGTCGATGTCCATGCCGAAGATGATCTACGTCGAAGCATCGCTAGATCAAGCTCCACCTTCACCAAGCCATGAAAACTTGTGAAGGAAACACACTCTACTACTTGGCAAGAGGTAGAGGATGAAGAAATACGAAGTGGGTTGACTTTAGAATTGGATTTCTCATTCTTTTTCATCACTTGCCATTGATGGAGGCAAGCTTTCTTCACTTGAAGAAATGAAGAAGAAGAAGATAAAGTTATGATAAGATAATCAAAATAGATAATAAAAAACAATACTTATCATAATCTTAACCTTAGTTAAGTGTAGAGAATTGACTAAGGTTATGTTGAATGGTTAGGGTTAAGGATGAGAACAAAAAGGTCAATTAGTCAAAGCTTCATGAGGCTTCAACTAAAAACAAAAGAAGCCACCATTCATTTATCTTTCAATTTATTCAAAATGAATAAATAAATAAGATAAATGAATAAGTAAAAACCCTAATCAACAACTTAACCATGGTTAATTCTTTACACTTAACCTAAAAAGCATGTATCATCAAACATGATACAATCTTGTGTACAAAAGTATATCACATATACAATGTGCACAAACCAAGTGAGAAAATCCATTTAAAGTGAACCAATACTAGTTACTGCAAAGTAATATATCAAATATATAGTTATGCATTAAATCATTAAATCAACACTTGATTTAACGATCCGGTCATATCGTATACAACCGACTAATATCCAATGTATCGGTTTATCGAATCAATCCTTGATTCGATAACTAGGTTATATCGCATACAACCATTCGACACATTGATCGCGAGAATGGAATACGGCATCACATACACGCATTATTCTCGGTCCCGCACATATCTCATATGCGCTCTTATTTCGTTTTGCTTGAGCCAGGAAATCTCTGTGTAGGACTCTAAAGACTCGTCAATACGCCGGCAGCAGGTGATGATCATATCAAACACCCACAAGCCACAAGCGGTCTGCTAAACGTAACGGCCACCCGGGTATTGAGCGATCAGAAGATCGACGAGCAAGCCCGCTCAAACTCCAGTGAATCCAACCAGTAACACTTACCGTACAGTCCGGTCTGTCCGTCTGATATGTCGCATATCTTGCCTAGGGGTGGTAAACGTCAGACCCCAATAGCTCGATAAGTCGTGTCGATATGAGGTCTATAACAATTCGAGAAACTACTGGTAACACTTACCAGTAAATCTCAGCAACCCTGGCCAGGGATTTCCTGTTATAGCCAATCGAACACAGCGCAACATCAACTCCCTATACCGGGAGAGACGAATCCCCTCATATCGCTCATTGCCTCCATGTGATTCGAGACTGTACCCAAAAACCACCGTTTTGCACGCCCTCTTGGACGTGGTAAGATGGAAATCAAAGCACAGTGGGAACCATACAAGACTCTATGATGATCTCGGGTCAACAGACAACTCTGTACCAGTGTCACCTGAGAACTGCCATCTGACGTGAGGTATAATACCATCTAGGAGTTCTCGGCGAGTCCGTCCAGTGTACCCAGTCTCCACTGAGCACCCGTATATCATCTCCGATGTCAAACACCAATGGATATGGGATCATCCATCGCCCATCTGTATGGGTCGAGAAGGTATACGCTAGTCTACTCTGTTGATGCCCCGTCTCGATACACCCACGACCAGGGACGATGAAGGATGTACTTTTAGACTACCATGTCCCTACTAGTATGATCCGCATCATAGTCCGGGTAGTCGAGTACACATCCTAAGGGCTTTACCAACATGTAACAGAGAGACAATCAGTGTACACGTTAAGGTAAAGGGTAACCAGATAGCATACTATCATGTCAAGCAAGAAAGTCCTCCCTATATATGTCCCAGCATCCACTACAATATACATCCTATGTACAGTAATGGCCTCTAGGGCATACATATAACTAACACTTATGGTCAAAATGCGAGCAACGCATTGAAGAAGCGCCAGCAGTGGGTATGTTTATGGGAACCCTCGATCCGCAGGCGACCATATCCCAATTTATGATGTTCTTCAAGCCGACTACCTTCCAAGCCCTGATCGACAAGCTAGCTCAAATGGACCAGATGGGCCATAGACCTCCCCCTCCAAAGCCGGACTCTCGAAATGAGAAGGGGAAGGGAAAAGCAATTGTTGTCGCTAATGCTCAACAACAGCCGGGCAACTTGAAACTGGCTTTCCGTTAAAATAATATGCGTCTGCACGTACCCCTTGAGGAGAGGCTAGTACGTGCTTACTTGTTTCCCCGAGATAAAACGAGAAGATTATTCGAGCTGGCATTGCGCAACCGACTCATAAACCAGCGGGATCCAAGACGTCCGTCGCAGCCAAACGACGTCCATGATCCTAATTACTGTCCCTATCACCGAGTACTGGGTCATCCGATCGAAGATTGCTACGTCTTCAAAAATTGGATTGAAGACCAGTACCAACAGGGCAAGTTCACGTTGTCCGACAGATGGAAGGTGGATCCACCGTATCCTCACACCCCTAAAAGGATGAATACGCCGGGGGCAATGTGCTCTCTCGTTGAAGAAGCCCTATAGGAGGTTGTGTTATCAGCCAAGACAAAGAGGATGCTGAACGATCTTCAAACATGCCCAGCGATCAGGTGGAAGAACCCGTTGGAACCTCAGATCATTGAAGGGATGTTGAAGCCGCGCCCAACTCTAAAGATCGATAGTGGTGGCCCAAGAACTCACAACCAGCCGTCTAAATCTTCAAAGAAGAAGAAAAAGAAATCCAAGAAGCCCGTGAAGCCTGGCGACAAGCGCACGGACTTACAGAAACAAATTGACGCGCTGGAGGAATACAACCAGAAAGCGCGGACTCCCATTACACTCCAAGAGTTCCTCAACCACGTCTTTCAAGAGGAAGATGAGGGAGACAGTTCGTCGGATGAATCTGAGGAATACGTGGAAAGCTGTCATATGATCTCCCATTCGTTTACAGACGATGAGGAAACTCCTTGCACTGAAAAGTTGGGGCAGATCCTGAACCTGCATTTCTGGGGCCATCGCATGAAACAATTGACGCATTCCTCAACGAAGCTCTGTTGAAAAGTAAAGCTGGTCGGGAACGCAAGACGGCTATATTTGAAAGGGCCAAGCGCCAGCGACTTGACGAAAGAGCTGAGACACTCCCGCTGGAGCAAAATACATCCACTGCGGATAAAAGAAAATTCAAGACGAGGAAAAGGTTTGCTAAGGCCATATCAATAGGTATGAAGTTACCATCCTCTGAAGGAAGCATTACCGGTGAAGCGGAAATGCACCCCTCCTACTGCTTGTATCTTCGGAAGATTTCGCACCCCACCGAAGAATGCAAAGCTTTCAGTAAATGGTGGCAGGGATATGTTGCTCACCGGCAACATTTCAAGCGGGAGAAGCGCAAAACTCGTCGGGAGCAGAAAAGTACGACCGAAGGGCTTAACAGAACTACCGGCGATTGCCGCATGGTTAACGCCGGGGGATCGCAAGTGCTCACATTCGAGAGCGATTCTGACGAGGAGCTGGCTCTTAGCCCCCTCTTTAAATAGCCCACCTCGGGAAAAGGAGAAGAGCAGAAGGTTTGTGAGAATATCCGGCTGCGTAATCGGACGCTGCCCGAAAAGAATCTCGGACCCTCAAACAAAAAAGATAAAGGGAAAGAAAAGGTCTCTGAGGATATCGCCCTAGATGAAAAAGTCATGGAAGAGCTAACTTCCAAGGACCCACCGAAGAAAAATAAGGTGGATTACAACATTCTAGCGCATCTGAGGAAGATACCCTCGCAGCTCAGCATCCTTGACGCCCTTTTACTATCAAAAGAGGCAAGGGATTCATTAATCAAGGCACTACAGGACCCCGAGCAATTCCAAGCTTTCCTGGTCGAAGGAAAGATGAAGGATGAATTGGAAGAAGTTCACACGGCCGATGTCACTTTTGGCGATGAAGACCTTCTCCTTGGGACATGCGAACACAATCGCCCCTTCTATGTCTCAGGATACTGCCATGATATAAAGATAGGCAAAATCCTGATCGATAACGGATCGTCTGTTAATCTCCTTAACATACGGGTGTTAAAGGAAATCTGCATGAGCATCCAGCACCTTGCTCGAGACAAGATCACCATCTCCGGGTTCGACTCCCAATCATCAAGAACTCTTGGGTCTATGATACTGACACTACGCTTTGGGCTACTCATCACGGACATTAAGTTCCACGTCATAGACGCCAAGACATGCTACAATGCTTTGCTTGGCCGACCATGGTTACACGAGTATAATATCATCCCTTCTATACAGCATCAGTGTATGAAATATTTTAGGGATGGTCTCGAATATATCGTGACGGAAGAACTGAACCCATTTTTCGTGAACGAAGTCCGCAAATATGAAGAAGCCAAATACTTCTTACCGAATTTCGAAGACACGGAAAGGTGTCACAGGCCGGAGAACAAAGCTAACGCCACCATCCCTGTCTTTGGGAGTGATACCGAGGAGGAGGAGGAGATAGTTTATTCGGGTCCGCCCCAATACAACAAGCCGGGACCATCTGCTCCTACGTTGATCTTTGGTAGCGACTCGGAAGATGAGGTCTATGCTGTATTCTCTACTCGACCTTCAATACAAACATCTGCTGACGAAGAGCAAAGTCTACAAGTCACCATGGTTCCACCTAAACACCATAAAGAACTAGATGCACTTGATATCTACAGTGTAGAGGAGCTGCGGACATTCTATGTCCCTCCCAGGCGAGAAGGCGAAAAGGCAATTCTATTCTACCGCTCTGAAGAAACCAAAGTGGAGAAAGAAATCTGGCACGGTATGGATCCTACGCTTGACAGGCTTCAGCCCATCCGTCTGCCCAGATATTATACAGAAGGCTTGAAGAGGTTGCTGAAGCGCCAGGGGATATCCTTCAAACAGACCGCTCGAAAAGCCAAATTCTATGACAGGGTCTGGAACGTTCCCGGGACTCAGCACAAGTTGCCAAATGGGAGAATGGAAACAATCGGGCTTGGTTACATTCGGTCCAAGAAACGAGAGCTACTCCATGATTGCTACGTCGTGCATGACTTCAATGAAGAAGCGGATGCTCAATGGGAGGATGCTAATCCTGAACCAGTAAAAGTTCCTGATGCAAAAATGCTCAGTCCGTCGTTCGAAGAACAAATGGACAAGCTTATAAGGGAAGCTGGCCAAAAAGTCCAAGACGATCATAATCGCGAAATGGCCATCTACGAGAAAGCCAAAACGCAACGCCTCCTCCAACAGGCTGTGAAAGATGAAAATGCCGCTCCCTGTCAGCCTGTTATAAAAAAAGGCTCGACGCAGAGGCAGAATCAAGGCGAAAAGCAAAAAAGGCGTTCGACAGCAACAAAGTGGGACTAAGAAGCCACGCAAGCGGGAATCGAGCGGTCCAGATCTGTCCCTTGTAAAGAAGATGAGTCGAGCATACTCTTTTCCTCGGGACAAGACGAAGAAGATACTTGACCGAGCTATAAAATACCAGATGCTTACACTGCCGGAGTCTAAACACCCCGAACAAGCAGGCGAAGTCTCACACCCAAACTATTGCTCATATCACCAAGTAATAGGGCATCCTCTCGAAGACTGCTTCACCTTCAAGAACTGGGTCGAAGATCAGTATCAGCTCGGCAAGTTCGCTCTATCTAACAGTTGGAGGGTAACACCGCCACAGAAGCACGAACCCAAAGCCACGAAAGCAGAGCCAGACCCACATCGGTCTTCGAAGCGAGATCGTACTTGTCATATAATAACAATATCAAAAGAAGAGCCCGAGAATATGGGTGACCTTCCTTGGTGCTTTGAAAACAACAACGACGAGGTGATCTCAGGATTCCCACCAACGCCAAAAGAGCTGGAAGATGGAATACATACCACCGCAGATAAACTCAAGAAAATTGAGTTGGGGACGGCAAACGACCCGCGACCGACATTCGTCAGCGAGCTGCTATCTGAAGAAAGGGTGGCTGCGTTAAAAGATGTTCTTATGCAGCATAGAGATTGCTTCGCGTGGAACTTTTCCGAAATGCCGGGACTAGATCCAGAAATTGCTGTGCATAGATTGGCGATATCTCCGGACGTCAAGCCGGTCAAACAGGCGCCAAGAAGAATGCGGCTCGAGCTTGAAATGAGTATCAATGATGAGGTCAAGAAGCTGATCGACTCTGGCTTCATCCAGGAAGTTCAATACCCTGAATGGATCGCCAACATCGTCCCGGTGATGAAGAAAAATGGGACAGTGCGCATATGCGTGGACTTCCGGGATCTCAATAAAGCTTGCCCGAAGGACGATTTTCCAGTGCCAGTCACCGAACTGATGATAGACAATAGTCCACTCATGAGGTTTTCTCCTTCATGGACGGCTCATCAGGGTATAATCAGATAAAGATGCATCCCGAAGACCAGAAGCACACCGCCTTCAGGACCCCTTTGGGCATATTTTGCTACAAGGTGATGCCTTTCGGTTTAAAGAATGCCGGTGCCACTTATCAGAGGAACATGACGAAGATCTTTGATGACCTTATACACGAAATCGTCGAATGCTATATCGACGATCTCGTGGTTAAAAGCAGATCATACGAGGAACATCTCGAGCATCTGAAGACCGTATTTAAACGCCTTCGACAATAATATTTGAAGATGAACCCTCTTAAGTGTGCATTCGGAGTTTCCTCGGGCAAATTCCTGGGATTCATCGTCCGATACCGAGGTATTGAGATAGATCCGTCAAAGATTAAGACGATCATAGAAATGCCCCCGCCAAGAACTCTCAAACAGCTGCGGTCTCTCCAAGGGAAGCTTGTCTATATACGACGATTTATAGCCAACCTTTCAGGCAAGTGTCGTCCTTACAGTCACCTGATGAAGAAGGGAACCCCGTTCGTTTGGGATCATAAATGCCAATACGCGTTGGACGAAATCAAGCGGTACCTCCAGAATCCGCCAGTGTTGGTTGCTCCGGTCAAGGGAAAACCCCTTATTCTTTATACAACCGCCCACGAAGGTTCTTTAGGCGCATTATGGGCGCAAGAGAACGACCGAGGGAAAGAAAGAGCACTCTACTACTTAAGACGAGTTCTACTGGGGGCAGAAAGCAACTATTCCCCCATTGAAAAACACTGCCTGGCGTTGATCTTTGCGATAACGAAACTCAGGCACTATGCGTTGGCGCAAGAAGTCCGTCTCATTTCGAAGGTGGACCTCCTCAAATATTTGATGTTGAAGGCCATATTGACGGGGAGACTCGCTAAATGGGCCCTACTCTTGATGGAGTTCTCGATAACCTATCAGCCTCTCAAGGCAGTGAAAGGCCAGGCCATCGCCGACTTCCTCGCTGAGCATCTGATACCGGCCGATTCCCCTTTGAATTGCGATATGCCAGATGAACATACGTTTAACACGATCGACGGTGGTGATACCCGATGGGAGCTTTATTTCGATGGAGCATCTTCCATGAAGAAGCGCAAAAAAATACGCCCATAATCAAGTCGGGAGTAGGCCTCATCTTCGTAACTCCACAAGGAGGGATTATGCGCTTAGCCTTCTCCTTAACAGAGCCGAGGACGAACAATGAAGCCGAATACGAAGATTTAATAGCAAGCCTCGAGATCGCCGTCGACATGGGAATTGAAAACCTCCTCATATACGGAGACTCCCAACTGGTCGTTAGTCAAGTAAATGGCGACTACCAAACATGCAAACCAGAGTTGGTGAAGTACGGCGAAAAGGTACAAAAACCGTTGACCCAAATTCCTTCCTACACCTTGGAAAACATACCGTGCGCGGAAAACAGCAAAGCGAACGCATTAGCCAAGCTCGCTAAAGAATTGGCCGACGAGAACCTCGATGACGTCAGAATCGTGGTATAAAGCCGTCGGGTGCTTGCCCCAGCAGAAATATCTCCGGAATCATTCGAAGAAAAGGGAGCGACTGTGCAGACGACCCTGCAAATAAAAGACCGGGTAGACTACTTCAAATACCGTCGAACGCCCGAAGATGCGTCCTCAAGACATCAGCTTATGAAACGAGCTCTGTCTTTCGCCTTCGTCAATGATACTCTGTATAAGAGGTCGTTTGATTCTCTGTGGTTGAGATGCCTAGGACCTGACGAAGCGAAAAGAGTCGTTCAGGAAGTTCATGACGGACTCTGCGGTTCTCACCAAGCAGGCCCGAAGATGAAGTTGAAGATTAAACGGATGGGTTATTACTGGCCCACGATGATTTAGGACTGCCTCGAGTATGCGAAGCAATGCCACTCATGCCAAATTCATGGGGACTTCATCCATCAAGACCCAAATCCTCTACACCCGACAGTGGCTAGCTGGCCATTCGAAATGTGGGGAACTGACATAGTCGGCCCCATCGAACCAGCATCGTCTAGAGGACATCGTTTCATCCTAGCGACGACTGATTACTTCTCCAAATGGGCAGAAGCAGTACCGCTGAGAGAAGTGAAGACGGAGAATATCCTCCATTTCTTCAAGACGCACGTCATATATCGGTTTGGAACTCCGCGATGGATCATCTCCGATAACGGGCCACCCGACAGAAGCCACAAGATCGGTCGCTTCGCGCAACAACACAATATAGACTGGAGATATTCCTCGGTTTATAACCCGCGAGCTAACGGTCTAGCTGAGGCCTTTAACAAGACCTTGACAAAGATCATGAAGAAAACGGTGTCCCGAAATAAGAAGGACTGGCACGAGAGACTGCAAGAAGCTCTCTGGGCGTATCGAACTACGTTCAAGAAGGCCACGAACACAACGCCGTACGCGTTGGTATTCGGTACAGAATTAGTACTCCCCCTCGAGATAGATCTACCTTCTCTACGAGTGGCAGTCCACTACGAGCTGACGGACGAAGAAAATGCTCACCTTCGGCTTGAGGAGCTTGATGCCCTTGATGAAAACCGGCTCATAGCGCAACAAAATCTAGAAGCTTATAAAACAAAGATGACGCGCTCATATGAAAGATTGACCCGGCCGAGAACATTCCGCCAAGGCGAACTCGTGCTAGTGGTCAAAAGGCCTATGATCCCAAATCGAGCCAAGCGGGGAAAATTCGAGCCAAACTATGAAGGCCCGTACATCGTAGACAAGGTCTACCAGGGTGGAGCCTATCTACTCATGGATATGCACGGTGAAAGGCCTTTCAGGCCAATAAATGGTCGCTTCCTAAAGAAATACTACGCTTAGCGAGTTACCTCCTAGGTCAATGATAGATGACGATGACTATGTCCGCTCGCTATCTTCCTAAGCTCAAACTTTATAAGCAGTTGCCAGCCTTCTCTTGGACAGACCGAAACATCCTTAAACTAGTGGCAGACCGAAACGTCCTTAAACTAATGGCGGACCGAAACGTCCTTAAACTAACGAAGGACCGAAACATCCTTAAAATACTACCGCAACATCCTTAGGCTGACGAAATAATAAAAAATAATAAAAAAATATATATAAAAAAATATAATAAATGGTATGTCCATAAGCAAAATGGGCACGGATGAAAACCCGAAAGGGCTCCGTGAGTAAAAACAGCAGGGCTACCGGCGAGTCTTGTGAAAACCTGAAAGGGCGCAACCTCGTTAGAAAAAAGAATAAAAAGAATAAAAAAAAACGGTATGTCCATAAGCAAAAAGGGCACAGATGAAAACTCGAAAGGGCTCCGTGAGTAAAAACAGCAGGGCTACCGGCGAGTCTTGTGAAAACCCGAAAGGGCGCAACCTCGTTAGAAAAAAAGAATAAAAAGAATTTAAAAAAACGATATGTCCATAAGCAAAAAGGGCACGGATGAAAACCCGAAAGGGCTCCGTGAGTAAAAAACAGCAGGACTACCGTCGAGTGTTTGTGAAAACCCGAAAGGGCGCAACCTCGTTAAAAGACACTTACAGGGTCCTCTCGACCTTGTAAGGAGAAACCACCCGCGTGGGATCCTTACGACTCACAAGGGAACAACACACTTAGGGATCCCCACGATTCCTAAGGAGAAAATACACTTGCGAGATCCTCACGACTCGTAAGGAGAACTCTCTTATGGGACCCTCACGGCTCATAAGATTTGAAAGTCTTAAGTTACAGAGACCTAAACCCGTGCTTAAGCAACCTCCACAACCTTCGATATTGCCCTACAAGTGGTTCAATACTGACCCTTGTATACAATCCACGGGCGCGAATAAATATTTCCCTAACCAAGTCCCATCCGTGACTGGGGATAGGTACGCATGATGAACAACCCTTATAAGTCTTCACGACTTACAAGGAGAAAACCCTCTTGTAGGATCCTTACGACTTACAGAGGAACATACACTTAGGAATCCTCACGATTCCTAAGGAGAAAATACACCTACAAGATCCTCACGACTTGTAGGGAAAAATACCTTTGTGAAACCCTTACGGCTCATGAAGTCAAAAGCCTTAGTCGACAGGACCTTAACCCTGTTCACTAAGACACCTTTGTTCGACATCGACAGAGGCAAATGATGATTCGCTCCTGGCAATATCCCAGTTGTGGCGGTGCCGATGCCGAAATCGGTGTCTAATTTTAGGTTTACAGCGAAAATCCAGTAAGCCGCACATGCATACGAAATAGCCGAAATGATGGGGCAACTTGCAATAAAAAAGCAGTAAGTAAAAACGTATGCACACAAAATAGCCGAAATGATTGGGCAACTCGCAATAAAAAGCAGTGAGCAAAAATAAAATAAACAGCCGAAATGATTGGGCACCGCGAAAAATAGCCGAAATGATTGGGCAATCGCGACCTTCGCGATATAAAAGCTGAAATGATAGAGCATCGCGAAAATAAGGCAATAAAAAAATGATGAAGAAACTTTTGCCCTACAGTTGAGATCACATCGATCCCTGTATATAATTCAAGGGAGCAAACAAAGAGGGAACCGTACCTTCCCAACAGGCTCCGCCAGAAAGCAAAGACAAATCTCGACGGTTCACCAACAGCCTGGAGACAACTGCGACATTCCTCTTGATGCAACAGACGCAGTGCCAGCAAACGAAGTGAAGATCGAATTCCTAGCTTCACGGTTCTGACGGTAACTTACATAAAACCTGAAAGACCACCACAAATCCTTCGACTCAGGAAAACCCGTGTCCTTGACGAGAACGTCCTGATTCGCGTCGACCCGCAGAGAAACCAGTGTCTCCGCAGGAATACTCCGATTCGTTTCAACCCCGAAGAAACCAGTGTCTTCGGCAAAATCCTTCGACTCAGGGAAACCAGTATCCTTGACGAGAAAATCCGGATTTGCGTCGGCCTACAGAGAAACCAGTGTCTCCGCAGGAATACTCCGATTCGTTTCAACCTCGAGGAAACCAGCGTCCTCGGAAAAATACTTCAACTCAGGGAAATTAGTGTCCTTGACGAGAACTGCTCGATTCGTCTCGACCCGTGAAGAAATTAGTGTCTTCGTGAGGACTTCCCGATTCGTTTCGACTTGGAAGATAAAGCCTAAGGCAGCAGGGATTAAAAAACTTGTTTCCTAAGCACTGGGATCCTGCAAGTCGGTCTAAAACGGTCTCTTGCATACTATCCACGGGTCTCACTCTCCAAAGTCGAATCTCGACAAGGAGGGAAACAACCGCTTACAAGTCCTCTCGACTCGTAAGAGGGAAAATTCACTTATAAGATCCTTACGACTTATAAGAGAAAAATCACATAGGAATCCTCACGATTCCTAAGGAGAAAATCCACCTACGAGATCCTCTCGATCCGTAGGGCGAAAAGTCTCCATGAGACCCTCACGGCTCATAGAGTTGAAACGTCTCAGACAGCAGATCTGAACCTGCAGCTTAAGCCATCGCTATCCCTTGAAGAAACCAAGATGCTTACTCTATTATCTGCCAACCCTGTTTATTAAGACAGCATGCTGATAATAAGAGAAAGGGAGAAAGCAAAAGAGCATACAAGACATTGCAAAGAAAAAATGTGTATCTTTATGTTAGTTATATGTATGCCCTAGAGGCCATTACTGTACATTGGATGTATATTGTAGTGGATGCTGGGACATATATAGGGAGGACTTTCTTGCTCGACATGATAGTATGCTATCTGGTTACTCTTTACCTTAACGTGTACACTGATTGTCTCTCTGTTACATGTTGGTAAAGCCCTTAGGATGTGTACTTGACTATCTGGACTATGATGCGGATTATACTAGTGGGGACATGGTAGTCCAAAAGTACATCCTCCAAAGTCCCTAGTCGTGGGTGTATCGAGACGGGGCATCGATATACCAGAGTAGACTAGCGTGTACCTTCTCGACCCATACAGATGGGCGATGGATGATCCCATATCCATCGGTGTTTGACATCAGAGATGATATACGGGTGCTCAGTAGAGACTGGGTACACTGGACGGACTCGCCGAGAACTCCCAGATGGTATTATACCTTACGTCAGATGGCAGTTCTCTGGTGACACTGGTACAGAGTAGTCTGTTGACCCGAGATCGTCATAGAGTCTTGTGTGGTTCCCACTGTACTTTGATTTCCATCTTACCACGTCCAAGAGGGCATGCAAAATGGTGGTTTTTGGGTACAGTCCCGAATCACATGGAGGCAATGAGCGATAGGAGGGGATTCGTCTCTCCCGGTATAGGGGGTTGATGTTGCGCTGTGTTCGATTGGCTATAACAGGAAATCCCTGGCCAGGGTTGCTGAGATTTACTGGTAAGTGTTACCAGTGGTTTCTCGAATTGTTATAGACCTCACATCGACACGACTTATCGAGCTATTGGGGTCTGACGTTTACCACCCCTAGGCGAGATATGCGACATATCAGACGACGAGACTGGACTGTACGGTAAGTGTTACTGGTTGGATTCACAGGAGTGTGAGCGGGCTTGCTCGTCGATCTTCTGATCGCTCAATACCCGGATGGCCGTTACGTTTAGCAGACCGCTTGCGGCTTGTGGGTGTTTGATATGATCATCGCCTGCTACCGGCGTATTGACGAGTCTTTAGAGTCCTACACAGAGGTTTCCTGGCTCAAGCGAAACGAAATAGGAGCGCATATGAGATGTGTGCGGGACCGACAATGATACCAGTATGTGATACTGTATTCGATTCTCGCGATTTGTGACATTGATCGGTTATATGCGATATAGCCGGGTTATCGGATCAAGTGTTGATTCGATAAGTTGTTACTGATGATACTAGTCGGTTATATGCGATATGACCGGATCATTAAATCAAGTGTTGATTTAATGATTTAATGTATAATTATATATTTGATATATTACTTTGCATTAACTAGTATCGGTTCACTTTTAAATGGATTTTCTCACTTGGTTTGTGCACATTGTATATGTGATATACTTTTGTACACAAGTTTGTATCATGTTTGATGATACATGCTCATTAGGGTTTGTGTAAAGATTAAACCATGGTTGTGTAATGGTTAGGGTTTTCATTTTATTATTCATTTATTTATTTATTTCATTTATTTTATTTTGGAAAAGAAAAGGGGAAAACGGTGGCTTTCTTTGTTTGTATTTTGAAGCTTCATGAAGCTTTGACTAAGTCACCATTTTGTCTCATGCTTAACCCTAACCATTCCACTTAACCCTAGTCTATTCTCTACACTTGACCATGGTTACATTATGATAAGTATTCATTTTATTTCCTTTTTGAAAAATACTCATCATAATATTCATCTTCATCTTCTTCTTCTTCACTTGAAGAAAGCTTGCTTCAACAATGGCAACTTGAGCAATTGAGTGAGAAATCCAATTCTAAAGTGAACCCACCTCCTATTTCTTCATCCTCTACCTCTTGCCAAGTAGTATAGGGTGTTTCCTTCACAAGTTTTCTTGACTTGGTGAAGTTGGAGCTTGATCTAGCGATGCCTCGACGTAGATCATCTTCGGCATCGTCGTCGATGACCTAGCCCGTTTTTTCTCCGATGAAGCCGACGCTAGAGCCCAAGATCCGATTTGTACATCGAGGAGACTTCATCGTGGAGCCATGGAGGTGGAGAACCAGATCTACAAAGGTTGTATTTCCGTTTACCATTTAGTTAAGTTGTTAACTAGTTTCTTTTTCGCCTAAACTTCTAGCCAACGATCCGTATTAGGGTTTCTCGGCACCGTAATTTTTGAAATTGGCATGGTTGATGCCTTGTGAGATCTCTTGAGAGTGCCTAGGAACCTTTCACTTTATTTATTAATTCAATCAAGTACAAGGTGAATCGTACAAAAGAATAAAGAATGGATACATCTTATTCGAAAAAGAAATTTTTTTACATGTATATTGATACAAAGGCAGCTACTGGGAAGGAAGCGTCTTAAATAGCCCTATCATTTGTTTGCACACTTCCTTTCATGCCTTTTCCTTATCGGCCACCATCGCCAGTTCCGCCTCCACTTGAGTTCGTTGCTGCAAGAAGGATGCAAGCTGCTCCCCAAAGGCCTGCTGAGCTGCTTCGTGGCCTTAGGCATTATGCTCGGCAGCATCGAGTTTCTGCTTCAGGTTCAGCCCATTTGAGATGCGTTCCAGGAGGCCCTCGAAGATGGCCTTCACTTGGGCAGCGTTGGCTTCAACCTCAGCACGCAGACGAGCCGTCTCGCTCGAGGTCTCTTAGCATTCCCTCAGCCGTAAAGCCGCTTCTTGTTCCAGGTGACGGAAGTAAGAAGCACTTTGCTCGATCCATGCTGCTCTTTGATTGCTTGCGGCTAAGGTCTCGGGAGCAGGGCAAACAAACTCCGATTGATGCAGGCGGACCTCGATTTTCCTGCAGTGATTGACCCAAAGCTTGAAGACGCCACCATCATGAAAATTCACATGCGCCGCCAACATTAGGTTAACCTCCACAGCGAAATTCGCAGCAGATGGGAGAGCGTCTGCGTCAAGCTCCTCGATGTATCCACTCAGCATGCCCAAGCTCATTACGACACCCTTTGAAGATGGACGTCTCAGGAAGGGGCCTGCCTGCATTGTGACACGAGACTCAAAGGGCGCCGGGATCGGAACGACAACTGAAAGAACAAAATACGATTAGATGACGGTTCAAGAAATACAAAAAAAAATTCATCGATGAGGGTCCACCGCTTAACTTGTACAATTTTTCCGAAAGATTTAAACCCGATAAAAATTCAACACTTGAAAGTTTGCCGTGCCGGGAAACAGTGAGTTAATGATATCCGTTCAAATAGTTTAACAGTTTCTAAATATCCGGAAAGAAATACGAATTTAAATATTCCGATCGAATCTACTATTACAAAACAAACCCCAGAGGTCTTAACACTTAAAACAGTTTAAAAATACCCAGAAGCATCAACAAGCAACTACAGATAATACCATGAAGCCACGTGTCACAATTCCACAAAACGGCCGCGGAACCGCCGCGAAAAGCATGTTTCCGCCGCGGTTCAGCCGCATTTTGGTGGAGTTGTGGGCCCGTATTTCATGGTAATTTTTAGAATTCCCTGCAGATTTTTTTAAATATTTTTAATTCAGAAAAATCCTAAATTTTGAAAAATTTCCACAGAGTGGTTAAATTTTGTCGGTTCGGGTTCGATCGGAGTTTTAACTTCGTAAACACATCGCCTAATGCTCTAGATAGGCTCTGATACCACTGTAGGGTTCCTAGGCACTCTTGTGAAGGTTCATAAGGCATCAAACATGCCCGGATAAAATTTTAGACGTGCCGAACAACCCAAAGACAGGATCTCTGCTAGATAATTAGGGTTAAGCATGCAAGATTACATCTTTTAAGCTAAGTGTGAGGGATTACAACCTTTGTAGTCCGCTCCTTCGCTTCATAAGCTCCGAGTAGAAGTCCCTTCGCCGCAATCCACGATCTCCCGGACTCAAGAGAGGCTCCACGACTCGAACGATCCATGCTTGCTTGAAGTGTTCCAAATCTCCGATGATCTACGTCGAACTTTCAATAACTCAAGCTTTCTCACTCTAAAGAGATGAACACACTAATCTCATGGGCTAGATGAGATGAGGATGAGAGAGTAGTATTTATGCTTTCTTTTTAAATCATTTTCTCATAATTTTTCATCACAAAATGAATATTTAGTGAGCTCAAAATCAAGAGAGAAGAAGATGATAATGGAAAATGATAATAATCCTTTTGTGATGAATAGAAAATAAAGCTATATGATTGATATATCAACCATGGTCAAGGATGAGTGGCTAATAATGTGTAGAGAATAAACTAGAGTTAGGGTTTGGTTAGGTTTAGAAATGAGTCACCAAGAAATATTTTAACCATGACAAAAGAAATTGCTTCTAGAAGGTGCATGAAGCAACTAACCCTAATCAAACGCTAACCTCATTTAATCATCCTTAAACATGTTTAACAATAAATCATATCATGTCACAATAATATATATCACATATATATTATATATTTGCAACAAAAGAAAATAATACAATTAACATATATCGCATATATATCAATGTATCATCCAGTGAGAAAATGAAATAATAAAGCGAGCCAATATTAGATAATATAATACAATATATCATATATATTATTATACATTAAATTATCGAATCAACACTTGATCCGATGTCCCAGTTCATCTCTAAATATCGCGAGAATATAATACGGTATCTCATATCGCATTATCCTCGGTCCTGGACATATCACATATGTGCCTCTACTCCATTTCGCCTGAGCCAAGAAACCTCTGTGTATGACTCTAAAGAATCGTCAATACGCCGGTAGCAGGTGATGATCATATCAAACACCCACAAGCTGCAAGCAGTCAGCTAAACGTAACAGCCACCCAGGTATTGAGCGATCAGAAGATCAACAAGCTAGCCTGTGCGTTCTCCTGTGAATCCAATCAGTAACACTCCCGCACAGTCCGGTCTGTTCGTCTGATATGTCGTATATCAAGTCTAGGGGTGGTATACGTTAGACCCCAGTAACCGATAAGTCGTGTCGATGTGTGGCTCATAACGGGTCTAGAAACTACTAGTAACACTTACCAGTAAATCTCTATATCAGCCCTGGCCAGGGACTTCCAGTTATAGCCAATCGAACACAGCACAACATCAACTCCCTATACCGGGAGAGACGAATCCCCTCCTATCGCTCATTGCCTCCATGTGATTCGGGACTGTACCCAAAAGCCACCGTTTTGCATGCCCTCTTGGACGTGGTAAGGTGGAAATCAAAGCACAGTAGGAATCACACAAGACTCTATGACGATCTCGGGTCTACAGACTACCCTGTACCAGTGTCACCGGAGAACTGCCATCTGACGTGTGGTATATCACCATCTGGGAGTTCTCAGCGAGTCCGTCCAGTGTACCCAGTCTCCACTGAGCACCTGTACACCATCTCTGATGTCAAACACCGATGGATATGGGATCATCCATCGCCCATCATATGGGTCAAGATGCGTATACGCTAGTCTACTCTGGGGTATCGATGCCCTGTCTCGATATACCCTCGACTAGGAACAGTTATAGGATGTACTCATCGACTACCAAGGCCCCATTAGTATGATCTCATCATAGTCCCAGTAGTCGAGTACAGATCCTAAGGGCTTTATCAACATGTGGGAGAAAAAACAGTAAACCAGTACAAGTCAACATGTTAAGATAAAGTGAAACCAAATAGCATACTATCATGATGAGCAAGAAAGTCATCTCTATATATATCCAAGCATCCATTATAATATACATCATATGTACAACAATGGCCTCTAGGGCATATACATAACTAACAATTATATCTCTTGTTTTCCCTCTTTTTGGTATTTGTATTTTGACACGAATACGGTATTTATACGAATACGAGTATTTGTATAGATACGAGTATTTGTATCTTAATACGAATATGGGTATTTTTATCTCAATACGAATACGGGTATTCATATTTTATACGATAAGGTATTCTTATTTTGATACGAATATGGGTATATGTATTTGTTACATGGTTATGTGTGTATGTGTGTGTGTGTGTTTATACACATCATTGCGTATCCTCTTGGAACCTTGGTGAAGTGTGTGGGTTTGTGACTCACACTAGTGAGTCATAATTCCACCCACTTCACAAAAGATAAGAGAAAAAGAAGTAAAAAAAGATGGTTAAGTTTTAGAAGAGAGATCTTCTTCTCACTTGGTTCTTCTCTCTTCTCTTTAGTTTTTTGGTTTCCAAGTTAGAAAAGAAAAAGAGAGAATTCAAAGAGATTACAACCACTACACTTTTACAATCAATTCCTAGCAAGTTTTGATTGTGAGTTGCTTCACTTGATCACTTGATATGAAGCTAAACCTTGTATTTGTGTTCTCCCGGGTGGATCATCTTCGGCAAGGAATATCGGCGTGCAAGCTTGTTCCCGGCGACTTCGGAGCCTAGATAAAGCCCTTGGTATTGTGTAAGGGTCTTTCACAATTAGGCGGACACGCTACTAAGGTAGCTAGCCCCTAACCTCCTTTGTTTTGTTATCTGGTTTAGTGTTTGGAATTCTAAGGTTTTGGTCGCTGGTGCTCAACTAAAAGTTTTTGTTTTCGCTTCCTCTTTCGCTGTGAGTTTTGTGGCACAAGAACTAGGGTCCTTACAGTGACATTAGAGTCAAACCAAACAGTTTAACTAGTTATAAACGATATTTACGTTTTCAAAACCGAAATTTTAACCGTATTCGATCACAAGAACAAGTTTCTGTCCATTTTAGAAAATGGCACCTGAAATTTTTTTAAACTATTGCAGAGGACTACTCTTTTAAAAAGAAAACTTTTCCCAAAATTGAGGCATTTTCGTCGGTTTTTGGCCACTGGTTTTGCTTTTTGGTTGGCCTTATTTTTTAGTCTGGTCCCTGGTTTTTTCCAGGTGCTTGGTTGTTTAAAAACTTGATTTTTGGTGATATTTGTTTTTTCCCAGATTTCAGTTTGTGTTATCTTTGTATTCGGGCAAGTTCGGGAAACTTTGCGATCTCAACTAAAACATCGTTTATGCTCCGTATTTTTGTTTGTGTGTTTGATAACGTCGTCTAATTGCTATATGTTCGATTATACGAGGTTGTACACTTGTTACTTGTTATATTAGTTTGAATATCTATCTTATGATGGTTTAGCCGAATTTTCGTGACGGATAGCTCTTCATGCGATGTGCTTGTACAGTTTTGATATTTGTATTTGTTTATTCGGGACGAGCGACCGGATTGTGGTCGCCATTGCCTCTTGATGTATATTCTTTCAGGGACACGTCCATGTTGCGGGCGTTGTCACCGTTGTATATTTCATTACTTGTACTAGGATACCCTGCGACGGAGTACTCAGGTAGCCGGATTAGAGAATGCAACAGTGTCCATCTCTTGGAGTTGAGACACGCTCCATCTCATTCTCGGATTGGCAGGTTGCTCGCCACACTTATACAAGGTGTAGCTCTGACCCATGGAGGAGTGCTCAAATTATTGGATTCCAAGAAGTTCCGGGTGGCCCACTCATGACATTGAGTGCGGGTTGCCTCACTTCTAGAATTGGTGGGTAACTTGCCGCACTCGTAGGGGTCTTGGCTTGAATTTGTACAGACTATCTATATGACCGGGAACCTTAGTTTTCGTTTGTTGCTCAAACGAAACATGGGGCTCCTAACTTATCCGCTATTCCATCTTGTTTGCTATTTATTGCATGCCTGTGATGTTTATTACTTGCCTGTGATGTTTATTACTTGCCTGTGTGTGTGTGTTAGATGCTTCTATATGTTTTGCATCCGCGCTAGCTCTGTCCCCGTCCTGCCGTAAGTTAAGTAACCTTATAGTGAAGACCCGGGACTCAGTGGCGAATGCAGATGGCATATAAAAGCATGTTATTTTGGTTGTTTCTAGTGTGGCTTAGAAACAAAGAATGATGGGATCGCATTATAAGTTTAATACTAGGAAAATAAATCTAAATGATATTGTCAAAACCAAATTTTAAAACCACTCGGTTTTCATCAAAACCACTCAGTTTTCTACAAAACCAATTGTTTTAAAATCGGAGACTAAACCACTCCTTTTCAAAGCCATTCGAGTTCCTTCAATGATATCAATTTCATTGCGTTAACGGTTTTTCGCCAAATACTAGCCATAGCCCTCCGTCATTTCAGACGAGTAGCGCCTAGTATTCGTGCAATGTTTGTTGGCACTCATCAAGGCATAGTGTACAGTAGTTTTGTGTTACTTTTCTGCAATATAGAGATGCATTAATTTAGGACAGTCATACAGCCTTGTTAGCATCCGTCAAGAGTGAATACGGATGGTTCTAAATTAATCAGGACAATGATGGGTAGAACTTGACTTGCGATTTATGATTTGTTGGCATCCGTCAAGGTCATAAGACGCTTGGGGAAAAAACTATATCGGGAGTTTCGAATATTAGGGTAATTTGCCAAGCTTGCGTATACCTTCTAGAGTGGTAATGTTGATCGGCTTCCGTCAAGGTTATCGCAGTTGGGTCACAAATCTCACTGTTAGCGGGTATTACTTTTCGGGAGATTTTCACTTCATAACTAGCAAACTCATTAGGTGTTTAGAAATGTGTTAACGGGGTTATGCCTCTACGAAAATGGGATTATTTAATTAGGTCCGTGCGAAAGCACAGGGAGCCTCCCTTGGAGTACCAACACTGGCCTGGCTGAATGATTAGCGAACTTGTAAGGTGTAAATGATCCCGACAAGTTCTCTTTTAGGATTTGAAAGAGAATTCGAGAAAACAGTGGGATTCATCTTGATTAGATAAAGTAATTAACCAATCTAATCTTGATAGAGTGCACACTGAGTGATCTCTCTCTCTCTCTCTCTCTCTCTCTCTCTCTCTGGCAGCGACCTATGATTGACCTTAAACTAAAACTCATAAATCAAGTTGACCGGACCATTTTACAAACCTGGATTTGGTTTTTCATGATTCACGACTAAATCACATATATCCTTGCCGCTCCTACTTTACCCTTCGCCTTCTCCAGAACACTACATATCACTATTGATATTCATATTACTTGGAATGACCATTTCGTATAGTTACATACGAACTCGAAAAAAATTATTTCAGTTCGAGAATAGCCACGGGTTCTGAAGAATTGAATTGCATAATTTGATTGTCTCACCTTCTTCACCTTCTCTCAAGTTTAGAGATCCTTGTACAAGGAGAGTACACCAGTTACGCTTGTTGAATAGTCTTTTCCAAACCTTAGGCTGGTGCCAAAAGGTTGGGAATATAGAAAACCAACTAGCATAAGTGTGGTGTACAAAAGGTAAAATGTAAAGACATATAAAGAGATTGAATTGAGGGCAAAGGAAATTGAAACTACCGTCATAAATATGGGCATTGGAAAAGTTATTACTAGGAATACCCGGCCACCCCTTGAAACATTTATGTTTCGGTTTTCCTGTGTTTTATGTAATTGAAAATTGTTTCCCAATTAATTTTGACTCCAGGGTATGTATATACTGGTTATGGATCTTACATCTGTATGTCGTTACAGATACTGAGAAGGAGTAGAACATTGGGAAATGAGTGATTTGATCCTTAATATCGGAATTCTTAGAAATTGGTGATATTGGATTAAATCACCTAGTTTTGCTTAACGGCAAATATTTGGTTTTGAATTACCATTGTTATGCACCAAATTTTAAAATGATATATCCGTATCTTTATTTTATAAAGTGAGATATATTTTTTGAAAAAAAATTTACTTTTATCAGTTGAGAATAAGATAAGGTGTATTTAATAACGGTGTAAGACATTCTTAACCAAAATACAGTTATCAATTTATAAACACACGGAATTTGAGTTAGTAAACGCTTGGGACTTATACATAAAAATGTATGTTGTCCGGTGTCCTTCGGGACAAGGGGTTGGTACTCGTATTATATTCCGTTTACTTATAATTTCTCTGGTTTTAAACACGTATTTCGGTGAAATGCAAGGCCTAAAGATTTTAAGAAGTTCATAGGTATAAGAATAAAGTAGAGAACCGGACGTTGGAAGTATCAAGATTCTTCGAAGTGATCGAAGATGAGATACTTATGCTAGGTCTTCCGCCATAGTAATAATGAGAATATTATTTCTCTCACAGGTTATTCATCCGTGGGTGCGCTCCTTAATGAGTAACGTTGTATGGATTTTTTCCATTTAGAGGATATGCACTGGACAAGGTTGCATAAATTTTTGAATTTGGTTCCATCTAAATTAGTGCATTTGATTCTATATGGAAATATAATGGTTTCATATCTTATGTTTGTTAAAATATGAAGTTATCCGGTTTTTGTTTAAAAGCAGAATCCGGACGAACTCAAGAAACGCTTCAGTAATGATTGTAGGTTGTGCCAAGGTTTCGCTAAGGTTTAACTTCTACCATTTGTAAGATCAATGGTTGCATTGTTCTTGACTCGCCATTTTTTTCATAAAAGGACTTCTTTGCAAATGAATTTAGTGGGAATATGATAAAACTGGAAGTGATTCCAGAACCACAAACGATTACTGAAAATTTAGTAGAACCTAAGGATTCAATTGGATTCGAAAAACCATAGCCACTCCGTGGGTTTTAGTAGGTAAGCTCAGCCGCCCGAGAGATACTTCGGTTTCCTCGTAGACGCTGACATGAAGGTTTGCATCATGGTTATGATGGCCCTACTAGTTATTAGCTGACTATTGGGAAGTGGTGACTTTCAGATGATGGCCAGATGCCATATATCCAAGTTGGACTCTATGTACTTCAGCAAATTATGAAATTTACCGGGTGCTCCTGAACGGGTAAAACCCATTAAGAGCAAGTTGATCTTTAGAAATCAGTGCAGGTGGATAGATAGTTATCTAAAAAGGCTAGAATTTTAGTAAAGAGTTTTCATCAAATACCCGCTGTGGATTATGATAAAACTTTTTCTTCAATGTCTGTGCTGAAGTCCATACGAATGTTACTTGCCCCTGCTGCTATTCATGACTATAAGATCTGGAAAATGGATGACTATAACGTCTTTCAAATGGGAATTTAGAAGTGCACGTGTATATGACTCTGCCAGAGGGTTGTCTTAGTCAGTGGGAGCAGCGGAAGGTGTGCAAATTGCTTATATCTATTCATAGACTAAAGCGGGCATAGCGGAGACGGATCATCTGTTTTGATGTGAAAGTCAAGGTCTTTGACTTCATCAAATGAACAGATAAACCTAGTAAAAAGGTTGTAGGGAGTACCGTCCTTGGATTTGGATGATATACTTCAGATAGGAAGTGATGTTCCTATAATACAATAGGTCAAATTTTGGTTGTCACAGATATTTCTCCACATAAGTTCTGGATAAAATATCAAGGATTCTGATAACTAGATCTATGTCATTATATCTAGATTTGGGAAGTGTCCCAATTTGGGTTTTGGACACCATTCTAAAGGATTTTAGAATTGAGGAATTCTGGCGTGGTGGTGTACCCGCAGGTGATGGAGTCACCCTTTCTAAAGAGATATCTTCTAGACCGATGAGGAGAGCGACTCGTTTAAATGGCAGACCAATTGCTTCACCAATTGGGTCAATCATGCAATGTCAAGTATCAGACCAGAAGTTGCTTTTTCACTTAGTATAGTAAGCAGATATTAATCCTGGAGAAACAAAAAAAAGCGGTGAAGAACATATCAGGATGTTCTTAGGATGTGGTAATTGTAAGGTTCCCTAGGACGGCAGCAAGGTTTTGGGAGGAATCGTCCATACTAATTTCAATTTTTTTCCGTACTAAAGAACCCTAACCTTAGAATCTTAACTAGAGATTAGACGAAACAATATGCAAACATCTTTACATACTAAGTGAATGAGGAATACAACATTTGTAGACCGGTCCTTCACTTCTAAAGCTCCGTGTAGTGGTCCCTTCGCTCCAAGTAGTGAACACCCGAACTCTAGTAAGGGTTCACATGAAGAAATGAACAAGCTTGGTCGAATTCTTCTAGGCCGAAGATGATCTACGTCGAGAAGACTCAAGCTCATGCTACCTCTTCACTAATGGTAGATTGGTGAAGCAAACATCCTAAACTAAATGGCTAATATAGTAGAGGATGATGAAGTAGAAATTGGGATCTCTTTAGATTAATTTTTCTCACAATATTTCATCACCATTTGAAAAGCTAGAAAGTTTTTCTATGAGAAAGAAGAAGATGAAGTGGAGATGAGAATAGCAACCATGGATGAGTTAGTGTCATACACTAGCTCATGTAGAGAATAAACCATGTCTAACAAAAATGGTTAGGTTAATAAATATTTACAAGTAAAACAAAATTAGTGGACTTGGTCAATGGTTCCACAAGGTTCTACAAGTTTCAACCATGTGACTTAATTCAATCTAATTTTGATTAACTTTAAATAAATAAAACTATTCATTATATCAAGCATGGTGTGAGTCTCATACACCCATGAAATATGTGGCATCTAGCATGACACAAATAAAATGTACATTAATATATATATCACATATATACTATATGCACACAAGTGAGAAAAAGAAATGTTTAAGTGAGATAATATTAGTTAATGTAATTCAATATATCAAATATATAAATATACATTAAATTATTAAATCAACACTTTATTTAATAATCCGGCTATATCACATACAACCGGCTAATATCAAATGTAACAACTTATCGAATCAACACTTGATCCGATAACCCGGATATATCATATATAACCGACTGATATCACATATCGCGAGAATAGAATGTGGTATCACATACGCGCATTAATCTCGGTCCCGCACATATCACATATGTACTCCTATTTCGTTTCGCATGAACCAGGAAAGCTCTGTGTAAGACTCTAAAGACTCGTCAATACGCCGGCAGTAGGTGAAGATCATATCAAACACCCACAAGCCGCAAGCGGTCTGCTAAACGTAACGGCCACCTGGGTATTGAGCGATCAGAAAATCAACAAGCAAGCCTGCTCATCTCATGCGAATCCAATCAGTAATACTACCATACAGTCTGGTCTCTTCGTCAGATATGTCGCATATCGCAACCTGAGGGGTGGTATAACGTCAGACCCCAATAGCCTGAGAAGTCATGCCGATGCTGTTAGTTATATGTATGCCCTAGAGGCCATTACTGTACATACGATGTATATTGTAGTGGATGCTAGGACATATATAGGGAGGACTTTCTTGCTCGACATGATAGCATGCTATCTGGTTGTACTTTATCTTAACATGTACTCTGATTGTCTCTATATTACATGTTGATAAAGCCCTTAGGATATGTACTCGACTACTGGGACTATGATGAGATCATACTAGTGGGGCCACGGTAGTCGACGGGTACATCCTATAATTGTTCCTAGTCGTGGGTGTATCGAGACAGGGCATCGATGCACCAGAGTAGACTAGCGTATACGCATCTTGACCCATATGATGGGCGATGGATGATCCCATATCCATCGGTGTTTGACATCAAGGATGGTGTACGGGTGCTCAGTGGAGACTGGGTACACTGGACGGACTCGCCGAGAACTCCCAGATGGTATTATACCATACGTCAGATGGCAGTTCTCCGGTGACACTGGTACAGAGTAGTCTGTCGACCCGAGATCGTCATAGAGTCTTGTGTGATTCCCACTGTGCTTTGATTTCCATCATACCACGTCCAAGAGGGCGTGCAAAAAGGTGGCTTTTGGGTACAGTCCCGAATCACATGGAGGCAATGAGCGATAGGAGGGGATTCGTCTCTCCCGGTATAGGGAGTTGATGTTGTGCTGTGTTCGATTGGCTATAACCGGAAATCCCTGGCCAGGGTTGCTGAGATTTACTGGTAAGTGTTATCAGTAGTTTCTCGAACTGTTATAGACCTCAAATCGACACGACTTATCAAGCTACTGGGGTCTGACGTTTACCACCCCTAGGCGAGATATGCAACATATCAGACGACGAGACCGGACTGTACGGGAGTGTTACTGTTTGGATTCGCAGGAGAAGTTACAGGCTTGCTTGTTGATCTTCTGAGCGCTCAATACCTGGGTAGCTGTTACGTTTAGCTGACCGCTTGCAGCTTGTGGGTGTTTGATATGATCATCACCTACTGCCGGCGTATTGACGATTCTTTAGAGTCCTACACAGAGGTTTCTTGACTCAGGTAAAACGGAGTAGGAGCACATATGTGATATGTGCGGGACCGAGGATAATGCGATATGTGATACCGTATTGTATTCTCGCGATATTTGATATCACCCGGGTCATCGGATCAAGTGTTGATTCGATGAATCGGTACGGATAAATATTAGTCGGATATATGCGATATAGCCGGATTGTCGGATCAAGTGTTGATTCGATAATTTAATGTATAATAATATATATGATATATTAAAAGACATTAACTAATATTTGCTCACTAAAAGATTCTTTTTCTCACTCGGGTAATACATTGATATATATGCGATATATGTTAAATGTATTATTTTATTTTGTTACAATAAATATTGTATATGTGATATATAATATTGTAACATGATATGATAAATAATGCAACTTGTTTAGTGGAGTTTAAACATGATTAGGGTTTGGATTAGGGTTAAACTTTCTAGATGCTTCTAGAAGGTTTTCATTTTGTTTTGTGAAAGATATTTTCAAATGAGTCATGCTTTAACCAAACCCAAACCCTAACCCTAGTCTATTCTCTACAATGGTTAAGTGAACCATGGTTGCATAATTCTATCATATGATTATTTTCCTATTCATCACAAAAGGATATTCATTATTCATCATCTTCTTCCTTCTTCTTCTTTGCTTGAAAATGGTTTCTTGCTTTGATTTTATGATGGATAAATGTGAGAAAAATATAAATAAAGAGAGCAAAAATCCTACTTCATCATCCTCATCTTCCTTTTCCATTTAGATGAGGGTGTTCACATCATTTCATGAGTATTAGCTTGTGTTAAAGAAACTTCGAGGTAGATCATCATAGTATCGAAGATCGGAAGCAAAGGTTGCGTCTTTCTCTTCGTGGAACCTCTCGAGAGCCCGGAACCCGATGATCGCAGCGAAGGGACCACAACACGGAGCATATGAAGTGAAGGACCGGATCTACAAAGGTTGTAATCCCTCTCACTTAGTGTTAAAATGTTTAGCATGCTTGTTTTCGCCTAATCTCTAGTTTAAAGTTCCGTATTCGGGTTGTTCGGCACGGCTAAATTTTTAATCGGGCATAGTTGATGCCTCGTAAACCCTTGTGCGCGTGCCTAGCAACCCTACAGTGGTATCAGAGCCAAGCTAGAGCTTTAGGCAAAGTCTAGACGAAGTTTAAAGTCCGATCGAACGCCGAAACCCCGACACGGAACCCTCTCTGTACTTTTTTCAAAAATGTGGTTTTTTCTGAATTAAAAATTCTCATAAAATTAAGCAGGAAAAACTAAGAATTACTGTGAAGTACGGACTTCTAATTCCAAAATTGGAGCGCGGAACCGCGGCCAAACCATGGGTTTGGCGGCTCTTCCGCGGCCAAAATTTGGACTTAGTCCCTGAAATTTCATGTAATTATTTTTAGGCCCTTTCTTGTTAATTTTTTCTGGGAATATTTTAATTCCACTCAAGTGTTGATTTTTCAAGGGTTGTATTGGGGAATCGTTGATTCGATCGGATAATTTAACTTTGTTTAGTTTGTCCGGAAAATTTTAGAAACTGTTAAAAAGTTCGACCGGATATCAATAACTCACTTTTTCCCCTGTCGGAATTTTTTTTCAAAAGTTGAATTTTTTTTCTCGTGTTTAAGAATGTTCTAAGTCGTGCAAGTAACTCGGTGGACCCTCTAGAAGACAACAAACCTTAACTCGATTATGTGACCGTCTTGAACTGCCCTTTGAACCTTAGGGTTTGGGGCAGTACGGCGTGCCACATGTGAGGCGTTGGCTTGACCCTTCTACGGCTGGACCATTGGTACTGTGGCATATAATGGATGTTTTTAAACTGATTTCAAGTGTTGAGATATATTGGGGAAATCTTGGGTGTTTGATGATTCGATCGGAAAGTTTAACTTTTTCTATTTATCTGGAATGTGATACAATGATTGGAATCCACAGGTAGTTATGAGATAACTAATTTGAATATTATAAACATAGCAGTTTAGTCTCAGATGATCGGTTGCCACGGAATTTTGATGCGCTCAAAAGTCTGTCGCAATCATGTAGCGTACGCGGATACTCGCCGGGTAAACTTAATAGACAGCCTCACTCCATAGCCCCGACCAAGTGACTGTAGGAGAACCCCGTCGCCGAAAGCATCCGTTCGGGTGCTCGCGGTAGCTGTGTTCCGCCTAGGTGCACTTCGTCGACGGTATCGGGGGTGCGGCCGTCTACTAAAGTTTGCGACGAGCATTCGATCAGGACGTCGGGAATCTTGTTGAATTGGCCGACTTGGTATTGAAAAGAGTTTTCGATAATGAGACTAAAATGCGGGGTTTATAATTGTTAGGCATGTGATGTCTAAGGAATTCATTTGGTTAGGCATGTGATGTCTAAAGAGGTTGCGGATTCCAACTGTTGTAGTTTTACACTTTCTTTTCTGTGACCGTAAGCGTAGTATGTGGTGTATCGCCGGCTTCGTTGCTATACATCAACGACAATCGGGATACGCATACTTGCTTACGTTGATGATATGTGATATTATGTGTTGCTGTGATATGTTATATTGGATCGTCGCGTTTGAATAGCCGGGGTTTTATGTGAGATGAGAGTTTTTTCTTTTTCATTCATGTAAAATTCATTTGTATGTAATATTCTTTTATTGGGGCACTTCCAGGAAGCGGAAGATGTCGCCGTTGTATATTATTTACTTTTCCGCATTAGGTAGACCCAAGGAGGGGAGCACAAGTAACCGGGTTCTAGGGTCCAGTAGGAGACCATCTCGAGGAGTCGAGACCGGGTCTCCTAACCCTAGAATTGGCAGTGTTACTTGCCGCTCTCGTAGGGGTCTAGGGATGTGGGTTTGGCTATTCATCGCGACCGTGGAATCCGTGTTTTATATAGGCTCGTATTGAAAACACGGACGTCCTAGTATATCCAATATTTCATATATGTTCTTCTGCTGCAATGTTCTGTGATGAGATCATATTACTGCCTGAGACGAATGTTTATATTTTATATATATAAGATATATGTTATATTGCAGATTTCGTTTCAAAAGAGATGCTTATGAAGCAAAATTAAAATGGGACTTCATTAATGAGATTAATGAAATAAAAGAAACCTAAGATGTTGTAGAAACTTGTTTATAAAAACTGGTAGCTACAGTTCTTGCTTTGCATAGCGGTGTTCCTTGTAGAACATCCAGCACCTTATTCGATAAGGAAAGGACCGAGATCCCTTCACCGGGAGTGACTCCTTTAGCAATAACTGGAAGATGCTACAAACTCGGTTTGTCTTTTGATTGCTTTTATAGTTCTTGCTTTGCACAGCGGTATATATGATATATCCTGCACCTTATTCGATGAGAAAAGGGCCGACGATCCCTTCACCGGGAGTGACCCCTTTAGCAAAACTAGAAAAGCCTAAAAAAAACACTCCATTTAAAATCACTCAATTCTACAACGATATCAAGTTCTTTACGCAATAGGTTTTCAGAAAAACCTGTCGTAGCTCTCCGTCATTTCAGATAAGTTGTATATAGTATTCGTGCTGCATTTGTTGGCTTTCGTCAAGGTGCAGTGTGCGGTAGCTATATGCTCCTTATCTGCTAGCATACGATGTGATTGGATTAGGGTAGTCGTGCGGCTTTGTTGGCTTTCGTCAAGGGTCGTGCGGGTGGGTTTAATTCAATCAAGAAATATACGGGTTGAACTTGACTAGCGGGCTATGGTTTGTTGGCTTTCGTCAAGGTCATAGCACGTTAGGGGCAAAATATTATTGGGAATTTCAAGAGTTGAAATTTGCAATGAGATTGCATACCTTCTATAAGATAGTTGGATCCCGATACCCGCTGTGAGTAAGAGTTACTCCTGGGAGAGTTTTACACATTACAATTAACGATCAAGTAGGTGTCTAGAAAGGTGTTAACGGGGTTACGCCTCTGGGAAAACGAGGTTTACTGTAATTAGGTTCGTGCGAGAGCACGGGGGACCTCCCTCAAAGTACCGACACTGGCCTGGCTGAAAGATTGGCGAACTTGTAGCGTGTAATTAATCCCGGCTAGTCTTTCCTTTTAGGGTTTGAAGGAAGATTTGACTAAAACAGTGGGAGACATCCTGATTAGATATATTAGATAACCAATCTAATCTTGCAAGAGCATACGCTGAGTGTTTTCTTCTCTCTCTCTCCAGATAGCGAACATATCACGCCTTAATCAAGATAATAAAACGGATATATTGACCGAACCCGCTTGTTATACTGAGCTGGGGAACGTTGGTCCCGCTCCAACTTATAATTGTTATAGGACAGAGCAGGAAATTGGGGAATACCAGATTTCCCGTGCCGCCCAAACGAAGAAAGTGCATGTTGATGCATCATCTTCGGGTGTGTTCATTACACAGAACTGTTTCTCAGTATCCTTTACGTCCTGGGTATGTGATACCGGATCAGGATCCCGAATATGTAATCTGTTACATGGGCTATTGATAGGTAAAGAACTGAGAACGGGTGATAAGTTTCATGAGACAGAAAACGGTGCAAGTGTTGCAGCCAAGTCTGTTGGTCACTGTCACCCTGTATTACCGGAATACATTGATTCTGAACAAATGTTATTAGATACCGAACCTGATATACAAAATCATATCAGTCTCTTTATTAGTAAAGAAAGGATATAATTTTGTATTGTTGGATAATGTTTTGAACATTTCCTATATCAAGAGTTGATCGGTTCAGGCACGTTATCTAAAAACATTGACGTTCTAAATCAAACCACAGTTCTTAACGTACAGAACACACACAAAAGGAAGAGTTCAGAAATGAACGAATCCTTCTTGAGGCATTGTAGACTAGGTCATATCAATGCGACCCGACTGGCTGAAGTTACATTTAGATGCATATTTAAATTAGTTTGAATTTACATCTTGTGAAACTTGCCTGTCATGTCACAAAGATAAGATGACCACAGCTCTGTTTATTGTAAACAGAGAAAGAGTTAGTAAACTTTTGGGATTGATACATGTTGATGTATGTAAGGTCCCCTGTCTACACATGCCAAGACCGGTTCTTTTTACTTCATTACGTTCTCTGATAATCTCTCAAGATTCAGACATGTGTTCCTGCTGAAACACAAGTCCGAACCTTTTGAGATATTCACAGAATATAAGTTAGAAGTAGAGAACCAAAATACGGGTAAAAGTATTATGTCCTATGATGTGATCAAGGAGGAGAATACTTAAGCGCGGAATTCCTGGACTATTCTAAAGGAGAATGAGATTCTCTCTCAGACTTACTCCTCCGTATACACCACAGCACGTCGGTGTATCGGGGCGGAGCAATAGCACCCTATGTGATATGGTGTGCTCTATGATGAGTACTACTGAGTTTCTTATTTCCTTTTGGGAGTTATGCACTTGAAAAGCTGCATACCTATTGAATAAGGTTCAAATCAAATCAGTTACCTACCACTTCATATGTGATATGGAAAGGGAAGAGCCCATATCTTAAGTTAGTTAAGATTTGGGGTTGTCCAGCCTATGTCTAAAAGCAAAATCCGGACAAGCTCGAGGCAAGGTCTGTTATGTAGAACTGGAAGGGTTCCAGCTATACAAAATACAGCAGATGATTTGGTACAACCAAAGGATTCAGTAGATACCAACGAACCTCAGCCTCTCCGTCGATCTAGTAAGATTCCTCACCCACCTGAGAGATACTTTGGTTTCTCTATGACAGTGGGAGCGAGGATTGCATCATGAGATGATGACCCAACTAGTTTCGAGCTGGCCATCAGGAGTGAGACTCTGTAAGAATGGCTGGATGCTTATCGATCTGAGATGGAATCCTTATACACCAACAAAGTATGGACTTTGGTTGCTTTATCTGAAGGGTTAAATCCCCATCAGGAGCAAGTATATCTTGAGAAGATTACTTGGTGTACATGGAAAAGTTGAGACTTTCAAAGCTAGACTTGTTAAAGGTTTGCATCATAGACCAGGTATGGATTATGTTGAAACCTTTTCTAAGGATCTATGTTTAAGTCCATTCAGATCCTACTTGCCACGGCTACATACCATGACTACGATATCTGGTGGTTGGGTGTCATGACTGCTTTTCTAAATGAAGTTTTAGAAAAGATAGCGTCTATAAGTACACAGCCAGAGGGCTTCGTATACAGTGGGAGCAGCGGAAACGTGTGCAAGATGTTTTATATGATAAAGCAGGCATCGTGGAGTTGGAACATCTGTTTTGATGTGGTAGTCAAAGAGTTTGAATTCATCAAAATGGTAGATAAACCTTGTATATACGAAAAGGTGGTAGAGAGTATGGTGGTGATCCTCGTAGAGTACGTGGATGACATACTCTTGATAGGGAAGGAGTTTCCTATGCTACGCTCGGTCAATCTCCGCTTATCACAAGGATTCTCCATATAGGATCAAAGTGATACCTACTAAATCCTAGGTTTTGGATCTATGAGATAGATCTAATTGGATGTTAGGATACTCACTAGTTGTAGTGAGATGGTATCAATCAATCCTGGGGAGAATCACTGGAAGGGTTCCAGGGTGATAAGGACGACTGAATGTCAGTCGCAGGCTTGTCTATACCCTCAGTGGAGGGACGGTATGTTGGAAGAGTTCCAAGCTAGATACCGTGACATACTAGACGATTAAAGGCAAGATACATCGTTACCAAAGATGCTACCAAAGAAGCAGTCTGGATATATATAAGTTCATAAGATGAACTTCGTTCCTACCATTGTGTGACAATGGAGTTGTGGTTTTAGCCAAGGAACTACCGTCCCATCAGAAATCCAGATATAATTCTTAGGCAATATCACCTGATCATGGAGATGGTTGATCTCCAGGGAGATCGAGGTTAGGAGAGTAGACACAGAGGACAACAGCGCGAATCCACTCACAAAGTCCTTTTTCCCAGTAGAGACTTTTATCGGATGGTTGCGTATGAGATACTACAACCGCAGCTAATTGTTGGGTATGCGATACCATAACAGATGGCCCTAGTGCAAGTGGGAGATTGTTAGTTATATGTATGCCCTAGAGGCCATTACTGTACATACGATGTATATTTTAGTGGATGCTAGGACATATATAGGGAGGACTTTCTTGCTCGACATGATAGCATGCTATCTGGTTGTACTTTATCTTAACATGTACTCTGATTGTCTCTATATTACATGTTGATAAAGCCCTTAGGATATGTACTCGACTACTGGGACTATGATGAGATCATACTAGTGGGGCCACGGTAGTCGACGGGTACATCCTATAATTGTTCCTAGTCGTGGGTGTATCGAGACAGGGCATCGATGCACCAGAGTAGACTAGCGTATACGCATCTTGACCCATATGATGGGCGATGGATGATCCCATATCCATCGGTGTTTGACATCAAGGATGGTGTACGGGTGCTCAGTGGAGACTGGGTACACTGGACGGACTCGCCGAGAACTCCCAGATGGTATTATACCATACGTCAGATGGCAGTTCTCCGGTGACAGTGGTACAGAGTAGTCTGTCGACCCGAGATCGTCATAGAGTCTTGTGTGATTCCCACTGTGCTTTGATTTCCATCATACCACGTCCAAGAGGGCGTGCAAAAAGGTGGCTTTTGGGTACAGTCCCGAATCACATGGAGGCAATGAGCGATAGGAGGGGATTCGTCTCTCCCGGTATAGGGAGTTGATGTTGTGCTGTGTTCGATTGGCTATAACCGGAAATCCCTGGCCAGGGTTGCTGAGATTTACTGGTAAGTGTTATCAGTAGTTTCTCGAACTGTTATAGACCTCAAATCGACACGACTTATCAAGCTACTGGGGTCTGACGTTTACCACCCCTAGGCGAGATATGCAACATATCAGACGACGAGACCGGACTGTACGGGAGTGTTACTGTTTGGATTCGCAGGAGAAGTTACAGGCTTGCTTGTTGATCTTCTGAGCGCTCAATACCTGGGTAGCTGTTACGTTTAGCTGACCGCTTGCAGCTTGTGGGTGTTTGATATGATCATCACCTACTGCCGGCGTATTGACGATTCTTTAGAGTCCTACACAGAGGTTTCTTGACTCAGGTAAAACGGAGTAGGAGCACATATGTGATATGTGCGGGACCGAGGATAATGCGATATGTGATACCGTATTGTATTCTCGCGATATTTGATATCACCCGGGTCATCGGATCAAGTGTTGATTCGATGAATCGGTACGGATAAATATTAGTCGGATATATGCGATATAGCCGGATTGTCGGATCAAGTGTTGATTCGATAATTTAATGTATAATAATATATATGATATATTAAAAGACATTAACTAATATTTGCTCACTAAAAGATTCTTTTTCTCACTCGGGTAATACATTGATATATATGCGATATATGTTAAATGTATTATTTTATTTTGTTACAATAAATATTGTATATGTGATATATAATATTGTAACATGATATGATAAATAATGCAACTTGTTTAGTGGAGTTTAAACATGATTAGGGTTTGGATTAGGGTTAAACTTTCTAGATGCTTCTAGAAGGTTTTCATTTTGTTTTGTGAAAGATATTTTCAAATGAGTCATGCTTTAACCAAACCCAAACCCTAACCCTAGTCTATTCTCTACAATGGTTAAGTGAACCATGGTTGCATAATTCTATCATATGATTATTTTCCTATTCATCACAAAAGGATATTCATTATTCATCATCTTCTTCCTTCTTCTTCTTTGCTTGAAAATGGTTTCTTGCTTTGATTTTGTGATGGATAAATGTGAGAAAAATATAAATAAAGAGAGCAAAAATCCTACTTCATCATCCTCATCTTCCTTTTCCATTTAGATGAGGGTGTTCACATCATTTCATGAGTATTAGCTTGTGTTAAAGAAACTTCGAGGTAGATCATCATAGTATCGAAGATCGGAAGCAAAGGTTGCGTCTTTCTCTTCGTGGAACCTCTCGAGAGCCCGGAACCCGATGATCGCAGCGAAGGGACCACAACACGGAGCATATGAAGTGAAGGACCGGATCTACAAAGGTTGTAATCCCTCTCACTTAGTGTTAAAATGTTTAGCATGCTTGTTTTCGCCTAATCTCTAGTTTAAAGTTCCGTATTCGGGTTGTTCGGCACGGCTAAATTTTTAATCGGGCATAGTTGATGCCTCGTAAACCCTTGTGCGCGTGCCTAGCAACCCTACAGATGCAAGGTCCATAACGGTTCAAGAAACTACTAATAACACTTACCAGTAAATCACAGCAATCCTGGCCAGGGATTTCCTGTTATGGCCAATCGAGCATAGCGCAACATCAACCCCTAATACCGGGAGAGACGAATCCCCTCATATCGCTCATTACCTCCATGTGACTCGGGACTGTACCTAAAAACCACCGTTTTACACGATCTCTTGAACGTGGTAAGGTGAAAATCAAAGCACGGTAAGAATCAAACAAGACTCTATGACGATCTCGGGTCAACAGACTAACCTATACCAGTGTCACCAGAGAACAGCTATCGGACGATAGGTATAATACCATCTAGGAGTTCTCGGAAAGTCCGTCCAGTGTACCCAGTCTCCACTGAGCACCCGTATACCTTCTCTGATGTCAAACACCAATGGATGTGGGATCATCCATCGCCTATTATATGGGTCAAGAAACGCATACGCTAGTCTACTTTGGAGTATCGATGGCCTGTCTCGATACTCCCACGACTATGAACAATTGAAGGATATACTTACCGACTACCATTTCCCGACTAGTATGATCTGCATCATAATCCTGGTAGTCAAGCACTCATCCTAAGGGCTTTATCAACATGTAATAGAGAGACTATAAGTGTACATGTTAAGATAAATAGCAACCAGATAGCATACTATCATGTCGAGCAAGAAAGTCTTCCTTATATATGTCCAAGCATCCTACAATATACATCACATGTACAGTAATGGCCTCTAGAGTATACATATAACTAACAGTAATGGCTGCCTCCTTCAGGAGGTATACCGGTTCTAGCTTCCAAAGTGACCAGGATGACAGAATTATAAGTTTATCCTCTTCTGAGGAGAATTATATTGGACGGATTTCCAAGCAAAATACTGAGGTAGACATAGCGCGGGTTGCTGATTATGATATGCGGATGATACAACATAAGAAGTTTGTTGGATAAAGTTGTTCATTTATGAACTCGGTCCCATCATGTATCCAGAAAAATTCTAAGACTGGGTATCATTCGGTTCGGGAGATATTTGATCTCCGCGGAGTTGAGATATAGAGAGAGAAAGTTAAAAGTATCGTAGCGGATTCACTCGCTGAGGCTATTTCTCAAACACACGAGTTGTTAGTAGAGAAGTTGGGTATTCAGTAGCACACGAGCTGTGGGTACGCGATACCGTAATAATTGGTCTTAAGTGTAAGTAGGAGATTATTGGTTATAGTGCCTTCAAGGCAATTATTGTAATAGAAATTAGGCGATTATGATTATTGAAGAAGGACTTATGCAGGTAAAATAATCTTACTCGAGATGATAGTATGTTATCTAGTTTGTTTTTATCATTGATGTGTATACATTTTATTACTTGTCGCTAATACATAATGATAAAGTCCATAAAATCTTTGCTTGACTGCCAGAATTATGATGGCGTCCATACTTGTGAGAGCTGGATAGTCTATAAGCACATCCTTAAATGTCCCTATTTTTTGGAGTATCGAGACTGGGAATCGATATTCCAGAGTAGACTAGTGTATACATTTCTAGACTCCGACGAGGAATGGTGGCAAGTCTCATAGCCATTGGTATGTTGCACCTAAGATTATATACAGTTGCTCACTAAAGGTGAGTACACCGGAAGGACTCGCTAAGAACATCTAGATGGTAATATACCAATCGTCAGATAGTAGTTCTTAGTTGACATGAGTACAGGTAGTCTGTTGACCAGAGATCTTCATTTGTCTCGTGTGAATTCCTACTGTACTTAGATTACTTCCCTGCCACGACTCTACTGAGTTATGCAAACAGATTGTAGTTGGGTACAGTCCTGATCTATATGGAGGCAGTGAGCGATCGTCAGGGATTCGTCTCTCTCGGTATAGGGAGTCGATGTCGCGCTATATTCGGTTGGCCATCACCATAAGTCCCTGATCAAGACAGATGAGATTTACTGGTCAAAAATTAGTAGTTTCTCGGTTGGTAATCGGCTTGACACTAGCATGACTTATCGGGTTATTAGGAGTCTGACGTTATCCACCCCTAGACCCGTATGTGATACTCTTAGATAAAAAGACCGGACTGTACGGAAATTGTCATTTATAGACTCTGTAAAGGTACGGATGAATTTGCTCGTCGACCTTCCTTTCGTTCAATACCTGGCTAACCATTGCGTACAGCTAGTGCTGCTGACGTGTTTATGGTTAAACCCACTATCAACATATTATCAAGTCTTTATAGTCCCATACAGAGGGTTTCCCAATTCAGGAGAAACGATGTAGTATGTGCATAATTTGATACGCACTCAGATTCGAATAATTACGTGTGTATTTGATGCACGCACTTTAATCGGGCGTTTTGATAATACTAGCAGGTTTGAAAGATAGCCAGGATGATAACATAAGTGAACTAGTATTATATTTCTTATTTTCTCTCTTTTGGGTATTTGTATTTTGACATGAATACGGTATTTATACGAATACGAATATTTATATAAATATGGGTATTTATATCTTAATACGAATACGAGTATTTTTATCTCAATACAGATACGGGTATTTGTATTTTTATATGATACGATATTCGTATTTTGATACGAATACATGTATATGTATTTGTTTCATATTTGGTTATATGTATATGTGTGTGTGTGTGTGTTTATACACATCATTGCTTATCCTCTTAGAACCTTGGTGAAGTGTGTAGGCTTGTGACTCACACAAGTGAGTCACAATTCCACCCACTTCATAAAAGATAAGAGAAAAAGAAGTAAAAATATATGGTTATGTTTTAGAAGAGAGATCTTCTTCTCACTTGCTTCTTCTCTCTTCTCTTTAGTTTTTTGATTTCCAAGTTAGAAAAGAAGAAGAAAGAATTCAAAAAGATGACAACCACTACATCACTCTCACAATCAATTCCTAGCAAGTTTTGATTGTGCATTACTTCACTTAATCACTTGATGTGAAGCTAAAGCTTGTATTCGTGTTCTCTCGGATAGATCATCTTCAGTAAGGAAAGTCGGCATGCAAGCTTGTTCCTGACAACTTCGGAACCTAGCTAAAGCTCTTGGTATGGTGTAGGGGTCTTCCGTGATTATGCGGACACTCTACAAAAGCAGCTAGCCCCTAACCTTATTTGTTTTGTTATCTAGTTTAGTGTTTGGAATCAATTCGAAGGTTTTGGTCGCTAGTGCTCACTTTAAAGTTTTTATTTTTGCTTCCTCCTTTGCTGCAAATCTTGCGGCACGAGCATTAGGGTTATTATAGGTGTTCCCTCAAGTTTCAAACTCTCTCTAGTAACGTGAGGCTTTTGGCGGGTTGACGAGCCCGGTGACGATACCGACTTGTGCGAGTAAGTCCGTCATCCTCCTCTTTCTTTCTCTCTTGTTACAGATTCCCTCCTCTTAAAATCTTGGAGATTTTTTAATGCTTACTCTCAAACTCTTCGTTTACACAGTAGTGATATTTTTTGTTTCTCTTTTCATTTTCGGATTCTTATCTAACGATCCGGGTCGTAATCCTGGACGTGATTCTTTAAATTTTTTTTATTTATTCCATACATTTACCTATGATGAAAATATAAAGGGATTGAAATTTGAATTTTTTTTGAAAGTCTGAAGTAATCAGAGGGAGCGGAGAGAGAGGGATTCGAACCCTCAGTATAAATAACTCGTACAACGAATTAGCAATCCGCCTCTTTAGTCTACTCAGCCATCTCTTCCAATTCTAAATTGAAATTTTTTTATGTGATGTGACACATGAAATAAAAAAGATTGAAAAAAAAACCTCGCTAAATCTCCTTCCTTTTTCCATATCTCCACTTACATATACTTTTGTAATTCCCATGTTTAAATAACACATTTAAAATAAATTAATTATTCTAGTATACAAAGGTGATATGTTGCCTACATACTTGATAACGTGTTAAGTGATTGTTACGATTTTTTTTGTACATGTTCATGGTAAATGGTAATATTATTAGTTTATGAGAATGAATGAATTATATCACTCTATATTGCATGTCATCTCAATGAAACCGATCTTTTATTTTAAAAAAATGAAGTTACAAATAAATACCATAATTTTATTATTCATACATACGACCTTAAAATACCCTTATATTCGAAATAAATTCTATAAAATCAATCTTTACTTCTGAAAATTCTAGAAAAATTAGATTATATATTAGATAGAATTTTAGATCTATAATAAAAATTTCAAATCGAATCACATAACGATTTAGAATTTACGACGTCTTTTTATTCACTGTTTTTAAACACAGAAAACTGCTTTTATCGGTTATCTTCGAGAATACATAACTCGGTCTACCGATACCCAATTTGAGAAAACTCAGGTGTTTTGGACATCTAGATCGAAATTTCTAGATGTCCAAAACACTAGCGCTTGTGCCACTTGCATTGCACGTGGTGCACTTGGACCTGCGCCACGTGCGTTGCACATTTGGCATAGCAAATATTGGCACTTTTGCCTTGGTGGAGCTTAAGCTCCGAGCGCCAAATTGTGGCCGGAAAAAATTACCCCTACCACTGTGCCCACATGCATTGCACGTGGGTAGAGTGGTGTCAACCATTGCACTTCTCCTTTTGTTTTTTCTATAATGACTCAGCTTAGTTTATGTACTCGTTTCGGAGTGTTCAATTTATTCTCCTTTTAGATATGAATAAACTCATCTAGATATTAAACATAGACATATGTCAGGTTTGCAGTACTGGGTGTAGTCCGCAAAAACAAAAAGGATGCTAAAAGACCAACAAGTGTGTCCAGCAATCTAGTAGAAAAGCCCGCTTGAACCAGAAATTATGAAAGGAATGTAGAAGCCATGTCCCACTCCGAAAACAGATGATAAGAGAAAAAGGCCCCAAGTCAAGTTAATTCTTCTAAGAAAATGAAGACAAAGACCAGGAAACCCGTGCATCCTGCCGAATATATGAACAGCCGTACGGATTTGCAGAATTATATCAACGTGCTGGAGGAATATTAACAGAAAGCGCGATCGCCAATGACACTCGAAGAGTTCCTTCAGCGTCTCTTTGAAAATGGCGATACTGAGGAAGAAGAAAAGGAGCATGTGGGAAGCTGTCACATGGTCTCATACTCCTTCGTATATGACAAAGATGCTCCGTCGGCAGCAGAAAGAGACACTGATGAACAGGGGGCAGGTATCGTGCAAAGTGCTCTGTATTTCTCGCAAGAAGGCCCGATTGACACGATGATAAAAAAAAAGTATTCCAAGAGGGTGAAGTTAATCTAAGGTGTGAAATGGCCATTTTTGAAAAGGCCAGACAGCAACGCTTAAGTAAGCAAGCAGCGGAAGGGACGAGTTATGTAACTCCCCGACTGAAACAATCAATATGGATCGTTATGTCTCTAAACTGGCACCTTACCTTACGGTGGATCTCCATATTGATCACCGTATACAATCCATGGGCACAAACAATATGACCCCTACTATGTTTTCCATGGAACGCTATATCCCTAAATTGGCATTCTGCCCTACGGCCGATCTCCAAATTGACCAACGTATACAATCCACAAGCTACCCAAAATCAAAATTACCTCATGTTTCCCATAGACCGCTATATCGTTAAACCAGCATTCTGCCCAACGGTTAGTCTCCAAATTGACTATCGTATACTATCCACGGGCTACCCATTACGAAGCTGTCTCCTCAAGTCCCACCAGTTATGTAGCTCTATCATCTATGTAGTTATCCCCAAGTCCTACCGGCAAATGATGTTGGGGCACCCGCAGTGAATCTACATCTATGAGGTCAAAAAAACCTATATGTCCACAAGCAAAATAGGCACTGATGAAAACCCGAAAAGGCTGCGTGAGTAAAACTTGCAGGACAACCCGTGAGCTTGTAAAAACCCGCATTTTTCAATTATTCAACCATTTCATTTTACCAAGTTCAACGTTAGCCAGATTAGTCAACATTTATATGTTTCGATGCAACAACAAGATGTTATTTGTAACAAGTAGTTTTGTTGGTTGGTTAAAAGTTGGTTCTGTGAAGCAAATTGAGATATGCCACGAAAGGACGCAAACTCGTAAAAAAATGCACTTGCAAGGTCCTCTCGAAGTGCAAGGAGAAAACACCTGCGTGAGATCCTTACGACTTGCAAACGAAAAACACACTCAGGAATCTATACGATTCCTATGAAGAAAATGTACTTACGAGATCCTTTCGACTCGTAAGGAGAAAATACCCCCTATGAGATCCTCACGACTCATAAAATTCAAAATTCTTAGGTTACATTGATCTAAACCTGTCGCTTAAGCCATCATATCACTAAACTGCCTTGCAAGTAGTCCAATATCAACTCTTGTATACAATCTATGGACGTAAACGAATATGTTTCAAACAAGTCCCACCAAAGGCGAATGATACTTTCCGTATGGTGAAAAGCACTTATAAGTTCACTTGACTTACAAGGAGAAAACACTCTTATGAGATCCATACGACTCATAAGTGAAATCCGCTTAGGAGTCCTCACTACCCCTAAGGAGAAAATACACCTATAAGATACTCTCGACTTATAAGGAGAAAATAACTTTTTGAGACTCTCACGGCTAATAAAGATTGAAAAGTATTAGATTAAAAGATCTAAACTTGTTTTCTAAGCCATCATTGCCCAAATGGGCAATAGCAAATAATGAGTCTTTCTTGGAAATATTCCAGTTGTAGCGATACTCAAGCCAAAACAGGTATCAAATCCCAAGTTTTTCCATGTAAATGATAAATTGCTCCCAGCATGCGTGCTTCAGTGTTAGCGACGCTGATGCCGACTTGAAGTCCAAACTCTCAATCCCTAAGTCGTTAAACTGGGAAATAATAAGGACAAAAAATGCCGAAAAGATTGGGCTCCTCACAATAAAAATCAGCAAGTAAAGAAAAAATGAATAGCCAAAATGACGGGGTAACTCGCAATAAAAATCAGGAAGTAAAGAAAAAATAAATAGCCGAAATGATTGGGCACCGCGAATAAATAGGTGGAAGATCTTCTTCTTTATTGAGAATTAAATTCTTTGTTGTTTTATGAAAGCTTTTGGAGTGCCTTCTGTATTTTTACAGAAACTTATGGAGGGTTTCCTCCTCTTAGATTTAATCTTTTTGCTCCTATTTATAGGAGAAGAGAAAAATTAATCTGTTTTGAGAAAATCTCTCATTGAGAGATCATGGTTGATTTCATAATCAATCAAATTGATCTTAAAAATCAACCAGTAAATTTATTCACCGTTAGATTTTTAATCTAAAGGCTCACTGTTTAATAGAGAAAATTTCTTGTTAATTTTAACAAGATTAGGAAATTTAGCCATGAGCAAGTGTAGAAAGTATGAGAGAATAGAATGGAATAGCTTCATGATTTTTTTACAACCATCCAAATAAAAAATATCACAACATTTTTTAATAAACTAATGAAGCGCATTCCTCTCTACATGTCTTCAACCATACTCAATGCTACCTCACCCTCCACCTCATTTTATGAATATTCATAAATGAATATTCACAAATGAGGTGTCCATCTTCTAGAAAAAATTTCATATAAATACAAAATACAACCCGATATACGTATCGAAATACATATACACGTATCCGTATAAAAATACGAATAGCCAAGAGAGAAAATGAATAGTGAACAATAATACTAGAATACATATATTAAATATATATATATATATGATTAAATCAAAACATGATTTAATAATCCGGCTTAATCCTAAACCGCTAGTATTATCAAACGTCTGATTAAAGTCTGTATAGCCTGTACACATATTTAATCGGATACATGTACCAACATATGTCATCTACATGATATCGCCTGAACCAGGAAAACCTTCTGTATGGGACTCTAAAGACTTGTCAATACGGTAGTAGTGGGTTTAAGCACAAGTACGTCGACGACACCAACTGTACGTAACGATTAACGAGGTACTAAAAGAAAGGAAGGTCGACGATCAAACTCATCCATACCCCTACTGAGCCTGTCTGTGACAATCTCCATACAGTCTGGTCTGTCTATATAAGGGTATTTGTCACGCCTCGCTTCCCAGAGTACGCTAAGATAGGCACGTGACATAGCCAACCATGCTACCTGTGGATAGGAAAAATCCTTCCACAGTCACATTACGGCTGTAGAGATATCAAGAACCGGAAAGCAACTATACTATCTAGTACATGTCCATAAGCCAGAATAACAGAGTCAAAAAATAATATAATATGCGGAAGCAAAAAATCCAATAAATAAAACACCTGAAAAGTAAAACTGGATACCAACAGGATCCTCACCGCTCGGTCTAACAGCGGCAGTACTCCTGCTCAGTTTGCAACAAAGGTAGAGGATCTGGGCCATGCAAAACCCATACGTCAGCGCGTCATAATATCAAGCAATAATATATAAACATGGTAGCATGACATGCAAGTATGATCATAAAAGGTAAAGCAGGTGTAACAGCAATATAAATCAGGGCAGTGAAAGGTAGTGTGCATTGAGTAATCTAAACTGGTCTATTGGGTTAACTACTCTCAAGTCTTTGAAATCAATTTGATGAATCATCGATGTAACTCAATAGTATCCCGTGTGTGCCCGGGATCACGGTCTATGACTCTCGGGCTGAATCTGAGACGTGCCGCAAGACAGTAAAAGGGTAGTAGGTAATGACGAGTGATGTCAGCAGCATCACCCCGGGGCTGGCTTAGCCCGTAAGACTGATCAGAAAAGGTATAGAACTGTTGAGTTACAAGTCAGGTTTCATCATTCCCCATACCCCCAAGTTGTGTATTCAAGTCAAGTATTTAAATAATCTGGAGCTAATGCCAACACAGGATCAGGCAGGTACAAGTTTGTCTGGATAGACAACAGGAAATGTCCGTAGGGACAACAGGTCAGGTTTGTTGGCATTAGTCACAAGATCAGGTAACAGGTAAAGCCATGGTACATCAGGTCTAGTCAGGTAGCACATAGGTATCATGTCAGGTGCACGGTACCATGTCGTGTCAAGTAGTAGGTGTAACAAGTCATGTCAGGATGCACAAGATGTCATATGGGTGCTCATAATCAAACTAACATAAGCATGGGTATAAAAAACAAGCATGGGTACTAATAAAACAATAAACTGGAATATTGTAATGTGAAATGCAATCAGGTACAGATTAAGGTATATCGATGCACAGTTATGATTAGGGTTAAGATTAAAGTTCTAATACTAATTAAACTACAATCTATCAAATATGGAATGTTAATATTTCAATGTTATACATTCAGGTGATCTATGGATGCAATAATATGTATACTAGACGAGATGGATGCAAACGGGTGTTTGAACGGTTATAAACTATTTAAAAGGATACTAAGGGCCATGTAAATAATTATTATGTGATTTAAATATGGACGTGGGTTCTATGTATAGTAAACTAAAATGCAGCAGGGTATGTCTCAATTTCTGAATCTAAAATGATATAATGGAATATCGAATGTTAAAATGTAACATGAGACACTAGATTGAATCTATAGGTTCCACATGTAATCAAATAAATATAAAATATTATGAATAGCATGTAGCAAGTTTCACTTGCCTCGACGGATCCAGAAACGGGTATACGGAACGTCACACGTCGGCGGAACAAGTCGCGACGCGCGCACGGTACACGGAACAAATCCAAACAACGTACAAGGGGATCACACGGGTCAGATATGCTCGTGTGGTCGGCGAAGAGGGTCGTGAGGGGGTCGACGGCGTTAACGGAGCTCCGGTGAACGATCAGGACCACCTAGTCCAGATTTGGCCTGTATAATTCCCTGTCCGTAAATTGATGATGGATCCATGGGCATAGATCTTTGAGCTACACCCAAGTTACCCTCAGTCTTAATGTCAGTCGTCTGCTGTTGACTTCGCACCTGAATTTGCTGCAGTTGAGCATTCCGCTGCTGTAAAAGTTGCAATTGTTGCATCTGTAGCTGTTGTTGCTGATGCTCCCTTGCTTTGGCTTGTTGTGCCTCTATATATGCTGCTGCTGCTTCAGAATGTTTTTCGTTTGTTCTTGCAATGAAGATGTCCCAAAAAAACAGACCACCATTCAAAGAGAAATCCTCCGGGAGCATCAATTGCTACTGGATCAGCAGCAACCTTCCCTTCAGCCATGAAGGCTTTCGCCGTCGTCTGCAGATTTCTCTTCAGCAGATAATCATAGATATAAACATCAAGCATTTTATCCGTGCGCCATCTTAATGGCATTTGCAACCTGACGGGAATCAGGAATAAACCTAAAGGCGACCCCATCAACTTTAAGCTGGACTACCTTGTTGAGCGCCACAGGGACAACTCTCGATCCTTCCCTCATCTCCCGATTCATGGACCTCATATGATCAAAAAACGCCTCGGCATCCTCCTTGAAACAAAACAACCCCAAAGCCTTCCCCGTTCTCGCGCCCGAAACGAGCACGAACTCCTCCGCCGCGTTGCTGAGTGCGTACACCGGAATTCCGGCGAGCCTCTCCTCGATCTGAGGCGTCGACATGGCGAGGTCGAGACTGTCGGCCCCGGTCTTGGGGTGGAGATGCGGGCCCATGGACCTAGGGTTTGGGGCTTTAGCGTGGAGTTGAGGAACTGGGTCGCTTGGGATTTTAGGGTATCGATGAAGGAGGCGAATGGGTTTGGTTGATTGTGGGGTATTTTTGGGAACAGGAACTGCATTTTTGTTGTGAAAATATTAGGGTTCGGAGAATTGATAGAGGTTTGAGAGAGAGAGAGAGATAGAAAGAGAGAGAGAGAGAAAGATAGTCAGTTAAATATATTAGGATTTTATTAAAATATAAAATATATTTTATAGTTATAAACAGTTTAATATATATAGAATATTTTTTTAGTTAAAGAAAACTTTAGAAGGAAATAAAGAATATAATATTATAATATTAGTCCGTTTTGAGATTTTGGCAAATACAAATTTACTCCAAAACACGCCCGGGTCGGGTCTAAAATTCAGTTTTAAAATATGAAAAATATATGTGACTTTCAAAATTCAAAATAAATGCTCAGATAACGAAAAAGTATACCCCCAAGAACGGATGCACGTACGTGCGCGTAGCCATCCAAACACGTCCGTTTCACTGAACGGGATGAGAACAAGATGCGCGGATGCTACCACAGGGTTTGGGGTATCAAGCAGGCTATGTTAACTATTTTTAAAATATTTTCTTTGACTTTATTTGTTTTATTAAAAAATGTAAAAGCCAGATATAAATGCAAGCATGCAAGATATGCAGCAAGAAAATGCACGGATCCACAAACTAGCAGGGATATCTCAAAGACAAGAATCAAGACGGTTTCCCGTAAGCGGGTCGGGTCACGGATACAATGCAGATGTCAAAAGTACTATTTGCACCCAAAACACAGCAAAACAAGAAACAACCATAATAAAGAAATACTCAGAAAAAGAACTGGTATAAATGAACTAGGGTGTTACATTATACCCAACTACAAAAAGAATTTCGTCCTCGAAATTCCAAGAACAAGAAAGGATAAACAATCAAGAATTGCAAGAATAGATGTGGAACTTCTGTCGGGTTTCATCTTCTCGTTTCCCAAGTGGATTCTCCATGTGAGCGATTACCCCAAGAAACAAATACAAGAGAGATAACTTTGTTCTTAAAAACATTTTCCCTTCGATCCACAATCGACATCGGTCGCTTCTCAAAAGTCAAATCTTCACATACAGTTAACTCAGAAAGATCCAGCACGTGTGTGATACCCCGAACACAATTACGGAGTTGAGATACGGGAAACCCATCATGAACATTCGCCAAGATTGCGGTAACGCCGATCGATACGCTGCATCTCCAACACGCTCCAAAAATCTCAAAAGGTTCAACGAATCGAGGACTAAGCTTTCCTCGACTTCCGAAACGAATCACCCCTCTAATCGGTGATATCTTCAAGAATACCGGATTACCAACAGCGAACTCTAGAGGTCTTCTCAATATAACTGCCCAACTCTTCTGTCAGTCTTGTGCTGCTTTCACATGATTCCGGATAGTGTTAACTTTCTCCACGGTTTGCACGATCAAATTCGGTCCCAATAATCTTCGTTCTCCAATATCGTCCCAACAAATAGGTGAACGACACTTGCGACCATACAATGTTTCGAATGGAGCCATCTGAATAGTCGCCTGAAAACTGTTGTTGTACGAAAATTCCACCAAGTGTAGATGATCCTCCCACGAAATCTTGAAGTCCAACATGCAAGCTCTCAACATGTCTTCAAGAGTTTGGATCGTTCTCTCCGACTGGCCATCGGTCTGAGGATGATACGCTGTGCTAAACTTCAATCGAGTCCCCAAACTTTCCTGTAAGCTCCTCCAAAAGTATGATAAGAAACGGGTGTCACGGTCGGACACGATGCTCACCGGTACTCTATGAAATCTTACAATCTCCTGCATGAATCGTTCTGCCAAACCTTCTGTTGATTGACCAACTCGAAATGATATGAAATGAGCTGCCTTGGTCAATCACTCAACTGCATTGTTGCCTTTCGGACTCCTCGGTAGAGCCATCATGAAATCCATGGTTATATGTTCCCACTTCCATTGAGGAATCGGAAGTGGTTGCAATAAACCAGCAACCCGTTGATGTTCATCCTTAACTTACTGACACACCAAGCACTTTGCTACAAAGCGAGCAATCTCTCGTTTCATGCCTTCCTACCAGGAATGTGTCGTAAATCTCGGTACATCTTCGTGCCTCCTGGATGTACGGAATATGCGGAACTGTGTGCCTCTTTCATAACTTCTTCGTGAATATCTCCCTCTGGCACACACAAACGGCTACCATATCGCAACGAACCATCTTCATGAATCAACAAGTCCGTTCGAAGTCCAGCTTCAACCTGTTCTCGAGACTTTTGCAATCTTGGGTCATGTAACTGCGCTGCTTTAATATTCTCGATCAACGACGACTGTACTTGCAGCTGCATCAACTGTCCCGAAGAATGCGGTAGCATAACCTCCAAATCAAATCTTCTAAAGTCTTTAATAAGTTTCTTCGGTGCAGTCAACATGTGAATTACTGGCAACCGACTAAGCGCATCCGGGACAATATTAACTTTCCCCGGATGGTACTTAAGATCAAGATCGTAGTCAGCCATTAGCTCCAACCATCTATGCTGCCTCATATTAAGCTCCTTCAGTATGAACACATACTCCAAGCTTTTGTGATCGGTGAATACTTCGACCCTTTCGCCCAATAAGTAGTGTCTCCAAATCTTCAAAGCGAAAATCACAGTTGCTAACTCCAAGTCATGAGTTGGGTAATTCTTCTCATGGGTCTTCAACTGTCTCAACGCGTAAGCTACAACCTTCCCATGCTGCATCAAAACACATCCAAATCCTTTTTCCAGATACGTCGCTATGAATCACCAATTCTCCGGAACCATCTGGTACGGTCAAAATAAGAGCGGTTATCCATCCTTGCCTCAACGCCTCAAAAGCTGACGCACACTTATCCGTCCAAACAAATGGTACTTCCTTACGCGTAAACTTGGTCAGAGGCTCAGCCAAACGAGCACAATTCTCCACGAACCTCCTATAATACCCGGCAAGTCCAAGAAAGCTTCTTATCTCCACAACATTCTTCGGAATCGGCCAATCTCGAACTGCTGTAATCTTTCGGGATCAACGGCGATTCCATCTCCAGCCACAACGTGCCCCAAAACTTCACTTCTTCAAGCCAAAACTCTCACTTTCTCATCTTTGCATATAATCTTTCTTACCTCAATGTCTGCAATGCGATCTTCAAATGTTCTGCATGCTCTTCAATACTCCTCGAGTAGACCAGAACATCATCAATGAACACCACTATAAACTGGTCCAAGAATGGTGAAAATATTCGGTTCATCAAGTCCATAAATATCGCCGGTGCATTCGTTACTCCGCAGGGCATCACTAAATACTCGTAATGTCCATACTGAGTTCGGAATGCAGTCACGCAAATATCCTCCGATTTAATTCGGACCTGATGATATCCGGATCGCAAATCCAGCTTCGAGAATACCCTCGTGCACTAAGCTGCTCGAACAATTCGCCAATGCAAGGGATCGGGTACTTGTTCTTAATAGTCACCCAGTTTAATTCTCGATAATCGATGCAATCCTCCTTGTGACATCATCTTCTTTAGTAGAAGAACTGGAGCTCCCTAAGGTGAGTTACTGGTGCGAATCCAACCCTTCTCAAGTAATTTGGTAATCTGCTTCTTGACTTCTTCCAACTCCACTGGTGCCATTGGATAATACGCATATGAGATTGGCGCTGCACCAGGAACAAGATCAATCACGAACTCCATATCTCGTTTTGCGGTAAACCCGAGATGTCCTCGAACACGTCCATGAACTCTCGAAATATAGCTGGCGCTTCTTCCTTATCAACTTCCATTGATAAAAGAACATTTTTTGTCGGCCTAACCCTAAACTCGACTGGCCCGACAGAATTGCTTTCTCCAGCAAAGATAAACTCTGGATGTCTGGGAATCTGGAAAATCGCTTTCTATGCTCTACGATCAATGTGAACGTGGAAAGTGCCGAGAAAATCCATTCCCAAGACAACAACAAACAAAGAAAACACCAGAATTGAACAATTCTAATGCGGGGAAAATATGAACAAGTAAGATACCGAGATGACTTCATCCGAAGTCAAGATACTAAAGAGGATTAAGCACGGTAAACATGATTCAAGCTGGCGATGAAACAATAACTGGTAAGCAATGAAACCGAGAGAAGCAAGGTAATATAACGATCATGGAATAAGGAAGTGAATCAAGACCAGGACTCCATGTTACTTAAATAGAGTACCGTATTGTAACCATGCTGCAGTTCATGGGTACAATTACATAACTTCACTCAAGTCGTCCAAATCCTAGTATCAGAATCAAAGAACAGGGAGAAACAATAGAGAACCAAAAAGATTTCAAGTCGAGATGCAAAGTGGTTTGCATATCGTCAAGGCAAAGGATAAGAGAAAGATATGATTCAAGAATCACGATAACAAGGTGGCAAGACATGTTCCTAATCACGAGTATTCTGATTCGAGTATTGGGTCCAATATCCAACTACAAAAGAATCAAACTCGATTAACCTATATCATATGGCTCTGATACCAAAACAAACCATGTCACACCCCGCTTCCCAGAGTACGCTAAGATAGGCACGTGACATAGCCAACCATACTACATGTGGATAGGAAAAATCCTTCCACAGTCGCATTACAGATGTAGAGATATCAAGAACCGGAAAGTAACTAAACTATCTAGTACATATCCATAAGCCAGAATAACAGAGTCAAGAAATAATATAATATGCGGAAGCAAAAGATCCAATAAATAAAACACCTAGAAAGTAAAACTGGATACCAACAGGATCATCACCGCTCGGACTAACAGCGGCAGTACTCCTGATTAGTCTGCAACAAAGGTAGAGGATCTGGGCCATGCAAAACCCATACGTCAGCGCGTCATAACATCAAGCAATAATATATAAACAGGGTAGCAAGACATGAAAATATGATCATAAAAGGTAAAGCAGGTGTAACAGCAATATAAATCAGGGCAGTGAAAGATAGTGTGCAGTGAGTAATCTAAACTGGTCTATTGGGTTAACTACTATCAAGTCTTTGAAATCAATTTGATGAATCATCGATGTAACTCAATAGTATCCCGTGCGTGCCCGGGATCACGGTCTATGACTCTCGGACTGAATCCGAGACGTGCCGCAAGGCAGTAAAAGGGTAGTAGGTAATGACGAGTGATATCAGCAGCATCACCCCGGGGCTGACCTAGCCCGTAAGACTGATCAGAAAAGGTATAGAACTGTCGAGTTACAAGTCAGGTTTCATCATGGATTTCTCCATACCCCCAAGTTGTGTATTCAAGTCAAGTATTTAAATAATCTGGAGCTAATGCCAACACAGGATCAGGCATGTACAAGTTTGTCTGGATAGACAATAGGAAATGTCCGTAGGGACAACAGGTCAGGTTTGTTGGCATTAGTCACAAGATCAGGTAACAGGTAAAGCCATGGTACATCAGGTCTAGTCAGGTAGCACATAGGTATCATGTCATGTCAAGAGGTGCACGGTACCATGTCGTGTCAAGTAGTAGGTGTAACAAGTCATGTCAGGGTGCACAAGATGTCATATGGGTGCTCATAATCAAACTAACATAAGCATGGGTATACAAAACAAGCATGGGTACTAATAGAACAATAAACTGGAACATTGTAATGTGAAATGCAATCAGGTACAGATTAAGGTATATCGATGCACAGTTATGATTAGGGTTAAGATTAAAATTCTAATACTAATTAAACTACAATTTATCAAATGTGGAATGTTGATATTTCAATGTTATACATTCAGATGATCTATGGATGAAATAATATGTATACTAGACGAGATGGATGTAAACGGGTGTTTGAACGGTTATAAACCATTTAAAAGGGTACTAAGGACTATGTAAATAATTATTATGTGATTTAAATATGGACGTGGGTCCTATGTATAGTAAACCAAAATGCAGCAGGGTATGTCTCAATTTCTGAATCTAAAATGATATAATGGAATATCGAATGTTAAAATGTAACATGAGACACTAGATTAAATCTATAGGTTCCACATGTAATCAAATAAATATAAAATATTATGAATAGCATGTAGAAAGTTTCACTTGCCTCGACGGATCCAGAAACGGGTATACGGAACGTCACACGTAGGCGGAACAAGTCGCGACGCGCGCACGGTACACGGAACGAATCCAAACAACGTACAAGGGGATCACACGGGTCAGATATGCTCGTGTGGTCGGCGAAGAGGGTCATGAGGGGGTCGACGGAGCTCCGGTGAATGATCAGGACCACCTAGTCCAGATTTGGCCTATATAATTCCCTGTCCGTAAATTGATGATGGATCTATGGGCATAGATCTTTGAGCTACACCCAAGTTACCCTCAGTCTTAATGTCAGTCGTCTGCTGTTGACTTCGCGCCTGAATTTGCTGCAGTTGAGCATTCCGCTGCTGTAAAAGTTGCAATTGTTGCATCTGTAGCTGTTGCTGCTGATGCTCCCTTGCTTTGGCTTGTTGTGCCTCTATATATGCTGCTGCTGCTTCAGAATGTTTTTCGTTTGTTCTTGCAATGAAGATGTCCCAAAAAAACAGACCATCATTCAAAGAGAAATCCTCCGGGAGCATCAATTGCTACTAGATCAGCAGCAACCTTCCCTTCAGCCATGAAGGCTTTCGCCGTCGTCTGCAGATTTCTCTTCAGCAGATAATCATAGATATAAACATCAAGCATTTTATCCGCTTCCCAATTACTCTGCGCCATCTTAATGGCATTTGCAACCTGATGGGAATCAGGAATAAACCTAAAGGTGACCCCATCAACATTAAGCTGAACTACCTTGTTGAGCGCCACAGGGACAACTCTCGATCCTTCCCCCATCTCCCGATTCAAGGACCTCATATGATCAAGCAACACCTCGGCATCCTCCTTGAAACAAAACAACCCCAAAGCCTCCCCCGTTCTCGCGCCCGAAACGAGCACGAACTCCTCCAACGCGTTGCTGAGCGTGTACACCGGAATTCCGGCGAGCCTCTCCTCGATCTGAGGCGTCGACGTGGCAAAGTCGAGACTGTGGGCCCCGGTCTTGGGGGTAAAGATGCGGGCCTATGGACTTAGGGTTTGGGGCTTTAGCGTGGAGTTGGGAAACTGGGTCGCTTGGGATTTTAGGGTATCGATGAAGGAGGCGAATGGGTTTGGTTGATTGTGGGGTATTTTTAGGAACGGGATTGCATTTTTGTTGTGAAAATATTAGGGTTCGGAGGTTTGAGAGAGAGAGAGAGAGAGAGATAGAAAGAGAGAGAGATAGTCAGTTAAATATATTAGGATTTTATTAAAATATAAAATATATTTTATAGTTATAAACAGTTTAATATATATATAGAATATTTTTTGGTTAAAGAAAACTTTAGAAGAAAATAAAGAATATAATATTATAATATTAGTCCGTTTTGAGATTTTGGTAAATATAAACTTACTCCAAAACACGTCCGGGTCGGGTCTAAAATTCGGTTTTAAAATATGAAAAATATATGCGGCTTTCAAAATTCAAAATGAATGCTCAGATAACGAAAAAAACATACCCCCAAAAACGGATGCACGTACGTGCGCGTAGCCATCCAAAAACGTCCGTTTCACTGAACGGGACGAGAACAAGATGCGCGGATATTACCACAGGGTTTAGGGTATCAAGCAGGCTATGTTATCTATTTTTAAAATATTTTCTTTGACTTTATTTGTTTTATTAAAAAATATAAAAGCCAGATATAAATGCAACCATGCAAGATATGCAACAAGAAAATGCACGGATCCACAAACTAGCAGGGATATCTCAAAGACAAGAATCAAGACGGTTTCCCGCAAGTGGGTCGGGTCACGGATACAATGCAGATGTCAAAAATACTATTTGCACCCAAAACACAACAAAACAAGAAACAACCATAATAAAGAAATACTCAGAAAAAGAACTGGTATAAATGAACTAGGGTGTTACAGTATTGCATATCGAGTTTAGGGATGTGGATAAAGTCATACCCCTAATAACGCGATAAGTCGTGTCGGTGTAAAGCTTATTACCCACTGAGAAACTACTGATCCAAATCAGTAAATCTCATCCACATTGGCCAAGAATTTCTGGTGATGGTCATCCGTACACAATGCGACATCTACCCTAATATCGGGAGAGACGAATCCCTGACGATCCGCTCACTGCCTCCATGTGGTTCGGAACTGTAACCAGCTAAAACCTGTTTGCACAACTCTTTTGATCCGTGGTAGGGTAGTAATCAAAGCACGGTGGGAACTCACACGAGACAAATGACGATTTCAGGTCGACAGACTAACATGTACTCATGTCACCTGAGAACTGCTATCTGACAATAGGTATAATACCATTTAGCATATTCCCTGCGAGTCCATCCAGTATAACTCATAATGCAATGAGCACATGTATACTATCTTTGGTGACTAAATGACACTAATGACAGTGAGACCGGCCATCGCCCCTTGTCGGGGTCAAGAAACGTATACAGTTGTCTACTCTGGAATATCGATACTTAGTCTCGATATTCCCACAATTAGGGACATTTAAGGATTTTCTTATAGACTACCAAATACTCACAAGTGTGATCGCCACAATAATTCTGGTAGTCAAGCAAGAATCATACAGGTTCTATAAACATGTAATAGTGATCTATAATACCACATAATACATATACCTGATGATAGAGATGAACCAGATAGCATACTATAATCTTGAGTAAGACTATTCTACCCGTATTGGTCTTCCTTCAATCATCATGATCGTCTGCCTGCGATTACAATAATTGTCTTGAGTGCACTATATCCAATAATCTTCCACTTGCAGTTAAGGCTAATTATTACGGTGTCGCGTACTGACATCCCGTGTGCTACCGATCACCAAACTTCTCAACTAATCAGTTTCGCAAAGCATATTTGCAAAACATTCGCGTTCAAGAAATAACCTCAGTGAGTGGATTTGCTCCAAAGTTTCTATTTTTATCTCTCTGTATCTCAATTTCGCGGAGAACGAATATCTCCCGAAATTAGCGATACTAGTCTCAGAACTTGTCTCGATATCTAATGGGGCCTTAGTCATAACATAAACACCAAATCCAACAAGTTTCTTAGACCGTATCTATTTGCTGATATAATCAGCACTTAGCACCATGACCACCTCAGCATCCTGTTTGGAAACATATCCAATACATTGCACGTCAAAAAAGGGAAAACTATCAACTCTGACAACCATTATATCATCCAGGTTATTTTGGAAGCTTGAAATGATAACTGCCTTCTTAAGGAGGCTGCCGTTATCATATACCAAGAACATCCTCTTATGTTCGTAACTGTTTTCCAATATTTCTTCAGGATTGAATTAAAATATGCTTATTGCGGCTAGTGCAAAAGCAATATCTGGTATGGTACTTGGTATCTAACGATTGACTCAATTGCCTAAGCAAGTGATATATCCTTTAAGAATGTTCATTCAAGTGTTCAAGTCTAGTTTTATTTCAAAATACAAATGGGCTACATTTCCCTTTATAATTTTGGGTTGTGAATAAGAAATGTGAACTGTTTAGAGTCCATATTCTTGTATAGATAGAGGAACAAAAGGATTACTCCCATTTACCAAAAAGAAATACTTTCGTATTCTTAATTAGTTAAAGAAACATGAATTAAGTCATGTTCTTGAGTTCTAGGATTCTTAAGTTTCTTGGGAAACATCTTGGTCAAGGGAACACACGAGAGATCCAAGTCACTCAATTATACTCATACCCTGACAAAGTTTTAAGAAAAAGAGAAGATATGTCCTCTAGGGAAGAGGAGATTCCTAGATGATCCACCTATTAATTCTCTCTTCTTTTTCTTTTTTTTTCCCTTTAACTGAGAGTACTTGGATCTTTTAACTTGTTAGAAAACTTAGGAATTTTCTTGTCTTGTGTTGCCCTTTTTCTTTAAGTCTTTTAAAGGATACATATAGCCCTATGGTGAATGGAGAAGTTAAGAAGCCACCACCCATGTTTTTAGTGTAGTGTGCATAACTGCCCACTAAATCCTCAAAACCGTTCATGTGGGTATCTCTTCCGTAGCCTTCCGTAGCCGTTTCTTAAAGAAAAGAGAATGAAATCGTCTCTCGTTCAACTAATATTCCATTCTTTGTATTAAATGACTTAGACGAATTCGAAACAGACACCTCCATTAGAGAGATGTCCGTGGGTATCTTTAAAGAGATACCCGCGGCTGTTCTTTACTTGGAGGGGACATCTTTGTTAAGGAGATATCCGTAATAGAGTACTCCTTCATGCGGAGATGAGACCAATGTACATATTTTGGGTTCAACACACTCGCACGTTAAATTCAATGCATTCTCAATTCATGCTATCTAGTGTGCTTGTTGTAGTGAGATGATCGGAATCCCCAACACAGACCTCATTTTCTCAATTTTACAAAACCGCAGTTTGCACCCCATGCAAACCATGGTTTCTTTTCAACATGCAAAAAGTTTTTGGATTCCTGCGCCAAACTAGCTAGGCATAATGTATATTAAATAAACAATGGATTATATTGTAATGGCCTATTAAATACATTATGCACTGAAATTGATCTTAACTACTACTCACTATAATTGATCTCAATACATTGTTATACCATATGTTAATGTTGTTGTGGGACCCTATTATATTAGACCTTGAGAAGATTAAGGAATCCTCATGCATGCGAATAAATGCATCAATCTAGGTATTATTATTGAATTAATCTTTTTTAGCAAATGTTCAGAGGCAGTTTTGAACCTGCAAAAGTGGCAACGACCCTGGGGGTAGTAGTTATTAGTGTGTAAGCTTTAATGATAGAGGTGGAGTTGATCAAGTCACTTTTGGAAATAAAGAGTTAAGAGTAAGCTTGCAAAAGCAGGCAGAGATAAAAGTGTGTGTGTGTGAGAGAGAGAGAGAGAAGAACAGGGGAGGAAGGGATCTCTTGTGCTACGGCGACGTCCTCTAGAATCGATCTTTCTGGTATGAATCCTGTTTGATATTCCCCAATTAGACGATAACCAAACTCAACCTGCAGGTGGCCATAAGCTTAGTAATGATCTTTAATTTGCATTTAACAAGGCTTATCGGGCGGGCGGTAGTCACTAATCGTTAGTGCCTGCTCTTTCTTCGGAATTAGCACAACTTGAGCATAATTTAATCTATATAACTCTCCTTTCCCTTCATACCAAGCATCAAAAACTTCCGAAATTTCTTTTTTGACTGTATTCAGGAAATGTTGATAGAATATCAATGGAAAACCGCTTTCTTCGCTCCAAACTCGAACACCGTTGTCTTAACCTCATCTTCCTCAAATCTTCTCTCCAGGTTGTTCAATTCTACCCTTGTGAGTTTTTGACTATCTTTCTACATTCCTTCCGCACATGTAAATCTTCGGTTTGATATCTCCGGCAAAATCAGCTTGTATTTCTCTTTAACATGCATCCGAATTACTGTACATCTGATACAACTCGATTGTCGATGAGCATTGATCTATTAATGAGATTGGTGCGTCTCCTCCCGTTTGCAATCTTATGAAAGTAACTTGTATTTAAATCGCCCTCTTTGAACCATGCATGTCACCCTAGCACGTTGACGTCACATTTCCACTCTGCGAAGGACCTCAAATAACTCCTTTCTAATATTACTTAATGCTATTTTTTCATCCCCATCGAGCTCTTCTTCCTCCTCTCTTTTTTTTCCATTCTAATTTGCTAACTTCTTGCAATAACTACTCCTCTTTCTTTTTTCTGATATGCCAAAAATTTTTACGGCCCCATTTGGAGAGGGTGTCTTTAAGTCTTCACACCCTGTAGTCTAACCTTGCCCGTTGGAGATAAATTTTGCAAAACTATCTGCCCCCAACGCTGTTAGGATCTTCTCGACTTTATGTTCGGTCTACGATGTAGCCGAATGTGTTTGGAGGAGAGAATGGATAGAGAATGGAGAAAGTATCAATAAACTATTCTTATATTTTCCTTGCTCTCTTAAAAACTTTACAAAACATCTCCTTATATAGGAGTTTACATGCCCCTTCATTATGACTCTTCATAATACCAATTGATTACAATAACCGTTACATATTCTTTCATTAAACCTATTCATAAATTGGTATCCCTTCCTTTTATAACCGATGTCTCTTCAATTCTTTGTAACCGAAAACAAGTTTAATTTCTAACATGCTCCCTTAAACTTGTTTTACCATGCCGATCTTTCCTCGCAATTTTGCGAACACTTCAATTTTTAGGGACTTTGTAAAAATGTCGGTCAGTTGATCTTGTGATTTGACATGAACGAGTTCGACCTCTTTCTTCCTCACATGTTCTCTGATAGAGTGATACCAAGTATCAATGTGCTTGCTTCGTTCATGAAACACTGGATTCTTCGCCAGTGCTATAGCAGATTGGTTGTCCACATACATCTTCGTAGGTCCTTCCTGTTCAACCTTTAGATCTTTCAGCAGATTTCTTAGCCATATTGCATGGCAAACTCCAACCGATATAGCAACGTATTCGGCTTCACAAGTTGATAGTGTCACTATCAGTTACTTCTTGGAACACCAAGTAAATGCTGATTCACCGATGAAGAAAATGTACCCTGTCGTACTTTTCCGGTCATCTATATCTCCTCCCCAATCGCTATCGGTATATGCATATAATTCAAAATTGTTAGATTTCGAATAGAACAAACCGAAATTTGGTGTACCTTTGATATATCTCAATATCCTTTTCGCCGCTGATAAATGTGTCAATTTCGGTTCTTCCATGTAACGGCTGATCAAGCCGACTCCATATAGAATATCCGGTCTTGTGCATGTAAGATACCGAAGACTGCCTACCAAGCTTTTAAAATGCGTCGAGTCCATATTGCTCCCTTCATCGAACTTTGATAATTTTGTTCCGCAGTCTACTGGGGTATTGACCGAATTGCTTTGCTCCATATTGAACTTTCTCAAAATCGACCGAGCATATCCTTCTTGGGATAAGAAAACCCCATTCGGTCTTTGCTTTACCTCTATTCCCAAATAATATGTCATCTGACCGATGTCGGTCATTTCAAATTCTTTAACCATCGAGCTTTTGAAGTCATCGAACATACGTGGATTGTTTCCTGTGAAGATGAGATCATCCACATATAAACATACTATAAAAATATCACCTTTTTCGGACTTCTTTATGTATAATGCATGCTCATAAGGACACTTCATGAAACCGTGTGCTTGGAAGTATATGTCGATTCGACTATTCCATGCTCTCGGTGCCTGCTTCAGGCCATATAAAGCCTTCTTTAGCTTCAGTACTTTCGACTCATGTCCTTTCTTCTCATAACCGAGTGGTTGCTCGATGTAGACTTCTTCTTCAAGATATCCATTGAGGAATGCCGATTTAACATCCAATTGATATATCTTCCAACTGAATTGAGCCGCCATAGCAATGATCAGTCGAATTGTCTCGAGTCGCGCTACTGGTGAGAAAACTTCATCATAATCAATGCCAGCTTGTTGTTTGTAGCCTTTGACCACTAACCTTGCCTTGTATCGCTCGATTTCTCCCTTAGCGTTCTTTTTCTCCTTGTACACCCATTTCACTCCTATGGGTTTCTTGTCTTTGGGAAGTTCGGTGATCTCCCAAGTTCCATTTCTCTCAATAGCACTGATTTCTTCGTCCATTGCTTCTTTCCACCTTCGGTCTTTGACCGCTTCTTCAAAATTCATTGGCTCGCATTCGGCAAACAAACAAAATAATGTTAGATTATTTTGCATTTCGGTTACCTCATATAACTCGGTCATAGTCCTCGTCCTTGGATTTCTTGGTGGAGTTGAACTTGACGACGCTTCGGTTTGTGGAGAACCGACTTGAGGCGAATTGAACCGAGGTGTTGTTGCAGGCGATGGAACATCAACTTCGACTTCATTTCTTTTCTTTTCTTCTTGACCGAGTACTTCATTCGGTCTGCTGCTTTCGGCTTCATCGCTCCAACTCCATGAGCTTTCTTCATCAAATTCGACATCTCGGCTAACAATGACCTTCTTATTGACTGGATCAAACAGCTTGTAGCCTTTGGTTCTTAGATCATAACCGATAAAAATCAACCGAGAACTTCGGTCATCAAGTTTTACTCTCTTTTGTTCGGGGACATGAGCATATGCTATGCTCCCGAAAATTTTAAAGTGACTTACATTCGGCTTATAACCATGCCACATCTCCTGCGATGTTACATTTTGTAGACTCTGGGTTGGGCATCGATTTAGAATGTACACAGCACATGCAACCGCTTCTGCCCAAAATTCTTTCGGCATATTTTTACTACTCAACATACATCTCACCATGTCTAATATGGTTCTATTTTTTCGTTCGGCCACTCCATTTTATTGTGGTGAATAGGAGGCCGTTAAGAAATGCCGAATCCCATTTTCTTTGCAAAAATTTTCAAACTCATTTGAAGTGAATTCTCCACCTCGGTCTGACCTGACCGATTTCAAATAAAACCCACTTTCTTTTTCCACATTCATTTTGAATCTTTTAAAATTTTCAAAAACTTCCAATTTATTTTTTAGAAAATATACCCATGTTTTCCTTGTGAAATCATCAATAAATGTTAGAATGTACCTTTATCCACCAAATGAATTTGGAGTAATTGGTCCACATACATCGGTGTGGACAAGTTGTAATGGCTCCTTGGCTTTAAACTCGGCTTCTTTTAGAAAACTTGCTCGGTGATGTTTACCAAGTAAACACCCTTCATATAACTCTTTCGGTTCATTCATAATCGGCAAACCTTTGACCATGTTCTTCCTCGCCAACAAGTTTAGTCCGCCGAAATTGAGATGTCCATACCTCATATGCCATAACCGAGCCGAATCTTTCACCGATGATTTTAGACACTTTGCTTCACCATATTTGATATCCAATAGAAATAGCCGATTCTTCGTCATCTGCACTTTTGCTATCAACTTCATTTGGTTATCTCTTAAGAAAAGAGTTCGATCCTTTAAATGAATATCGAAATTCTTTTCTAAGAGTTGTCCCAAACTCAAGATGTTGTTTTTCATATTCGGCACATAATACACATTTTCGATATATTTTTGTGATCCATCTTTCAGTCGAATTAAAATTTTACCTTTGCCTTTTACTGGTACCTTCGAACAGTCACCGAATGTGACTTGGCCACTCACCGATTCGTCCAAGTCTACGAACATGTTTCGCTTGCCACACATATGATTACTTGCACCAGTATCGAGATACCAAGTGTCGGCACTTTCTTCGTCACCTTTAAAAGCCAGCAGAAGTACATCGTCATTGTAATCTTCTTTCTCCACAAAGTTTGATTTTTCCTCGACTGTTTTTCCCCAACAGTCTACTGCGTAGTGACCGAATTTCTTGCAATTATAGCATTGAACATTCGGTCTCCCTCTTCCACCAGTCGATCGTCCTTGGCCTCGACCTCTGCCGAAATTTTGGCTTTGGCTTCTATCGTCATTGTTTTGACCTCCTCGACCACCTTGTCCTCGACCGAATTGACCTCGGCCACAGCCTCTTCCTCGGCCGCGTGTATTTCCTCGATTTCGGTCATTTTGACCATTTTCAACCGAATCACCTTTCAAATTAACTTGTGTTTGTAGTAATTTTTCAATCGGTTCTTGCTTTTTCACGAACCGTTCTTCGTGGGCTTTTAGTGAACCCATCAACTCATCTATCGTCATTTCTTCAAGATTCTTTGACTCTTCAATTGAACACACAATGAAGTCAAACTTCGGTGGTAGTGACCGAAGAATTTTCTCTATCACCCTTACATCCTCCATTTTTTCTCCGTTCCTCTTCATTTGGTTGACCACCGTAAGCACTCGGGCATTATAGTCAGTCACCGATTCATTCTCCTCCATTTTTAACAATTCAAACTCCCTCCTTAGTGATTGTAAGCGTACCTTTTTAACCTTCTCGACTCCTTGGAAGGTTTTCTCAAGTATCTCCCACTGTTGCTTTGCATTAGTGGCAGCCGAAATCTTCTCGAAAGTCGAATCATCGACACCTTGCTTGATAAAGTATCTTGCGGTACAATCTTTCTCGAATAATTTTTCGTGGGTCGTTCTCTGAGCTGCCGTCAGTGCAGCTTCATCTTGAGGCCGATCATAGCCTCGGACCACCACATCCCAAGCGCCTACTGCTCCCAAAACAGTCTTCATTTTGATGCTCCAATTTTCATAGTTATCTTTGGTGAGGCGTGAGGCGTTGTACGAGAGTGTTGTCTTCGACATTTTCTTCGAACCTCGCTCTGATACCACTTTGTTAGGATCTTCTCGACTTTATGTTCGGTCTACGATGTAGCCGAATGTGTTTGGAGGAGAGAATGGATAGAGAATGGAGAAAGTATCAATAAACTATTCTTATATTTTCCTTGCTCTCTTAAAAACTTTACAAAACATCTCCTTATATAGGAGTTTACATGCCCCTTCATTATGACTCTTCATAATACCAATTGATTACAATAACCGTTACATATTCTTTCATTAAACCTATTCATGAATTGGTATCCCTTCCTTTTATAACCGATGCCTCTTCAATTCTTTGTAACCGAAAACAAGTTTAATTTCTAACAAACGCCTGTTCACCACACCCTCAAATGAGCTATCCTCAAACCACATCTTTTCAAATTAAACGAAAATTTTCGTCTCCTCAAACCACACCTGTAGTATATATCTAACCTTGCCGTGTTCTACTATGTTAATGTTGTTGGACCCTATTATATTAGACCATGAGAAGACCAATTAAGAAATCCTCATGCATGCAAATACATGCACACGCTAGGTATTTTATTGAATTAATCTTTCTTAAGCAAATATTCAAAGGCAATTTTGAACCTGCAAAAGAGGCAACAACCCTGGGCAGTAGTTTTTAGTGTTAGCTTTGAAGATAGAGGTGGAGGTGATCGAGTCACTTTCTGTAATTAAGAGTTAAGAGGTAGCTAGCAAAAGTAGGCTGAGATGAAAATGTGTCTCTGTGTGTGTGAGAGAGAGAGAGGTGTGTGTGAGAGAGAGAGAGAGAGAGCGGGAGGGAGGGAGATTCTGAAAGAGGCTAGACCCACAAGGCTTTCCTGAGTGTGGCAATGTAACCCCTTTATGGACCCTTGTTTACTTTTCTCTCTCTTCTCTTTATACATCTCAACATGGACTGCTATCATTCTCTCTCTCTCTCTCACATGTATGTACGTACGAAGTGCTTTTTTTCTCTTGTTGCTATCTCTCAAACTCCACCTACTTCTTGTTCTTCTTCTTATTAATTACTCTCTTCATCATCATCACCATTCTTCTTCTTCTTCTTGAGAGAGAGAGAGAGAGAGATCTCGAAATGGGAAGAGGGAAGATAGAGAATCCAACAAACAGGCAGGTGACCTACTCAAAGAGGAGGGCAGGGATCATGAAGAAGGCCAAAGAGCTCACCGTCCTCTGCGAAGCCGACGTTTCCATCATCATGTTCTCTACCACCGGCAAATTCTCTGAATACTGCAGCCCTACTACTGAGTTATCTTATCTCTCTTGGATTTTCATTAATTATTCATTCATTTCCTTATAAATATTAAATTGGTTGTTGTTCATGCATGATTTATTAATAATTATGATCTCGATCGTCGATGACCACCAGCACCAAGACCATATTCGATCGTTACCAGCAAGCTACAGGGATCAACTTGTGGAGCGAACAATATGAGGCAAAATTACTTAATTAATTATATAGAACCTTCTGTTTTATTTATTTATTTATTTATGCTAACATTATTTTAGTTTCCATATATAACTAACTAATTAATTATTATACTTGTTAATTAATTGCTACTATGTATGGGTGTAGAAAATGCAAAAAACTTTGAACCATCTCCAGCAGATCAACCACAACCTTCGCAAAGAAATCAGGTTTACATGCGTATATCAATATCAAATTCAAGATATATATAGTCTCTCATTATGTATTTACCTTTTGTTTTCCCCTTGATTAATATGTTAATGAATTATAACAGGCAGAGGATGGGTGATGAAGAACTTGACGGCATGGATATCATGGAACTGCGCAGTCTTGAGCAAATCCTAGATAAAGCTTTGAAGCTCGTTAGCAATAGGAAAGTCAGTTCTCCTCTTCTTCTTAAAGAGTATTTATATTTATATTTTTGAATTTTATGTGCTTGTTTATATTGTTTGACCTATCTAATAAAATTCTCATATTTATATTTTTGAATTTTATGTGCTTGTTTATATTGTTTGACCTATCTAATAAAATTCTCATACACACACGCCCGCGTGTGGAGGAAAGATGCAATAAGAATTTATTCTTATGGCGTCGAAAAAATACATATTTCAAGATTTTTTTTGACGATCGGCATCCATCATTATCTTCTTTATCATGTAAGATGTGGATACACTAATTAAATTTTATGTGATTCCTTCACTTTTCACTGTTGATTTAATATGTGCAAAATTAACGGTTTATCGACAATAGAACTTCTTACATTGCTAAATCAACGGTGAAAAAGAGATGGAATCATATGAAATTTAGTGTATCCATATCTTACATTATAAAGATGATGATAATGGATGCCGATCGTCGGAAAAAATAGCGGAAGATATATATTTTTGACGCCGCCTAACGAAAAGTTTCCTCTTTTTTTCATTATATATAGAAAGAGAGAGAATAATGTAGAAAAGAACCTATACGAGGGGATTTCTTCCTATGGCATCAAAAAAATACAAGCTCCACCATTTTTCATGATGATCAGTATCCATCATCTTCATTTTTATCATTTGTGATGTATACACACCAAATTTCATGTAATTTTACAACTTTTTCACCGTTGATTTAGTGGATGCAAAATTAACAGTTTACCGACAATATAACTTTTTACATTGCTAATTCAACGGTGAAAAATGGTAGAATCACATGAAATTTGGTATATCCATATCTTAGATGATAAAGATAATGGTGATCATAGACGCCGACCGTCGAAAAAAGTCATAAAGGGTCTATTTTTCCAAGCCACAGGAGCTTTTCTCCATTATTCTTATATATATATATATATATATATATATATATATATATATATGAGGTTAATGGAGGAAAGGTGTCATAGGAGGGAATTCCTCCTATGGAGTCGGAAAAATACATGCTCCATGATTTTTTTCGACGATCGGCATACATCACTTCCATTTTTATCATCTAAGATTTGGATACACCAAATCTCATATGATTATACCATTTTCTCACCGTTGATTTAGTTGATGCAAAATTAATGGTTTATCGACAATAGAACTTTTTACATTACTAATTCAACGGTGAAAAAGTGGTGGAATCACATGAAATTTGGGATATGTACATCTTAGACGATAACAATGATGATGATGGGTGCCGATTGTCGGAAAAAATAATGGAGGTTGTATTTTTTGGACGCCATAGAAGAAAATTCTCTCATATGGCATCTTTCCACCATATTATATATATATATATATATATATATATATATATATATATATATATATATATAAACACGCGCGCGCGCCCAGTATCATGTAATCAGCACTCAGACAGATGCCTACAAGAAAAAGGTAATTAATAAGTAGAGGTTTAATATTCTTCCTTGATCCATATATAGCTTAATTTAATGACCTTGCAAATTTCATGTTCTTATTATTATCTTGCTATGCGCGCTCATCCTTTTGTTCTTCAAGTATTAGATTGAAGGATCAACTGCTACTCTATACTTGATGGATTGCGAGTTTGATTGCCTTAGATAAGAAAAAAATTTAAAAATGATATAGATCACGGGAACAGTTGTATATCTAACTAGTCAAAAACTCTTTATTCAAATGTCATCAATAAAATAAATTAAAGTTATTATAGGAAGTCGAAGATTAATTAGTACCATATTTCTGAGTTCATATATATGTGCTCGGAATTGAGGTATAAGAACTTGGGAAAATAAAGAAAAAGAAGAAAGAAAGAATGAAACTCAATCTTCATCATGAAAAATTGCCTATTGCTCGGTTGGGGCCGTAGTGGATTTCTCTTTTAGGGATTTTCATATGTACTTGCTGTTAATATGTGGAGATTACTACCTCAAACGTCTGATGAAATGGGTTCAAACGTCTAGACGTGCATCGGAATCATGTCAGAAGAACAGAGCAACGGAAGACGTCTGAAGGCAAGAATGCAGACGTCTGGAGAGTCTTAGCCAAAAAACAAAGCGTAGCCAGACGTCTGTGGCAGACATCTGGAGAAGCATGAAGCCTAATCCAAAACGCAGGCAGACGTCTGATCAAGAAAGTCCAGATATCTGCCCAAAGGAGACGAAGCCTAATAGAGAGGAGACAGACGTCTGACTATTTCTTTGTCAGACGTCTGTCGACAGGTTTTCTGTGCGAACCGAATATTTGTTATTTGGGTTTAACTCTTATTTTAAGTATGATTAGGGTTTGGCTATTTATAAGGATCTCTTATATGATTAATGTACTGCCAATTTGAGAGACTGTTATATAGAAAAGGGGACGGCTAAAATCTAGAGAGATTTGAGAGAAATCTCTTAGGGTTACTTGGTGTAAACTTGATTCAAGATCTAGTAGAAGTTTGTATATTCCGCTCTTTCGGGGACTAGTCATACGATAGATGAATCCCGTTAACAAATCCTTGTCTCTAGTTTGTGATTCTTTTTTGTATTCGCTTTTATTATTTGTTTTATCTTTCGTTGGTATTGCGTGAATTGCGTGATTGGTCGTAAGCATTGTTCCGTGTTTTTCTCCCGGTTTTATTCCCAACACTGGTATCAGAGCGTGGTTAGAAAACCAAAAGGTCTTTCGATTTTACGATCTAGGTTATACGGTAGATAACGACACTTATGTTCTCTTCCCCATCTTCTTATATTATAGATTTGAAAGTGTTGGTTCAGATTCGAAGGAGAGCTTGAGTTTGTTGCGACGGTAGACGAAAGATGGCGGAGGATGAGATAAGAATCGAAAAATTCAATGGTCACAATTATGCTTGGTGGCGCATGCAGATAGAGAACTACCTATACCGAGAGGATTTGTATTTTCCATTGTTGGGCGAAAAACCCGAAAAGATGTCCGATGAGGCATGAAATCTATTAGATAGGAAAGCCCAACGATTTGGCTATCGTTGACTCCGCAAGTGGCTTTTAATATCTCAAAAGAGAAGCCAAACATGGGGCTAATGACGACATTAGCGAAATTGTATGAGAAACTTTCAACATCAAACAAGATATTTCTGATAAAGAAGCTTTTCAACAGATAGCAACAGTGAGGACACTGTTGAAAAAAAGTTTGGGGGAGGTTTGTGCTTATCTGCGCATCATTTGCATCATACTTTGCATAAGCAGAAAACTTTTAAAAAATTTAAAAGATAAAAAAATATTTAATATTTAATTTTATAATAAAAGATTAGATAGTGAAAAATTACATCCATAAGATTAGAAAAGTTTAAGAAAACCTAGAAAGTTAGAAGTTTTCTTAAACGAAACTAGTAATAAGTAGTTATGAGCCGTTGTCCCAAGGGTTAGTAAGATGAAAGATGTCACAAATCTGAGGATAAAAATAAGTCTGAAAATAGTTTCTATTCTGGAAGCCAAACATTTGAACGTTGATACCCTACTATACGCACTTACACACGTCTTGAAACTCGGGATAGTAGAGGATACCTTGAAATGCTCTTGTCTAAAAACCAAAGTATGAAGGAAATAATAAATGGAAAATAAAATATAAAATGGTGAGAAAAATGAACACTGGTTTTGTTATCACCAAGGCAGCAATAAAAAAATATAGCGAGGGTGCTTTATCACCCAGTGCTTTAGACCAACTGGTTTGGGAGTCACTGCTAAACCTTAGGTGTTGTAATACGAGGAAAATATTGAATACACCTAATCAGCAAGCACATGAGTAATCGGTCGGTTATTACCTCAAGAAGTATTAACGGTCACATGAAAAATGTGTGAGCAAATTCCATCTAAATATTAATTAAAAAGTACTTAGGTAGATGGACAAGAGTATGATAGCTTGAATTGAATTCTCCGAGTGTAGGGATGTCTATTACACACACGTAGGGTTATATGATCGATGTTTGGAAGAAAGATAGGAATAAAGAATAAAGACGATGTTTTATTGAGGGATGATGTGATTTCTAACATCTTTTCATGACTATTAAGATAGGGCTCATGACAACCAAAAAGCTAGTATTAGTTGGAAACTCTAAATTTTCAAAGTATTTCTTTTATAATTCTTATCTTTACATGTAAATTTCACGGTCTTCCTTTTATTATTGAATTTTGTGGGTGCAATCCGCTGAAAACCCTCAGGAGACAACACTCCTCCTACTAGGGATACCGAGAGGTTTAAAGGCTTGTTGCACGTGCTCAGTGCAATCGTGTTGCCTACGAAAGTGTGCTAGTTAGTTTTTCTTTTTCTTTATTTTCTCCTCTTTCTAATAAAACAGTTTGCTCGAAACGACCAAAATTAAGTTCGGGGAATTTGATCAGTCGAAAATATTGCATTTTTAACACATCAATTTCCCTACTCCTTGCAATCATCTAAAGGTGTTCGGTATAAATATAGCACATATTAGCAATTCGTCTGTAAAATACCAAATAACATGTGTTATACATTATAACCGGCATTTTAAGGGAAATTGAGTGTTTATTATTGCACGCATGATCTTTGTATATCGCAACACTTGTCTCGAGATTGTGTGCAGGAAATTCTCCAGGAAAAGAGCAGGAATGCTAAAAGTGCTGATAAAAATACGCCAAGTCCAAGACTTGTGATCTGGCAGTGAACAAGGAAGTATAAAAAGATTCCAGACATAAAATAAGGACCTATGGATCAGCACCAAATAACCCTGGAAGATTCAGGCACCAAAACCTCCAAACGGCCGCGGATCCGCGGCCGAATGGGCCTATTAGCCGCGGATCCGCAGACACGTGGACACGTCAGCGACAGAACACTATTCCAGTCTTCTCCTTTCAGTAGCCAAACTTCTTCAAGCACTTCGGTCTCCAGATATCTCCAGAAGCTTCTTTCCTAACAACCAAGCTTCTTGTACAAGCCTAATACCTCCAAGCTTCTCAAGCAAGCTAACTAACTATCTTAATCTAGAAGCTTCCTTCATAACTACCAAGCTTGCAAAGGAAGCTAAACCTAGCTTAGCTTCTAAAGGAAGCTAGATCAAGCTTCTAGGGGAAGCTAAAGAAGAAGGCTATATAAAAGGACCCAAGGGTTCATCACAAAGGTTGTTGAATTTGAGGGTAAAAATCTAGTGAGATACAAATCAATTCCAAGAAAAATTGAGTGACACAATTTGATCAAAATCAATATTCATTGAGTACCAAATCGAGCAAGAATCCATCGAGCCTTTTGAAGCTACGTCGATCTTCATTCGAGCAAGATATCCACGACGATCCGCGACTCAAGAAGACGATGCGAAGCTAATTCAATGATTTTAGTTCCTCCTCAATTCTTGTAGTCTTTGAGTGTGTTGTAACGAAACATCGATTAATAAAGGTGACAATCTTTAGTCTTGCTTTCTATTCATTCTTACATCATGATATTCTTAGCTCTTGATTGCTTTATAATGATGCGTGGATAAAACTCCGCTTGCATCGGAATCAAAAGAATAGGTAGATGATATTGATGAATTCTTGAACGATTCTTAAGTCTTATGAGTTTTGTAAACCCTAGAAAATTGAATCAAAAATGACCTAGTTTTGAGCGAGATACTTTCTTGAATGTTTTCGCTCTAAATTAGAGATCAACAATCGATGATTGAATTTCCTATAGGCTAGAATTTGAATGTTAATCAACGAAAGGACAAGAGATGATGATGAAGAAACCCTAATTTCTTCGATAGATCCCTAAACCTCGTTGATTGTCATCGATCTAGCATCAAATCTTCAATAGATAAGAATTTGAAATCATAAGCATCAATCATCACTATCGATTCGATTGATTCCGACAAGCTTCTCTACAAATCTTGATAATTCAAACGATTTGGATATTTTCTTGATTTCTACCATTTCTTGATTGTAGATCTAGTTTGTGATGATTCTTAAAACTAAATTTCACAATTCTTGAATCATTTTCTTTTCTCTTTTAATTTCCAACGCAACTAAAACAAGATCGATCAAATCACACTTTTCCAGTGGACGATCCGTATTCATTAACGCGCTACACCGACACCGTTAATTGATTACGGTATAAATATTTTTTTGATTGTGAACACTTTACATTTTACAAAACACGTCGAGAAATCGGATCAATCACTCACATATCTTCGGAGCTAGGATATGTGGAACACGTTGTGCACTCCTTTCAATGAGGGTGGTAGTGCTAAACGATATGCCATTTCTCCGACTCGTTCGAGTATGTCGAAGGTCCTATATATCTCGGATTGAGCTTACCCCTCTCTTGCCAAAGAGGATTTGTAACGCCCCATGCCCCAGTACAGATGGTTTTGTCCGCTCTGGCCGAAGCCGCACGATTTTGCACTTTAGAGCAAACCGGACCCGACCAGGGGCCACTTCCCAGGAGGTCACTCATCCTAAGACTTCCCTGGCCCGAGCACGCTTAACTACTCTAGAGGTGCCCTCCACGGACTCAAGAGGTGTCCCCCGCCCCTTGGTATGACAATTGGCGTGGCACTTTGTTCTGTGTGGCACTTTGCTCCGTGAACAAGAACCGAATCCCGACATTCTCCCCACCTTTGAACAATGGTTCGTCCTCGAACCACAGACCTACAACTGAGAGACCTGCATGGGCCACCATAAATGTAACGCCCCACGGCCGCACGATTTTGCACTTTAGAGCAAACCGGACCCGACCAGGGGCCACTTCCCAGGAGGTCACCCATCCTAAGACTTCCCTGGCCCGAGCACGCTTAACTACGGAGTTCTCAAGCTCCTGTAGTGCCGATTAACTTAAAAGACGCCTCTGTAATTGAGGGTGGTATCATTATATTTATAATGCAGTTCAGTTCTCTTTCGGAATGTGTTCCGAAGATTCCCCATTGTTCTACAGTGGGTCCCACGGACTCTAGAGGTGCCCTCCACGGATTCAAGAGGTGTCCCCCGCCCCCTTGGTATGACAATTGGCGTGGCACTTTGTTCTGTGCGGCACTTTGCTCCGTGAACAAGAACCGGGTCCCGACATTCTCCCCACCTTTGAACAATGGTTCGTCCTCGAACCACAGACCTTCAACTGAGAGACCTGCATAGGCCACCATAAATGTAACACCCCACGGCCCAGTACACATGGTATTGTCCGCTCTGATCGAAGCTGCACGGTTTTTCCCTTTAGAGCGAACCGGACCCGACCAGAGGCCACTTCCCAGGAGGTCACTCATCCCAAGACTTCCCTGGCCCGAGCACGCTTAACTACGGAGTTCTCAAGCTCATGTAGTGCCGATTCACTTAAAAGGCGCCTCTGTAATTGAGAGTGGTATCACTATATTTATAATGAAGTTCGGTCCTCTTTCGGAATGTATTCCGAAAATTCCCCATTGTTCTACAGTGGGTCCCACGGACTCTAGAGGTGGCCCCCATGGATTCAAGAGGTGGCCCCCGCCCCATTGGTATGACAATTGGCGTAGCACTTTGTTCTGTGTAGCACTTTGCTCCGTGAACAAGAACCGGGTCCCGACAGGATTACTCCTCGGTTTGGAGAGATCTTTAAGAAAACATGATCTCCAGGTTGGAAGTCCAGGTGTCGACGCTTTACATCAACCTAATGCTTCTGTCGGTCTTGGGCTATACGCATTCTTTTCCTGATCGTGCGAACTACATCCACAATTGCCACGATCATCTCTGGTCCAAGGAGTTCACGGTCTCCGATGTCGTCCCAACTTAGTGGTGAACGACACTTCCTTCCATAGAGAGATGCAAATGGTGTCATTCCAATGCTCTCCTAATAGCTGTTGTTGTATGAAAACTCCACAAGGTGTAGGTGATCTTCTCACGAACCTCCGAAGTCTAACATACAAGCTCTTAGCATGTCCTCCAGAATCTGAATTGTTCGCTCAGACTGTCCATTCGTTTGTGGATGGTAAGCCGTGCTGAAGTTCAGACTCGTTCCCAGGATAGCTTGCAGACTCTACCAAAACTGTGATCGGAATCTGGTATCACGGTCGGAGACGATGCAAACTGGTACTCAATGTAATCTCATGATCTCCTGCATGAGTTCATGGGTATCAATATATAGTACACTTTAAGGTTAAATCTTACTTTAGATTCATGCTTACCTCTATGTACTTCTTTACTAACGTCTCGGTAAATTGGCCAACTCGAAAGGGAATAAAGTGAGCTGACTTGGTGAGTTGATCCACAATAACTCATACCGCATCGTTGCCCTTCGTGCTACGATGAAGGGCAGTCACGAAGTCCATGGTAATGTGCTGCCATTTCCATTCTAGGATTGGTAACGGCTGAAGTAGACCAGCAGTCCTGTGATATTCAGCCTTTACTTGCTGACACACCAAACACTTGGCTACGTTTCTGGTCACTTCACGCTTCATTCCATGCCACCAGTAGTGTTGCCGTAGATCCTTATATATTTTGGTACCACCGAGGTGTACTGAGTACGAAGAGATGTGAGCTTCTTTCATCAACTCTTCTCGAACAGGACCGTTTGGTACACACAATCTACTTCCATATCTCAAGGATCCATCTTCGTGGATGATGAAATCTGTTCGAAGTCCCTTTCTACCTGTTCTCGGATCTTTTGCAGCTTGGCATCACCTGCTTGAGCTGCTTTGATCTGGTTTACAATAGTAGACTAGACTTGTAAATTCATCAAATCTGAAGAGTTGCCTGGCATAACTACCTCGATCTCCATCCCGTACAATTCCTGCTGTAGCTTCTACTGAGGAGTGAGATTCATTGCTAATGGTTGGCGGCTAACTGCATCAGGAACTACATTCACCTTCCCAGAATGATATTGTAGGTTAATGTCGAAGTCCGCCATGAGTTCTAACCATCTTCTCTGCCGCATATTCGATTCCTTCTGAGTAAATACATACTTTAGACTCTTATGGTCAGTGTATATATCCACTCATTCTCCAAGAAGATAGTGGCGCCAAATCTTAAGTGCAAAGATAACGGCTGCCAACTTCAGATCATGTGTTGGATAGTTGCGCTGATGGACTTTCGGTTGTCTTGATGCAAAGGCTGCAACTTTTCCATGCTGATGTAGAACACATCCAATCCTTTACCGGACGCATCACAATTCACAACGAATCCTACAGATTGATTCGGTATTACGAGAATAGGAGCAGATGTTAGTCTTGATTTGAGTTCTACAAAAGCTTGTTCACATGTTTCTGACCACACGAAAGCTTCATCCTTACGTGTGATTTTGGTCAGGGGTGCTGCAATTTTCGAGAAATCTTCAATGAATCTTTGGCAGTATCCTGCTAAACCCAAGAAACTTCAAATGTCCTTCACCGTCTTTGGTGTCGGCCATTCGCTGACAGCTGACACCTTAGCTGGATCAATGGAGATTCCTTCGCCTGAAACAATATGTCCGAGAAATCCAACTTCATCTAGCCAAAATTCACACTTGCTGTACTTGGTATAGAGCTGATGTTGTCGTAATGTCTCCAGGACAATCCTTAAGTGCTCGGCGTGTTCTTTCCGATTCATTGAATACACCAGGATGTCATCGATGAAGATGACAACGAACCTGTCTAAATACTCTCGGAAAACTTGGTTCATCAGATTCATGAATATAGCAGGTGCATTGGTCATTCCAAATGGCATCACAAGATATTCGTAATGACCATAGCGAGTCCTGAACGCCGTTTTAGGAATATCAGACTCTTTGACTTTCACCTGATGATAACCCGAACGAAAATCTAACTTCGAAATACCCCCACTTAGCTAAATGAATAGATCGTCGATGCGCGGTAGTGGATACTTGTTCTTTATCGTCACTTCGTTCAGAGCTCGGTAATCTATATACATTCTGTATGAACCTTCTTTCTTCTTCATAAGCAAAACTGGAGATCCCCAACTTGAGATACTGGGACGAATCCAACCTTTCTTCAGAAGTTCGTCCAACTGAGCACGAATCTCCTTCAATCCTTCAGGACATAACCGGTACGGAGCTTTGATTACCGGTTGCGCACCAGGTAGTAAGTCAATACTTAATTCAAGAGCTCGATCGGCAGGCAAACCTGTTGAAAGTATGTCTTAGCACCACTACTAAGTTTATACAAGTATCAAGTATGCAATTTTAAAAATCTAGTGTGCTAAGCTATACTAACCTAGAATCGAACTAGAAAATTAGGGTTTTTAACACGTAAACAAGTTCTATACTAAAGTGAAGAAGGTTGCAACCTTTGTAGACCAAGGCCTTCACTTCTAAAGCTCCATATAGTAGTCCCAAGAACTCTTCTTGGCTCCACTTGAAGAAGGGATCGATCTTGCTACGTTGTCTTCGAAGCCGAAGATGATCCACCTTCAAGTCTCTCTAACTCAAGTTACCTCTTCACTAATCAAGGAATTAGTGAAGCAAACAACCTAAACTAAAGGGCTAGTAAAATGTAGGTTGATGAAGTAGGAATTTTACTCACTTTAGAAATCTATTTCCCTTTTTATTTTCCAACTCAAGAAAAACTAGAGAAGGAAGAAGATGAACTTGGGTGAAAAAAATATCTCCAAGTAAGTATGAGAGGATTAACTATGGGCTAAAGATAAGGGTTGGGTGAGAAAATATCTAGAGTAAAACAAAATTAGTGAGATAAGTCGTCGCTTCTACATGCTTCTACAAGCATCTAAGCCATGCTCATTTCCAACTCATTTTTAATTTTCCTCTTAATAAATAATCACCATAATTATCTTTAGTCTTAGTGTAAGTCTCATACACCCATGTTCAATGTATCATCTACAATGACACAATAGTATTTTATATATATATATATATATATATATCATTATATATAACAAGAGAAGAAAATCATTAGTGAGCTTATATTAGTTAATATATATTAATATATCAAATATAAAAATATATATCAAATTATTAAATCAACACTTGATTCAATAATCCGATCATATCATATATAACTGACTAATATCACTTATATGTATATCACATTATCAAATCAACACTTGATTCAATAATCCGGTCATATCATATATAGCCGGACAATATCAAATATATACATATACATATAACAAATCATCGAATCAACACTTGATTCAATAATTCGGTTATATCATATAAAACAAAACCGATATCAAATATCGCGGGATTAGAATACGGTATCACATACTCATATTTAATCAAGCTCCCGCACATATCAACATATGTGCCCTGCTTCGTTTCGCTTGAGCTAGGAAACTTCTGTATGGGACTCTAAAGACCCGTCAATACGCCAGCAGGAGGTATTGATCATATCAGATACCCACCAGCCGTCAGCGGTACTAGATGGACGTAACGTCTTCCCAAGTATTGAGCGAATAGAAGATCAACAAGCAACCTTTTCCAAACTCTCGTGAAGCCTATAAACAACACTTACCGTATAGTCCAGTCTCTTCGTCTGATATGTCGCATATCAAGTCTAAGGGTGGAATCGTCAGACCCCAGTAACTTGATAAGTCATGCCGATGTGTGGCCTATAACCGTTCGAGAAACTACTGATAACACTTACCAGTAAATCTCATCAGCCCTGGCCAGGGACTTGCTGTTATAGACAATCGAGCATATGGCAACATCAACTCCCTGTACCGGGAGAGACAAAACCCCTCCTATCGCTCATTGCCTCCATGTGACTCGGGACTGTACCCAAAATCCACCTGTTTGCACGACTCCTTTGAGTCGTGGTAGGGAGGAAATCAAAGCACAGTAGGAACCAAACAAGACTTTATGACGATCTCGGGTCTACAGGTTAACCTGTACAAAATGTCACCAGAGAATCGCTATCTGACGATAGGTATGGTACCATTTAGGAGTTCTCGGCGAGTCATGTTCGGTGTACCTATTCTCTAATGAGCACCTGTGTACAATCTTTGATGTCAAACACCAATGGATGTGGGATCAACCATCGCCCTATACAGGGTCAAGAAACGTACACACTAGTCTACTCTGGAATATCGATGCCCAGTCTCTATATTCTCTCGACTAGGAACTGTTAAAGGATGTGCTTGCGGACTACACAAGCCCCACTAGTATGATCCGCATCATAGTCCTGGTAGTCAAGCTAACATCCTAAGGGCTTTATCAACATGTATCATAGAGACAGTTTAATAATACTAGTGTACATGTTAAGATAAAGAGCAACCAGATAGCATACTATCATGTCGAGCAAGAAATTCCTCTATATATATGTCCAAGCATCCACTATATCATACAATAATGACCTCTAGGGCATACAGATTCCTAACATCTCTCATTTGCACTAAGGCCAGTTGTTGTAGTATCTCATACCCAACATCCCAAAAAGTCTCTCAAATTGCGTCTGGGGGAGGGTCTTCGTGAGTAGATCCAATGTGTTTTCCTTCGTGTCAACTCTCCTGACCTCGATCTCCCGGCGATCCACTATCTCCCGGATCAGGTGATATCGTCTAAGAATATGTCTGGAACGCTGATGGGACTGGGGTTCCTTGGCCAAAGCCACAGCTCCATTATTATCACAATATAAGGGTATTGGATTCTCAATAGATGGAACCACACCAAGTTCATCAATAAACCTCTTCATCCAGATAGCTTCTTTGGCAGCATCGTTGGCAGCGATGTATTCAGCCTCCATCGTCGAGTCTGCCACGGTATATTTCTTGGAACTCTTCCAACATACCGTCCCTCTATTTAGGATGAAGTCAAAACCCGAGACCGAATTACTGTTGTCCTTATCACTCTAGAAGCTCTAATCGGTAAGGGACTCCACCTGGAGTTCTCCGTTACCATACACCAAGAACATTTCTTTAGACCTTTTCAAGTACTTAAGAATGTTCTTCACAGCTGTCCAGTGCTTCTCCCCGGGATCTGATTGATACCTGCGTACCACACTAAGTGCGTAAGCTACATTCGGTCTGGTACATAACATCGCGTACATGATAGACCCAATTGCAGAAGCATAGGGTATCACGGTCATGCGAGCTCTCTCCAAATCAGTCTTGGGAGACATCTCTTTGGAGAGAGTGATTCCTAAGCAAACGGGTAAATTACCACACTTAGAATCTTCCATACTAAACCTCTTTAGTATGGTGACAATGTACCTGGATTGGGACAATCCCATTATCCTTTTAGATCTATCTCTATAGATCTTTATCCCCAGGATGTAGGATGCATCACCCAGATCTTTCATGGAGAACTTTTGTGATAAGAAGATCTTGACCGAGTGCAGAATAGTAACATCATTTCCTATCAAGAGTATGTCATCCACGTACAATACGAGGAAGACAACCTTACTCTCTACAACTTTTTTATATATACAAGATTCATCTACGTTTTTTATGAAGTCAAACTCTTTGACTGCCACATTAAAACAGATGTTCCAGCTCCACGATGTCTGCTTTAATCCGTAGATAGATTTAAGCAGCTTGCACACCTTTCCGCTGCTCCTACTGTCTATGAAGCCCTCTGGCTGTGGCATGTACACGCTCTCTTCTAAATCACCATTTAGAAAAGCGGTCTTGACGTCCATCTGCCAGATTTCGTAGTCATAGTATGCAGCAATGGCAAGTAGGATCCTGATGGACTTAATCATGGCCACTGGAGAAAAGGTTTCATCATAGTCGACTCCTGGTCGTTGACGAAAACATTTTTCTACAAGTCTAGCTTTGAAGGTCTCAACCTTTCCATCTACACCAAGTTTCTTCTTAAAGATCCACTTGCTCCCAATGGGTTTTACCCCTTCAGGAGCAACTTCCAAAGTCCATACTTTATTGGTGTACATGAATTTCATCTCAGATTGCATAGCATCCAGCCATTTCACAGAGTCCCCACTTGTGATGGCCTGCTCGAAACTAGTTGGGTCATCATCTTCCATGATGCAATCCTCGCTCCAACCGTCTATGAGAAAACCGAAGTGTCTTTCAGGTGGATGAGGAGCCCTACTATATCTGCGGAGTGGCTAAGGTTCGTCGGGGACTATTGAATCCTCCGGTTCTACCAAATCATCAGTTATAGTTTGTGTAGCTGGAACTTCTTCCAGTTCTACCTCATCACCACTAATTTCTTTCATAAGAAATTCATTTTCTAAAAAGGTGGCATGTTGAGCTACAAACACCTTTTGTTCCTCGCTGTGGTAGAAAAGATATCCATGTGAATTCTTTGGATATCCCACAAACTTGCAAAGAACTAATCGTGCCTCGAGTTTGTCCGGATTCTATTTTTTAACATAGGCCGGACAACCCCATATCTTAACTCGTTTAGGATATGGTCTCTTTCCACTCCATATCTCATATGGTGTCTCAGACACTGATTTTGATGGAACTTGATTCAATAGGTATGCAGCTGTCTCAAGTGTATAACCCCAAAAGGAAATAGGTAACTCAGCAATACTCGTCATAGAGCGCACTATATCTAATAGGGTGCGATTTCTCCGCTCCGAAACACCATTGTGTTGTGGTGTATACGGAGGAGTAAGCTGAGAGAGAATCCCATTCTCTTTTAAATAGTCTCGGAATTCCGTGCTCAGGTATTCTCCTCCTCGATAAGATCGAAGAACTTTAATACTTTTACCCGTCTGGTTCTTAACTCCGTACTTATATTTCTTGAATTTCTCAAAAGTTTCAAACTTTTGTTTCAACAGGAACACATGTCCGAATCTTGAGAGATCCTCGGTGAATGTAATAAAGTACGAGGAGCCGTTCATGGCATGTGTAGTCATAGGACCTCATACATCACTATGTATCAGTCCCAAGAGTTCAGTGGCTCTTTCTCCGTGTCAGTAAACGTAGTTTTGGTCATCTTACCTTTGAGACATGATTGGAAAGTTTCATAAGATGTAAATTCAAACGGATTCAAATATTTATTTTTATGCAACTTAGCTAATCTTGTCGCATTGATATAACCAAGTCTACAATACCACAAGAAAGATTCGTTCATTTCTGAACTTTTTCTCTTGTTTGTGTTCTATATATTTAGAATTGTATTTTGATTTGGAACGTATATACTGTTACATAACGTACCAAACCCAATCAACACTTGATTCAGGAAAATGTTCATAACATTTTTCTCTAGTGCAAAGTTATATCCTTCTTTATCTAATAAAGAAACGGATATTATATTGCACATCATTGATGGTACGTAATAACAGTAGTTCAAAATCAATGTATTACCATTTGGCAATATGAGGTGATATTCGCCGACAGCTTCGGCAGCAACAATTGCTCCGTTCTCTACTCTGAGAGAAATATCACCCTTTCTCAGTTCTCTACTTCTTTTTAACCCTTGTAACTGATTACAAATATGAGATCATGATCCGGTATCTAATACTCTGGACGTAGAGCAAACTGAGAAACAGTTCTCAATAACGAACACATCCGAATAAGATGCATTATCATGTTCTTTCTTCGTTCGGGTTGCGATGGAATCCTGATATTCCTCTATTCCTTTCTCAGACTTATAACAATCATAAGAAAAAGCGGAACCAACGTTCCCAACTCAGTATAATAAGCAGGTTTGTTCAATACATCCATATTATTATCTTGATTAAGGCATGTCATGGTCGCTACCTAGAGAGAGAGAAGAAAACACTTTAGTGTGGGCTCTTGCAAGATTAGATTAGTTATTATCTTATCTAATCAGGATGGCTCCCACTGTCTTTATCAAATCATCCTTCAAACCCTAAAAGGTAAGATTACCCGAAATTAATTACACCCTACAAGTTCGTCAATCGGTCAGCCATGCAGGTATTAGTACTGCGAGGGAGTCTCCCCATGCTTTCGCATGGAACTAATTAAATAATCTCGTTTCCGCAGGGGCATAACCCCGTTAACACATTTCTTAGACACCTATTGGATCAGCTAATTATAAAGTGGAAAACTCTCCCAAGAGTAACTCTTACTCGCAGTGGGTATCCGGATCCAACTATCTCACAGAAGGTATGCAACCTCATTGCAAATTTCAATACTTGAAATTCCCAATATCTGTTTTTACCCCCATACGGTTTATGACCTTGACAAGGTCAACAAACCATAAACCGCAAGTCAAGTTCAACCCGTCATTTCGTGATTGAATTAAACCCACCCACACGACCCTTGACAAGGTCAACAAGGCCGTACGACTACCTTAATCCAATCGCATCATATGCGGTAGATAAGCACTAATCAGCTACCGTACACTACGCATTGACAAGGTCAACAAACGCAGCACGAATACTAAATAGTACTTATCTGAAATGACGGAGGGCTAAGACTAGTTTTGAATAAAACCTTTAGCGTAATGAACTTGATATCGTTGTAGAATCTAGTGATTTGAAAAGGAGTGGTTTAAGCTCCGCTTTTAAAATCGAGTAGTTTTCAAAACAAACCGAATAGGTTGTAGCATTTGCTAGTATTGCTAAAGAGGTCACTCCGGTGAAGGGATCTAGGCTCTTTCCTCATCGAATGAGGTGATAGATATTCATAAAGGAATACCGCTATGCAAAGCAATAACTAGAGCTACCTTTTTGAAAAATTTGATTCCACAACATCTTTAGGTTTCTTTTCTTTTCATTAATCTCATTAATGACATCCCATCATTTATGTTTCCTAAACATCACAAAAAAAACGAAAATAGAACGTACGCTTATGGCATCCACATTCACCACGGGACCCCGTCATGCACCGTTAGCTCGTCATGCACCGTTAGCTTACTTAACTAAAGGCAGAGCGGGGGCAGGACTAGTGCGGGTGCAAAACATAAGCAACGTTTATTATATATCATATATATATATATATCATTCGTCTCACGCAATTATATGATCACATCACTGAACTCAAGCAGCAGAAGTTAACATATGAAATATTGGATATACTAGGAGGTCCGTGTTTTAAATTAAGCCAGTAATGAAAAACATGGATTCCACGGTCGTGATGAATAGCCAAACCCACATTCCTAGACCCATATGAGAGCGGCAAGCAACTCTGCCAATTCTGGAGTTAGGCGACCGGGCCTCGACTCCTCGAGATGGCCTCCCACAGGATTATAGAACCCGGTTACTTATGCTCCCCACCTTAGGTCTATCCTAATGCGGAAAAGTAAATAATATACATCAATGGTGACATCATCCTCAACCCGGAAGTGTCCCAATAAAAGAATATTACATACAAAATTTACATGAATGAAAATAGAAAAAACTCTCATCTTACGTAAAAAAACCGGCTATTCAATCACGACGATCAAATATAATATATCACAAGCAACACATAACATCACAGGTCATCAACGTAAGTAAATATACGTATCCCGAATGTCGTTGACATATAGCAACGAGATCGGAGATACACCACATTTTACACTTACGGCCGCAGAAAAGAAATGAAAAATACAATAATTAGAATCTGCATCAAACCTCAGACATCATAAACTCGAAATATCTCATATCTCGGATTTCATGCCTAACCCTTTAAATCTTGCATTTATGTCTCGAATTGAAAACACTTTTCAATAACAAGTCGGATAATTCAACAAGATTCCCGATAAAATGATCGAATGCTCATCGGGAACTTTAGTAGATTGCAGCACCCCTGATGCCGTCAACGAAGTGCACTTGGGCGGAACACCTCGGCCGCGAGCACTCGAGTGGATGCTTTTGGTTACGGTGTTCTCCTAAAGTCACTTGGTCGGGGCTATGGGGCATGGCTATCTAGTAGTGTTTCCCGGCGACTATTCGCGGACAATACGAGATTGCGACGGAGTTTTGATCCAAATCGAAACTCTGTGGCAATCAATCAAATGAGAATAAAATGCTAGATTTACAGACAAGAAACTTGTTTTCACAAAACTAATTAATGTGGATTCCAAATATTGCATCGCATATCATAATAATCTAAACGATGTTAAACTTTTCGATTGAAGAATCAAACACCCACAAATCACATAGATCTCAACAACTTGAGCCTCACTAAAAATCCCCAAAGAGTCCAAAATAAGAAAATGGAGCAGCACAAGAAAATGAACCAGCAACTCCTTAAGATTGCGGCGGAACCGCGGCCAAACCATGTGTTTGGAGGCGGTTCCGCGGCAACTTGAAGGAGATGGGGCCTCAAACTTCTTGGGGCTCCATCAAATAACATGCATGATTTTCTGAGAATTTTTAATCTGAAAAATATAAACTTTTGAAAAAATGGACAGAAACTAGAAAAATGCAGGTTTTTGAACTTCGATCGAACACTTTAACGTCGTCTAGACCTCGCCTAATGCTCTAGCTTGGCTCTGATACCATGAAAGTATGTCTTAGCACCACTACTAGGTTTATACAAGCATCAAGTATACAATTTTAAAAATCTAGTGTGCTAAGCTATACTAACCTAGAATCGAACTAGAGAATTAAGGTTTTTAACACGTAAACAAGTTCTATACTAAAATGAAGAAGGTTACAACCTTTGTAGACCAAGTCCTTCACTTCTAAAACTCCATGTAGTAGTCCCTAGAACTCTTCTTGACTCCACTTGAAGAAAGGATCGAGCTTGCTACGTTGTCTTCGAAGCCGAAGATGATCCACCTTGAAATCTCTCTAACTCAATCTACCTCTTCACTAATCAAGGAATTAGTGAAGCAAACAATCTAAACTAAAGGGCTAGTAAAGTGTAGGTTGATAAAGTAGAAATTTTGCTCACTTTAGAAATCTATTTCTCTTTTTATTTTCCAACTCAAGAAAAACTAGAGGAGGAAGAAGATGAACTTGGGTGAAGAAAATATCTCCAAGTAAGTATGAGAGGATTAAACATGGGCTAAAGATAAGGGTTGGGTGAGAAAATATCTAGAGTAAAACAAAATTAGTGAGATAAGTCATGGCTTCTACATGCTTCTACAAGCATCTAAGCCATGCTCATTTCCAACTCATTTTTAATTTTCCTCTTAATAAATAATCACCCTAATTATCTTTAGTCTTGGTGGTGTGGGTCTCATACACCCATGTTCAGTGTATCATCCACCATGACAAAATAATATTTTATATATATATACTTATCATTATATATAACAAGAGAAGAAAATCATTAGTGAGCTTATATTAGTTAATATATATTAATATATCAAATATAAAAATATATATCAAACTATTAAATCAACACTTGATTCAATAATCCGGTCATATCATATATATCTGACTAATATCACTTATATGTATATCACATTATCAAATCAACACTTGATTCAATAATCCGGTAATATCATATATAGCCGGAAAATATCAAATATATACATATACATATAACAAATCATCGAATCAACACTTGATTCAATAATCCGGTTATATCATATATAACCTAACCGATATCAAATATCGCGAGATTAGACCACGGTATCAAATACTCGTATTTAATCAAGCTCTCGCACATATCAGCATATGTGCCCTGCTTCGTTTCGCTTGAGCTAGGAAACCTCTGTGTGCGACTCTAAAGACTCGTCAATACGCCAGCAGTAGGTATTGATCATATCAGATACCCACAAGCCGTCAGCGGTACTAGCTGGATGTAACGGCTACCCAGGTAATAAGCGAATAGAAGATCAACAAACAAGCTTTTCCAAACTCTCGTGAAGCCTATAAGCAACATTTACCGTACAGTCCGGTCTCATCGTCTGATATGTCGCATATCAAGTCTAGGGGTGGAATCGTCAGACCCCAGTAACTTGATAAGTCATGCCGATGTGTGGCCTATAACCATTCGAGAAACTACTGATAACACTTACCAGTAAATCTCATCATCCCTGGCTAGGGACTTGCTGTTATAGCCAATCGAGCATAGCGCAACATCAACTCCCTATACCGGGAGAGATGAAACCCCTCCTATCGCTCATTGCTTCCATGTGACTCAGGACTGTACCTAAAATCCACCTATTTGCACGACTCCTTTGAGCCGTGGTAGGGAGGAAATCAAAGCACGGTGGGAACCACACAAGACTCTATGACGATCTCGGGTCTACAGACTAACCTGTACAAGTGTCACCAGAGAACTGCTATCTGACGATAGGTATGGTACCATTTAAGAGTTCTCGGCGAGTTCTGTTCGGTGTACCTATTCTCTAATGAGCACCTGTGTACAATCTTTGATCTCAAACACCAATGGATATGGGATCAACCATCACCCCATACAGGGTCGAGAAACGTACACACTAGTCTACTCTGAAATATCGATGCCCTGTCTCGATATTCTCTCGATTAGGAACTGTTAAAGGATGTGCTTGCGGACTACATAAGCCCCACTAGTATGATCTGCATCATAGTCCTGGTAGTCAAGCTAACATCCTAAGGGCTTTATCAATATGTATCAGAGAGACAGTATAATAATACTAGTGTACATGTTAAGATAAAGAGCAACCAGATAGCATACTATTATGTCGAGCAAGAAAGTCATCTATATATATGTCCAAGCATCCACTATATCATACAATAATGGCCTCTAGGGCATACATATTCCTAACAATCTCCCACTTGCACTAAGGTCAGTTGTTGTAGTATCTCATACCCAACATCCCAAAAAGTCTCTCAAATTGCATCTGTGGGAGGGCCTTCGTGAGTGGATCCGTTGTGTTGTCATTCATGTCAACTCTCCTGACCTCGATCTCCCGGCGATCCACTATCTCCCGGATCAGGTGATACCGTCTAAGAATATGTCCGGAACGCTGATGGGACCGGGGTTCCTTGGCAAAAGTCACAGCTCCATTGTTATCACAATACAATGGTATTGGATTCTCAATGGATGGACCCACACCAAGTTCAGCAATGAACTTCTTCATCCAGACAGCTTCTTTGGCAGTATCGATGGAAGCGATGTATTCAGCCTCCATCGTCGAGTCTGCCACGATATCTTGATTGGAACTCTTCCAACATACCGCCCATCCATTTAGGGTGAATAAAAACCCAAGATCGACTTATTGTCGTCCTTATCACTCTGGAAGCTCGAATCGGTAAAGGACTCCACCTGGAGTTCTCCTTTACCATACACCAAGAACATTTCGTTAGTCCCTCTCAAGTACTTAAGAATGTTCTTCGCAGCTATCCAGTGCTTCTCCCCGGGATCCGATTAATACCTGCTTACCACACTAAGTGCGTAAGCTACATCCAGTCTGGTATATAACATCGCGTACATGATAGACCCAACTGCAGAAGCATAGGGTATCATGGTCATGCGAGCTCTCTCCAAATCAGTCTTGGGAGACATCTCTTTGGAGAGAGTGATTCCTAAGCAAGCGGGTAAATTACCACGCTTAGAATTTTCCAAACTAAACCTCTTTATTATGGTGTCAATGTATCTGGATTGGGACAATCCCAACATTCTCTTAGATCTATCTCTATAGATCATTATCCCCAGGATGTAGGATGCATCACCCAGATCTTTCATGAAGAACTTTTGTGATAAGAAGAACTTGACCGAGTGTAGCATAGGAATATCATTTCCTATCAAGAGTATGTCATCCATGTACAATACGAGGAAGACAACCTTACCCTCTACTACCTTTTTATATATACAAGGTTCATCTACGTTTTTGATGAAATCAAACTCTTTGACAGTCACATCAAAATCCAGCTCCGCGATGTTTGCTTTAATCCATAGATAGATTTAAGTAGCTTGCACACATTTCCGCTTCTCCCACTGTCTACGAAGCCCTCTGGCTGTGACATGTACATGCTCTCTTCTAAATCACCATTTAGAAAAGCAGTCTTGACGTCCATCTGCCAGATTTCGTAGTCATAGTATGCAGCAATGGCAAGTAGGATCCTGATGGACTTAAGCATAGCCGCTGGAGAAAAGGTTTCATCATAGTCGACTCCTGGTCGTTGAAGAAAACCTTTTGCTATAAGTCTAGCTTTGAAGTTCTCAACCTTTCCATCTACAACAAGTTTCTTCTTAAAGATCCACTTGCTCCCAATGGGTTTTACCCATTCAGGAGCAACTTCCAAAGTCCATACTTTGTTGGTGTACATGAATTTCATCTTAGACCGCATAGCATCCAGCCATTTCACAGAGTCCCCACTTGTGATGGCTTGCTCGAAACTAGTTGGGTCATCATCTTCCATGATCCAATCCTCGCTCCCACCATCTATGAGAAAACCGCAGTATCTTTCAGGTGGATGAGGAACCCTACTATATCTTCGGAGTGCCTGAGGTTCGTCGGGGACGATTGAATCCTCCGGTTATACCAAATCATCAGTTATAGTTTGTGTAGCTGGAACTTCTTCCAGTTCTATCTCATCACCAATAATTTCTTTCATAAGAAATTCATTTTCTAAAAACATAGCATGTTGAGCAACGAACACCTTTTGTTCCTCACTGTGGTAGAAAAGATATCTATGTGAATTCTTTGGATATCCCACAAACTTATAAAGAATTGATCGTGTCTCGAGTTTGTCCGGATTCTGTTTTTTAACATTGGCCAGACAACCCCATATCTTAACTCGTTTAGGATATTGTCTCTTTCCACTCCATATCGCATATGGTGTTTCAGGCACTGATTTTGATGGAACTTGATTCAATAGGTATGCAGCTGTCTCAAGTGCATAACCCCAAAAGGAAATAGGTAACTCAGCAATACTCATCATAGAGCGCACCATATCTAATAGGGTGCGATTTCTCCGCTCCGAAACACTATTATGTTGTGGTGTATACGGAGGAGTAAGCTGAGAAAGAATCTCATTCTCTTTTAAATAGTCTCGGAATTCCGTGCTCAAGTATTCTCCTCCTCGATCAGATCGAAGGACTTTAATGATTTTACCCGTCTGGTTCTCAACTTCGTATTTATATTTCTTGAATTTCTTAAAAGTTTCATATTTGTGTTTCAACAGAAACACATGTCCGAATCTTGAGAGATCATCGGTGAATGTAATAAAGTACGAGGAACCGTTCCTGGCATGTGTAGTCATAGGACCGCATACATCACTATGTATCAGTCCCATGAGTTCAGTGGCTCTTTCTCCGTGTCAGTAAACGGAGTTTTGGTCATCTTACCTTTGAGACATGACTGGCAAGTTTCATAAGATGTAAATTCAAACGGATTCAAATATCCATCTTTATTCAACTTAGCTAGTCTTGTCGCATTGATATGACCAAGTCTACAATACCACAAGAAGAATTCGTTCATTTCTGAACTTTTCCTCTTGTTTGTGTTCTGTATATTTAGAACTGTATTTTAATTTAGAACGTATATACTGTTACATAACGTACCAAACCCAATCAACACTTAATTCAGGAAAATGTTCATAACATTTTTCTCTAGTGCAAAGTTATATACTTCTTTATCTAATAAAGAAACGGATATTATTTTGCACATCATTGATGGTACGTAATAACAGTCGTTCAAAATCAATGTATTACCATTTGGCAATACGAGGTGATATTCGTCGACAGCTTCGGCGGCAACAATTGCTCTGTTCCTTACTCTGAGAGACATATCACCCTTTCCCAGTTCTCTACTTCTTCTTAACCTTTGTAAAAGATTACAAATATAGGATCCTGATCCGGTATCTAATACTCAGGACGTAGAGAAAACTGAGAAACAGTTCTCAATAACGAACACACCCGAATAAGATGCATTATCATGTTCTTTCTTCGTTCGAGTTGCGAGGGAATCCTGATATTCCCCTATTCCTTTCTTAGACTTATGACAATCATAAGAAAAAGCGGAACCAACTTTCCCCGGCTCAGTATAATAAGCGGGTTCGGTCAATACATCCATATTATTATCTTGATTAAGGCGTGTCATGGTCACTACCTAGAGAGAGAGAAAAGAAAACACTTTAGCGTGCGCTCTTGTAAAATTAGATTGGTTATTATCTTATCTAATCAGGATGGCTCCAACTGTTTTTTTCAAATCTTCCTTCAAACCCTAAAAGGTAAGATTACCCGGGATTAATTACACCATAAAAGTTCGCCAATCGGTCATCCAGGCAGGTATTGGTACTCCGATGGAGTCTCCCCGTGCTTTCGCATGGAACTAATTAAATAACCTCGTTTCCGCAGGGGCATAACCCCATTAACACCTTTCTTAGACACCTATTGGATCAACTAATTGTAAAGTGGAAAACTCTCTCAGGAGTAACTCTTACTCGCAGTGGGTATCGAGATCCAACTATCTCACAGAAAGTATGCAAACTCATTGCAAATTTCAACACTTGAAATTCCCAATATCTGTTTTTACCCCATGCGGTTTATGACCTTGACATGGTCAACAAACCATAAACCGCAAGTCAAGTTCAACTCGTCATTTCGTGATTGAATTAAACCCACCCGCACGACCCTTGACAAGATCAACAAGGCCGTATGACTACCCTAATCCAATCGCATCATATGCGGCAGATAAGCACTAATCAGCTACCGTACACTACTCCTTGACAAGGTCAACAAACGCAGCACGAATACTAAATAGCACTTTTCTGAAATGACGGAGGGCTCCGACTGGTTTTGAATAAAACCTTTAACGTAATGAACTTGATATCGTTGTAGAATCTAGTGATTTGAAAAGGAGTGGTTTAAGCTCCGCTTTTAAAATCGAGTAGTTTTCAAAACAAACCGAGTAAGTTGTAGCATTTGCTAATATTGCTAAAGAGGTTACTCCCAGTGAAGGGATCTAGGCTCTTTCCTCATCGAATGAGGTGATGGATATTCATAAAGGAATACCGCTATGCAAAGCAATAACTAGAGCTAACTTTTTGAAAAATTTGATTCCACAACATCTTTAGCTTTCTTTTCTTTTCATTAATCTCATTAATGACGTCCCATCATTTATGCTTCCTAAACATCACAGAAGAAACGAAAATAGAACGTACGGTTATGCCATCCACATTCGCCACGGGGCCCCGTAATGCACCGTTAGGTTACTTAACTAACGGCAGAGCGGGGGCAGGACTAGCGCGGGTGCAAAACATAAGCAATGTTTATCATATATCATATATATAGTATTCGTCTCACGCAGTTATATAATCACATCACAGAACTCAAGCAGCAGAAGTCAACATATGAAATATTGGATATACTAGGAGATCCGTATTTTAAATTAAGCCAGTAATGAAAAACATAGATTCCACGGTCGTGATGAATAGCCAAACCCACATCCCTAGACCCCTACGAGAGCGTGAAGCAACCTTGCCAATTCTAGAGTTAGACGGCCCGGTCTCGACTCCTCGAGATGGCCTCCCTATGGACTCTAGAACCCGGTTACTTGTGCTCCCCGTCTTTGGTTTATCCTAATGCGGAAAAGTAAATAATATACATCAATAGTGACATCATCCTCAACCCGGAAATGTCCCAATAAAAGAATATTACATACAAAATTTACATGAATGAAAATAGAAAAACTCTCATCTCACGTAAAAAAAACCCAGCTATTCAATCACGACGATCCAATATAACATATCACAAGCAACACATAATATCACAGGTCATCAACGTAAGTAAATATACGTATCCCAAATGTCGTTGACATATAGCAACGTGATCAGGGATACACCACATATTACACTTACGGTCGCAGAAAAGAAATGAAAAATACAATAATTAGAATCCGCATCAAACCTTAGACATCATAAACTCGAAATATCTCATATCTCGGATTTCATGCCTAACCCTTTAAATCTTGCATTTATGTCTCGAATTGAAAACATTTTTCAATAACAAGTTGGGTAATTCAACAAAATTCTAGATAAAATGATCGAATGCTCATCGGGAACTTTAGTAGATTGCCGCACCTTCGATGCCGTCAACGAAGTGCACTTGGGCGGAACACCGCGGCCGCGAGCACCCGAGTGGATGCTTTTGGTTACGGTGTTCTCCTAAAGTCACTTGGTCGGGGATATGGGGCGTGACTATCTGGTAGTGTTTCCCGGCGGCTATTCGCGTACAATACGAGATTGTGACAGAGTTTTGATCTGAATCGAAACTCCGTGGCAATCGATCAAAAGAGAATAAAATGCTAGATTTACAAACAAGAAACTAGTTTTCACAAAACTAATTAATGTGGATTTCAAATATTGCATCGCATATCATAATAATCTAGACGATGTTAAACTTTTCAATCGAATAATCAAACACCCACAAATCACAGAGATCTTAACAACTTGAGCCTCACTAAAATTCCCCAGAGAGCCCAAAATACGAAAATGGAGCAGCACAAGAAAAACGAACCAGCAACTCCTCGAGATTGCGGTGGAACCGCGGCCAAACCATGCGTTTGGCGGTGGTTCTGTGGCAACTTGATGAAGATGGGACCTCAAACTTCTTGGGGCTCCATCAAATAACATGCATGATTTTTTGAGAATTTTTAATCTGAAAAATATCAACTTTTGAAAAAATGGACAGAAACTTGAAAAATGCGGGTTTTTGAATTTCGATCGAACACTTTAAGGTCATCTAGACCTCGCCTAATACTCTAGCTTGGCTCTGATACCATGAAAGTATGTCTTAGCACCACTACTAGGTTTATACAAACATCAAGTATGCAATTTTAAAAATCTAGTGTGCTAAGCTATACTAACCTAGAATCGAACTAGAGAATTAGGGGTTTTAACACGTAAACAAGTTCTATACTAAAGTGAAGAAGGTTACAACCTTTGTAAACCAAGTCCTTCACTTCTAAAGCTCCAAGTAGTAGTCCCTGAAACTCTTTTTGGCTCCACTTGAAGAAAAGATCGAGCTTGCTACGTTGTCTTCGAAGCCGAAAATGATCCACCGTGAAGTCTCTTTAACTCAAGCTACCTCTTCACTAATCAAGGGATTAGTGAAGCAAACAACCTAAACTAAACGGCTAGTAAAGTGTAGGTTGATGAAATAGGAATTTTTCTCACTTTAGAAATCTATTTCTCTTTTTATTTTCCAACTCAAAAAAAACTAGAGGAGAAAGAAGATGAACTTGGGTGAAGAAAATATCTCCAAGTAAGTATAAAAGGATTAACCATGGGCTAAAGATAAGGGTTGGGTGAGAAAATATCTAGAGTAAAACAAAATTAGTGAGATGAGTCGTGGCTTCTACATGCTTCTACAAGCATCTAAGCCATGCTCATTTTCAACTCATTTTTAATTTTCCTCTTAATAAATAATCACCCTAATTATCTTTAGTCTTGGTGTGGGTCTAATACACCCATGTTCAATGTATCATCCACCATGACACAATAGTATTTTATATATAAATAAATATATATATATCATTATATATAATAAGAGAAGAAAATCATTAGTGAGCTTATATTAGTTAATATATATTAATATATCAAATTATTAAATCAACACTTGATTCATTAATCCGGTCATATCATATATAACCAACTAATATCACTTATATGTATATCACATTATCAAATCAACACTTGATTCAATAATCCGGTCGTATCATATATAGCCGGACAATATCAAATATATACATATACATATAACAAATCATCGAATCAACACTTGATTCAATAATCCGATTATATTATATATAACCTAACCGATATCAAATATCACGAGATTATAATACGATATCACATACTCATATTTAATCAAGCTCCCGCACATATCAGCATATGTGCCCTATTTCGTTTCGCTTGAGCAAGGAAATCTCTGTGAGGAACTCTAAAGACTCATCAATATGGCAGCAATAGGTATTGATCATATCAGATACCCACAAGCCGTCAGCGGTACTAGCTGGACGTAACGGCTACCCAGGTATTGAGAGAATAGAAGATCAACAAGCAAGCTTGTCCAAACTCTCATGAAGCCTATAAGCAACACTTATCGTACAGTCCGGTCTCTTCGTCTGATATGTCGCATATCAAGTCTAAGGGTGGAATCGTCAGACCCCAGTAACTTGATAAGTCATGCCGATGTGTGGCCTATAACCATTCGAGAAACTACAAATAACACTTACCAGTAAATCTCATCAGCCCTGGCCAAGGACTTGCTATTATAGCCAATCGAGCATAGCGCTACATCAACTCCCTATACCGGGAGAGATGAAACTCCCCCTATCGCTCATTACCTCCATGTGACTCGGGACTGTACCCAAAATCCACCTGTTTGCACGACTCCTTTGAGCCATGGTAAGGAGGAAATCAAAGCACAGTGGGAACCACACAAGACTCTATGACGATCTCGGGTCTACAGACTAACCTGTACAAGTGTAACCAGAGAACTGCTATATGACGATAGTATGGTACCATCTAGGAGTTCTCGGCGAGTCTTGTTCGGTGTACCCATTCTCTGATGAGCACATGTGTACAATCTTTGATGTCAAACACCAATGGATGTGGGATCAACCATCGCCCCATACAGGGTCAAGAAACTTACACACTAGTCTGCTCTGGAATATCGATGTCTTGTCTCGATATTCCCTCAACTAGGAACTGTTAAAGGGTGTGCTTGCGGACTACACAAGCCCCACTAGTATTATCTGAATCATAGTCCTGGTAGTCAAGATAATATTCTAAGGGCTTTATCAACATGTATCAGAGAGACAGTATAATAATACTAATGTACATGTTAAGATAAAAAGCAACCAAATAGTATACTATCATGTTGAGTAAGAAAGTCCTCTATATATATGTCCAATCATCCACTATATCATACAATAATGGCTTCTAGGGCATACATATTCCTAACACCTGTTGTATCTTCAGGGAACACATCCTCGAACTCTCGAACTAGCTCTGACTTTTCTTCTTCCGCCGGTAGAGTAAACACTTTAGCATCCTTCGGTTTAGCACGGTATCTCCCTGGCTCCAAAGTTCTATCTCCACTCTTGAACTAAAAGACTGGGTGATCTGGTATCTCAAATACTACCCTTCTTTGACGGCAGTCAATCGTAGCATAGAAAACTCTAAGCCAGTCCATGCCCAACACAACATCAAAATTTAGGATGTCTAGTACTTTGAAATTCGCATAGAATTCTCGTCCGCAAACTACAACTGGACACTGATCCAATCCCATAGTTGCCTTCAAAACTCCATTCCCGGAACTGACATTCCAGCTTGAAATGAGTGGCTTCACGGGAATCGCATGTGTTCTCACAAATCATTGGGACATGAAGCAGTGTGACGCTTCAGTGTCAAACGGTGCTAGTGCAGGAAGAGTGGCTACTAGTATAGTACCTAATTTGTGTGAGGTTGGTTTAGATACAGGAAAAATATAGGGTGATATACAAAGATTGACAAGGTGTAAAAGAATTGGGATTACCAGTGATGACTTGGTCAGTGGCTTCGGCTTCCTCAACTGTCATGGTGAAAGCCTGTCGTCGGGGTACATTTCTCCTTGATGGAGGCACATTCCTCTGTCCCTGGGGAACGTTCCTCTGCCCTTGAGGCATGTTCCTCTGTACCTGATGAAATTGACGAGGAGACTGTGCAGGAGGTCCACATGGAGGTGGAGCAGGTGAAGAAAGACAAGGTGCAGGAGCCTGAATAGCTGGCCGCTGCGGAAAAGTGATCGCGGGTCTAGGTGTGGGAGCTAGGTTGAGACGATATGGGCAAGCTCCAATGGCGTGAGTGGATGCGCCACAAACTAAGCATAGGCCATTCGTGTCCATTCCTTTTGCAATAGAAGCAAAAGTCTGGATTGGACCGGTTAAAGGTTACTCCTGGTCTCCTGGGTGAAAAAGTTAGCCTGGAAGGGGCTCCTCCATCCATATGTGTGGCAGGGCGTTTCACACCGGCAATCTGAGGTCTTCCCTTCTTCTTCACCACTGCCTTATAGCGTCGGGCATCCTTCAGTGCAAGATCATGGGTTGGGAAATCCCCTGTAGCTAGTGCTGCTTAGATTTCCAGGTCCATCCCTTGTTGAAATCTTTATGCCCGGATCTCAGCAGTCGGGATGAGGTATGCCGGGAACCTGTTACGACCTTGTGTTAGCAGTGTAGTATGTGAAATTAGGAAATTGTATATTGAGACAATATCTTAGCTGCTAAGCATGGTAAACTCAGCATCGTATTCATCCACGGATTTGTTCCACATCGAGACTTGTTGTAAGTGGATGAACTGTTGTTCCATGTCGAAATGGGCAGTCTCAGAGAAGTATTTCGCGTCGAACATATCGCGAAATGTCCTCCATTCAATCGGTTGGGCGAGTCGGTTTTCTTCGGCCTTCCATCAGACCCTGGCATTATCTGTTAGTTGCAGCTTTGCAACTCTTACCCAAGCAATCTCTGGAACTTGTGTTGCTGCCAGGTCATCCTCAATAGACTGAGCCAATTTCTCTGCTTCTAGGGGTCTCTCTTTCCCAGAGAAATGTTTTGGGTGCAGTTCCCGGAATTGCTTGACTCCGGGTGCCTCGACCTCTGGGCTGTGCATGAGGATAGCAGTCTGCTGCTGCTGACCCTCCAAGAGGCTCTTGATTACCTCAAGCAGTACCGTTTACTTGTTGATAGAAGCTGCAACGGTAGGTGGTGGTGATAGAGTTGGTGGTGGGGTGTTTCCATTGACGTTCGTACTCATGTTGTTCGGTGAATCCATGACCTTGATAGAAAAAGAAAGGTTAGGATAAATTCAAGGAATTTGAAATGTAAAGAATGTATAGTTGCTGATTCTTATAATTCTTGTAATATATATTGCTTAGGATTGCATGCAGAACTGACCTGCATAGGCCACCAACAAAACCTGTCACGTCCCGCTTCACAGCGTACGGAGGCGGAGACGTGCAGGTACGCGACGTATTTACTCATAAAAAAATATGTTAAGCATAAATAAGCAATATATGAAATGCACAAGAATTGACAAGAGATATAATGTAAACAGCAACTTTTATTAATATTCATCTTTACAATACATTGCTTTAAAAGGAAAGTACAATGATATGAAGCAATGCCTAAACAGTGGCATATGAAATGAAAAGTAAGTAAAGGAAAAGCTAGAAGTCCTATTGTACCTCAATCTGCTCCAAGTACTCCAGACAGGGCTCGGTCTCCTGAGGGTCCTGTCCTCTTGACGAACATTCCAAGGAAATAAATAGACGGGAATGTCGTCAGCGAACTAGCGCTCGATAAGTCCTAAAAGAGATAAAGGAAAAGTACAAGTAATGTGGAAGGAAATGTCAGTGATATGTATGCCCTAGAGGTCATTACTGTACATACGATGTATATTGTAGTGGATGATTGGACATATATAGTGAGGACTTTCTCGCTCGACATGATAGTATGCTATCTGGTTGCACTTTATCTTAACATGTACTCTGATTGTCTCTATGTTACATGTTGATAAAGCCCTTAGGATGAGTACTTGACTACCAGGACTATGATGCAGATCATATGAGTGGGGACAGCGTAGTCGCTAAGTACATCCTTCAATTGTTCCTAGTCGTAGGTGTATCGAGACAGGGCATCGATATACCAGAGTAGACTAGCGTATGCTTCTCAACCCATGTAGATGGGCGATGGATGATCTCATATCCATTGGTGTTTGACATCAGAGATAGTATACGGGTGCTAAGTAGAGACTGGGTACACTGAACGGACTCGCTGAGAACTCCCAGATGGTATTATACCTCATGTCAGATGGCAGTTCTTTGGTGACACTGGTACAGGTTAGTCTGTAGACCCGAGATCGTTATAGAGTCTTGTGTGATTCCCACTGTGCTTTGATTTCCATCATACCACGTCTAAGAGGGCGTGCAAAACGGTGGCTTTTGGGTACAGTCCCGAATCACATGGAGGCAATGAGCGATAGGAGGGGTTTCGTCTCCCCCGGGGTAGGGAGTTGATGTTGCGCTGTGTTCGATTGGCTATAACTGGAAATCCCTGGCCAGGGTTGCTGATATTTGCTGATAAGTGTTATCAGTAGTTTCTCAAACTGTTATGGACCTCATATCTGTTAGTGTATATGCCCCAGAGGCCATTACTGTATCATACTAGTTTGTATATTACTTAATGGAAGCTTGGGATATTCACAGTTGTATAGACAATCTTGCTCAAAATAGTAGTATGCCACTTGGTTTGTTTCTACTTTAATGTGTACATGTGTTTCTTTTAGTATATCACCTATACACATTAGTGGAGCCCTTAGGATCTTTGCTTGATTACCAGCGTTGTGATGGCAGTCACACTCGTGGGGGCTGGGTAATCCACAAGCACATCCTTATGCAGGTCCCTAGTCGTAGGACTATCGAGATAGGGCATCGATACTCCGGAGTAGACTAGCGTATGCGCTTCTCATCCCAGCTTGGGAGACGGTCTGTCCCACAGCCGTCAGTACGTCGTACTTGAGATAGTATGCGGGTGCTCGTTAGGTTACGAGCACACTGGACAGGACTGTAAGTCCACGTTGCCCACCCCGGTGCTTGCGGGGAGGCGGAAACGGTATAAAAATCGGATTTTTATCGAACTAGGCAACATGGACTATCAAAAGGAGGATCTTTGCTAAACAAAAACTAACTACAAAGCTAGTTTTAGCTACATGGAAGAAAGGTTATACCTAGGGCTTTAAGAGCCTCAACCTTTGGCTTCAACTTCAAGCTAGAAGTAACTAAGATGCTAGAAGTACTAATCCTAGAACCTTAGAAGAGAGTAGAGAGTATCTTAGAATGGTTTATCTCAAACTCAAGCGTTTCTCAACTCATGAGAGGGGAGAGAGAAGAAGAGGAGGAGAGAGAATCTATATCATAGAATGAAAAGAATATTGAACCATTCTCACATATATGTGTGAATTATGAAATTAGATAATTAGCTAAGATAATTGTCATGGTTAATCAAGACTTGACCATTATCATTTCACATTAAATGCAAATTGCAAGGATCAAAGAGCATCTTTCATATGGAATGATGATGGTCAACATGTCAACCTAAGTCAACAAGTCAAGATAGTCAAATGGTCAACAACCCTAACCATGCACAATTATATTTAACTAATATCAATTAATCATAATACACACATAAACATTAGGGTTAAGAAAACGACAATGGTCATCAACCCTAATCAAAGTCCTCTCCCTCTGTCTCAGTCAACTGTGCATACGCACCCGTATCCGTGATCCGAGGAACACGAATACAATGAGATAAAACCAATCCCAAATCATATACTAGGATCTGGCTTAAACCAAAGCCCGCTAGTATAAGCTGTCCGGACAGCAAACGTGCACAAGTGCGAGGATGTGAACGAACCCTGTCGCAAAACCATGCGACCTCTACTCATTTTGCCTAAAGGCGAATAACTCTCTGTGTGGGAGTCTAAAGACTCGACACTACGCTGGCAAGTGGTTTAACCACAGACCGCAAGCGGCACTAGCTGTACATAACGGTCCCCAGGTAGATGCCGATAAGAAGACTGACGAGGTGAACCCATATGAACTCCTACTGAGCCTGAATGTGACAGTCTCCGTACAGTCCGGTCTGTTCGTCTGATACATCGCATGGCGGGCTTAGGAGGGCGGTAAACGTCAGTCCCCTAATAGCGGTATAAGTCGTGTCGGAGTGTAGCCCAGAACACCCTGAGATAACACTGGAAACCTACCAGTATATCTCGCTTGCCCTGGCCAGGGACTACTTGTGTAATGGCTCTCCTAGACACAGCGCGATGTCAACCCCCAATACCGGGAGAGACGAATCCTGTCTAACCGTCACTGCCTCTAAGTGCTTCGGGACTGCACCCAACTACTATCTGTTTGCACGACTCCTTTGAGCCGTGGTAGGGTAGTAATCAAAGTACAGTGGGAACACACTCGAGGCGAAGTGACAGTGTCAAGTCAGCGGACTAAGCTGTACTCATATCACCTGGGAACTGATAACTGACGATAGGTAAATACCAACCAACAGTTCCCGACGAGTTCTGTCCAGTGTACTCGTAACCTAACGAGCACCCGCATACTATCTCAAGTACGACGTACTGACGGCTGTGGGACAGACCGTCTCCCACGCTGGGATGAGAAGCGCATACTCTAGTCTACTCCGGAGTATCGATGCCCTGTCTCGATAGTCCTACGACTAGGGACCTGTATAAAGATGTGCTTATGGATTACCCAGCCCCCACAAGTATGAGCGCCATCACAACGCTGGTAATCAAGCAAAGATCCTAAGGGCTCTACTAATATGTATAGGTGATATAATAAAAGAAACACATGTACACATTAAAGCAGAGACAAACCAAGTAGCATACTACCATTTCGAGCAAGATTGTATATACAACTGTGAATATCCCAAGCTTCCATCAAGTAATATACATACTAGTATGATGCAGTAATGGCCTCTAGGGCATATACACTAACAATCTCCCACTTGCACTAAGGCCATGTACTGGCATATCGAAGACCTATCATCTCGATCAGCCGCTCGAACTGAGTCTGGGGTAAGGCCTTCGTGAATGGATCTGCAGTGTTATCTTCTGAAGCAACCCTCCGAACCTCGATCTCCTGGCGATCCACGATCTCCCTGATCAGGTGATACCGCCTCAAGATGTGTCTGGATTTCTGATGGGACCTGGGTTCCTTCGCTAAAGCTATAGCCCCATTGTTGTCGCAATACAGAGGTATTGGATCAACAATGGACGGAACCACCTGAAGTTCTTTCAAGAACTTCCTCATCCAGACGGCTTCTTTTGCGGCATCAGATGCAGCGATGTATTCCGCTTCCATAGTCGAGTCAGCAACGGTTTCCTGTTTGGAGCTCTTCCAACACACCGCCTCTCCATTGAGGGTAAAGACAAAACCCGACATGGACTTGGAATCATCCTTGTCACTCTGGAAGCTGGAGTCAGCAAATGCCTCAATCTGGAGGCCTTTTCCGCCATACACCAAGAACATCTCCTTAGTCCTTCTCAGGTACTTAAGAATGTTCTTTACCGCTATCCAATGTTTCTCCCCAGGGTTTGACTAATACCTGCTTACCACACTCAGTGCATAAGCCACATCTGGTCTGGTACACAACATCGCATACATTATAGAGCCTACCGCAGAAGCGTAGTGTATAATAGACATGCGATCCCTCTCCAAATCAGTCTTGGGAGACATCTCTTTGGAGAGGGTGATCCCGTGACAAGCCGGTAGATTACCGCGCTTGGAATCTTCCATACTGAATCTTTTCAGTATGGTGTCGATGTACCTAGACTGTGAGAGTCCTAATATCCTCTTGGATCTGTCACGGTAGATCCGGATCCCCAGAATGTATGAGGCATCACCCAGGTCTTTCATGGAGAACCTGTGTGACAAGAACCCTTTGACAGATTGTAGCATAAGAATGTCATTTCCTATTAAGAGAATGTCATCCACGTATAAAACGAGGAATACTACAGTTCTCGCTACAAATCTACAATAGATGCATGGTTCATCTGGATTTTTGATAAAGCCAAATTCCTTGACCGTCTCATCAAAACAGATGTTCTAACTCTGCGATGCCTGCTTTAGTCCATAAATGGACTTAAGCAACTTGCACACCTTTCCGCTGCTCCCACTCTGAATGAAACCCTCTGGCTGGTCCATATAGACACACTCCTCTAAATTTCCATTTAGAAAAGCGGTCTTTACGTCCATCTGCCAAATCTCATAATCGTGGAAGGCAGCAATGGCAAGAAGGATCCGAATGGATTTCAGCATAGCTACTGGAGAAAAGGTTTCGTCATAGTCCAAACCAGGTCGCTGACGAAAACCCTTTGCAACCAGTCTAGCTTTATAGGTCTCGACCTGTCCATCTACACCAATCTTCCTTTTGAAGATCCACTTGCATCCTACGGGTTTTACCCCATCTGGAGCAATGTCCAACGTCCATACTTTGTTGGTGTACATGGACTCCATTTCGGTCCGCATTGCATTCAGCCATTTTACCGAGTCAACGCTCTGAATGGCTTACTGGAAGCTAGTAGGCTCATCACAATCTATGATGCAATCCTCTCTATCCCCGTCTATGAGAAAACCGTAATATCTCTCGGGCGGATGAGACTGCCTACTACTCCTGCGAAGTGGCGTGGGAATGTCCTGATCTTTCGAACCCTCTGGTTCTACTAAGCTTTCAGTAATAGCTCGAGGTTCTGGAATTTCTTCCAGTTCTATTGCGCTCCCACTAATTTCCTTTTCCAAGAACTGGTGTTCTAGAAAGTGGGCATGGCGAGAAACAAAAACCTTTTGTTCCTCTTCGCAATAGAAGAAATATCCCTTGGAGTTCTTTGGATATCCCACAAACTTGCACTGTACTGAGCGTGCCTCGAGCTTGTCCGCATGCTGCTTTTTGACAAAAGCTGGACATCCCCATGTCTTAATGTGATTAAGATAGGGTCTCTTCCCACACCACATCTGATATGGTGTAGTAGGCACAGTCTTAGTTGGAACTCGGTTCAAAAGGTATGCAGCTAATTCTAGCGCATATCCCCAGAACGATCGCGGTAACTCAGCGTTACTCATCATGGACCGTACCATATCCAATAGGGTTCGGTTCCGTCTCTCCGATACACCGTTATGTTGCGGAGTGTATGGAGGAGTAAACTGAGAGAGAATTCCATTCTCTTTTAAGTAATCCAGGAACTCGGCACTTAAGTATTCACCACCTCGATCAGATCTCAGTGCCTTGATACTTTTGCATGTCTGTTTTTCTACTTCATTCTTGTATTCCTGGAATTTTTCAAAGGCCTCGGATTTATGTTTCATTAAGAAGACATAACCGTACCTTGAAAAGTCATCCGTAAAAGTAATGAAGTAAGAATAACCGCTTCGTGCATGTGTAGACATTAGACCGCACACGTCGCTGTGTACGAGTCCCAAGAGCTCGCTCGCTCTTACTCCGTGTCCAGTGAACGGAGTCTTTGTCATCTTTCCTTTGAGACAGGATTGACAAGTTGCATATGATTGATATTCGAACGGATCCAAATATCCTTCTGTATGTAACTTAGTCAACCTTCTCTCATTGATGTGACCCAGTCTACAATACCATAAGAATGTTTTATTGATTTCTGGAGACTTTCTTTTGTTTGTATTCTGGACATTGAAAATCTGTGGTTGGTTTAATACGTATATACCGTTGTTTAATGTACCTGACCCAATCAAAACTTGATTAAGGTGAATGTTCACAACATTACTTACAAATGCAAATTCATAACCTTCTTTAGACAATAAAGATACAGAAATGATATTACAAGTTGCATTTGGTACAAAATAACAACTACGCAAAACCAAAAAGTGTCCATCTGACAATCCCAGGTGATAGTCCCCCACGGCCTCAGCATCCATGCTAGCTCCGTTTGCAACTCTGAGGGTCATATCACCTGCCTTCAAAACCCTACGCTTTCTCAACGCCTGCAAAGAATTACAGATATGAGATCCTGATCCGGTATCCAATACCCAGGAAGTAGAGTTTATTGATAGACAGTTTTCAATAACATACACACCTGAAGCTGAAGCCGCAACTCGCTTCAGATCCTGGGTTCTGGCCTTCCAAGCCTTGCAATCCTGTTTCCAGTGCCCACTTTTGTGACAGTAGAAGCATTCTTCCTTTCCCACCAGCTTTCCCGCTACCTTTGTTGCCTTTCCCTTTCCCTTCGTATCCATTTTACTGACACCGCCCCTTGGTTTGGCGGGGGCTTTCTTCTTCTTTCCCTTGGCTTTCGCTCTGGACCTAGAAGAGGAAGATCCTCCTACAAACAAAGTGGATGTCTCCCTACCTTTTTGTAGGGTGCCCTCAGCACTCCTCAACATGTTCAGAAGTTCGGAAAGTTCAACTTCCTTTCCTTGCATGTTGAAGTTTAGGACAAACTGGGCGTAAGTGGAAGGAAGGGACTGGAGAATCAAGTCAGTATAGAGTTCATTCTCCAACGTGGTCCCAAGGTCCGCGAGCTCCTCTATGTAGCCAATCATCTTAAGCACGTGTTCCGCTACCGATGATCCGACGACCAATCTTGCCGAAAATAGCTTCTTCGACACTTCGTATCTTGCGATACGAGACTGCTCTCCATACAGTTCTTTTGTATGAAGAAATATGGATTCTAAGTCCATATTCTCGTGCCTCCTCTGATGTTCGTTGTCCATAGAGGCAAGCACGAGGCATTTGGCCTTCGCGCAATCGATCTCCCATGTCTTACGGATTTCTATATCCGTGACGCTGGAGGTAGGACCTGGGACAGGGGGAGCTTTGGTGGTAAGGACATACCCTAACTTGTCGTAAGTGATTGCCATCTTGACATTCCTGAGCCAATCTTTGTAGTTTGGCCCTGTCAGTATGTTTTTATCTAGTAATAACTTAAGTCCGGTCATGTTGAATGGTCGCTGCAATTAGGAGAGAGAAAAGAAACACTTTAGCATGATGCTCTTGCAAGTTTAGAGTGGTTTTTAGTTTGTCTAAACAGGATGGCTCCCACTGTCTCTCGAATCCTTCCTCAAACCATAAAGGAAGAATTAGTCGGGATTAATCTCACCGTACAATACTTGCTTAACCGTTCAGCCAGGCCAGTATCGGTACTTCGAGGGAGGTTTTCCAACGCTTTCGCGAAGTTCCTTAATTAAGTGACCTCTTTTCCCTGTGGGCGTAGCCCCGCTAACACCTTTCTAGACACCTACTAGGTTTATAGCATTGATCGTTAAGTGAGAGATTTCCCGAGGAGTGGCATATACTCACAGTAGGATCGGGATCCAAATATCATCGCGTGATAAAACTGAAGGAATCCTACCAGAATCATCACACTCCAAATGGTATGCAGCGCTAGCAAGTTTCAGTACTTATGAAACTCCCGATGTGGATTTTTGCCCCATGCTCTTATGACCTTGACTTTGGCCAAAATATCATAAGTCACATGTCAAGTTCTACCCGTCATTCTCCTGGTTAATTTGGACCCACCCGTACCTACCCTTGACTTTGGCCAAATTGGCAGCACGACTGTCCCAAACCAACGCATCTACCTATGCTGCACATGAATACCCAATAGCTACCAATCACTATACCTTGACTTTGGCCAACATACATAGCTTGAATACTTTTTGACCATTCATGTGGAATGACGGAGGGCTACGAATGGTTTTGGCGAAACCGTGAACGTAGTGAACTTGATATAATCGATGGAACGAGATAGCTTTTAAAAGGAGTGGTTCAAGCTCCGCATTTAAAAGTTTAGTTTTGAAAAGAACCGAGTGGTTTTCAAAGTGTTCCAATCGACTTTTACTTGGTTTATTTTCTTGCATTAATTTTAATGCGTCCCATCTTTTAATCCTACCATTGCAGAAAACAACCAAAATATGGTGTACGCTTATGCCATCCGCATTCGCCACGGGGCCCCGTCATCACCCGTTAGGTTACTTAACTAACGACAGAGCGGGGGCTGGACTAGCGCGGATGCAAAACATAAGCAACACCTAAATAGTTATCATATATATATATATAGCAATGATAGTCAATCCAGATCACAGATGAACACTTTGGATATACTAGGAATCCGCGATTCGTTCGAGCCTGCAACGAAAAGCGGATTACACGGTCGCGATGAATAGCTAATACCCCACCCAAGACCCTACGGGTGCGGCAAAATACCCGCCAAGTATCCGAAGCGTAGCAACCTCCCTCAACGACGTGAGTAGGCCACTCGGCACTTCGAGATACCCGGTAGTTTGTGCACCCCACCATGGGTCTATCCTAGGAGCAAAAACAGTAAAAAGAAATTATACAATGACGGCTACAACCCCGACCCGGTTGTGCGGCCAAATAAATAATATTACATCAATTTACATATTACATGAATGAAAGAAAAAAGAAACTCTCATCTCACATCCACCCCGGCTATTCATCCGCGACAATCCACCGAGTTCATATACACAAACCAATAAGCATTACAGATCACAGATATGTATAACCCCCACTAATCGACGTATAGCGATTAGCAGACGTTCAATACATATAAACATCGCAGATATAACCCAATAGTCAAAGTATAGGGAAGTTCGATCAAAAAATACGGATTTATAGCCACCCCAAATACAAATTTCTATTCTGGAAAATCTGGGCAGAAATAAAATATCTTAAAAATCCCAAAACCATAAAATAAGAACACTGCAAGAGAAACGAGCCGCGGCCGAGTCAACTCGGCCGCGGATCCGCGGCAGAAGCAAGATTCTGCCGCGGAATCGCGGTGAGTTGGTCGATTCGCTGGTTCGTTTTTCTTGGGTGTACTATAAAAACCCTGAGCCGATTTTTAAGGTGTGATTTATTATTTTTAAAGCAGATTTAAAAATCGGCAGAAACTAGGGTTTTTTGAAAAAAGTTTTGTGATTTTTACCGATCGAACTTCTATACACTTTACTAACTAGCTAGTTTATGTTTAGTTAGGCTCCGATACCACTGTAAGTCCACGTTGCCCACCCCGGTGCTTGCGGGGAGGCGGAAACGGTATAAAAATTGGATTTTTATCGAACTAGGCAACATGGACTATCAAAAGGAGGATCTTTGCTAAACAAAAACTAACTACAAAGCTAACTAGTTTTAGCTACATGGAAGAAAGGTTATACCTAGGGCTTTATGTCCTTCTCTCCTTGCTCCTTTGGAGTGAAAGATGTGATCTTCTTGTCGCCTTCTCTAGTCGAAGAAGGATCCACCCGAGAGCCTCAACCTTTGGCTTCAACTTCAAGCTAGAAGTAACTAAGATGCTAGAAGTGCTAATCCTAGAACCTTAGAAGAGAGTAGAGAGTATCTTAGAATGGTTTATCTCAAGCTCAAGTGTTTCTCAACTCATGAGAGGGGAGAGCTAGAGAGAGAGGAAGAGGATGAGAGAGAATCTATATCATAAAATGAAAAGAATAATGAACCATTCTCACATATATGTGTGAATTATGAAATTAGATAATTAGCTAAGATAATTGTCATGGTTAATCAAGACTTGACCATTATCATTTCACATTAAATGCAAATTGCAAGGATCAAAGAGCATCTTTTATATGGAATGATGATGGTCAACGTGTCAACCTAAGTCAACAAGTCAAGATAGTCAAATGGTCAACAACCCTAACCATGCACAATTATATTTAACTAATATCAATTAATCATAATACACACATAAACATTAGGGTTAAGAAAACGACAATGGTCATCAACCCTAATCAAAGTCCTCTCCCTCTGTCTCAGTCAACTGTGCATACGCACCCGTATCCGTGATCCGAGGAACACGAATACAATGAGATAAAAACAATCCCAAATCATATACTAGGATCTGGCTTAAACCAAAGCCCGCTAGTATAAGCTATCCGGACAGCAAACATGCACAAGTGCGCGGATGTGAACGAACCCTGTCGCAAAACCATGCGACCTCTACTCATTTTGCCTAAAGGCGAATAACTCTCTGTGTGGGACTCTAAAGACTCGACACTACGCTGGCAGTGGGTTTAACCACAGACCGCAAGCGGCACTAGCTGTACGTAACGGTCCCCAGGTAGATGCCGATAAGAAGACTGACGAGGTGAACCCATCTGAACTCCTACTGAGCCTGAATATGACAGTCTCCGTACAGTCCGGTCTGTTCGTCTGATACATCGCATGGCGGGCCTAGGGGGCGGTAAACGTCAGTCCCCTAATAGCGGTACAAGTCGTGTCGGAGTGTAGCCCAGAACACCCTGAGATAACACTGGAAACCTACTAGTATATCTCGCTTGCCCTGGCCAGGGACTACTTGTGTAATGGCTCTCCTGGACACAGCGCGATGTCAACCCCCAATACCGGGAGAGACGAATCCTGTCTAACCGTCACTGCCTCCAAGTGCTTCGGGACTGCACCCAACTACTACCTGTTTGCACGACTCCTTTGAGCCGTGGTAGGGTAGTAATCAAAGTACAGTGGGAACACACTCGAGGCGAAGTGACAGTGTCAAGTCAGCGGACTAAGCTGTACTCATGTCACCTGGGAATTGATAACTGACGATAGGTATAATACCAACCAACAGTTCCCGACGAGTCCTGTCCAGTGTACTCGTAACCTAACGAGCACCCGCATACTATCTCAAGTACGACGTACTGACGGCTGTGGGACAGACCGTCTCCCATGCTGGGATGAGAAGCGCATACACTAGTCTACTCCGGAGTATCGATGCCCTGTCTCGATAGTCCTACGACTAGGGACCTGTATAAGGATGTGCTTATGGATTACCCAGCCCCCACGAGTGTGAGCGCCATCACAACGCTGGTAATCAAGCAAAGATCCTAAGTGCTCTACTAATATGTATAGGTGATATAATAAAAGAAACACATGTACAAATTAAAGAAGAGACAAACCAAGTAGCATACTACCATTTCGAGCAAGATTGTATATACAACTGTGAATATCCCAAGCTTCCATCAAGTAATATACATACTAGTATGATACAGTAATGGCCTCTAGGGCATATACACTAACAAGGACTCGTTGGGAACTGTTGGTTGGTACTATACCTATCGTCAGTTATCAGTTCCCAGGTGACATGAGTACAGCTTAGTCCGCTGAGTTGACACCGTCACTTCGTCTCGAGTGTGTTCCCACTGTACTTTGATTACTACCCTACCACGGCTCAAAGGAGTCGTGCAAACAGGTAGTAGTTGGGTGCAGTCCCGAAGCACTTGGAGGCAGTGACGGTTAGACAGGATTCGTCTATCCCGGTATTGGGGGTTTATATCGCGCTGTGTCTAGGAGAGCCATTACACAAAGTCCCTGGTCAGGGCAAGCGAGATATACTAGTAGGTTTCCAGTGTTATCTCAGGATGTTCTGGGCTACACTCTGACACGACTTGTACCGCTATTAGGGGACTGACGTTTACCGCCTCCTAGGCCCGCCATGCGATATTCTCAGACGAACAGACCAGACTGTACGGAGATTGTCACATTCAGGCTCAGTAGGAGTTCGGATGGGTTCACCTCATCAGTCTTCTTATCGGCATCTACCTGGGGACCGTTACGTACAGCTAGTACCGCTTGCGGCCTGTGGTTAAACCCACTGCCAGCGTAGTGTCGAGTCTTTAGAGTCCCACACAGAGGGTTATTCGCCTTTGGGCAAAACAGAGTAGAGGTCGCATGGTTTTGCGACAGGGTTCGTTCACATCCGCGCACTTGTGCACGTTTGGTGTCCGGACAGTTTTTACTAGCGGGCTCTAGTTTGAGCCAGATCCTAGTATATGCTTTGGGGTTAGTTTTATCTCATTGTATTCGTGCTCCTCGGAACACGAATGCGGGTGTGTATGCACAGTTGACTGAGGCAGAAGAAGAAGATTCTGGTTAGGGTTTTGGTACGGGTGTGTATGCACAGTTGACGGTTGTCGTTTACCAAACCCTAATGAATATGTGAAATATCAATTGATAATGTTAATTAAATGAAATTAGGTTATGGTTAGGGTTTGTTGACTTGTTGACCAAGGTTGAAACATTGACCATCATCATTTCATTCCAAAGATGCTCTTTGATCTTTGCAAAAACATTTAATGTGAAATGATAATGGTCTTATCAAACCAACCATCACCTTTATCATTTTGATTAATATTATTAATTAGATTAATTCACATATATTTGATATGGTTGTAAAACTATTCTCATTCTATCATATTGATTCTCTCTCATCCTTTCTTCTTCCTCTTCCTCTAGCTCAAGGAAAATTCATCTCATGTGTTGAGAAACATTTCCTTGGAGATAAAACACCAAAGCCACTCTCTACTCATCCTAAGGTTGAAGGTCTAGCGAGCCGGACACTTTAGTTTTCTCAAGTTCGAGAAAGAAGCTCAAGGTAGAGACCATCAGGTGGATCCATCTTCGGCAAGAGAAAGCGACGACGAAAGAACCATCCGACCACCACAAAGAGTCCAAGAGAAGGAGTTCAAGTTGAGGTATAACCCCTAACCGAGTAGGTAAAGCTCTAGTTAGTTGCTAGTGTGTAGTTTAGCAAAGATCCGTGTTTTATAGTCCATGTTACCATTATCCGAAAAATCGTTTTTCATCATTTCCGCAAGCCCGAAAGAACCGGGAGAGGTAACGTGGACTTACAGTGGTATCAGAGCCTGGCTAAACACACCCTAGCATGTTAGCAAAGTATCTAGAATTTCGATCGGACGAAAAACCGCAAAACACGTTAAAAATATCAAGTTTCTGCCGATTTTTATCTCTGCTCAAAAAATAATAAATCATGTATTAAAAATCGGCTCAGGCTTTTTAAAGAACAGGCAAGAAAAACTATCCAGTGAGTCGACCAACTCACCGCGGATCCGCGGCAGGAGCTTGCTCCCGCCGCAGATCCGCGGCCGAGTTGACTCGACCGTGGATCGTTTCTCCTGCAGTTTTCTGCTGTTGGTGTTTTGTGATTTTTGAGATGGTTTGTTTCTGCCCAGAATTTCCAGAGAACAAGTTTGTTTTTGGGGTAGTTACAAATCCGTATTTTGGTCGATTTTCTGTAGACTTTGGCTAATGGGTTGTATCTGTAATGTTATATATGTATTGAACGTTTGCTAATCGCTATACGTCGATTAGTGGGGGTTATACATATCTGTGATCTGTAATGTTGATGGTTTGTGTATATGAATTCGTTGGATTGTCGCGGATGAATAGCCGGGGGTTGTGAGATGAGAGTTTTCTTTATCTTTCAATTCATATAATATGTAAATTGATGTAATATTATTTATATGGCCGCACAACCGGGATGGGGTTGTAGCCGTCATTATATAATTTCTTTTTACTGTTTTTGCTCCTAGGATAGACCCAAGGTGGGATGCACAAACTACCGGGTATCTCGAAGTGTCGAGTGGCCTACTCACGTCGTTGAGGGAGGTTGCTTCGCTTCGGGTACTTGGCGGGTAGTTTGCCGCACCCGTAGGGGTCTAGGGTGTGGTATTGGCTATTCATCGCGACCGTGTAATCCGCTTTTCATTACAGGCTCGAACGGAATGCGAATTCCTAGTATATCCAATGTATTCATCTGTGATCTGGAATGGCTATCATTGCATCTAACGAATGTATATATCTATATGTAGATATCTATTTAGGCGTTGCTTATGTTTTGCATCCGCACTAGTCCAGCCCCTGCTCTGTCGTTAGTTAAGTAACCTAACGGGTGATGACGGGACCCCGTGGCGAATGCGGATGGCATAAGCGTACGTCATATTTTCGTTGTTTTCTGCAATGGTAGGATTAAATGATGGGACACATTAAAATTAATGCAAGAAAAATAAACCAAATTAAAAGTCGTTGGAACACTTTCAAAACCACTCGGTTTCTTTGTTAGTGTATATGCCCTAGAGGCCATTACTGTATCATACTAGTTTGTATATTACTTAATGGAAGCTTGGGATATTCACCTTATATAAACAATCTTGCTCAATATAGTAGTATGCTACTTGGTTTGTTTCTACTTCAATGTGTACATGTGTTTATTTTAGTATATCACCTATACACATTAGTGGAGCCCTTAGGATCTTTGCTTGATTACCAGCGTTGTGATGGCAGTCACACTAGTGGGGGCTGGGTAATCTATAAGCACATCCTTATACAGGTCCCTAGTCGCAGGACTATCGAGACAGGGCATCGATACTCCGGAGTAGACTAGCGTATGCGCTTCTCATCCCAGTGTGGGAGATGGTCTGTCCCACAGCCATCAGTACGTCGTACTGGAGATAGTATACGGGTGCTCGTTAGGTTACGAGTACACTGAACAGGACTCGTCGGGAACTGACCGGTTGGTATTATACCTATCGTCAGTTATCAGTTCCCAGGTGATATGAGTACAGCTTAGTCCGCTGACTTGACACTGTCACTTCGCCTCGAGTGTGTTCCCACTGTACTTTGATTACTATCCTACCATGGCTCAAAGGAGTCGTGCAAACAGGTAGTAGTTGGGTACAGTCCCGAAGCACTTGGAGGCAGTGACGGTTAGACAGGATTCGTCTCTCCTGGTATTGGGGGTTGACATCGCGCTGTGTCTAGGAGAGCCATTACACGAGTAGTCCCTGGCCAGGGCAATCGAGATATACTAGTAGTCTTCCAGTGTTATCTCAGGGTGTTTTGGGCTTCACTCCGACACGACTTGTACCGCTATTAGGGGACTGACGTTTACCGCCCCCTAGGCCCGCCATGCGATGTATCAGACGAACAGACCGGACTGTACGGAGAATGTCACATTCAGGCTCAATAGGAGTTCAGATGGGTTTCACCTCGTCAGTCTTCTTGTCGGCATCTACCTGGGGACCGTTACGCACAGCTAGTGCCGCTTGCGGTCTGTGGTTAAACCCACTGCCAGCGTAGTGTCGAGTCTTTAGAGTCCCACACAGAAAGCTATTCGCCTTTAGGCAAAAGAGTAGAGGCCGCATGGTTTTGCGGCAGGTCGCATGGTTTTGCGGCAGGGTTCGATCACATCCGTGCACTTATTCACGTACAGTGTCCGGACAGTTTACACTAGCGGGCTTTGGTTTAAGCCAGATCGTAGTGTACGTATTGGGATTGGATTTATCCAGTATGTATTCGTGTTCCTCGGAACACGGATACGGGTGTGTATGCACAGTTGACGGAGAGACAGAGGCAGAGGATTCTCATTAGGGTTGTTGACCGTTGACTGTTGACTATTGACTTTTTGCTCAACCCTAATGAGAATATGATATATCATTAACAATAATATTAATTAAGTATTGTGGTGACATGGTTGTTGAGGGGTTGACTTTGTTGACTTGTTGACTTTGTTGACCGGTTGACTAGGTTTGGACTAGTTGACCATCATAATGACAATGGCTATCATTTCATGGCAAAGACTTTTTACTTGCTTGTTTCTCTTGTGAGAAATGAGTGCATGAAATGATATGGCTATTGTAGCTTAAACCATTTACACAATACTTGATTACTTTTTTGTGATGATGGTTATGGATTATGAGAGCCAAGAAAGAAAGTCTTCTCTCATTTCTATCATTCTCACTCTTTCTCTTGTTCTTGAGCTCTCATCTCCTTCCCCTTGCTCTCCCTCTCCTTAGTCTATGGTTCACTTGTCTCATGTGTTGAGAACCAAGAACCATAGAGAAAATCCCAACACACTCTTCTCTACTCACTCTAGTTCACAAGGTTTAGCAAACCAAGTGAACTAGTTTCTTCAAAGACCGAAGAAGAAGCTAAAGGTAGAAGCTTTCGAGGTGGATCTATCTTCGGCGCAAGGAGACGACGGAGTGAAGACGATCCGGACGACCATCAAGAGTCAAAGAAGAAGGAGTTCAAGAAAGTAAGGTATAACCCCCTAACTGAGTAGTTAACAACTCCTAGTTAGGTTGTTAGTTAGATGTTTAACAAAGATCCGGTTTTGAGTCCATGTTACCACCTCAAGAAAAATTGTTTTTCATCAAATTCCGCATGCCCGAAAGTACCGGGAGAGGTAGCATGGACTTACAGTGGTATCAGAGCCTAGTTAAACTCTATCTAACATGTTAGCAAAGTAGTTAGAAGATCGATCAAAGAAAAAGTCACGAAACGAACCCGAGATTGTCAAGTTTCTGCCGATTTTTATTCTGTTCAAAAGTTGATAAATTTCATCTTAAAAATCGGCTCAGGCTTTTTATAGAATAACCACCAAATTTGGTCCCACGAACGGTTCAAAGCGCTACGGAAATGCGGCGGGAGCACGCTCCCGCCGCAGTTCCGCGGCCGAGTTGACTCGGTCGGGGTCCAATTTTGGTGCAGTGTATTTCTGGGGTTGTTTTGGGATTTTTGGAATATGTATTTTCTGCCCGGATTTTCCAGAACGAAAATTTTGTTTTTGGGGCCTATAAATCCGTATTTTTGATCGAACTTCTAAAAGACTTAAGCTGACGGGTTTTTCTGTGATGTGATATTTGTATTGAACGTCTACTAATCGCTATATGTCGATTAGTGGGGGTTATACAAATCTGTGATCTGTAATGTTGCTGGAATGTGTATATGAATTCATTGGATTGTCGCGGGTGAATAGCCGGGGGTTGTGAGACGAGAGTTTTCTTTTCTTTCCATTCATGTAAATTTGTAAATTGATGTAATAATTATTTGTATGGCCGCACAACCGGGTCGGGGTTGTAGCCGTCATTGTATAATTTCTTTTTACTGTTTTTGCTCCTAGGATAGACCCATGGAGGGGGTGCACAAACTACCGGGTATGCCGAAGTGCCGAGTGGCCTACTCATGAGGATGAGGGAGGTTGCTTCGCTTCGGGTACTTGGCCGGTAGTTTGCCGCACGCGTAGGGGTCTTGGGTGGGGTATTGGCTATTCACCGCGACCGTGTAATCTGCTTTTCGTTACAGGCTCGTACGAATTGTAGGTTCCTAGTATATCCAATGTGTTCATCTATGATCTGAAATGTCTATCATTGCAATATATCTATATATGATATTACTGTAAGTCCACGTTGCGACCCCCGGTTCTTACGGGGAGGCGGAAACGGTATAAAAATCAAATTTTTAGCGCAAGGGGCAATATGGACTAAACAAAGTCGGGATCTTTTCCTAAACTAAAACTAGCAAACTTGCTAAAGAGAGTTAGCTATTCGGATGAAGATGGTTATACCTAAACTTGAACTCCTTCTTCTTCAAACTTTGTGGAGGTTGATGGTTCTTGCCTCGTAGCCTTCTTCCGTCGAAGATGGATCCACCTGAGGGTTCAACCTTTGGGCTTTTCCTCGAACTTTGAGTGAACTAGGATCTCCGGCTTGCTAAACCTTGAACCTAGAATAAGTAGAGAGTGTCTAGGGGTTGTTTTCTTTTCAAGGTGAGGGATTCTCAACACATGAGAAGGAATCACCTTGAGCTTGAGGAAGAAGAAGATGAAGTGAGGAGAGAGAATGGTTATGAAAGAATGAGCTATCTTTTTCTTTCTTGCAACCATAAAGCCAAAAGAAAAAGAATTATCTAATTAATAATAAAAATGAAAATGAAATAGTTGATGGAAGGTTTAGGAATGACCATTATCATTTCAAATATTAAATATTTTGCAAGAATCAAAAAGCATCTTGCTTTTGTAATGATGATGGTCAAAACTTCAACCATGGTCAACAAGTCAACGATGGTCAACTAGTCAACAAAAACCAACCATGACACAATTTCATTTTATTAATATTATTAATTGATATAACATAAATCCATTAGGGTTTGGAAAAAGACGACTGTCAACTGTGCATACGCACCCGTTCCGAAACCCAAATGAAAGTCCTCTTCCTCCTCCTCAAATAACTGTGCATACACACCTGCATTCTTGTTCCGAGGAACATGAATACTGAGGGATAAAAGCAACCCCAAAAACATATACCAGTATCTGACTCAAACCAGAGCCAGCCAGTAATATCCGTCCGGACTCCAAACGTGCACAAGTGCGCGGATGAGAACGAACCCTGTCGCAAAACCATGCGACCTCTACTCTGTTTTGCACAGAGGCGAATACCCTCTGTGTGGGACTCTAAAGACTCGACACTACGCTGGTAGTGGGTTTAACCACAGACCGCAAGCGGCACTAGCTGTGCGTAACGGTCCCCAGGTAGATGCCGACAAGAAGGCTGACGAGGTGAACCCCATCTGAACTCCTACTGAGTCTGAATGTGACAGTCTCCGTACAGTCCGGTCTGTTCGTCTGATACATCGCATGTCGGGCCTAGGGGGCGGTAAGACGTCAGTCCCCTAATAGCGGTACAAGTCGTGTCGGAGTGAAGCCCAAAACACCCTGAGATAACACTGGAAACTACCAGTATATCTCACTTGCCCTGGCCAGGGACTACTCGTGTAATGGCTCTCCTAGACATAGCGCGATGTCAACCCCCAATACCGGGAGAGACGAATCCTGTCTAACCGTCACTGCCTCCAAGTGCTTCGGGACTGCACCCAACCACCACCTGTTTGCACGACTCCTTTGAGCCGTGGTAGGGTAGTGATCAAAGTGCAGTGGGAATACACTCGAGGCGAAGTACCAGTGTCAAGTCAGCGGACTAAGCTGTACTCATGTCACCTGGGAACTGATAACTGACGATAGGTATAATACCAACCTGTCAGTTCCCGACGAGTCCTGTCCAGTGTACTCGTAACCCAACGAGCACCCGTATACTATCTCCAGTACGACGTACTGATGGCTGTGGGACAGACCATCTCCCACACTGGGATGAGAAGCGCATACGCTAGTCTACTCCGGAGTATCGATGCCCTGTCTCGATAGTCCTGCGACTAGGGACCTGTATAAGGATGTGCTTATAGATTACCCAGCCCCCACTAGTGTGACTGCCATCACAACGCTGGTAATCAAGCAAAAGATCCTAAGGGCTCCACTAATGCGTATAAGTGATATAGTAAAATAAACACAAGTACATATTGAAGTAGAAACAAACCAAGTAGCATACTACTATATTGAGCAAGATTGTTTATACAAGGTGAATACCCCAAGCTTCCATTAAGTAATATACAAACTAGTATGATACAGTAATGGCCTCTAGGGAATATACACTAACAATCTCCCACTTGCACTAAGGCCATGTACTGGCGTATCGAAGACCTATCATCTCGATCAGCCGCTCGAACTGAGTCTGGGGTAAGGCCTTGGTGAATGGATCTGCAGTGTTCTCTTCTGAAGCAACCCTCCGAACCTCGATCTCCTTGCGATCCACGATCTCCCTGATCAGGTGATACCGCCTCAAGATGTGCCTGGATCTCTGATGGGACCTGGGTTCCTTCGCTAAAGCTATAGCCCCGTTGTTGTCGCAATACAGAGGTATTGGGTCAACAATGGACGGAACCACCTGAAGTTCTTTTAAGAACTTCCTCATCCAAACAGCTTCTTTTGCGGCATCAGATGCAGCAATGTATTCCGCTTCCATAGTCGAGTCTGCAACGGTTTCCTGTTTGGAGCTCTTCCAACACACCGCCCCTCCATTGAGGGTAAAGACAAAACCCGACACGGACTTGGAATCATCCTTGTCACTCTGGAAGCTGGAGTCAGCAAAGGCCTCGATCTGGAGGTCTTTTCCGCCATACATCAAGAACATCTCCTTAGTCCTTCTCAGGTACTTGAGAATGTTCTTTACCGCTATCCAGTGTTTCTCCCCAGGGTTTGACTGATACCGGCTTACCACACTCAGTGCATAAGCTACATCCGGTCTGGTACACAACATAGCATACATTATAGAGCCTACCGCAAAAGCGTAGGGTATAATAGACATGCGATCCCTCTCCAAATCAGTCTTGGGAGACATCTCTTTAGAGAGGGTGATCCCATGACAAGCCGGTAGGTTACCGCGCTTGGAATCTTCCATACTGAATCTTTTCACTATGGTGTCGATATACCTGGACTGAGAAAGTCCTAATATCCTCTTGGATCTATCACGATGGATCCGGATCCCCAGGATGTATGAGGCATCACCCAGGTCTTTCATGGAGAACCTGTGTGACAAGAACCCCTTGACAGATTGTAGCATAGGAATGTCATTTCCTATTAAGAGAATGTCATCCACGTATAAAACGAGGAATACTACAGTTCTCGCTACAAATCTACTATAGATGCATGGTTCATCTGGATTTTTGATAAAGCCAAATTCCTTGACCGTCTCATCAAAACAGATGTTCCAACTCCGCGATGCCTGCTTTAGTCCATAGATGGACTTAAGCAACTTGCACACCTTTCCGCTGCTCCCACTCTGAATGAAACCCTCTGGCTGATCCATATAGACACACTCCTCTAAATTTCCATTTAGAAAAGCGGTCTTTACGTCCATCTGCCAAATCTCATAATCGTGGAAGGCAGCAATGGCAAGAAGGATCCGAATGGATTTCAGCATAGCCACTGGAGAAAAGGTTTCGTCATAGTCCAAGCCAGGTCTTTGACGGAAACCCTTTGCTACAAGTCTAGCTTTATAGGTCTCAACCTGTCCATCTACACCAATCTTCCTATTGAAGATCCACTTGCATCCTACGGGTTTTACCCCGTCTGGAGCAATGTCCAACATCCATACTTTGTTGGTGTACATGGACTCCATTTCGGTCCGCATTGCATCCAGCCATTTTACCGAGTCAACGCTCTGAACGGCCTGCTGGAAGCTAGTAGGCTCATCATAATCTATGATGCAATCCTCTCTATCCCCGTCTATGAGAAAACCGTAGTATCTCTCGGGCGGATGAGACTGCCTACTACTCCTGCGGAGCGGCATAGGAATGTCCTGTTCATTTGAACCCTCTGGTTCCATTAAGCTTTCAGTAATAGTCTGTGGTTCTGGAATTTCTTCCAGTTCTACTGCACTCCCACTTGTTTCTTTTTCTATGAACTGGTGTTCTAGAAAGTGGGCATGACGAGAAACAAGAACTTTTTGTTCCTCTTCGTAGTAGAAGAGATATCCCTTGGAATTCTTTGGATATCCCACAAACTTACACAGTACTGAGCGTGCCTCGAGCTTGTCCGCATGCTGCTTTTTAACAAAAGCTGGACTTCCCCAAGTCTTAATGTGACTGAGATGGGGCCTCTTCCCACACCACATCTCATATGGTGTAGTAGGTACAGTCTTAGTAGGAACTCGGTTCAAAAGGTACGCAGCTGATTCTAGCGCATACCCCCAGAATGATCGCGGTAACTCAGCGCTACTCATCATGGACCGTACCATATCCAATAGGGTTCGGTTCCGTCTCTCCGATACACCGTTGTGTTGCGGAGTGTATGGAGGAGTAAGCTGAAAGAGAATTCCGTTCTCTTTTAAATAATTCAGGAACTCGGCACTCAAGTATTCTCTACCTCGATCCGATCTTAGAATCTTGATACTTTTGCCGGTTTGTTTTTCCACTTCATTCTTATATTCCTGGAATTTTTCAAAGGCTTCGGACTTATGTTTCATTAAGAAGACATAACCGTACCTTGAGAAATCATCCGTAAAAGTAATGAAGTAAGAGTAACCGCTTCGCGCATGTGTAGAGATTGGACCGCACACGTCGCTGTGTACGAGTCCCAAGAGCTCGCTCGCTCTTACTCCGTGTCCAGTGAACGGAGTCTTTGTCATCTTTCCTTTGAGACAGGATTGACAAGTGGCATACGATTGATATTCGAACGGATCCAAATACCCTTCTGTATGTAACTTAGTCAATCTTCTCTCATTGATGTGACCCAGTCTACAATGCCATAAGAAAGTCTGATTGATTTCTGGAGACTTTCTTTTGTGTGTATTCTGGACATTGAAAATCTGTGGTTGGTTTAATACGTATATACCATTGCTCAATGTACGTGACCCAATCAGAACTTGATTAAGGTGAATGTTTACAACATTACTTACAAACGCAAATTCATAACCTTCTTTAGAAACCAAAGATACAGAAATGATATTACAAGTTGCGTTGGGTACAAAAAAGCAATTACGCAAAACCAAAACATGCCCATCTGACATTCCCAGGTGATAGTCACGGCTTTAGCATCCATGCTAGCTCCGTTCGCAACTCTGAGGGTCATGTCACCTGCCTTCAAAAACCTACGGTTTCTCAACGCCTGCAAAGAATTACAGATATGAGATCCTGATCCGGTATCCAATACCCAGGAAGTAGAGTTTATAGAAAGACAGTTTTCAATAACATACACACCTGAAGCTGAAGCCACAACCTGCTTCAGTTCCTGTGTCCTGGCCTTCCAAGCCCTGCAATCTTTCTTCCAGTGTCCACTCTTGTGACAATAGAAGCATTCCTCTTTACCCACAAGCTTCCCCGCAATCTTTGTTACCTTTTCCTTTTCCTTCGTACCCACTTTACTAACACCGCCTCTTGGTTTGGCGGGGGCTTTCTTCCTCTTTCCCTTGGCTTTCGCCTTGGACCTAGAGGAAGAAGATCCTCCTACAAACAAAGCGGGTGTTTCCCTACCCTTCTGTAGGGTACCCTCTGCGCTCCTCAGCATGTTGAGGAGTTCTGAAAGTTCAACTTCCTTTTCTTGCAAGTTGAAATTCAGTATGAACTGGGCGTAAGTGGATGGAAGGGACTGGAGAATTAAATCCGTATAGAGTTCACTGTCCAACGTGGTCCCAAGTTCCGCGAGCTCCTCAGTGTAGCCAATCATCTTAAGCACGTGGTCCGCTACCGATGATCCGACGGCCAACCTTGTCGAGAATAACTTCTTCGACACTTCGTATCTTGCGATACGAGACTGCTCTCCATACAGTTCTTTTGTATGAAGAAATATGGATTCCAAATCCATATTCTCGTGCCTCCTCTGATGTTCGTTGTCCATCGAGGCAAGTACGAGGCACCTGGCCTTCGCGCTGTCAATCTCCCAAGTCTTACGGATTTTCTTATCCGCGACGCTGGAGGTGGGACCTGGGACGGGGGGAGCTTTGGTGGTAAGAAGATACCCCAGCTTGTCGTAAGTGATTGCCAACTTGACATTCCTGAGCCAATCTTTGTAGTTTGGCCCTGTCAATATGTTTTTATCTAGAAGTAACTTAAGTCCAGTCATTTCGATTTGGTCGCTGCAGGGGGGAGAGAAAAAACACTTTAGCACGATGCTCTTGCAAGTTTAGAATGGTTTTTAATTTGTCTAAACAGGATGGCTCCCACTGTCTCTCGAATCCCTCCTCAAACCATAAAGGAAGAATTAGTCAGGATCAATCCCACCGCACAATACTTGCTTAACCGTTCAGCCAGGCCAGTGTCGGTACTTCGAGGGAGGTTTTCCAACGCTTTCGCGAAGTTCCTTAATTAAATAACCTCTTTTCCCTGGGGGCGTAGCCCCGCTAACACCTTTCTAGACACCTACTAGGTTTATAGCATTGATCGTTTAGTGAGAAATTTCCCGAGGGTAGCATATACTCACAGTAGGATCGGGATCCAAATATCATCGCGTGACGAAACTGAAGGAATCCTACCAGAATCACCACACTCCAAATGGTATGCAAATCTAGCAAGTTTCAGTACTTATGAAACTCCCGATGTGGATTTTTGCCCCATGCTCTTATGACCTTGACTTTGGCTAAAATATCATAAGTCACATGTCAAGTTCTGCCCGTCACTATCCAGGTTAATTTGGATCCATCCGTACCTACCCTTGACTTTGGCCAAAATGGCAGCACGACTGTCCCAAACCAACGCATCTATCTATGCTACACATGAACACCCAATAGCTACCAATCACTATGCCTTGACTTTGGCCAAAATACATAGCTTGAATACTATTGCCTATTCATGCGAAGCGACGGAGGGCTACGAATGGTTTTGGTAAAACCGTGAACGTAGTGAACTTGATATAATCGATGGAACGAGATAGCTTTTAGAAGGAGTGGCTCAAGCTCCGCATTTAAAAGTTAGTTTTGAAAAGAACCGAGTGGTTTTTCGAAAGTGTTCCAACGATTTTAACTTGGTTTATTATCTTGCATTAGTTCTTTTAATGCGTGATATTCTTGCATTAGTACTTTTAATACGTCCCATCATTTAATCCTACCATTGCAGAAAACAACCAAAATATGACGTACGCTTATGCCATATGCATTCGCCACGGGGCCCCGTCATCACCCGTTAGGTTACTTAACTAACGACAGAGCGGGGGCTGGGCTAGCGCGGCTGTAAAACATAAGCAACGCCTAAATAGAAAGCAATGATAGACATTACAGATCACAGATGAATACATTGAATATACTAGCAATCCGCAATCCTTTCGAGCCTACAACGAAAAGCGGATTACACGGTCGCGGTGAATAGCCAAATACCCCACCCAAGACCCCTACGGGTGCGGCAAACTACCCGCCAAGTACTCGGCAGTTTGTGCACCCTTCCGTGGGTCTATCCTAGGAGCAAAAACAGTAAAAAGAATTATACAATGACGGCTACAACCCCGACCCGGTTGTGCGGCCAAACAAATAATAATATTACATCAATTTACATTTACAATGAATGAAAGAAAAACAAAGGCTCATCTCACATCCACCCCGGCTATTCACCCGCGACAGTCCAATACATTCATATACACATTCCAATATCAAACACAGATCATGTATAACCCCGACCAATCGACTTATAGCGATTAGCCGACGTTCAATACATGCAAACATCACAGATATAACCATCATAGTCAAAGTGCAGTGAAGTTCGGAAAAAATACGGAATTATAGGACCCCAAAAGTAAATTTCTGTTCTGGAAAATCTGGGCACATATAATATATCTTAAAAATCCCAAAACCAACACAGAGACACACTGCACGAAAAACGATGACGAGAGGACAACAAACGGCGGCGGTTCCGCGGCACATGCCTACCTCATGCCGCGGAACCGCGGCGGTTTGAATGAATCAGTGTATCGTTTTTCTTGGGTGTTCACACAAAACCCTGAGCCGAATTTAGGTATATAACAAATCTCGTTTTGACCAGAAAGAATTTTAACAGAAACTAGGGTTTTGTAAAAGTTTGGTTTTTGGATTTTTCGGTTCCGAACTTCGTTACACTTTACTACCAAGCTAGTTTAAGTTTAGTTAGGCTCTGATACCACTGTAAGTCCACGTTGCGACCCCCGGTTCTTACGAGGAGGCGGAAACGGTATAAAAATCAAATTTTTAGCGCAAGGGGCAACATGGACTAAACAAAGTCGGGATCTTTTCCTAAACTAAAACTAGCAAACTTGCTAAAGAGAGTTAGCTACTCGGATGAAGATGGTTATACCTAAACTTGAACTCCTTCTTCTTCAAACTTTGTGAAGGTTGATGGTTCTTGCCTCGTAGCCTTCTTCCGTCGAAGATGGATCCACCTGAGGGTTCAACCTTTGGGCTCTTCCTCGAACTTTGAGTGAACTAGGATCTCCGGCTTGCTAAACCTTGAACCTAGAATGAGTAGAGAGTGTCTAGGGGTTGTTTTCTTTTCAAGGTGAGGGATTCTCAACACATGAGAAGGAATCACCTTGAGCTTGAGGAAGAAGAAGATGAAGTGAGGAGAGAGAATGGTTATGAAAGAATGAGCTATCTTTTTCTTTCTTGCAACCATAAAGCCAAAAGAAAAAGAATTATCTAATTAATAATAAAAATGAAAATGAAATAGTTGATGGAAGGTTTAGGAATGACCATTATCATTTCAAACATTAAATGTTTTGCAAGAATCAAAAAGCATCTTGCTTTTGTAATGATGATGGTCAAAACTTCAACCATGGTCAACAAGTCAACGATGGTCAACTAGTCAACAAAAACCAACCATGACACAATTTCATTTTATTAATATTATTAATTGATATAACATAAATCCATTAGGGTTTGGAAAAAGACGACTGTCAACTGTGCATACGCACCCGTTCCGAAACCCTAATGAAAGTCCTCTTCCTCCTCCTCAAATAACTGTGCATACACACCTGCATTCTTGTTTCGAGGAACATGAATACTGAGAGATAAAAGCAACCCCAAAAACATATACCAGTATCTGACTCAAACCAGAGCCAGCCAGTAATATTCGTCCGGACTCCAAACGTGCACAAGTGCGCGGATGAGAACGAACCCTGTCGCAAAACCATGCGACCTCTACTCTGTTTTGCCCAGAGGCGAATACCCTCTGTGTGGGACTCTAAAGACTCGACACTACGCTGGCAGTGGGTTTAACCACAGACCACAAGCGGCACTAGCTGTGCGTAACGGTCCCCAGGTAGATGCCGACAAGAAGGCTGACGAGGTGAACCCCATCTGAACTCCTACTGAGTCTGAATGTGACAGTCTCCGTACAGTCCGGTCTGTTCGTCTGATACATCGCATGTCGGGCCTAGGGGGCGGTAAGACGTCAGTCCCCTAATAGCGGTACAAGTCGTGTCGGAGTGAAGCCCAAAACACCCTGAGATAACACTGGAAACCTACCAGTATATCTTGCTTGCCCTGGCCAGGGACTACTCGTGTAATGGCTCTCCTAGACACAGCGCGATGTCAACCCCCAATACCGGGAGAGACGAATCCTGTCTAACCGTCACTGCCTCCAAGTGCTTCGGGACTGCACCCAACCACCACCTGTTTGCACGACTCCTTTGAGCCGTGGTAGGGTAGTGATCAAAGCGTAGTGGGAATACACTCGAGGCGAAGTGCCAGTGTCAAGTCAGCGGACTAAGCTGTACTCATGTCACCTGGGAACTGATAACTGACGATAGGTATAATACCAACCTGTCAGATCCCGACGAGTCCTGTCCAGTGTACTCGTAACCCAACGAGCACCCGTATACTATCTCCAGTACGACGTACTGATGGCTGTGGGACAGACCATCTCCCACACTGGGATGAGAAGCGCATACGCTAGTCTACTCCAGAGTATCGATGCCCTGTCTCGATAGTCCTGCCACTAGGGACCTGTATAAGGATGTGCTTATAGATTACCCAGCCCCCACTAGTGTGACTACCATCACAACGCTGGTAATCAAGCAAAAGATCCTAAGGGCTCCACTAATGCGTATAAGTGATATAGTAAAATAAACACAAGTACACATTGAAGTAGAAACAAACCAAGTAGCATACTACTATATTGAGCAAGATTGTTTATACAAGGTGAATATCCTAAGCTTCCATTAAGTAATATACAAACTAGTATGATACAGTAATGGCCTCTAGGGCATATACACTAACAATTATTTAGGCGTTGCTTATGTTTTACAGCCGCGCTAGCCCAGCCCCCGCTCTGTCGTTAGTTAAGTAACCTAACGGGTAATGACGGGGCCCCGCGGCGAATGCGAATGGCATAAGCGTACGTCATATTTTGGTTGTTTTTTTGCAATGGTAAGATTAAATGATGGGACGCATTAAAAGAACTAATGCAAGAATATCACGCATTAAAAGAACTAATGCAAGAAAATAAACCAAGTAAAAATCGTTGGAACACTTTCAAAAAACCACTCGGTTCTTTTCAAAACTAACTTTTAAATGCGGAGTTTGAGCCACTCCTTTTTAAAGCTATCTCGTTCCATCGACCATATCAAGTTCACTACGTTCACGGTTTCGCCAAAACCATCTGTAGCCCTCCATCATTTCAGTTAAATATTCGGTAGTATTCAAGCTATGTATTTTGACCTCACGCCAAGGCATAGTGATTGGTAGCTGCCGGATATTTATCTGTTGCATAGATAGAATGCGTTGGTTTGAGACAGTCGTACTACCATTTTGGCCTACGTCAAGAGTATGTACGGGTGGGTTCAAATTAACCTGGATAATGATGGGAAGAACTTGACATGTGACTTATGACATTTTGACCTCACGCCAAGGTCATAAGAGCATGGGGCAAAAATCCACATCGGGAGTTTCAAAAGAACTGAAACTTGCTAGTGTTGCATACCATTTGGAGTGTGATGATTCTGGTAGGATTCCTTCAGTTTCGTCACGCGATGATATTTGGATCCCGATCCTACTGTGAGTATATGCTACTCCTCGGGAAATTTCTCACTTAACGATCAATGCTATAAACCTAGTAGGTGTCTAGAAAGGTGTTAGCGGGGCTACGCCCCCAGGGAAAATAGGTTCTTAAATTAAGGAACTTCGCGAAGGCGTTGGAAAACCTCCCTCGAAGTACCGACACCAGCCTGGCCGAATGGTTAAGCAAGTATTGTACGGTGAGATTGATCCTGACTAATTCTTCCTTTTTGGTTTGAGGAGGGATTCGAGAAACAGTGGGAGCCATCCTGTTTAGACAAACTAAAAACCACTCTAAACTTGCAAGAGCATCATGCTGAGTGTTTCTTCTTCTCTCTCCTAATTGCAGCGACCAATCGACATGACTGGACTTAAGTTACTTCTAGATAAAAACATACTGACAGGGCCAAACTACAAAGATTGGCTCAGGAATGTCAAAATGGCAATCACTTACGACAAGCTGGGGTATCTTCTTACCAACAAAGCTCCCCCTATCCCAAGTCCCACCTCCAGCATCGCGGATAAGGAAATCCGTAAGACTTGGGAGATTGATAGCGCGAAGGCCAAGTGCCTCGTACTTGCCTCGATGGACAACGAACATCAGAGGAAGCACGAGAATATGGACCTTGAATCCATATTTCTCCATACAAAAGAACTGTATGGAGAGCAATCTCGTATCGCAAGATACGAAGTGTCGAAGAAGTTATTTTCGGCAAGGTTGGCCATCGGATCATCGGTAGCGGAACACGTGCTTAAGATGATTGGCTTCATTGAGGAGCTCGCAGAACTTGGGACCACGTTAGAGAACGAGCTCTATACGGACTTGATTCTCCAGTCCCTTCCTTCCACTTACGCCCAGTTTATACTGAACTTCAACTTACAAGAAAAAGAAGTTGAACTTTCAGAACTCCTCAACATGCTGAGGAGTGCAGAGGGCACCCTACAGAAAGGTAGGGAAACATCCACTTTGTTTGTAGGAGGATCTTCCTCTTCTAGGTCCAAGGCGAAAGCCAAGGGAAAGAAGAAGAAAGCCTTCGCCAAACCAAGGGGCGGTGTTAGTAAAGTGGATACGAAGGGAAAAGCAAAGGCAACAAAGAAAGCGGGGCAGCTTGTGGATAAAGAAGAATGCTTCTATTGTCATAAGAAAGGTCACTGGAAGAATGATTGCAGGGCTTGGAAAGCCAGGACACAGGAATTGAAGCAGGTTGCGGCTTCAGCTTCAGGTGTGTATGTTATTGAAAACTGTCTTTCAATAAACTCTACTTCCTGGGTATTGAATACCGGATCAGGATCTCATATCTGTAATTCTTTGCAGGCGTTGAGAAACCGTAGGGTTTTGAAGGCAGGTGACATGACCCTCAGAGTTGCAAACGGAGCTAGCATGGATGCTAAGGCCGTGGGGGACTATCACCTGGGAATGTCAGATGGACATGTTTTGGTTTTGCGTAATAGCTTTTTTGTACCCAACGCAACTTGTAATATCATTTCTGTATCTTTAGTTTCTAAAGAAGGTTATGAATTTGCGTTTGTAAGTAATGTTGTAAACATTCACCTTAATCAAGTTTTGATTGGGTCAGGTACATTGAGCAATGGTATATACGTATTAAATCAACCACAGATTTTCAATGTCCAGAATACACACAAAAGAAAGTCTCCGGAAATAAATCAGACTTTCTTATGGCATTGTAGACTGGGTCACATCAATGAGAGAAGGTTGACGAAGTTACATACAGAAGGATATTTGAATCCGTTCGAATATCAATCGTATGCCACTTGTCAATCCTGTCTCAAAGGAAAAATGACAAAGACTCCGTTCACTGGACACGGAGTAAGAGCGAGCGAGCTCTTGGGACTCGTACACAGCGACGTGTGCGGTCCAATGTCTACACATGCGCGAAGCGGTTATTCTTACTTTATTACTTTTACGGATGACTTTTCAAGGTACGGTTATGTCTTCTTAATGAAACATAAGTCCGAAGCCTTTGGAAAGTTCCAGGAATATAAGAATGAAGTAGAAAAACAAACCGGCAAAAGTATCAAGATTCTAAGATCGGATCGAGGTGGAGAATACTTAAGTGCCGAGTTCCTGGATTATTTAAAAGAGAACGGAATTCTCTCTCAGCTTACTCCTCCAAACACTCCGCAACATAACGGTGTATCGGAGAGACGGAACCGAACCCTATTGGATATGGTTCGGTCCATGATGAGTAACACTGAGTTACCGCGATCATTCTGGGGGTATGCGCTAGAATCAGCTGCATACCTTTTGAACCGAGTTCCGACTAAGACTGTGTCTACCACACCATATGAAATATGGAGTGGGAAGAAACCCTATCTTCAATATCTGAAGATCTGGGGATGTCCGGCTTTTGTCAAAAAGCAGCATGCGGACAAGCTCGAGGCACGCTCAGTACTGTGCAAGTTTGTGGGATACCCAAAGAACTCCAAGGGGTATCTCTTCTATTACACAGAGGAACAAAAGATCATTGTTTCTCGTAATGCCCATTTTCTGGAACACCAGTTCTTAGAAAAGGAAACACGTGGGAGCGAAATAGAACTGGAAGAAATTCCAGAACCACAGACTATTACTGAAAGCTTAGTGGAACCAGAGGGTTCAAAAGAACAGGACATTCCTACGCCGCTCCGCAGAAGTAGTAGGCAGTCTCATCCGCCCGAGAGATACTACGGTTTTCTCATAGACGGGGATAGAGAGGATTGCATCATAGATTATGATGAGCCTACTAGCTTCCAGCAAGCCGTTCAGAGCGTCGACTAGGTAAAATGGCTGGATGCAATGCAGACCGAAATGGAGTCCATGTACACCAACAAAGTATGGACGTTGGACATTGCTCCAGACGGGGTAAAACACGTAGGATGCAAGTGGATCTTCAAAAGGAAGATTAGTGTAGATGGACAGGTTCAGACCTATAAAGCTAGACTGGTTGCAAAAGGTTTTCGTCAAAGACCTGGTTTGGACTATGACAAGACTTTTTCTCCAGTAGCTATGCTGAAATCCATTCGGATCCTTCTTACCATCGCTGCCTTCCACGATTATGAGATTTGGCAGATGGACGTAAAGACCGCTTTTCTAAATGGAAATTTAGAGGAGTGTGTCTATATGGACCAGCCAGAGGGTTTCATTCAGAGTGGGAGCAGCGGAAAGGTGTGCAAGTTGCTTAAGTCCATCTATGGACTAAAGCAGGCATCGCGGAGTTGGAACATCTGTTTTGATGAGACGGTCAAGGAATTTGGCTTTATCAAAAATCCAGATGAACCATGCATCTATAGTAGATTTGTAGCGAGAACTGTAGTATTCCTTGTTTTATACGTGGATGACATTCTCTTAATAGGAAATGACATTCCTATGCTACAATCTGTCAAGGGGTTCTTGTCACACAGGTTCTCCATGAAAGACCTGGGTGATGCCTCATACATCCTGGGGATCCGGATCCATCGTGATAGATCCAAGAGGATATTAGGACTTTCACAGTCCAGGTACATCGACACCATACTGAAAAGATTCAGTATGGAATATTCCAAGCGCGGTAACCTACGGGCTTGTCATGGGATCACCCTCTCTAAAGAGATGTCTCCCAAGACTGATTTGGAGAGGGATCGCATGTCTATTATACCCTACGCTTCTGCGGTAGGCTCTATAATGTATGCGATGTTGTGTACCAGACCGGATGTAGCCTATGCACTGAGTGTAGTAAGCCGGTATCAGTAAAACCTTGGGGAGAAACACTGGATAGCGGTAAAGAACATTCTCAAGTACCTGAGAAGGACTAAGGAGATGTTCTTGGTGTATGGCGGAAAAGACCTCCAGATCGAGGCCTTTGCTGACTCCAGCTTCCAGCGTGACAAGGATGATTCCAAGTCCATGTCGGGTTTTGTCTTTACCCTCAATGGAGGGACGGTGTGTTGGAAGAGTTCCAAACAGGAAACCGTTGCAGACTCGACGATGGAAGCGGAATACATCGCTGCATCTGATGCCGCAAAAGAAGCTGTCTGGATAAGGAAGTTCTTGAAAGAACTTCAGGTGGTTCCGTCCATTGTTGATCCAATACCTCTGTATTGCGACAACAACGGGGCTATAGCTTTAGCGAAGGAACCCAGGTCCCATCAGAGATCCAGACACATCTTGAGGCGGTATCACCTGATCAGGGAGATCGTGGATCGTCAGGAGATCGAGGTTCGGAGGGTCGCTTCAGAAGATAACACTGCAGATCCATTCACCAAGGCCTTGCCCCAGACTCAGTTCGAGCGGCTGATCGAGATGATAGGTCTTCATTACGCCAGTACATGGCCTTAGTGCAAGTGGGAGATTGTTAGTGTATATGCCCTAGAGGCCATTACTGTATCATACTAGTTTGTATATTACTTAATGGAAACTTGGGATATTCACCTTGTATAAACAATCTTGCTCAATATAGTAGTATGCTACTTGGTTTGTTTCTACTTCAATGTGTACATGTGTTTATTTTAGTATATCACATATACACATTAGTGGAGCCCTTAGGATCTTTGCTTGATTACCAGCGTTGTGATGGCAGTCACACTAGTGGGGGCTGGGTAATCTATAAGCACATCCTTATACAGGTCCCTAGTCGCAGGACTATCGAGACAGGACATCGATACTCCGGAGTAGACTAGCGTATGCGCTTCTCATCCCAGTGTAGGAGATGGTCTGTCCCACAACCATCAGTACGTCGTACTGGAGATAGTATACGGGTGCTCGTTAGGTTACGAGTACACTGGACAGGACTCGTCGGGAACTGACCGGTTGGTATTATACCTATCGTCAGTTATCAGTTCCCAGGTGACATGAGTACAGCTTAGTCCGCTGACTTGACACTGTCACTTCGCCTCGAGTGTGTTCCCACTGTACTTTGATTACTACCCTACCACTGCTCAAAGGAGTCGTGCAAACAGGTAGTAGTTGGGTACAGTCCCGAAGCACTTGGAGGCAGTGACGGTTAGACAGGATTCGTCTCTCCCAGTATTGGGGGTTGACATCGCGCTGTGTCTAGGAGAGCCATTACACGTGTAGTCCCTGGCCAGGGCAATCGAGATATACTGGTAGGCTTCCAGTGTTATCTCAGGGTGTTTTGGGCTTCACTCCGACACGACTTGTACCGCTATTAGGGGACTGACGTTTACCGCCCCCTAGGCCCGCCATGCGATGTATCAGACGAACAGACCGAACTGTACGGAGAATGTCACATTCAGGCTCAGTAGGAGTTCAGATGGGTTTCACCTCGTCAGTCTTCTTGTCGGCATCTACCTGGGGACCGTTACGCACAGCTAGTGCTGCTTGCGGTCTGTGGTTAAACCCACTGCCAGCGTAGTGTCGAGTCTTTAGAGTCCCACACAGAAAGCTATTCGCCTTTAGGTAAAAGAGTAGAGGTCGCATGGTTTTGCGGCAGGTCGCATGGTTTTGCGACAGGGTTCGGTCACATCTGTGCACTTATGCACGTACAGTGTCCGGACAGTTTACACTAGCGGGCTTTGGTTTAAGCCAGATTGTAGTGTATGTATTGGGATTGGATTTATCCAGTATGTATTCGTGTTCCTCGGAACACGGATACGGGTGTGTATGCACAGTTGACGGAGAGACAGGGGCAGAGGATTCTCATTAGGGTTGTTGACCGTTGACTGTTGACTTTTTGCTCAACCCTAATGAGAATATGATATATCATTAACAATAATATTAATTAAGTATTGTGGTGACATGGTTGTTTAGGGGTTGACTTTGTTGACTTGTTGACTTTGTTGACTAGGTTTGGACTAGTTGACCATCATGATGACAATGGCTATCATTTCATGGCAAAGACTTTTTACTTGCTTGTTTCTCTTGTGAGAAATGAGTGCATGAAATGATATGGCTATTGTAGCTTAAACCATTTACACAATACTTGATTACTATTTTGTGATGATGGTTATGGATTATGAGAGCCAAGAGAGAAAGTCTTCTCTCATTTCTATCATTCTCACTCTCTCTCTTGTTCTTGAGCTCTCATCTTCTTTCTCTTGCTCTCCCTCTCCTTAGTCTATGGTTCACTTGTCTCATGTGTTGAGAACCAAGAACCATAGAGAAAATCCCAACACACTCTTCTCTACTCACTCTAGTTCACAAGGTTTAGCAAACCAAGTGAACTAGTTTCTTCAAAGACCGAAGAAGAAGCCAAAGGTAGAAGCTTTCGAGGTGGATCTATCTTCGGCGCAAGGAGACGACGGAGTGAAGACGATCCGGACGACCATCAAGAGTCAAAGAAGAAGGAGTTCAAGAAAGTAAGGTATAACCCTCTAACCAAGTAGTTAACAACTCCTAGTTAAGTTGTTAGTTAGATGTTTAACAAAGATCCGATTTTGAGTCCATGTTACCACCTCAAGAAAAATTGTTTTTCACCAAATTCCGCATGCCCGAAAGTACCGGGAGAGGTAGCATGGACTTACATTCTTTTCAAAATAACTTTTAAACGCGGAGCTTAAATCACTCCTTTTAAAAGCTATCTCGTTCCATCGATTATATCAAGTTCACTACGTTCACGGTTTCGCCAAAACCATTCGTAGCCCTCCGTCGTTTCACATGAATGGTCAATAGTATTCAAGCTATGTTTGTTGGCCAAAGTCAAGGCATAGTGATTGGTAGCTATTGGGTATTCATGTGCAGCATAGATAGATGTGTTGGTTTGGGACAGTCGTACTGCCTTGTTGGCCAAAGTCAAGGGTAGGTGCGGGTGGGTTCAAATTAACCTGGAGAATGACGGGTAGAACTTGACATGTGACTTATGATTTATTGGTCAAAGTCAAGGTCATAAGAGCATGGGGCAAAAATCCACATCGGGAGTTTCAAAAGAACTGAAACTTGCTAGCGCTGCATACCATTTGGAGTGTGATGATTCTGGTAGGATTCCTTCAGTTTTGTCACGCAATGATATTTGGATCCCGATCCTACTGTGAGTATATGCTACTCCTCGGGAAATTTTTCACTTAACGATCAATGCTATAAACCTAGTAGGTGTCTAGAAAGGTGTTAGCGGGGCTACGCCCCCAGGAAAAAGAGGTTATTTAATTAAGGAACTTCGCGAAAGCATTGGAAAACCTCACTCGAAGTACCGACACTAGCCTGGCTGAACGGTTAAGCAAGTATTGTACGGTGAGATTGATCCTGACTAATTCTTCCTTTTTGGTTTGAGGAGGGATTCGAGAGACAGTGGGAGCCATCATGTTTAGACAAATTAAAAACCACTCTAAACTTGCAAGAGCATCATGCTAAAATGTTTCTTCTCTCTCTCCTAATTGCAGCGACCAAACATCATGACTGGACTTAAGTTACTACTAGATAAAAACATACTGACAGGGCCAAACTACAAAGATTGGCTCAGAAATATCAAAATGGCAATCACTTATGACAAGTTGGGGTATCTCCTCACCACCAAAGCTCCCCCTGTCCCAGGTCCCAAAACCAGTGTCGCGGATAAGGAAATCCGTAAGACCTGGGAAATCGACTGCGTGAAGGCCAAGTGCCTCGTACTTGCCTCTATGGACAATGAACACTAGAGGAGGCACGAGAATATGGACCTTGAATCCATATTTCTCCATACAAAAGAACTGTATGGAGAGCAATCCCGTATCGCAAGATACGAAGTCTCAAAAAAGCTGTTTTCGGCGAGATTGGCCGTCGGATCATCGGTAGCGGAACACGTGCTTAAGATGATTGGCTTCATTGAGGAGCTCGCGGACCTTGGGACCACGTTAGAGAACGAGCTCTATACGGACTTGATTCTCCAGTCCCTTCCTTCCACTTACGCCCAGTTTATCCTGAACTTCAACTTATAAGAAAAAGAAGTCGAACTTTCAGAACTCCTCAACATGCTAAGGAGTGCAGAGGGCACCCTACAGAAAGGTAGGGAAACATCCACTTTGTTTGTAGGAGGATCTTCCTCTTCTAGGTCCAAGGAGAAAGCCAAGGGAAAGAAGAAGAAAACCCCCACCAAACCAAGGGGCAGTGTTAGTAAAGTGGATACGAAGGGAAAGGCAAAGGCAACAAAGGTAGCAGGAAAGCTAGTGGGAAAGAAAGAATGCTTTTACTGTCACAAGAGTGGACACTGGAAAAAGGATTGCAGGGCTTGGAAGGCCAGAACCCAGGATCTGAAGCAAGTTGCGGCTTCAGCTTCAGGTGTGTATGTTATTGAAAACTGTCTATCAATAAACTCTACATCCTGGGTATTGGATACCGGATCAGGATCTCATATCTGTAATTCTTTACAGGCACTGAGAAGGCGTAGGGTTTTGAAGGCAGGTGATATGACCCTCAGAGTTGCAAACGGAGCTGGCATGGATGCTGAATCCGTGGGGGACTATCACCTGGGGTTGTCAGATAGACACGTTTTGGTTTTGCGTGATTATTATTTTGTACCCAATGCAACCTGTAATATCATATCTGTATCTTTATTATCTAAAGAAGGTTATGAATTTGCATTTGTAAGTAATATTGTGAACATTCGCCTTAATCAAGTTTTGATTGGGTCAGGTACATTAAGCAATGGTATATACGTATTAAACCAATCACAGATTTTCAATGTCCAGAATACACACAAAAGAAAGTCTCCGGAAACAAATCAGGCTTTCTTATGGCATTGTAGACTAGGTCACATCAATGAGAGAAAGTTGACGAAGTTACATACAGAAGGATATTTGGATCCGTTCGAATATCAATCATATGCAACTTGTCAATCCTATCTTAAAGGAAAGATGACAAAGACTCCGTTCACTGGACACGGAGTAAGAGCGAGCAAGCTCTTGGGACTCGTACACAGCGACGTGTGCGGTCCAATGTCTACACATGCGCGAAGCGGTTATTCTTACTTCATTACTTTTACGGATGACTTTTCAAGGTACGGATATGTATTCTTAATGAAACATAAATCCGAAGCCTTTGGAAAATTCCAGGAATATAAGAATGAAGTAGAAAAACAAACAGGCAAAAGTATCAAGACACTGAGATCCGATCGAGGTGGTGAATACTTAAGTGCCGAGTTCCTGGATTACTTAAAAGAGAATGGAATTCTCTCTCAGCTTACTCCTCCATACACTCCGCAACATAACGGTGTATTGGAGAGACGGTACCGGACCCTATTGGATATGGTACGTTCCATGATGAGTAACGCTGAGTTACCGCGATCATTCTGGGGATATGCACTAGAGTCAGCTGCATACCTTTTGAACCGAGTTCCAACTAAGACTGTGCCTACCACACCATATCAGATGTGGTGTGGGAAGAAACCCTATCTTAAGCACATTAAGACATGGGGATGTCCAGCTATTTTCAAAAAGCAGCATGCGGACAAACTCGAGGCACGCTCAGTACAGTGCAAGTTTGTGGGATATCCAAAGAACTCCAAGGGATATTTCTTCTATTGCGAAGAGGAACAAAAGATTTTTGTTTCTCGTCATGCACACTTCTTGGAAACTGAGTTTTTGGAAAATCAGATAAGTGGGAGCGCAATAGAACTGGAAGAAATTCCAGAACCACGAGCTATTACTGAAAGATTAGTAGAACCAGAGGGTTCGAGAGATCAGGACATTCCTGCGCCGCTCCGCAGGAGTAGTAGGCAGTCTCATCCGCCCGAGAGAAACTACGGTTTTCTCATAGACGGGGATAGAGAGGATTACATCATTGATAGTGATGAGCCGACTAGCTTCCAGCAGGCCATTCAGAGCGTTGACTCGGTAAAATGGCTGGATGCAATGCGGACCGAAATGGAGTCCATGTACACCAAAAAAGTATGGACGTTGGACGTTGCTCCAGATGGGGTAAAACCCGTAGGATGCAAGTGGATCTTCAAAAGGAAGATTGGTGTAGATGGACAGGTTGAGACCTATAAAGCTAGACTTGTTGCAAAGGGTTTTCGTCAAAGACCTGGTTTGGACTATGACGAAACCTTTTCTCCAGTAGCTATGCTGAAATCCATTCGAATCCTTCTTGCCATTGCTGCCTTCCACGATTATGAGATTTGGCAGATGGACGTAAAGACCGCTTTTCTGATTGGAAATTTAGAGGAGTGTGTCTATATGGACCAGCCAGAGGGTTTCATTCAGAGTGGGAGCAGCAGAAAGGTGTGCAAGTTACTTAAGTCCATTTATGGACTAAAGCAGGCATCGCGGAGTTGGAACATCTGCTTTGATGAGACGGTCAAAGATTTTGGCTTTATCAAAAATCCAGATGAACCATGCATCTATAGTAGATTTGTAGCACGAACTGTCGTATTCCTCGTTTTATACGTGGATGACATTCTCTTGATAGGAAATGACATTCCTATGCTATAATCTGTCAAAGGGTTCTTATCACACAGGTTCTCCATGAAAGACCTGGGTGATGCTTCTTACATTCTGGGGATCCGGATCTATCGTGATAGATCCAAGAGGATATTAGGACTTTCACAGTCCAGGTACATCGACACCATACTAAGAAGATTCAGTATGGAAGATTCCAAGAGCGGTAATCTACCGGCTTGTCACGGGATCACCCTCTCCAAAGAGATGTCTCCCAAGACTGTTTTGGAAAGGGATCGCATGTCTATTATACCCTACGCTTCTGCGGTGGGCTCTATAATGTATGTGATGTTGTGTACCAGACCAGATGTAGCTTATGCACTGAGTGTGGTAAGCCGGTATCAGTCGAACCCTGGGGAGAAGCACTGGATAGCGGTAAAGAATATTCTCAAGTACCTGAGAAGGACTAAGGAGATGTTCTTGGTGTATGGCGGAAAAGACCTCCAGATCGAGGCCTTTGCTGACTCCAGCTTCCAGAGTGACAAGGATGATTCCAAGTCCATGTCGGGTTATGTCTTTACCCTCAATGGAGGGGCGGTGTGTTGGAAGAGTTCCAAACAGGAAATCGTTGCAGACTCGACGATGGAAGCGGAATATATCGCTGCTGCAGATGCCGCAAAAGAAGCTGTCTGGATAAGGAAATTCTTGACAGAACTTCAGGTGGTTCCGTCCATTGTTGATCTAATACCTCTGTATTGCGACAACAACGGGGCTATAGCTTTAGCGAAGGAACCCAGGTCCCATCAGAAGTCCAGACACATCTTGAGACGGTATCACCTGATCAGGGAGATCGTGGGTCGCCAGGAGATCGAGGTTCGGAGAGTTTCTACGGAAGATAACACCGCTGATCCATTCACGAAGGCCTTACCCCAGACTTAGTTTGAGCGGCTAATCGAGATGATAGGTCTTCGATACGCCAGTACATGGCCTTAGTGCAAGTGGGAGATTGTTAGTGTATATGCCCTAGAGGCCATTACTGTATCATACTAGTTTATATATTACTTAATGGAAGCTTGGGATATTCACAGTTGTATAAACAATCTTGCTCAAAATAGTAGTATGCTACTTGGTTTGTTTCTACTTTAATGTGTACATGTGTTTCTTTTAGTATATCACCTATACACATTAGTGGAGCCCTTAGGATTTTTGCTTGATTACCAGCGTTGTGATGGCAGTCACACTCGTGGGGGCTGGGTAATCCACAAGCACATCCTTATGCAGGTCCCCAGTCGTAGAACTATCGAGACAGGGCATCGATACTCCAGAGTAGACTAGCGTATGCGCTTCTCATCCCAGCTTGGGAGACGGTCTGTCCCACAGCCGTCAGTACGTCGTACTTAAGATAGTATGTGGGTGCTCGTTAGGTTACGAGTACACTGGACAGGACTCGTTGGGAACTGTTGGTTGGTACTATACCTATCATCAGTTATCAGTTCCCAGGTGACATGAGTACAGCTTAGTCCGCTGACTTGACACTGTCACTTCGCCTCGAGTGTGTTCCCACTGTACTTTGATTACTACCCTACCACGGCTCAAAGGAGTCGTGCAAATAGGTAGTAGTTGGGTGCAGTCCCGAAGCACTTGGAGGCAGTGACGGTTAGACAAGATTTGTCTCTCCCGGTATTGGGGGTTGATATCGCGTTGTGTCTAGGAGAGCCATTACACAAAGTCCCTGGCCAGGGCAAGCGAGATATACTGGTAGGTTTCCAGTATTATCTCAAGGTGTTCTGGGCTACACTCCGACACGACTTGTACCGCTATTAGGGGACTGACGTTTACCGCCCCCTAGGCCCGCCATGCGATATTCTCAGACGAACAGACTGGACTGTACGGAGATTGTCACATTCAGGCTCAGTAGGAGTTCGGATGGGTTCACCTCATCAGTCTTCTTATCGGCATCTACCTGGGGACCGTTACGTACAGCTAGTACCGCTTGTGGCCTGTGGTTAAACCCACTGCCAGCGTAGTGTCGAGTCTTTAGAGTCCCACACAGAGGGTTATTCGTCTTTGGGCAAAACAGAGTAGAGGTCGCATGGTTTTGCGACAGGGTTCGTTCACATCCGCGCACTTGCGCACGTTTGGTGTCCGGACAGTTGTTACTAGAGGGCTCTGGTTTGAGCCAGATCCTAGTATATGCTTTGGGGTTAGTTTTATCTCATTGTATTCGTGCTCCTCGGAACACGAATGCGGGTGTGTATGCACAGTTGACTGAGGCAGAGGAAGAGGATTCTGGTTAGGGTTTTGGTATGGGTGTGTATGCACAGTTGACGGTTGTCGTTTACCAAACCCTAATGAATATGTGAAATATCAATTGATAATGTTAATTAAATGAAATTGGGTTATGGTCAGGGTTTGTTGACTTGTTGACCAAGGTTGACTTGTTGACCAAGGTTGAAATATTGACCATCATCATTTCATTCCAAAGATGCTCTTTGATCTTTGCAAAAATATTTAATGTGAAATGATAATGGTCTTATCAAACCAACCATCACCTTTTTCATTTTGATTAATATTATTAATTAGATTAATTCACATATATTTGATATGGTTGTAAAACTATTCTCATTCTATCATATTGATTCTCTCTCATCCTTTCTTCTTCCTCTTCCTCTAGGTCAAGGAAAATTCATCTCATGTATTGAGAAACATTTCCTTGGAGATAAAACACCAATGTCACTCTCTACTCATCCTAAGGTTGAAGGTCTAGCGAGCCGGACACTTTAGTTTTCTCAAGTTCGAGAAAGAAGCTCAAGGTAGAGACCCTCAGGTGGATCCATCTTCGGCAAGAGAAGGCGACGAGGAAAGAACCATCCGACCACCACAAAGAGTCCAAGAGAAGGAGTTCAAGTTGAGGTATAACCCCTAACCGAGTAGGTAAAGCTCTAGTTAGTTGCTAGTGTGTAGTTTAGCAAAGATCCGTGTTTTATAGTCCATGTTACTAGTACCCGAAAAATCGTTTTTCATCATTTTCGCAAGCCCGAAAGAACCGGAAGAGGTAACATGGACTTACAATATCGACACGACTTATCGGTTACTGAGGTCTGACGTTTACCACCCCTAGACTGGATATGCGACATATCAGACGAAGAGACCGGACTGTACGGGAGTGTTACTGGTTGGATTCGCAGGAGAATGTACAGGATTGCTTGTTGATCTTATGATTGCTCAATACCTGGGTAGCTGTTACATTTAGATGACCGCTTGCAGCTTGCAGGTGTTTGATATGATCATCACCTACTGCCGGCGTATTGATGATTCTTTAGAGTTCTACACAGAGGTTTCCTGGCTCAGGAAAAACGAAGTAGGAGCAAATATATGATATGTGCGGGACCGAGAATAATATGATATGAGATACCGTATTCTATTCTCGCGATATGAGATATCGGCCGGGTATATGTGATATAGCCGGGTCATCGGATCAAGTGTTGATTCGATGAAATGGTACATGTTATATTAGTCGGTTATATTTATTATAACCGGGTTATCAGATCAAGTGTTGATTCGATAATTTAATGTATATTATATATGAGACATATTACATTATATTAACTAATATAAACTCGCTTTATTAATTCATTTTCTCACGGGATAATGCATTGATGTATATGTGATATATGTTAATTGTGTTATTTTCTTTTGTTACAAAATATATTGTATATGTAATATATAATATTGTAACAAGTTAGGGTTACAAATGCAACATGGTTGTTGAGTTTAAACCAAGATTAGGGTTAGCATTTGGGTTAGCTTTTCATGAGCTTTCATGAAGCTTCATGAAGCTTTGACTTTGTTTCTTTTTCTTTGTTGTTTTGTGGAGTCATTAGTTAACCCAACCCAAACCCTTAACCTTAGTTTATTCTCTACATGAGTTAAGGTCTTCATTGTTAACTCATGGTTGCAATTGTAACCACAACAATAATTCATTATTCATCACAAAAGCTTTCTTCTTCTTCTTCCTCCTTGAAAAGCTTGCTAGCTTTTTGCATGTGATGAATTTGTGTGAGAAATTGAAAACAAAAGAGAGCTAAATTACTACTTCATCATCCTCATCTATTCTAGCCACTTAGATTACGGTGTTCACTTCACTAATACTTCATTAGTGAAGTGAGAGCTTGGTTTTGAGATTCTTCAAGGTAGATCATCTTCGAAAAGGAAGACTTCAAGCAAGATGCCTCATTCACCTCATGGAGCCTCTCTAGAGTCCGGGTTCATGATGATCGCAGCGAAGGAACCTCAACACGGAGCTTATGAAACGAAGGAACGGACTACAAAGGTTGTAATCCCAAACTCTTAGATGTAAAGTTGTTTACATGCATAGTTTACCCTAAAACTCTAGTTAAGATCTTGGTTAGGGTTTCATAGCACCCCTAAATTTTTTCAATATGGCATGTGTGATGCCTTCCTAAACTTCGTGGTGGCGCTACGCAACCCTACAGTTGTATCAGAGACAAGCTAGAGCTTTAGGCGTTGTCTAGACGAAGTTTAAAGTCCGATCGAACCCCGAAAACCCATCCGAGACCCCTTTTCTGGAAAAAATTTCAAAAGTTGAAATTTTTCATATTAAAAATACTCAGAAAATCATGCAGGGAATTCTATAGACCCACCTGAAGAACGAGTCCCTAACTCGCTATCGTGACCGCGTAACCGCGGCTAAAACGTGGTTTTGGCGGCGATTCCGCGGCGCCACTGTGGAGGCTTGGGACGGGCCCTTCAGCGACGGTCCGTAGGTGCTGGGGCATGCTACTGGGAATTTTTTATTTCTGCTCAAGTGTTGAGCTCACTGGGGTATTTTTGGGAATTTGTTGAATCGATCGAATTGTGTAACTTCGCCTAGATATTAGTGTTGTGATACAATATTTGGAATCCACATATGTAGTTATGAGATAACTAGTTTGAATGTTATAAATCTAGCAATTTAGTCTCATTTGATCGGTTGCCACGGGATTTTGATGCGATCAAAAGTCCGTCGCAATTACTTAGCGTACGTGGATACTCGCCCGGTAAACTTCATAGATAGCCACGCCCCATAGCCCCGACCAAGTGACTGTAGGAGAACCCCGTCGCCAAAAGCAACCGTTCGGGTGCTCGCGGCAGCGGTGTTCTGCCTTAGTGCACTTCGTCGACGGCATCGGGGGGTGTGGCCATCTGATAAAGTTTCCGACGAGCGATTCGATCAGGTTATCGGGAATCTTGTTGAATTACCCGAAAGGTTATTAGAAAGTGTTTTCAATATCGAAACTAAAATACGGGGTTTATAATTGTTAGGCATGCGATGTCTAAGGTGGTTGCGGATTCCAACTGTTGTAGTTTTTCACTTTCTTTTCTGCGACCATAAGTGTAATATGTGGTGTATCGCCGGTTTCGGTGCTATATGTCAACGAAAATTGGGATTTGCATATTTACTTACGTTGATGACATGTGATGTTATGTGTTGCTTGGATATGTTATATTGGATCGTCGTGTTTTGAATAACCTGGGGTTTTATATGAGATGAGGGTTTTTATTTTCATTCATGTAAAATTCATTGTATATAATATTCTTTTATTGGGGCACTTCCGGGTTGAGGATGATGTCACCATTGTATATTATTTACTTTTCCGTATTAGGATAGACCTAAGGCGGGAAGCACAAGTAACTGGGTTCTAGGGTCCAGTGGGAGACCATCTCGAGGAGTTGAGACCGGGTCTCCTAACCCTAGAACTGGCAGTGTTACTTGCCGCTCTCGTAGAGGTCTAGGGATGTGGGTTTGGATATTCATCACAACCGTGGAATCCGTGTTTTATACTGGCTCGCAATAAAACACGGACCTTCTAGTATATCCAATATTTCATATGTTTCTTCTGCTGCGATATCTGTGATGTGATCATTTCTTATGTTATGATAGATACTGGATATAGTATATGTGATATATTATATAGACGTTGCTTATGTTTTACACCCGCGCTAGCACTGCCCCACTCTGCCGTTAGTTACCTTACCTAACGGTGCACGAGGGGACATCGAGACGAAAGCGGATGGCATAAGCATACGTTGTATTTATCTGTGATGTTTAGGTAAACTATATTGATAGGACTTCATTAATGAGATTAATGAAATAAAAGAAACCTAAAGATGTTGTGGAATCGAATTTTCAAAAACAGGTAGCTCTAGTTGTTGCTTTGCATAGCGGTGTTCCTTGTAGAACATCCTGCATCTTATTCGATAAGGAAAGAGTCGAGATCCCTTCACCGTAAGTGACCTCTTTAGCAATAACTGGCAGATGCTACAACCCTCGGTTTTTTCTTTTGATTGCTTTTCTAGTTCTTGCTTTGCATGGTGGTATTGTAAATATCCTGCACCTTATTCGATAAGGAAAGAGCCGACGATCCCTTCACCGGGAGTGACCTCTTTAGCAAAACTAGTAAAAGCCTCAAAAACACTCCATTTAAATCATTTGATTCTATAACGATATCAAGTTCATTACGCAAAAGGTTTTCATAAAAACCTGTCGTAGCCCTCCATCATTTCAGATAAGTAATAGTTAGTATTCGTGCTGCGTTTGTTGGCCTTTGTCAAGGCGTAGTGTGCGGTAGCTGATTACTGCTTATCTGCATAAGCATATGATATGATTGACTTAGGGTAGTCGTGCGACCTTGTTGACCTCTGTCAAGGGTCGTGCAGGTGGGTTTACTTCAATCAGGAAATGACGGGTTGAACTTGACTAGCTGCCTATGGTTTGTTGACCTCTGTCAAGGTCATAGGACGCTTGGGGCAAAACATTATTAGGAGTTTCAAGTGTTGAAATTTGCAATGAGATTGCATACCTTCTATGAGATAGTTGGATCCCGATACTCGCTGCGAGTAAGAGTTACTCCTGGGAGAGTTTTACACATTACAATTAGCCGATCAAGTAGGTGTCTAGAAAGGCGTCAATAGGGTTACGTCCCTGGGAAAACGAGGTTTATTTTAATTAGGTCCGTGCGAAAGCACGGGGAACCTCCCTCAAAGTACCGGCACTGGCCTGGCTGAAAGATTGGCGAACTTATAGGGTGTAATTAATCCCGGCTGGTCTTTCCTTTTACGGTTTGAAGGAAGATTTGACTAAAAACAGTGGGAGCCATCCTGATTAGATATATTAATAACCAATCTAATCTTGCAAGAGCATACGCTGAGTTTTTTCTTCTCTCTCTCTCCAGGTAGCGACCATGTCACGCCTTAATCAAGATAATAATACAGATGTATTGACCGAACCCACTTGTTATACTGAGCTAGGGAACGTTGGTCCCGCTCCAACTTATAATTGTTATAAGACCGAGCAGGAAATTGGGGATTACCAGAATTCCCGTACCGCCTAAACGAAGAAAGTGTATGATGATGCATTTTCTTCGGGTGTGTTCATTACAGAGAATTGTTTCTCGGTATCCTTTACGTCCTGGGTATGAGATACCGGATCAGGATCCCGCAAATGTAATATGTTACATGGGCTACAGATAGGTAGAGAACTGAGAAAGGGTGATAAGTTTTAAGAGTTAAAAATGGTGCAAGTGTTGCAGCCAAGTCTGTTGGCGGTTATCACCCTGTACTATTAATACATTGATTCTGAACGATTGTTATTAGACACCGAACCTGATATACAACATCATATCAGTATCTTTATTTAGTAAAGAAGGATATAATTTTGTATTGTTGGACAATGTTTTGAACAATTCCTATATCAAGAGTTGATCGGTCCAGGCATGTTATCTAAAAGCATAGACGTTCTAAATCAAACCACAGTTCTTAACGTACAGAATACACACAAGAGGAAGAGTTCAGAAATGAACGAATCCTTCTTGAGACATTGTAGACTAGGTCATATCAATGTGACCCGACTAGCTGAAGTTACATAAAGATGCATATTTAAATCAGTTTGGATTTACATCTTATAAAACTTGCCAGTCATGTCACAAAGATAAGTTGACCACAGCTCCGTTTATTGGAAATAGAGAAAGAGTTAATGAACTCTTGGGATTGATACATGATGATGTATGTAAAGTCCCCTGTCTACACATGCCAGGACTGGTTCTTTGTACTTCATTACATTCATTGATTATCTCTCAAGATTCGGACATATGTTCCTGTTGAAACACAAGTCTGAACCTTTTGAGAAATTCAATGAATATAAGTCAGAAGTAGAGAACCAAAACAGGTATAAGTATTATGTCATTTGATGTGATCAGGGAGGAGAATACTTGAGCATGGAGATCCTGGACTATTCTAAAGGAGAATAAGATTCTCTCTCAGCATTACTCCTCTGTATACACCACAGCACGTCGGTGTATCAGGGCGGAGCTATCGCCCCCTATGCGATATGGTGTGCTCTATGATGAGTACTACTGAGTTGCCTATTTCCTTTTTGGGATTATGCACTTGTGAAGCTGCATACCTATTGAATAGGGTTCTAATCAAATCATATGCCTACCACTCCATATGTGATATGGTATGGGAAGAGCCCATCTCTTTAAGCATGTTAAGATTTGGGGTTGTCCGGCCTATGTCAAAAGCATGATCCGGACAAGCTCGAGGCAAGGTCAGTTCTGTAGAAGTTTGTTGGATATCCCAAGCATTCGCAAGGGAATATCTTCTACCACACTGAGGAGAAAAAGGTATTTTGTTTCTCAGCATGCCACCTTTGAGAAAGGGAATTTCTTATGAAGAAATTAGTGGTCATGAGGTAGAACTGGAAGGAGTTCCAGCTATACAAACTACAGCTGATGATTTGATAGAACCGGAGGATTCAATAGTTTCCAACGAACCTCAGCCTCTCCGCCGATCTGGTAGGGTTTCTCATCCACCTGAGAGATACTTCGTTTTTCTCTATGACAGTGAGAGCGAGGATAGCATCATGAGATGATGACCCAACTAGTTTCGAGCAGGCCATCAAGAGTGGGGACTTTGTGAGAATGGCTAGATGCTAAGCGATCTGAGATGGAATCCATATACACCAACAAAGTATAGACTTTGGTTGCTTTATCTGAAGGGTTAAATCCCCATCAGGAGCAAGTATATCTTGAGAAGATTACTAGGTGTACATGGAAAAGTTGAGACTTTCAAAGCTAAGACTAGTTGTAAAAGGTTTTCATCATCGACCCGGTGTGGATAATGATGAAACATTTTCTAGTACCTATGCTTAAGTCCATCCGGATCCTACTTGCCATTGCTACATACCATGACTGCGATTTCTGACGGTTGGGTGTCGTGACAGCTTTTCTAAATAGTGATTTAGAAGAGAGCGTCTATAAGTATACAGCCAGAAGGCTTCGTAAACAGTGGGAGCAGCGGAAACGTGTGCAAGTTGTTTTATGGGATAAATCAGGCATCGCGGAGTTGGAACATCTGTTTTGATGTGGTAGTCAAAGAGTTTGACTTCATCAAAATGGTAGATGAACCTTGTATATACAAAAAGGTAGTAGGGAGTATGGTGGTGTTCCTCGTATAGTACGTGGATGACATACTCTTGATAGGGAAGGAGTTTCCTATGCTACGCTCGGTCAATCTCCTCTTATCACAAGGATTCTCCATATAGGATCAAAGTGATACCTTCTAAATCCTAGGTTTTGGATCTATGAGATAGATCTAAGTGGATGTTAGGATTCTCACTAGGTGTAGTGAGATGGTATCAATCGATCCTGTGGAGAATCACAGGATAGGATCCAGGGTGGTAAGGACGACTGAATGTCAGTCACATGCATTGTCTTTACCCTCAGTGGAGGGACGGTATGTTGGATGAGTTCCAAGCTAGATACCGAGGCAAACTAGACGATTAAAGGCTAGATACATCGTTACCAAGGATGCTACCAAAGAGGAAGTCTGGATATTTATAAGTTCATGAGATGAACTTCGTTCCTACTATTGTGTGACAATGGAGTTGTGGCTTATGCCTAGGAACCCCCGTCCCATCAGAGATCCAGACATATTCTTAGGCAGTATCACCTGATAATGGAGATGGTTAATCTCTAGGGAGATCAAGGTAAGGAGAGTAGACACAGAGGACAACAGCGTGGATCCACTCACAAAGGCATTTTTCCCAGTAGAGACTTTTATGGGATGGTTGAGTATGAGATGCTTTAACCATAGCTGATTGTTGGGTATGCGATACCACAACAGATGGCCCTAGTGCAAGTGGGAGATTGTTAGTGATATGTATGCCCTATAGGCCATTACTGTACATACGATGTATATTGTAGTGGATGCTTGGACATATATAGTGAGGACTTTCTCGCTTGACATGATAGTATGCTATCTGGTTGCACTTTATCTTAACATGTACTCTGATTGTCTCTATGTTACATGTTGATAAAGCCCTTAGGATGAGTACTTGACTACCAGGACTATGATGCAGATCATATGAGTGGGGACAGCGTAGTCGCTAAGTACATCCTTCAATTATTCCTAGTCGTAGGTGTATCGAGACAGGGCATCGATATACCAGAGTAGACTAGCGTATGCTTCTCAACCCATGTAGATAGGCGATGGATGATCCCATATCCATTGGTGTTTGACATCAGAGATAGTATACGGGTGCTCAGTAGAGACTGGGTACACTGAACGGACTCGCCGAGAACTCCCAGATGGTATTATACCTCACGTCAGATGGCAGTTCTCTGGTGACACTGGTACATGTTAGTCTGTAGACCCAAGATCGTCATAGAGTCTTGTGTGATTCCCACTGTGCTTTGATTTCCATCATACCACGTCTAAGAGGGCGTGCAAAATGGTGGCTTTTGGGTACAGTCCCGAATCACATGGAGGCAATAAGCGATAGGAGGGGTTTCATCTCTCCCGGTGTAGGGAGTTGATGTTGCGCTGTGTTCGATTGGCTATAACTGGAAATCCCTGGCCAGAGTTGCTGAGATTTGCTGATAAGTGTTATCAGTAGTTTCTCGAACTGTTATGGACCTCATATCGACACGAATTATCGGTTACTGGGGTCTGACGTTTACCACCCCTAGACTGGATATGCGACATATCAGACGAAGAGACCGGACTATACGGGAGTGTTACTGGTTGGATTCGCAGGAGAATGTACAGGCTTGCTTGTTGATCTTCTGATTGCTCAATACCTAGGTAGATGTTACGTTTAGCTGACCGCTTGCAGCTTGTGGGTGTTTGATATGATCATCACCTACTGCCGGCGTATCGACGATTCTTTAGAGTCCTATACACAGAGGTTTCCTAGCTCAGGCAAAACGAAGTAGGAGCACATATGTGATATGTGCGGGACCGAGAATAATACGATATGAGATACCGTATTCTATTCTCGCGATATGAGATATCGGCCGGGTATATGTGATATAGCCGGGTCATCGGATCAAGTGTTGATTCGATGAAATGGTACATGTTATATTAGTCGGTTATATTTATTATAACCGGGTTATAGGATCAAGTGTTGATTCGATAATTTAATGTATATTATATATGAGATATATTACATTACATTAACTAATATAAGCTCGCTTTATTGATTCATTTTCTCACGGGATAATACATTGATGTATATGTGATATATGTTAATTGTATTATTTTCTTTTGTTACAAAATATATTGTATATGTGATATATAATATTGTAACAAGTTAGGGTTACAAATGCAACATGGTTGTTGAGTTTAAACCAAGATTAGGGTTAGCATTTGGGTTAGCTTTTTCATGAGCTTTCATGAAGCTTTGACTTTGTTTCTTTTTCTTTGTTGTTTTGTGGAGTCATTAGTTAACCCAACCGAAACCCTTAACCTTAGTTTATTCTCTACATGAGTTAAGGTCTTCATTGTTAACTCATGGTTGCAATTGTAACCACAACAATAATTCATTATTCATCACAAAAGCTTTCTTCTTCTTCTTACTTCTTGAAAAGCTTGCTAGCTTTTTGCAAGTGATGAATTTGTGTGAGAAATTGAAAACAAAAGAGAGCTAAATTCCTACTTCATCATCCTCGTCTATTCTAGCCACTTAGATTTGGGTGTTCACTTAACTAATACTTCATTAGTGAAGTGAGAACTTGGTTTTGAGATTCTTCAAGGTAGACCATTTTCGAAAAGGAAGACTTCAAGTAAGATGCCTCATTCACCTCATGGAGCCTCTCTAGAGTCCAGGTTCATCATGATCGCAGCGAAGGGACCTCAACACGGAGCTTATGAAGCAAAGGAACGGACTACAAAGGTTGTAATCCCAAACTCTTAGATGTAAAGTTGTTTACATGCATAGTTTACCCTAAAACTCTAGTTAAGATCTTGGTTAGGGTTTCATAGCACCCCTAATTTTTTTCAATATGGCATGTGTGATGCCTTTCTAAACTTCGTGGTGGCGCTACGCAACCCTACAGGAAACTGTTAAATTATTCAGGTATCAGTTTATTATTCTAACGTACTTGTTTGTAGCTTGGTACAGAAGATATCAGTGTATACGAGAGGAGTCCAACTATCCCGTGGACTATGGTAACATATAAGTATAAGGCCCCGTAAAAACCCATAGGACAACGACACAAGAGTTCATGTAGGTGTCTTTTAGTGACCATCATCGTGCCACTTTTAATATATTCCATAGCAATCTACCCCTTTAACCCCGTGTAATGTTTTATATAGATTATAATTATAAGACTTGCCGAGACCATGGATACAAGTTGTTGATGTAATCAGGTTCAAGATGTAAACAAATAGTCATGTAATCAAGTCAAGTTATAGCCATGGTTCGGTCAAGTCAAGTCTTGTATTCAGATTTGATATTCAGGTTCAGTTCAAGTATACATGTTGGAGTTTGGATTCATATTTGAATTGGATTCTGGTTTGAGTTTGGATTCAAGTTTGATTTAGACTCAGGCTTGAGTCAGACACTTAGAACTGATTTGGATCCTGAATTAAATTTGGGAGTTATCGGTAACTGCTGCACATGGACGGCAAGATTTGTGTATTTTTCCAAGACAATTACAATTGATAGCACCGTTAAGTTTTCTACCTTAAATAGGCAAGCACTCACTTTCTTTGGCTCCCTGAGACTCAAGAGAATTGATCCCGCTTAAACCTATATTTACTAAAGTCCTGAAATTGTTTTATATAACTCGAGGGGGTTTTATGAAAAATATTTTTAACATATAGTTTCAAAATAATCTTGAGAAGTTATTTATATTCTTTAGGGTTTCCATGGATGTGTATTTTAAGAATTGAGGTATTTTAGTGATAATTACCTTAACTTGAATAGTTCATGGTATTTTACTGTAATCTTGTCTTGTATTGATATCTTGATGGTATTTTGATGAAACATGAAATTCTTTTATTTAAAAAATATAAGTTATTATATTTTGAAAGTATATGGATTTTATAATATTTATATAATTATTAAAAATTAATTTTGATTATTAAGTAGAAAATTTCGTTTTTCTTAAAAATCATATTAAAAACCTTTTGAGACCGAATGCTCCGTGAGGAGATCTGCATCTCGCTCTACTGGCCCAAGGATATGTGATAATCCACACCATCCAATAGCGGGTCCCCTAAAGAGGGTTGTAGAGGCTTTCTCAAAATCTCCGATCATAATCTTTCTAAATATTTCCGCGTCTCAACGGAGCAGACGTTTGACCTACATGAAGGCAGACATATGTCTTGCCTCAAGACATCTGGGCTTTTGTAACGTTTTAAAAATAATTAAATGAATAAAATTGTTTAAGTGAATTTTATGATTTTCGGTAAAGCAAAATGTATTTTTCGTAAAATCAAACCGCAATTGTTTTTCATTATAAATTCAAAAATACCTAATTAATTATGTAATTACTAGTAAATAGTGTTTATTTAGCCACTTATAAATTTTTAGTTTAATTAAAAAAATTTCCTAAATTAATTATTTTAAATATTAACATAAACTTTATTTTTACACTAAATTAGTGTAAATTACAAATTTAAATGGTTTTAATTTGTAAAAATGAACCATGGCATGTTAGAATTTAGTATGTATCATGCAAAAATTATTTGCAAATTTTTCCTATTTTCTAGAGCTTTCTTGAGTTGCTATAGTAAACAAATAAATAATTAATTAAATAAATCATGAAAAGACCTTTAAGTGACATTTCTCCTCTTGAAACTTCTACACTTTTCCTTAATCATTTCTTTCTCTCCCTCACTCCCTCAAGGCCGGCCACAACCCTCCCATGGCTGCCCCCCCCCCCCCATTTCCCACCTCATTTTTGCACAAAAATCCATCAAATTACATCAAAAATTCAACAAAAAATACACAAAATCCTAATCTTTTCATACCCTTTATTCTCTACTCTTCTTTACATGGATTTTGGAGTGGGAAAGCATGTATTTTTGAGGCTCATTTTTAAGTTTGGACATGAGGTTGTGGAGGTATAAATCCTTCTCTTTTGTTTTATTTCTATTAGATATTTCTTTTAAAGCATAATTAGATTAATTAGATTAATTCTAGTTGCAAATTCTAAAATTCAAGTTAGGGTTTGCAAATTCAAGAGGTGATTTTTATTAATTAATTAGGGTTATAATAGCTAGTTTAACATCTTTTAGAGTGGAAAATTCTTGCATGGTGGTGGTATAATAAATTGTTTATTGAAATTGTTTTAATTAAACTATTTAGCTAACTAGATTTTTCTAAAATGTGTTTGTGGGTAAAATAAAATTCTTATTAAGGGTGTTATCGTTAGATGGTAATTTTAATGAGAATATTAGCATATTAATTGAATGAAAAACTTAGTTTGATCACTAGATTACTTTGATAATTGGAAAAATAGCAATAAAATGCTATTATTTTGTAAACTAGATTTTAGGAATTTCTAAATAAATGTGATTAAAAATATAATTATAGTTTCATTATATCATTATCATCATGAATTGTGGTTTAATACATTAATTCATGCAAAATTTTGTTTTGTGATGGAATTGTGGTATTTTGCTTGAAAAATGTTAAAATTGTTAAAAGTTGCAAACTAGAAATTTCAAATAAATGCAAAATTGTGTAATAAAAATATAGTAATGGTTTGTATAGTCTAGTAATGCTATTTAATGAGTTTTATGACCATTGGTTTCATTTAAATGTCAAGTTTCGATGAAAAACGGTAAATTGGCATTTTCGGGTTTTTCGAAAACGGACGATTTGATTGATTTTAGGGTTTTGATGGATTAAATCATGTTTTATATTATAAGTAACGAGTTTTCTAAACTACAAGCTGCTTGTTGATGTTTATCTCGATCCATCGGAGTTTGTACGCCGATATCGAGCGGTATTTGGTTCTTTTGCGTGGACGGGACATAGGTTTTAACCTATGCTTGTTCCTTGTATCGTTTGACTTTTGTATGTGATTCAGTTTACGATAATATTTATATGTTTGCGTTTAGGTACCCTTCAAGTGGACTGCGGGCGATGAAGAGGAGGATGGCGACACCGTCGTCGGCAGACATGGACCAGGTGAGTAGATGTATATCTACGGGGGGAAGTCGGGTGGATGGCGTTTAGCACCCCCGCAACGTAGAATAGGAATGGTACTTATTGACATTAGAAAATCAGATGTGACCCTAGTAGGACCCTAGTATTGACCCTAGGCTGGACTAGACTGATTTAGGAAAACCATATCCGAGAATGAGTACCTTGGAAGAGGTTCGTAGGTTGCAGATAGAAACACACCCACGCACACACACTGAAACTCGACATGGGGTATACGTGTATATGTATATATATAGAACGAGGTATAGGTATATACATATATATACAACACGTATATGTGATTCATTGATGTGATATGATATCCGAGATATGATGAAACAATGTAGCGGGGCTTGATGCCGTAATTCTTGGCTATACAGTCGTATTAAAGTGTTAGCGGAATCATTATAGAATGAGATAATGAACATGAATATATATAAATCATAAAGAGTGGTGGTGATATTGATGTACATGGGACGCTAGAATAGTACCCGGACTGTAGCTTGTGACTGATCACGATATGATATATGTATGACTTAATCACAATATGATACATATGACATGATATTTCTGAGGATAAACTAATGATGCTTATTATGATGGCAATGAAATATGATTGATGTATACGATCACAGTTTAGCACCTTGATCATGAGATGTGCTAATGAGACACCTAGGAGATACTTGACCGTATCCCGATATAGGGATACCGTACGATGGATTTTGCCGTACGAGGCTTAGATATGATGATTGATCCGCACTCTTGATTCGAGGAAGCCGTACTACGTACGCGACGCTATTGAGGCGGGATCGCCGACTATTAGAGATATTGGTTCAGACCTTAGGTAGATGCTTGTTTCTTATTGACTAGTTTCTTAGGTTAGTTCCTTAGGATATTAGATGGACACTGGTTTAGGTTCGACTCACATAGTGGTAGTTGTACTCGTATCTCGCAGAGGAGTGGATAATGCACACCTGTATTTACATTCGTACTGTAATCATCATGGTGCATGTTCTTTTATATGTTGCTATAATCAGTATAAACTTTACCTGTTAGGACACCAGCACTATTACCGATGATGCGCATATTCCACGCACACTTATTTGCCGGCTCACACACATCATCATCGGTAATTGCTATGTCACGTACACTTTAGATCATATTGTCTTTTATGGATAGAATCAGTTAGCAACTAGACAGATATAATATTGTGATTATTCTCTGACATTAGTATAAGACATGATATTTATTACTTAGACATTCATGCATTCATATTTCATGTTATCACACAGTAGTATGGGCATATGCTGACACTTATCATATACTTACTCATGATTTTGAGATTTGGATTTCTATGAGATTTCTGGATTTTTGGGGAAAAACCGCAAAAAAAAATATAAAAAAACTTCTCTCTCTCCTCTTCTCTTTTTTAAATAAGATGCGGTTTTCTCGTGATGTATGAGTCGTCCACCATGAGTATTTCATGTTTTCTGTTGGATTTCGAGACCCGATTCGAGGAGTGGATGAACCGTCTCGGGTACATGGTGGGCCCGGTATGGTACCCCGGAGCAAGAAGATCGAGTTGTAGACAATGAGCCTGGCAGGGGAAGACTACCTACCGGTGATGTCTGGCGCGGCGGATATCTGGAGGATACCGACCGTTGTCGTGAGATTTGATGATATGGGCCGATCCGGATTGACGGAGCCCGAGATATTGAGACTTGAGATTACCTGTGTTGTGTCGATGCTTGACACGGCTTTCCATGGATTTCATTGTTGAGATTTCAGATTCTTATACACATTCTACTATGATAACAGCTAAAGATTTCTTATACATATATATCTGGACTTCAGGATTTGTTACTTTACATTCATGGTGCATGCATTTCATTCATATGACATGGTACTATATGAAGCACTGACACGAGCACGGAGTATCTGCACTTACATGTATTGTTACCCTGCTATTACTTGAGGTTTGAGACTTAGTAGTGTATTATTATGACCTAGGATAGCGTCGTGCATTCGATTTCTTTTCGTAGATGTCTTCTACTCACGAGTTGGCAACTCACCCCCGTTGTGCCAAATTTTATTACAGGTTCGGTGTACAGGTTTCCCTGGCAGCTTGCTGGCACATTTATTCTTTCAGGGTGACTTGCACGGTAGGTTGGTTCACTTGTATCCGAACCACCATTGTACTTTTATTCACTCACTTGTATCTAGTAAGCTCCATCAACCACATTTGTATTACTTGATAAGTTTATTGGACCAGTCTGTTATTTCGACCTTAGAGTCGCGCATGTATTATTCTGATCTGGTGGTTTTGTTTTCTTTTGAGTTTTGAGCCTCGCTCTTTGGCGTTGTATATTATTGTGTTTGTTGTGGTTGTTTCCGCCTGTTGGCGTTGAGCTAGCACCCGTTTGGGGATGCTTTTTATTGTTTATTCATATTATACTTGTTGTACCCGTTTGGGGGCCAGTTTTTACAGAGGAGACTCTGCCGAAATTTTTGGTAAAATTTGCTGATGTTTTTATACTTGTTTTCTTTTCTTTTCTTCTTTTTCTTCTTTTATGGTTTAGATTTCTGGGCTTCGGCTTACTTAGGTCACGTGGCGCCTCTAGACGCTTCGCAATCTAAGTGCCGGTCACGTTCCGTACTTTCGGGTCGTGACAGCTTTTGTCTCGGGTTGAGACTCTAAGTTTCTCCAGACATTTGACCTTTATTACTGCAAACGTCTGTTGTGTACTCAGACGTCTAGGTTTTGGTCTCGGGTTAAGACTCTAAGTATCCCCCAGACGTCTGACCTGAAAAAGACAGACGTCTATCATCATGGTCAGACGTCTAACCTGAAGGGTGAGACGTCTGTCGAGCTGATTGCTCACTATTGCGCCCCCTCAAGCTTAACGGCAGCTGGACGACGTTGAGCTTGAACCGCAGTTCGACAAAGCGTTATCTCGATAATAGCTTGATGAGCGCATCAGCATGTTGATCACGTATGGAGATGTAGCGCACAACGAGTAGGTTGTTAGTGGCGCATTCACGAACGAAATGAAAGTCAATTTCTCCGTATTTAGTGCGAGCATGGAAGACAGGATTAGCAGTAAGATAGGTAGCGCCGATATTATCACACCACAACACCGGTGGAAAATGAGAAAACCTAAGTTCGTGGAGCAGAGACTGAAGCCAAATGAGCTTTGCTGTGGCATTTGTAAGAGCCTTGTATTCGGCCTCTGTACTCGAGCGACCGTCGCTTGTTTTTTAGAGCTTCATGAAATGAGATTGCGACCCAAGAAGATTATGTACCCGCTGGTGGAACGACCACAATATTCTAAGCCCAGTCAGCATCACTAAAGGCATGCAAATGGCGTGGTGAATCCCGGTAAAGAAGGAGACCATGAGAATGCATACCTTGAAGATATCGAAGGACGCGCTTGACGAGCGACCAATGGTGCTCAGTAGGAGCATGCATATGTTGACATGACCGGTTGACTACGAAGGAGACATAGGGGCGAGTGATGGTGACATATTGAAGAACATCCACAATATTGCGATACATGGTTGGATCGACGAGGGGAGTGGAAAGTGGATCATCGGCCATTGTAACAGTTGCCATGGGTGCAGACATCGGGCGTGCGGCAGTTATTATGGATCGCTTAAGAATGTCCACAATATATTTAGATTGAGATAAGAGGCAGTCGTCGGGGTATGGACAGAGTTCGATGCCAAGGAAATAATAAGCAATGCTATGGGCACGAATAGAGAACTCCAGTTGAAGAGAATCAATAAGATCAATGATGCCCTCTTGATCGGAACCAATAATGAGAATGTCGTCTACATAAATCAGGACATAGAGTCGTGATTGTCAGGTCCAGCGAAAGAACAATGAAGTATCCGTTTGGAACCAAAGAAGCTGAGCTGACCCAAGCGTTTGAACTAAGCATGGGGAGCCTGACGAAGGCCGTAAAGATAGCGATGCAGTCGGCAGACATGATTGGGAAACTTGGGATGAGTGAAGTCTGGGGGTTGATCCATATATACTACCTCCTCAAGATGACCATGTAAAAATGCATTCGAGACGTCCAACTGTCGCACCGGTCGACCAGAGCTGATCGCAATAGTAAGAATCAAGCAAACCGTGGTGATCTTGATGACTGGACTGAAAGTATCGAAGAAGTCGAAACCGGGTTGTTTTCGAAACCCTTTGGCCATGAGCCATACCTTGTGGCGCTCAATAGAACCATCAGCGCAATGTTTCAGCTTAAACACCCATTTGCTACCAACGACATTGAAATGAGGTTGGCGAGGAACGACTGACCATGTGCTATTGCAAAGTAGAGTATCAAATTCAGAGGATATAGCCGCATGCAACGACGGGTCTTTGGATGCCTGTGTGAAGAAGGTGGGCTCGACCGAAGCAGTGGCAAGGAGTGCTGTAGGTAATGCATGACTTCTTGTGAGCGCACGAGGTGGCGGAGAATCAATGACCGGGTCAGTGGAGGTATAGATGTCGGCAAGAGAACGCATGCGAAGAATTGGAGACTCATCACAAGTGCTCGGCGAGGTAGAGGAAGGGGAGCCAGAGAGCAGGAAGGATTGCACGGAATGTTGTAAGCCAGGATCATCTGCAGGTGGCGACCGAGTAGCATTAGTGTGAGCAGGACTGGGGGTAGAAGGTGGGGAGTTCGCTGGAGAAGGAGCAACCATATACGAGCGGCTGGGTTGAGCAAGTTACGGCAGTTGGCATGGGGAAGGCTTAAGTATGCCGGCCGCACGAGGAGTGGCGGCAGCAGGCACTAATGGTAATGCTGGGCTCCTAACAGGACCAGAACTAAGGATGCCCGCTTCTGGTAAGGGCTTAGCGTTCAGCGGCAAGCCTGTGGTAGAATCTGAACCTGAAAAGGGTAAGCAATTTTTATCAAAAATAACATGCCTGGACACATACATTCGGCCGGATTGTACGTGGAAACAACGGCAGCCATGGTATTGAGTACTATAACCCATGAACACAGCGATCGGGTCGATTAGCAAGTTTATATGGGGCATAGGAACGAAGTCAAGGGTAACACGCAAAGCCAAATGTGCGTAAAAAGGTATAATTAGGGCGGTGACCAAATAATTTGTGGAGAGGTGTATCGTTATGAATGACTGGTGTAAAGAGACAATTAATTAGAAAGACAGCAGTTCGAACGGCCTCATTCTGGTAATGAGAAGGGACGGGGGCGTGAACAAGAAAAGCACGAGCAGTCTCTATAATGTGACGGTGTTTGCGTTCCACTGCCCCATTTTGTTCGGGAGTGTGGGGGCAAGAAACATGATGGAGGATAACCTCCGTGGCTGGATGACAATGAAGGGATTGATATTCACCACCCCAATCAGAGTGAAACATGCATATTTTTCTATTGAAATAACGTTCAACATGACGTTGAAAGCGACAAAAGATATCAAATAAGTCAGACTTATTATGCATCAGAAACAACCAGGTAAATTTGCTATAGTCATCAGCAAAAGTAACATAATAGCGAAAACCAGTGTGAGATAAAATAGGAGCAGAACCCCAAATATCAGAATAAATTAAATCTAAAGGTGCTGAAGTCACAGTTGATGACAATTCAAAAGAGAGTTTGAGACTTTTAGCCTTCATGCAACTAGAACAAACACCTATACTTTCTACGACTCTTAACAGTTGGTAAATGAAATCTAGATAGAATCATGATTACAGTTTTTAAAGCAGGATGACCTAAGCGAGCATGCCATGAGGAAGTATAGGTACATTCACGAACAAGTGCAGTGAGAGACGAGACATTTAGAAGAGGCAATTGATACAGTCCATTATTGATGTTGCCTTGAAGTAGAACTGTCCCCGACTTCGGATTCTTCACAAAACAATCAAACGGGTGAAATTTAAAAATAACATTGTTATATTTAGTAAATTTATAATCATATAAGAGATTTTTCGTTATTGAAGGAATATGAAGAACGTTAGGCATTTGAAGTGATCGAGAAGATGATGGAATTACTGTGTGGCCATAATTAAGAATACGCAAACCTGTATCATTACCTACACGTACTGTATCCGTATCTTTGTAAGGGGCTACCGCAAGAAGTTGAGTGTAGTCTGGCGTGATATAATAAATTTCCCTGGAGTCAGGATACCATTTAGAAGATGCAACGCTTGGACCTCTTGATGGATATGGTGGTGTATGTGACAGCATGGCGTATGGTGCAGGTCCATGATAGTGCCCATATGATCTTACATTCTAAGACTGCAGGGCATGAAATTGCGAAGCATCCCTTAGACCGCCAGAAAAGGTTTGATTGAAGCGTCGTAGGCAACTATTGCCATAGTGGCCAGTTGTCATGTAGATTTGGCATCGAGGAGAACTACAACTGCGGTCTCGACCACGACCCCGGCCATTGTAGCCACCACAACCGCCATGCTCAGTGTTATAGCCACGTTGATAATAATCTTAAGAGGAATGCATGGTTGCGGTGTTGACAGACGAAAAGAGAGTAGCATCAAGTGCCTTATCTTGTTACTGGCAGAGGCTCTCGTGTGCAAGGAGCATGCCATGTAGATCTTCAAGAGAGATATCATCTACACGGGTTGTGATAGCAGGAACAAAGGAGTCATAAGCCGATCCCAGGCCCATCAAAACATGCATGACAAGATCGGCATCGGAAATCCTATGTATAATGACCGCAAGATTGTCGAAAACAGTTTTGATGTTCTGAATGTACTCTATGATGGAGGCGGATTCTCGTTTGATATTCTGAAGTTGAGTCTTCAGTTGAAGGATGCGAGCGCGAGTGTGCGATGCGAAGGCTTTGGCAAGTGTCTCCCATATCACTTGTGCTGTAATTTTACCGACCATCAATGGAATTAGTGATTTAATCAAAGACGCTAACATCCAAGTCACAATCAATTGATCCTTTTGGATCCATACAGCATATGTTGGATTGTATGATGTAACCAGCAGATTTTTTTCATCGGGAACAGTCATGGGCGGACATCTTTCTGTGCCGTCGACTATGCCCATGTACCCTTGCAACTTGAGTACGGTTTCATACTGTATCTTCCAGCTGAGATAGTTGTTCCGGATGAGTTTTATATGGAAAAGAGACATGACATTAGGTCCATATGTTGAAGATAATGAATATGCATTAGGGTTGAGAATTGTGTTGGGATGGAGAGCGGAGTTGATGAGACGGAGGACTGATCAAGGTTGGTTTACATTGCAGGAGAAATATAGAGAAGAAAATTATAATGGCGTTAGCCATTAGGGCTCTGATACCATAAAGAAATAAAGAGAGAGAGAAGAGATTGAAAGGAAAGAAGAAGCTTATATAGAGTAATCTCTTAATTGTGGCTTTCCTTATATATATATTATTCATTAGTATAATTTGTTACAATCGGTTCAATTACATAAATCTCTCAAATATACAGTTATAACTAAATCTCTTTCAAAATCTCCAATCAGAATCTTTTCAAATATTTCCGCATCTCATAGGACCACACGTCTGACCAACATGAAGGCAGACGTCCGTCTTGCCTCAAGACATCTGGGCTTTGGTCTTGGGTTGAGACTTCAAGTTTCTCCAAACGTCTGACCTTTATTACTGAAGACATTTTTCGTGTACTCAGACGTCTGGGCTTTGGTCTCGGGTTGAGACTCCAAGTTTTCTCCAGACGTCTGACCTGAAAAGGACAGACGTATGTCATCATGGTCAAACGTCTGACCTGAAGGGTGAGACGTCTGTTGGGGTGATTGCTCGTTATTAGTGGTATCACTCAAATACACACAATTTAGCGAGCTGATCTGTAAACTTCTGAAATTTTGATTCTGACTGTTTCCTTTCCTACTTCTTCCTATCCATTGAATACCCGGTCTTGTAAGATCATGCGTGTCAAATACTTGAAGAATTATGATATTATCCATTCACTCTTCAGTGTAAGCATGTTTTCAGATGATTCCAATTAGGCCATCATTCATTTGCTCATATATGCTTGAAACACTCTTAATTAGATAAGGAATTACTAAAATGTCTTATTTTTTAGAATAAGTAGGAGTAACAAAAATAATTTAGGTTGCTGGTTAGCTAAGTTTTAAGTTCAAGTTTAACGAATGAAGTTGCAAAACCATATAGCTAGTTCAAACTTCCGCTGAAGGAACAAAATGTCCATTAATTATCGGTTATAAATTGCCATGCAGCCTATAATGCTTTTAGATATTATAAGTGTTTCTCATATCAAAGGTTAATTTTTTCCCCTTTATATATGTTAGCAGTTGAAGAACTCCCAGGAAGCACACAGGACTTTGCTGCTTGAACAGGTAGAAAGGTTGAATATTAATTCTGGATTAAGATTATTAATAAGGCTGAATTGCACAGATATGTATCCATCAATTTTCACGTTTTTTGCAATTGATATCATGAACTAATTTAATTACAATCAAGTACCATGAACTATCACGTCCGATTTCAATTAAACACCATCAACTTTTCTTCCATTTGCAAACGTTATATTTAACCACCATGTCAACAATATTTGACTTGTTTTTCCAATTCTACCCTTATGCTCTCAGTCAACCCCTAAAAAATCGAGGGCCAGATATAATGGTCCATTAAGGCGCAAAAGTTAACTCGTATGGTAGTTATGTCAAAAAAAATAATTCATGATACTTATTTCTAATAATTAAAGTTCATGGTATCAATCGCAAAAAATGTTAAAGTTGATGAGTACATTTGTACAATTTAGCCTATTAATAAATACTTGAATTGATTTAATTAATATTGTCATGACGACCATGGGGATTAATAAATAAGGAAATGAAGGATGAGCATCTGGTATATGGATATGTGGATCCTGCAAACAGCAACTATCATGCTCTCGCAAATGTTGCCGCCGGACCACATCCTCCTCACATGTACGCATCCTTCCGTGTTCAACCGACGCAGCCCAACCTTCGTCATGGAGGAACTGCTGCCGCTGCATTGGGGGGATTCCATGATCTGCGTCTTGCTTGACTACCACGACGTCAACTGAAAAATGCTTATATATGCATATCCGAATAAGTCGTTATAGCAATTAATATTGTAAGGGTCGACACGGTATGCTTACAATATTAATTGCTATATATAACCTAGCTAGTATATGCTTTGTTTTCTATATTTCATTGCCACTGAAAAATGAAAGGTGACACGGTATGATGCTGATGCTGATATAGGCTTCTCTATTGAGTGTTGTTGCGGTATTGAAATATCAAGGATTTGGATCATTGGCCAGATTCTTGCTAAATTAATTATGTATAAGAAATTTAGATTCAGGAGCCTTTAATTACAACTGAGCCGGCCCTTGAATTGAATTGGTCGAATTATAATTTAATTTTCTAGCTAGTAGCACTCATGTACAACGAATTATAATATATATATATATAGATATTTGTTCGGTTTCTTCTTTTTTTTAATCTCATCTGCAACCTAAGATTCCATAACATAATTCTGAAACTTCATTTGACACTGATTGAAAGATGAGTTGCTGAATTTTATTGGCTGCTCTTAAAAGATAAATTACCACGTTTTCGTTAATTTTTATATAATTGAAAGTAATTAATTAGCTATTTGGGGTACTATCACCTACACCTGTATATGATATATATGTGATGGTGTGTGAGTGTGTCTATATATATATATATATATATATATATATATATATATCGAGAGAGAGAGACTCATTTTACCTAACCCTAAATTCTTCAATTTGCCAATTTTAAAGAAGATATTGTCCAGGGACATATTATACAAGTTACTATCAAGTGATAGTTTTGTATTGATGAGTATATTAATGAAGAAGAAGCAGATTTGAAATTCGAATCAATTCAATAGTAAAATGATCAATATGCGTTTGCAGGAATCAGGAAAGAATCATATATCTAGTTTTCTTTGGATGGGGGTCGAGGCCAGCAAGATTGCATCTTCACCCAAACAGATCGATCGATGGTTACAAAGATCAATGCACTGCCATGTTATCTTTGACAACGATTTCGTTTTATATTTGTTCTATTGATATGGACAATGGTTTTCATCTATCGATCAGTAGCTACATACAAAATCTAGTGAGCATGTGTGTGCGCATGCGCGCGTGCTAGTTTTGAAAAGACTCCAATGAGAATATATAAGAGTCTAACATCATTAATGCATACATGTGCCTACTTTCAACTAACAAAGTGCCTGCAAGGAACCATTCCGGCATCGAACTTTTTAATGATATGATACATATCTGCCACTATGAACCTAATCAATGTGATAATATGTAACAAAAATGGACAAGACAAAGTAGATAAAGGAAATATTATAGAAAAGCAAGACCGCGAGAAATATTTATCAAACTTATGATAGCTTTGAAGCTGATTTACACAAAACACTTGCCTCATCATGTTTGTTCAATGTCTATACCAACAATATCGGTTGCTTTAGATATGTTGTCTCATCGATCGATCAACTGACACTTGAATTGTTTGAAAATTAACAAATAATCACCTTGTTCTTGAGTGTTTTCTTGGTTCCTCCTCACATATTGAGAAGCGTCGCCAATTTCTGTTCCATCAACATCATCCTTGTCATCGCCCTTGTCTTTCTGCTGGATCATCATCACCACCTCCTTGGTTCTCCTCTCCACCATTCCGCTCTTTAGAAACTCCACAACATCTTTCATCGTCGGCCTATTCTCTGGATTGCTACCCGTGCATCTCATCGCCACCATCACCATATTCCTCGCTTGTACCCTCTCATATTTGTCCCCCAACCTCGGATCCACAATCTTATTCCACTCTCCATTTTCCACCCACGGGCTCACCCACTGAACGATGTCCCGCTTGCCCCCACCTTGAAGCTTCTCTATAGGCTTCCTAGCGCTAACGATCTCAAGAAGCAAGATCCCGAAGCTGTACACATCGCAACTCTCTGACACTTTCCCCCACATGGCATATTCAGGGGCCAGGTACCCTAGTGTGCCCTTTACCTTTGTCGTCATGTGGCTCTTCCCTTCCGGGATGAGCTTGGCGAATCCGAAATCGGCGACTTTGGGCCTGAATTTGGAGTCGAGGAGCACGTTGCTGGCCTTGATATCTCGATGTATGATGTGTGGAGTTGCCTGATGGTGCAAATACCTAGATTTACATACAAAACGGCACCTTAATTAATTAATTAGAACATACAAGTCATGTATTTGAGTAAATATTATGGAAGGCTGTTTCGATACGTACGCCAGTCCTTGGGCTGACCCTAGAGCAATATTCATCCTGCGAGGCCAATCCAGGGACACATGATCACCAGTACTTTTTGCGTGAAGATGGCCGAGGAGGCTGTGATTAGGCATGTAATCATAGACTATGAGCCTTTCGTTTCCTCCGGCGTAGAACCCACGAAGACCCAGCAGATTCTTGTGCCTCACCCTTCCAAGCATCTCTACTTCGATGGCAAACTCCATCTCAGCCTTTGCTGTCATCGTTTTCAGTCTCTTCACCGCTATCTGCGTGCAATTTACTAATCAAGGCTTCTGCTTATAATTGAAGTATTAAAAGAAAAAGAAAAACCTCTACAAGAATTTATAAGATACATGAGAGATTGCCCAAGACCCATGCCTCTTTTCCTTTGTTGGTTCGACCATAGTAAACCGTCCCAAAGCCGCCCTCACCGAGCTTCATGTCATCGTGGAAGTTGTTGGTGGCATGGAGAAGCTCTTTCAGGGTGTATATCTGCCATGAGTGCTCATAGCTCTTGCTGCCGCTGCCGTTGCTGCTAAAACTTGGATTTGAATTTGTAGATTTAAATTAGGATAAATAAATTAAAACATGCGGAAAATTGAAACAAAAGAAAGACATGTTTAATTAACTGTCAAGAGAGGGAAAAACAATATACCTGTTTGTGTCTTCAGGCTTGTTGTAGATGCAACTGAAGCATCTGTTCATCATCGTTGCACGTGCTTAATTAGATTAACCTCCTATGGCAAAGGTTTCTTTCTTATTAATATATAAGGATGATTTTGATGCAAATCAAGGGTAGTATATATATAATTAAGTTGCAAGGAGAAGACTGCAGATTAGTATTAGAAGGATTTAATTACATGTAGAGACGAGAGAGCTACGGGTCGACAGAAAGATCAGAGACAAACCATCACATATATATATAATTAAGGCTTTATATATATATATATATATATATATATGGATTAGAGGGTTAATGAGAACTCTAAAGATGATCAATTTCTTGCATTTGTTTGTTACCTTGCTCTCTCTTCTTATTGGATGCATCTAATCATCCCATTGTGTCTGTATGTATATACATATATGTATATATATTTGGTGCATGTCTTGATCTCAATCCACATTTTTTGCCTGGCCATGACTCTGTGTCATTTTTGTAATTAATTATACCTTTTTAAGTTCAAATGTCCGTCTGTCATATATATATATATATATATATAGCTCGTCTCCACTTTCCCGGCTGTTATGCATACTTATTAATTTGGTGTTGAACAGGTCTCTAGATATGTTTTCATTCAAGCCTGATTACTTTTATTACAATATTATGGCAAAAATATAATACTCCAGTGAAAGAAACATTATATATGCATAATTCCATTATATATAATCTAATACTAGACTACTAGAACATATGCTGCTGAAAGGCTCAAATTAACAAGCCACTGTCATTCTTAAATTAAAAGGTACAAATCACTATGGTTAGTTGCGCTGAATGAATCACTTAATTAATTTATTAAATTTTGATCAGGAGTTTTGTTTGTTTCGGACTACAAACTTTACCCTGACACCTTGACAGACAGACAGATTTTCTAACTGACAGTGCAATAAAGAACATGGACAAAGCTGAGCAGTCGAAATTAACGACGATATATAAGATGAGAAACGGTATGGCTCACAGTGCGCGGCTTGATATATATATGATTATTTATAGAATCATGAACAAGTTCATCATTTTATTTTGTCGGTGTAGGATGAAACGGCATACGATTTCGGTGTTCGTTGGAGATGAGAGCGGAATGATCAATAGGATCGCTGGGGTATTTGCTAGAAGGGGATACAACATCGAGTCCCTCGCCGTTGGATTGAACAAGGACAAGGCACTCTTCACTATATATGGTCGTCTCCGGGACCGAACGTGTGCTCCAACAAGTTGTAGAACCGCTCCTTAACTTACACTACTACAAATAGGGGTTGCCCCTACGGATTTATCCGTAGGAGCAAACCACACTGCCCCTACGGATATATCCGTAGGGGCAATAAATTACCATGTACGTGCAAACGCCGTAGGTGCAAGTCTTAGCCTTGAACATGTCCCTACGGTCAAAAACTTGCCCCTACGGCCTAATGTGTAGCTCCGATTGTCCCTACGGATTAGGCTGTAGGGACAAAAAACTTATTTAATTTATCGGTATATAAAATAAATTAGGTGTCCCTACAAACGTATCCGTAGGGCAAATAGTTGCCCCTACGGATACGTGCGTAGGTCCGGATGTGTAGGGACAAAATATCATATATCCTGATATTTTGTCCTTACGGATTCCTGTGTATGGACATTTGTTTGTCTCTACGGACAACTCCGTAGGGACAAGTATAACCCTTATTATTGAGATCATAGGGGAAAAATATCAGGTATCCTGATATTTTGCCCCTACGGATAAATCAGCAGGGGCAAAAAAGGTCCCTACGGATTAATCTGTAGGGGCAATGTTGGGCCCTACGTACGGATTAATCCGTAGGTACATATTATCAGGGTTTTTTTTTTAAAAAGGGCTCCCTATTTTTTTCTCGCCCTGTGCACAATAATATATACATCATATATAAAATTAATCAACACGCAGAATATATATCGCAGTATTCATAATCACATCTCACGCATAATATACAAAAGAAATCAACAAAAGCAAAATATGATATCAATATAAACACGCAAACACCACCAATATCAATATCGTCCAAAATATATACAATATGTATCATATAAATAAATACATGTTTAAAATAAAAGAATCAAAAAGCTGCTCTAGCTCGGTCCAGCACCACCTCTGATAAATGCCATAATCTGGCGCGACTGCTCCTCGGATATACCCTGAATCAATAAATCATGCAATGCGGAGTGTGCGGGAGTCTGAGCGGGCTGTGGAGCTCTAGGAGTGGTCTGCGCAACTGCCGTCGAGGTAGTGGCTTGCGGAGCCGCAGCTGCGGGAGTCTGAGCGGGCAGTGGAGCTATACGAGCTGTCTAAGGAACCGCAGCCGAGGTAGTGGCTTGCGGAGCCGCAGCCGAAGGAGATGCATGTGGAGGCTCGGCCGATGTACGCTGTCGCGTCTGGACCTACGTGTGTAATAAACGAGTAAGAACTATGTATTAGTCGAATTCGTATCATTATCAAGTTATTGCGAAACCCCAATCTATGTATACTTAGGGACTTAGGCCTCGTTTGGATATCTAGTTTGGAAAACCGTAGTTTATTTTAATTAGATATGTATGTATGATTAATCAAAGCTAAGTCTACAACCAAATAAGCTCAGGCTACGTACTAATATTGGATATGTTGCTATCTATAATATGACATAATATTTTACTATTAAGTAGTATACATACCAACATCTCCTTCAACTCCTGAACGGTGGCCTTCAAGCTGTCCAGTTCTTGCTGGAAACGTCGTTCACTGAAGACGGAGGAGGTAACCGCCGGAGTCCCTGCTAGGGCCCAGTCCCCGGCCTCTCTCCCAACCTCTGTGGTGCCTTCCGTGTGCGGCGTCCAGAACTGGGGTCAGCAGCATCGGATCGTTCTGTCCAGTAAAATCGATCCCCGATGTCTCGGCCTGCTCAACCACCCGCTCCTACACCCACATTAACCAGTAAAATATAAGTATATCATTTAAATTTGAACCTTTCAAAACTAAAATTTCAAATAGGGGTTGAATAAATATTAACACTTACGCAATACTCCTAAGTAGCGGCGTCGGGGTATCGAAGCTCGCCCGTGGCGGCATCTGTCGAGGTGCCATGGACGGCAAGATACGCGGACAGCACGCTCGGTGTACCACCCTGCGCCAGGGTCTGAGCTCTCTGCAATATTAGAAAATAACTCTTAATATTAGATATATTAGAAAATAACTCTTAATATTACATTATATCACAAAGGCCAGTATATTGTAATTTACCGATAACTCCATGGCACGAGTAATATTCCTCGAGCCACCTGTATAAGTGGGGCGACCCCTCTTCGCCGACTTCCTATTCTCTTTATTTTGATCAGCATGTTTCTGCACAACACATTCACATTTAGTTTTCTAATTAAGCAACACAAAAAAATAAATTATATACTAAACAATGAATTACATTTAAAATACATACCTGTTTGCGATGAGAGTCGAAATATTCGCACAATAGAGGCTATGTATCTACGTCGACTCTCGCAAAGACAGGAGTAGATAGGAGGGTCGCTCTCTCTGCCTCGGGGGTCGCCATCCACAGGGAATAGCAGTCGGTCTTCAGCTCATTCCTGTTGTATCGGACCTTCGTTTGCATGTTCTTCATCAGGCCATTGTACAGAGCGTGAAGATCGAGCACCCTCCCAAGGTGAACAGGGTCGGTACAGGCTGAAAATCGTAATCCAACTAAAAATAAAAAAACATTGTTATTAGATTGCAAGTGTTAATAATAAATATATTGGATAAATCAAATGAAAATATATATTAATACCCGAGCCTGATCTCAGAAGAGGGCGAATGAGCGCCGGTGCTGGTCGCCCCACTCAACGTGAAGTGGATAGTTCTTCACGAGCCGGCTCTCATCCCCATATACCAGCCGAAGCTCTCGGCATGATCGCCGGTTTAGCGATAATCAGGGGTAAAAAAGAGGGGGAATGCTGCCTCACCCTAGCTCTGTCGGGCCTCAGCCTGTGGAACTGATTCGGGCCTCGAGTCCCCCTCTCGGGATGGGGAGGCCCTGCGTCTGCAAGAAATATCAAGACAATCAATATTAAAACAAAGTTGTATTAAGAAATCAAGGTTTAACGAAAATTGAAGTGTGATATATACCTCCAGTGACTAAAGCACGAGCCTGGGCCCGGGCAGCAGCACGAGCGGGACGATAGTTCCTCCGGTGAGGAACAGCCGATGACCCGGACGTGGACGCATCTCCAACTAGAAAATAAACATCGATAAAATTACATGGAGTTCATGTTTATTCTTAAAGGATATGTAAAATGAATAAATATTTTATATTTATTCATACAAACCTACAGACTGAGCGGAGGGAATGGAAGTGACTGGAGTGGCCCCTGCACCAGACGAGGACGCACCACCTATAATTAAACAATCAAGTATCAGCTATATAAGTAATTGCAAAAAGAATGCGTATATCAATAATATAACATTCTAAATCAACATGTATACACTATAAGATATATAAACATACCCGCAGGTATATGATATATAAACATACATGGAGGTGCGGGAGTGGCCTCTGTCCCTGATATAAGTACGTAAGAGCAAAAAGAATGTATGTATATTTATGATATAGCATTCTAAATCAATATACACTCCATCCCGGAGGCTTCAAACACTGTGAGTAGTATACTTGGAACGCTTGGTTCGGAAAGATAAACGGATCTTCCTGACCGTAAAATCGAAGTGTGTTCATACCGGTCAATGCATATTCATCTTTCCAAGTCCCAAGATTGCTTCTCCACTTATCCATATTGGTTCGCGTATCATACTAAGTACACTTAAATATATAAAAGAGTTCTGATCGTCCGGGATAGTGGATGCCGAGTATACAATTTAAGTATCCATAATAAATCACACCATCCGATCCTACCGTCGCAATCCCACTATTCTGAGTGGTTCTACATGTTTCTATGCCCTTAACTTCGAATTTGTATCCAAGGACACGAATCCTTTATAATATGCAACCTCCATAATAGGAAATTGAGCTAAACATCTTGAATCACTCTCAAATGATGCAGACAAGTTCGGATCGTGGATCTAACATAACAAATTTTACGACAAATACATAACGATATAAGTTTAGATTAAAACTGATAGCAATAACTGTTAGATATAGTGCCCTCAAAGTCAATTATTGGATCGCAGGCACGTGATTGCAATGATTGAGGGAGGACCTATACTGGTAGGACAATCTTACTCGAGATGATAGTATACTATCTGGTTTATCTTTATCAAACGTGTACTGCTTTAGGCGACATGATATATCACTATTGCACATTGATAGAGCCCATAGGATTCTTGCTTGACTACCAGCAGTATGATGGCGATCATATATGTGAGAGTTGGGTAGTCTATAAGCATATCCTTAAATGTGGTCCCTAGTCGCGGGAGTTTCGAGATAGGGTATCGATACTCCGGAGTAGACTAGTGTATACAGTTGAGACCCCGACGAGGGGCGATGGCTGGTCTCACAAGCCATTGGTGTCAGTTGGTTCACCTAAGATGTATACAGGTGCTCATTGGGTTATGAGTACACCGGACAGGACTCGCCGGGAACATGCTAGCTGGTTATTAAAACCTGTCGTCAGATGGCAATTCCCAGGTGACATGTGTACAGGTTAGTCTATCGAATTGAGATCGTCATTTGTCTCATGTGAGTTCCCACTGTACTTTGATTATTACCCTACCACGGCTCAAAGAAGTCGTGCAAACAGGTTCTAGTTGGGTACAGTCCCGAGCCACATAGAGGCAGTGAGCGGATCGGCAGGGGATTCGTATCTCCCTACATTGGGAGTGAGATCGTGCTGTGTCTAGGAGAGCCATTACACAAAATCTATGGCCATGGTAAGCGAGATTTACCAGTAGATATTCCAGTAGTATCTCAGGTGTTTTGGGCTACACTCCGACACGACTTATACCGCTTTTGGGGGTCTGACGTTTACAAGCTCCCTAGGCCCGATATGCGATACTCATAGACGAACGGACCGGACTGTACGGATATTCTCACACATAGGCTCGGTAGGGTTCCAGGATGAGTTCACTCATCGGACTCCCTTTCACTCAGTACATGGGCAGCCGTTACGTACAGCTAGTACCATTGACAGTTTGTGGTTAAACCCACTGCCAAAGTATTGACGAGTCTTTAGAGTCCTCCACAGAAAGTTTCCCAGTTCGGACGAAACGTTGTAGAGGCCGTATGGTTTTATGGCAGGGTTCGAACATACGTGTGCACTTGTGCACGTATCATGTTTTGGATGGATAATACTAGCGGGCTTTGGTTTAAGCCGGATCCTAGTATTATACTGTGTAGATTTTGTCTCATTGCATTTGTATTCCGACAAATGCGGGTATGTATATACAGTTGTGGGGTTATCCTGTAATTTTGTTACGGGATCGCTTTTTGAAGTTGCCAGTTTGCATTCTTTTTGGCCACGCCCTTTGTCCTTTCTCCATGGCTGAACTCTTGTGTTGAGGGGGGTCTTTGCAAATTTCGAAATTAGTAAAGGAGGGGTTTTTTTGTGGTGCAGGGGCTCCAGCAGGCTGCTGAACTCTCTTGGAGATTCCAGAGTCTTTTGTGTGGAGAGTTGTGATGGTTGATGGTGAGTGTTGATTGTGATGTTTTTTGTGAGGTTTTTTGTTATAGATATTTTGCTTAGGGTCACTCTCTCTTGCTTTTGTGCTCACCCCCCACTACTCATGGCCGAGCCCCCTTTAGGCAGCACCATTTTTTTGGTGTAAGATTGATTTTGATTTGCAACAAAAATCCTTAGCAATTCCAAAAGCTCATTTCTCCATCTCCACTCTTATGGAAACTTCAATTAACTTTCACCCAAAGGCTTGGGTGACATAAGACAAAGTATTCTATACTTATTCTACAGAAACCTTGGACACGTCGGCTAGCAAACTTCGTGTCCGAGTTACCTCGGTTCAGAGGCGGGAGCTCGTATAAAGATTCGTTGACATGGTGAAGTTTTCGGTGAGGAGGAGATCGTGGATCGAGCGAGATCGGAGAGCGAGCTTCGTCGGTGCATTCGCAACATGCTAGGGGCAGAGGTTAAAGACCGAAGGATACGGTTCGATCGGTATAATCTCTAAAACCCTCTTTACAGTCTTTTAGTTTACGGTTAATGGAACGATCCAGGATTCGGATGCGGTTAGCGCCAGTTCATAAAAAGTTTTTGTTCCGCATCTGGCCTCGGAAAGACGGCCGGGACGCTGCCGCAACCCAACATGGTATCAGAGCCAAACTATTAACCGTTAACTAGTTTGTTCTAACTTGTTTAAAACATCGATCGGACGAAATTTCCAAAACTGCAATTCCAAGTTCAAAGTTTCTGTCTAAATTTTTTTGTTGTCGAAAAATTATTTTGAGTGTTTCAGAAAATCAAGCAGGCTTTTCTAAGACCACTGTAAAAATTATGTAGCATGATCCTTCTGTAGCGCCGCAGAACCGCGGCCGTACCCACGTTTTGGTCGCGGTTCCGCCGCAGTGTTGGTGATTCAGTGCACTAAATTTTTTCTTTGGGTCTTTAATATGGAATTGGGGTTTCTGGATTTTTTTAGTTTTGGCCCAGATTATTTTGAGTACTGGGATTTATACTTGGGGCCCACTTCGAGAAATATTGTCGATCAAAAATTTTAAATAAGTTAGTTCACAGTGCTTACTTTATATCTGCGATCGTGAATGTCATTCGATCGGTAAATCTTGTCTAATTGCTATAGCTCATTTAGACGGATTTGCTAACGTCACATTCACGTTGATGTTCTGTGTTGTGCTGTGATGTTGCGGATTTGTCGTGGTGGATAGCTTGCGTGCAATGGTAGTGCAGTTTGGATATATTTGTACATTTGATATTGCGGGGCGAGCGTCCGACATGTGGACTGCCGTCACTGCCTGTTTGTATATTATTCTTTTGGGACACGACCGGGTTGAGGTCGATGTACCCATTGTATATATTTTTCTTTTCTGTACTAGGATTACCCCGCGGTGGAGTACACGGATAGCCGGGTTCTAGAGGGCAACAGGCCCGCATCTCATGGTTTTGAGACGGAGGGGGCTTCACTCTAGAATTGGAGGGCTATTCGCCGCACTCGTAGGGGTATAGGTTGACCCAAGGAGGGGTGCTCAAGTTACCAGATTCCGTAAAGTGCTGGGTGGTCCATTCACGATGCTAAAGGGTGCTGCCTCGCTTCTGGTTTTAGCGGGTGACTTTTCGCACTCGTAGGGGTCTAGGTTTTCATTGCACAGGCTATCCACACGACCAGGAGAACGCCGGGTTTCATTTATGGCTCTATGAAACCCGGGGCTCCCAGATTATCTGTTTTGTTCTGTGATACTTATTACTTTTCTGTGATATTGTATTTATCACGCCTGGAGCGATTATTATATATTGATATACATACTAATAGATGGTGTATATGTTTTACACCTGCGCTAGTCCAGTCCCTGCTCTGTCGTTAGTTAAGTAACCTAACGGGTGATGATGGGACTCAGTGGCGAATGCGGATGGCATATACGTACATTTTATTTTCGTTCTTTTCTAGTGTGATTAATTGATGGGACTGCGTTGATTCGGATCAATGCAAGGAAAACAAACCTATTAGATATTGTTGGAACATTTTTCAAAAAGCTGTTATTATAAGGACGTTCTCTTTTGTTTTGCACAGTGGTATTCGGTTATGAATATCCAGAACTTCATTCGATGAGGCAAGGGCCGAGATCCCTTCACCGGGAATGACCCTTTGGGCAGAGGTTTGTGTCAGGGTAATAACTTCACTATAGTCGATTACTTTTTGCTTTGCATCGTGGTATTCACTTGGAATATCCTGCACCTCATTCTACGTGGAAAGAACCGAGATCCCTTCACCAGGAGTGACTTCTTTAGCAAAGGTTTTCGCCACTATACATTATAAAAAGTTATCCGGATCTTTCAACGATATCAAATTCATTACGTTAAAGGTTTTTCTCCAAAAACCAGCCTAGCCCTCCGTCATTTCAGATTAGTATTGCTTAGTATTCGCGCTACGTTTGTCGTTGCTATTCGCCGAGACGTAGTGTGCGGTAGCTCTGTTGTGCTTTTATGTCGCATGGATATATGGATTGGTTAGGACGGTCGTACGACTTTGTTGATTATTCGTCAAAGGTCGTGCGGGTGGGTTTAACGCAATCAAGATAATGACGGGTTGAACTTGACTAGGACCTTTTGATTTGTTGATTATTCGTCAAGGTCACTTGGGTTTTAAGGGTAAAAATCACATCGGGAGTTTCTAAAGAAACTGAAACTTGCCAGGCATGCGCATACCTTCTGGAGTGTGATAACGTGAGTAGATTCCATCACGTTATCATACGATGATAGTTGGATCCCGATTCTCACTGATGAGTTGGTTTACTCCTCGGGTGATCCCGACTTATTCTTCTTTCAGGTTTGGAGGAGAATTTAAGGATACAGTGGGAGGCTTCCTGATTAGATAAAGTGATAACCATTCTTATCTAGGTTAGAGTGCACGCAGAGTGTTTCTTTTCTCTCTCTCTCTTTGGCTGTGACCATGACCCAACCCTAGACTATGACTCAGTGACCAAGTTAACCGAACTTTCTTAAAACACTGGCTTTTGGATTGTCTGAGTTGCATACATCATTGCCATTCCTTCTTATACCCTTTGCATTTCTCCAGAACACACCTTATTAGTACGAATATCCACTTCCATTGGATAAATCCATCATATGGTTATATACGAACTCGAAGGAACTTGTTCCAGATTCGAGGATGGATTCTGGTTCTAGAGAAATTGAATAGGATTATTCAGTTGTTTTTTCCTTTTACCTTCTCTCAGGTTATGATGGCTTCTAGGATTAGGGGACAGTACACCTGTTACGCTTATTGGATAGTCTTCTTCCAAACCATAGGCAGGTGCCGAAAGGTAGGGAACGAAGAATACCAATTAGCCTAAGTGTGGTGTACAGAAGGTAATAAAGTAAAGACAAATAAAGGGAATAGAAAGAGGGCAGAGTAAATTGCGACTGCTATTCACGACCAAACCAAGTATTTCATCGCCACTCTTATTTCACCTTTGTATTTCTCCAGAACACCCCATATCACTACGAAGATCCACAGTTATTTGGATAATCCATCGTATGGTTTTATACGAACTCGATGGAACTTGTTCCATTTCGGGGATGGATTCTGGTTCAGGAGAAATAGAATAAAGGTTTATTCGGTTGTCTTTTATCATCACCTTCTCTCAAGTTGCGAGTACTCCTAGGATTAGGAGAGTACACCTATTATGCTTATTGGATGGTCTTCATCCAAACCATAGGCTGGTGACGAACGGTATGGAAGGAAGAAAACCATTAAACCTAACGATAGTGTACAGAAGGTAACGACTAAAGACAAATAAAGGGATTTGGAGAGATGGCAAAGAAATACACGGTTATAGTCATGAATCTGGATAATGGAAGAGGTATTACTAGGAATACCCGGATACCTCTTCGAAACATATTCATGTTTCAGTTTCGCTGTGTATTGTTAATAGAAAACTGATTTCCCAATTAGTCTTGCTCCAGGGTATGTATTTATCAGGTATGATTCTCACATCTGTATGGTTTTACAGATGATGAGTGGGAGTAAGTTATTGGGAATTAGATGATTATCCTCATTTTATCGGAATTCGTTGTAATTGGTGATATTTGAGGAAATCACATGGGTACAGTTTTTCTACCGACGAATGGTTGAAAGAATTAAAAGTTTTAACCGCAATCAAGACTGTGTTGCTATGCAACTAGACGGTTGAGCACGAGTCGATCCACAGGGAGATGGTTGGATTTCCGCTCTTGTCTTAGACGAGTCAATAAAGAATTGTGTATATGTTTGTTCGATTCTAACCTATGTGTATTATTTGCAAGTATAAAGTTGTTAAGAAAAAGATACGAAATTGTAAGCTAAAGAAATCCGTACTCAAAACCTTTGAGCCGAGTCTTGACCAATTGAAGCTAAAGCAATCGGCAACAACGTGGATTAGGGGATTTAAGCGCGGTATTCGTGGAATACGGCTTATTTACCCTTGTCCTTCCGTTCTTGTCTCTTGCTTTCGCCTCCGGCCAAACTGAACGCAACCGGTCGCGGTTAGGAATCACCGTTATCTTGTTAGGGTAGGGTGCCTAACGGAGCGCTTGCGTATGGTTTGGGCGGAGTTCAATGGAAAATAACGGGAAAAGGAAATGAGAAAGAAGATATTAACTTACAATACCGTATTTCATCTTAACAACAATAATTACAACCATTCACAAAATGAACAAAAGAGAGCAAAAGAAAAGAACAAAGAAAAGAAAAGATTACAAGTATTAAGTGCATGAATTTAAGTGCATGAAATAAATTGCAAGAAAGAAAAGCAAGATAATAATAAGCAAGTAATAAAAAGCGATAAAAAGAACAAGAAAGTAGAACTCAAGACAAGCATGGGATCAATAGTCAACCCTTAAACTTGCAAGCTCAATCAAGAGGTTGCAAGATCAAGAGAAAGATAGAGAACGCATGTGAATTGAAGCGCTAATTCCATAAGAAAATACGACCCTTGAGATCAATAACAAACTCTTAACCTTTCAAGCTCAATGAAGAGGTTGAAAGATCAAGAGAAAGCAAGAATCTCAAAGGGAAGAAGAAACAAAAGAGAATGATACAAAAGCCCTCATCTTCATTGATCTTCCACTCAAAAAGCTCTCACTACAATTTTCATGGAGAAAAAATGAAGAAGAAGAAGAACAACAACAAAAACCTACAAAAAGAGATTAAAAGAATGGACCCTTGGCTTAGCTCAATTCTGGAGTATTTATAGGCAGAGGGTTGAAGACCTAGGGCAAGAATCTGCCACTATATGAAGTCCCAAAACTACCCCCAAAACACGACAAAGTGAGGAGCCCATACGGCCGCGGATCCGCGGCCTAGACCCCCTATTGGCCGCGGATCCGCGGCCCTATGGTGGAGTTGAGTGGTCGTGTTTTGGGTACTTCCCTGGTTTCATGTTGTCTGCTATGTGGTATATGACTTTTCTCAGAAACTCTTCACAATTATTCCAGAATTTTAGTAGAACAAAAGGTGATGTGATGTGGATCTTTTGCCATGATTTCCTCGAGCTCCGCGTAGATTTCTTGGATCTTGTGTTGCCATTGAGCCTTGTGCATGACATGACAATCGATTTGCCATCTTGTCCCTTAACTGGTATGTGGCAACACACGGATAGAGAGCGGAGACCCGTGTTTTATCAGTTGTTGGCAGTAATCCAGAATTTGTCGTACTTTTCATGGATTTCACTGTTCAGAGCCGAGAACCTGTATTCTGCAATTATGTAGCAAACACTGATAAAAAGCACCTGCCTATAAACAAACGAGCGTAAGAATGGGTGGTATAAAATGCAATATTCTGGTATGAACAACGACGCACAGGGTTTGAGTTATTCAACTCAGGGGACTCATACAGAGTATTGTATGTTGTCCAGTGTCCATTAGGACAAAGGGGTTGGTCCTCGTACTATATTCTGTTTACTTGTGACTTCTCTAGTTTTAGACATGTGTTTCGTAGAAATACAAGGTCCAAGTTTGAGAAGTTATAGGTATAAGAATAAAGTAGAGAACCAGGTGTAGCAAGTATCGGGATTCTTCAAGGTGATCGAAGATGTAGATACTTGTGTATGGTATTCAGATGATAGTAATGTTTTAGAGAACTTGTTTCTCTTTCAGGTTACTCATAATTGGATGCACTCCTAAGTTGAGTAATGCTGATCTGCCTCTCTCCATTTAGTTGACATGCACTGGAGACAGCTGCATGATTTGAATCTGGTTTCAATTAAATCAGTACCTCTGTTTCTATATTGTATATAGAATGGATCATATCTTAACGATGTTAAGGTATATGGAGTTGTCCGGCTTATGGTTAAAACCAGACTCTGGATAACTCAAGGCACGTTTCTGTAATGGCAGTTTGTGGGTTGACCCGGATTTTGACGAGAGTTAATTTTCTACCATCTGGAAGATCAATAGTGATATTGTTCTTGACTCGCCATAGTTTTAGTAAAATGTATTTTTTTCAGAAAACAGTAGTGGGAGTATGGTAGAACTGGAAGAGATTCCAGAACCGCAAACGATTACAAAAAATTTAATAGGACCTAAAGATTCAATCAGGTTTGACATTCCATTAGCCACTCCGCAAATATGGTGGGTAACCTCAGGCACCCGAGAGGTGCTCCGGTAGCCTCAAAGACGGTGACAGGGAGGTTCTTGTTTACCCAGACTTGCCATTACTGTTGTTATAAGCTATGATAGCCGACAGGAGAATAAGTATAGCGTCGTTCTAAACTAGTTTTAGAAGTGCACGTGTATATTATTCTGCCAGAGAGTTGTCGTAATCAGTTGGAGCAGCGGAAGCATGGTGGACAAGAAGCTTATGTCTATTTATAGACTAAAGCAGATATGGCGGAGATAGATCATCTATTTTTGATGTGATAGTCATAGGTTTTGACTTCATCAGAATAGGAGATGGATCTGTTAAGAAAGTAGTAAGGTGTGATGTCCTGCTATTTGGATGACATACACAGAGTAGGAAGTTAAATTCCTATACTACGATCGGTAATACTGTGGTTGTCACACAGTGTTTTCTCCACATAAGGATATGGATATTATATCAGACATTCTGGTTACTAGATCTATGGTTTTAGATCTAGATTTGGGTAGTTTCCCAATCTGGGTACTTAGACAGCATTCTAAAGGTATTTAGAATGGACGACTCCTGGCATGGTGGTGTACCAGCAGGTGATGGAGTCACCCTCTCTAAAAGTGTCTTACAGACTAAAGGGGAGAGGGATGTGCATAATTGGCAGATCACTTGCTTAGGCAATTGAGTTGATCATGAGATATCAAGTATCACACCAGATGTTATTTTTATACTAGATGCAATAAGTTGATATTGGTCCAATCCTGGAGAAACGTTCGGAAGCAGTTTTAGAACATAAGTGGATGTTCTAGGGATTTGATAATGATAGCCTCCTTCGGGAGACAGTTATCATTCCAGGCTTTCAAGGTGACCTAGATAACAAAATGATTGTCAGAGTTATAGTTTTCCCTCTGACGAGGGGCAGTAGTTTGGACAGCTGGTCCAAGCGGAGACTGAGGGAGGCATGGCGCAGAATACTGATTAGGTTCAGTTGACGATACAGTCTAAGAAGTCTGGATTTGGAGTTCATTCGTGAACTAGGTCCCATCAGATATCCAGACATATTCTAAGACAGATATTGCTCATATTCGGGAGATGGCTTTCTCCGCGAACATGAGAAGTAGAGAAAGATAGAAAGAAATATCATAGCGGATCCACTCACTGAGGTTATTTCTCGAACACAAGAGTTTCACAAACAAGATTTGTGAGACTGATCGGTAGAGGAGTTGGGTGTTCGGTATAACACGGGCTGTGAGTATGCGACATCGCAATAATTAACCTTAAGTGTAAGTGGGAGATTGTTGGATATAGTGCCCTCAAAGTCAATTATTGGATCGCAGGCACGTGATTGCAATGATTGAGGGAGGACCTATACCGGTAGGACAATCTTACTCGAGATGATAGTATGCTATCTGGTTTATCTTTATCAAACGTGTACTGCTTTAGGTGACATGATATATCACTATTGCACGTTGATAGAGCCCATAGGATTCTTGCTTAACTACCAGCAGTATGATGGCGATCATATACGCGAGAGTTGGATAGTCTATAAGCACATCCTTAAATGTGGTCCCTAGTCGCGGGAGTTTCGAGATAGGGCATCGATACTCCGGAGTAGACTAGTGTATACAATCGAGACCCCGACGAGGAGCGATGGCCGGTCTCACAAGCCATTGGTGTCAGTTGGTTCACCTAAGATGTATACAGGTGCTCATTGGGTTATGAGTACACCGGACAGGACTCGCCGGGAATATGCTAGCTGGTTATTAAAACCTGTCGTCAGATGGCAATTCCCAGGTGACATGTGTACAGGTTAGTCTATCGACCTGAGATCGTCATTTGTCTTGTGTGAGTTCCCACTGTGCTTTGATTATTACCCTACCACGGCTCAAAGGAGTCGTGCAAACAGGTTCTAGTTGGGTACAGTCCCGAGCCACATTGAGGCAGTGAGCGGATCGGCAGGGGATTCGTCTCTCCCTACGTTGGGAGTGAGATCGTGCTGTGTCTAGGAGAGCCATTACACAAAATCCATGGTCATGGTAAGAGAGATTTAGCGGTAGTTATTCCAGTAGTATCTCGGGTGTTTTGGGCTACACTCCGACACGACTTATACCACTTTTGGGGGTCTGACGTTTACCAGCTCCCTAGGCCCGATATGCGATACTCATAGACGAACGGACCGGACTGTACGGATATTGTCACACATAGGCTCAGTAGGGTTCCAGGATGAGTTCACTCATCGGACTCCCTTTCACTCAGTACATGGGCAGCCGTTACGTACAACTAGTACCACTGACGGCTTGTGGTTAAACCCACTGCCAAAGTATTGACGAGTCTTTAGAGTCCCCCACAGAAAGTTTCATAGTTCGGGCGAAACGTTGTAGAGGCCGTATGGTTTTATGGCAGGGTTCGAACATACGCGTGCACTTGTGCACGTGTCATGGTTCGGACGGATAATACTAGCGGGCTTTGGTTTAAGCCGGATCCTAGTATTATACTGTGTAGATTTTGTCTCATTGCATTTGTATTCGGTCGGAATACAAATGCGGGTATGTATATACAGTTGCGGGGTTATCCTGTAATTTTGTTACGGGATCGCTTTTTGAAGTTGCCAGTTTGCATTTTTTTTGGCCATGCCTTCTGTCTTTTCTCCATGGCTGAATTCTTGTGTTGAGGAGGGTCTTTGCAAATTTCGAAATTAGTAAAGGAGGGTGTTTTTTGCGGTGCAGGGGCTCCAGCAGCTAGCTGAACTCTCTTAAGATTCTAGATTCTTTTGTGTGGAGAGTTGTGATGGTTGATGGTGAGTGTTGATTGTGAGGATTTTTGTTATAGATATTTTGCTTAGGGTCACTCTCTCTTGCTTTTGTGCTCACCCCCCACTACTCATGGCCAAGCCCTCTTTAGGCGGCACCATTTTTTTGGTGTAAGATTGATTTTGATTTGCAACAAAAATCCTTAGCAATTCCAAAAGCTCATTTCTCTATCTCCACTCTTATGGCAACTTCAATTAACTCTCACCCAAAGGCTTGGGTGACATGAGAAAAAATGTTCTACACTTATTCTACAGCAACCTTGGACACGTCGGCTAGTAAACTTCGTGTCCGAGTTGCCTCGGTTCAGAGGCGGGAGCCCGTATAAAGATTCGTTGACGTGGTGCAGTTTTCGGTGAGGAGGAGATCGTGGATCGAGCGAGATCCGAGAGCGAGCTTCGTCGGTGCATCCGCAATATGCTAGGGGCAGAGGTTAAAGACCGAAGGACACGGATCGATCGGTATAATCTCTAAAACCCTCTTTACAGTCTTCCAATTTACGGTTAATGGAACGATCCGGGATTCGGATGCGGTTAGCGACAGTTCGTAAAAAGTTTTTGTTCCTCATCTGGCCTCGGAAAGATGGCCGGGGCACTGCCGCGACCCAACAATAATATGTTATTCGAATAACTTACATGATCTGCAACCCAATCGCAAAAATTATCCGGATGATATTTTTCCAATCGTTCATCGTTCCAATCAGGATGCCCCTCACGTATCTCGTTAAAATGAATTCTGTTTTCGACAATAAATTATGACATTAATATTATATCATTTCATACACACACAAACACAAATATAACATTAATCCAAAAAAACTTACTCTCTAATTTTTTCAAGACATGCGCAATTAAGCAATATAAACCGGTATATCTTGTTGATAAATATAGTGTCTGCCCTCTTATAATCGGCTTTACCATATAGCGGGAACAAAATGTGGTTGCTTCATCAAGAAGATAACCTTGCATGATAGAACCCTCTGGTCGATTTCTATTGCGTATATATTTTTTAAGAGTGTAGAGATACCTAAAGAAAATATGTTAAATAAATAAATACGGGCATACAGGACAACAATAATTTTAAAAATTGCGCGAAACGAAAAATTCCACGTACCTCTCGACGGGATACATCCATCGATATTGTACCGGTCCGGCTAACTTAGCCTCAGTTGCAAGATGAACCGTCAGGTGTATTATGATATCGAAGAATGACGGTGGGAAAATACGCTCAAACTTGCAAAGTATCAACGCAATAGAATTTTCTGGTTTATCCAGCATCACAACATCCAGTGTTTTAGCACACAACTCTGTGAAAAAACAATATAGGTCGTTGATTACTAGACCAACTAATTCGGGGAGAGAAGTCCTGAGGGCTAATGAAAGAAGGTGCTCCACAATAACATGGTGATCATGACTTTTCAGTCCATCGATCTTTTCATTCACAATTTTTATCTTCTTGTTGAATGATCCTGAGAAACATGTGGGAACTTTCAAATCATGCAACACCTGCAGAAATCTTTTCTTCTTCGGTTGTGACATATGATAAGCGGTATTGGGAAGTACAAACTTGCCCGGTTTACCCGCTACCGGTTTAGGGTGCAATTCACTTCTTATTTCCCAGTCCTGTAGATCCATCCGAGCATTCAGGTTGTCTTTCGATTTCCCGTCTTTACAAAGAAGCAAGTTGAGTATGTGCTCTGATACTTCCTTCTTTATATGCATGATGTCCAGTCAATGACGCACTAAATTTGTTGACCAGTACGGAAGCTCGAAGAAAATGCTTAACTTGTTCCAAAATGGTGGTTTGACCTGTTTTGTCGGATCTATCCCGAACGTCACATTATTGTAACCATCCCACTGAGCAGTCACGTCCTCTCCGGACAATGGGGCTGGAGGTCCAAGAAACTCCTGATGACCATCAAAGTGAACAGCGTCTAACCTGTAGGGGTGGTTTAAAGGCAGGAAACGTCGATGGCCGCAATAACAAACCTTCCTGCTAAAATTCAAGAATTTCGATGTTGTGTGTTGATGGCAATGAGGACATGTTTTGTGACCATGTACGGACCAAGCTGATAGCATTCCATAAGCAGGAAAGTCATTAATTGTCCACATTAAAGCCGCACGCAGTATGAAGGTTGTATTTGTGTTTGCAACGTAAGTCTCTACACCATCAATGAACAAAGATTTTAACTCCTCGATCAGAGGTCGGAGATAGACGTCGATATTGTTTCCCGGTGAGTTTGGTCCGTCGATAAGAAGAGGCATCATAAAGTATGATTGGTCCATAGCCAACCAAGACGACAGATTATAAATTATCATTACAATGGGTCATGTGCTGTGACTTTCAGCCATATAGTTGAATGGACAGAAACCATCACTAGCCAGTCCGAGCCTGACATTGCGAGGATCGCTACTGAATATTGCGTGCCTCCTAACGAAATCATTCCATGCCGGTGAATCTCTTGGATGGCTCATTTTTCCATCTTCACTTGGAGGAGCACGGTGATGCCAAATCATTGCCTCGGCTGTTTTCTTGCACCTGAATAGCTTCTGCAGCCTCTGTGTTATGGGAAAGTATCGTGTTATCTTGACAGGTATATCAGGCTTCTTATCAGAATCTTTCGGCTTATAAATGGCCTCTCCGTATGTTGGACACTCTTTCAAATCTGAATTCTCTTTCTGATACAACACGCAATTTTTAGGACATGTTTGAATCTTCTCACACTTCAGACCCAAATCAAACATCATCTTCTGGGCTCCGTACCAGCTGTCGGGCCCGTTATTTATCGAGGGCATAGAATCTTTCAAGAACGAAAGAAGAATTGTGAATGACTTATTGCTCCATCCATTTAGGCACTTAATCTGGAAAAGTTGGACGAACCATGAGAGGGTGGAATACTTTGCATTCTCATAAATTGGTTTTCTAGCATCATTCATGAAATTTTCATATTTATCCGCACGCGGTCCTTGACCGGAAGGAATGTCATCTTCGGTACAAATAGATTCACCTAGGGCAGCCTCTACCATATCCTCCATTTCTTCTGATGGAAAGAAATTATCGTCTTCTTCTTCTGCCGCATTACCGTCTTCTCCTTCTTCTTCTGCCGCATTACTGCGTTCTTCTCCTTCCCCGTGATATTTCCAAGTTGTATAAAGTCTAGTAAAACCATATTTTACGATATGAAGCTCTGCCAATTCTACATTCTACCAGTACTTATTCCCACATCTATCGCACGGGTAGAGAATCTTCTCTATCACGATCTTATTTTGTGCGCGTGCAAATTCAATAAAAGCAGCAACTCCCGCGACAAACTTAGGTTGCTGCATACGTTGTTGTCAATCCACATACATCCAGTCCTTAACTCTGACGTACTCATGGGCCATGTTAGACTGTATAACATATAAATTGTAGGTTATGATGACTATATTGAGAAATTTAAGAATGAGATGGTTACTGACAAAGGAGAAAATCCGTGTATATACTTTATGTGTGCGTTTGTTATTGAAAAGAATAAATTATCGATAATCAAAGTTAGATTTGAGGATACTCATGTATGAGAATATGAAAGTTTCATATTATCATCGAGTATCATATATTGGTTTTAACTTGAACATCTTGAATCACTCTCTAATAATGCGTTTGTTGTGTATTCTTGTTGTATGTGTGTATTTCGGCTGTCGGGGGTAAGGCTTCTATCCTATTAATAATGTATAGAGCGAACACCCATTCGTTTGTGCTTTCAACCGTTTCGAGTAAATTTCGGCAGCACCTCCCCGCTGTTCTCCGAGTACACTGTAATAGAATAGATAATCATTTCAAAACTGTGAAACAACGTTGAAATGAACATCTAATCTATCTTTGTACACGGAGAACTATCGGAAAGGTACCGACGAAATATCTCGAAACGGATGAAAACACAAGTGAATGAAGGTGTTTGCTTTATACATTCCTAACTTGTCCACACGGGACAAATCTATCGGTTATTATACAATTGAATCTTCTCGTTATATAGACTACACGACGGTTGTTAGTATCGAGATATACCGTCCGATATTTAACAACCTTCGTATAGTTTTATGTTACGACGAACATCAAACGTGTGTTAACCGATAGACGGGTATTAAGTGGCGCTTTGAGTTTCATATATGAGTATCGATGGGAATATGAAAGTTTCATATTATCATCGAGTATCATATATTAGTTTTAACTTGAATATCTTGAATCACTCTCTAATGATGCGTTTGTTGTGTATTCTTGTTGTATGTGTGTGTTTCGGCTGTCGGGGGTAAGGCTTCTATCCCATTAAGAATGTATAGAGCAAACACCCATTCGCTTGTGCTTTCAACCGTTTCGAGTAAATTTCGGCAGCACCTCCCCGCTGTTCTCCGAGTACACTGTAATAGAATAGATAATCATTTCAAAGTTGTGAAACAACATTGAAATGAACATCCAATCTATCTTTGTACATGGAGAACCAGCAGAAAGGTACCGACGAAATATCTCAAAACGGGTGTGTTTACCCCAATCGGAGCAAAGCTCCGATCAAATTCCGAGGTGGAAGATGAAACAACTCCCCAATCAGAAACAAAGCTTTGCTTTGAAAATTTAAACTTCAATAAAGGAAGCAACGTTTCAGTTGCCCAGGCACTGCGCTGCGCGACACGTGTCAGCGCAGATGCGCTAGCGCAGCCGCGCTGCGCTGCGCGACACGTGTCAGCGCAGATGCGCTAGCGCAGCCGCGCTGCGCTGCGCACTGCGCGACACGTGTCAGCGCAGATGCGCTAGCGCAGAAGAAGGGGTTTAACACCAAAAGCAATTTATTCATGCAAAGTTACGTACACTTGATAATAACGAATTGAAATCACATGATGCACGAACACAACAAAGAACTAAAATAAAAGAACCCTTAACAGGCAATGAAATACTTGATTAAAAAGAAAAATGCTTATTCATTATTATTGATATTACATTTAAAAAAGATCACCGAATACGGGATCAGAAAGACAAGGATTCGCAAAAAGAAGAAGAAGATTCCCCAGCTCCCTCTCTGTCTTCTCCACCACATCGATGCGGCGATCCTCCCGAGGGGTGGCCATCCAACGGTCGACGCCACACTCCTGGGAAAAAGTGGCGATGACAACCCGACGAGCCCATATCTGGTTCAGCAAATGGAAGGAGCAGTCCTTCAGGGCTTTGGTGATCAAGTGCGCTTCGAGAAGGCCCTCGATCTTGTCCTCGGCGGCATCCAGCATTGCCGGGGACATCTCTGCTGGAGGAGGGGGAATGTCGGAGAGCACCGAGGCAAGGGCCATCCGAAGCCAAATGGAATTCGGAGAAAGAGGAGACCCCACACGAGTCAAAAGCTCATGCATTGCAGCGTCGCATTGCTCGTCCGAGAGAGAAGGGTCCACCAGGCGCGCAGCAAAACGGGGAACGATGTCCCGAATCGGAACCTCCCATGGTTGTCGGCGGGCATGAGGGCGGTTGCAAGCCATGATCGAAAAAGTTCTCTGAAGATGAGAGAATAAAAGCTCGGCCCTGAACTATATATAGACCCAAACACAAAAGATTTTGTGCACAATGGAATTATTTCCAAGACCCGGGAAATCAAAATCTTGGAAATACAAGTTCGACTTGGAAAAGGGGAGATGAAAAGATATCTCAGGTGAAGCAACGCTTCAGATCCTCTGCGCTGGGCGCAACTTGCCACGTGTCTGGCGCAACGCGCCGAGCGCAGCGCCCAGAAAGCGCACCCAATCAGAGCAAAGCTCTGTTCAAACGAAGCAACGCTTCAACTGCACTGCACACTGCGCTGCATGACACGTGTCAACGCAGATGCGCTAGCGCAGTTGCGCTGCGCTCTGCGCTGCACGACACGTGTCAGCGCAGATGCGCTAGCGCACTTGCGCTGCGCTCTGTGCTGCGCGACACGTGTCATGCGCTGGGGCATCTGCGCCAAACTGAATTAAGATTTTTATGAAATCTTTTCTGTTCTTTCCAGAACTAGAAGATTTTCTTCGGCCTTTGGATCAAAGATCCAGCGGTGGGAAAATTCCCAAAATCACTCAGGAAAGATCATGTTAACAAATTCAACAGATTTGTGGTCACTATAAATAGGACCCTAAGCTCAATTCAAAGGCATCAACAATTTTCTCGAAAAATCAAGAACTCTAAGCAGGGAAAACTCTGAGAAGATCTCAAGAAAAAGGTAAAGAACCTTCATGAAGTAGAAGAAAGGCCTTCTAATAGATCATTGATCTAAAAATAATGAATGATCTTTATATAAAAAAAAACAGTGCTTTGCACTTCTTGTGAACCTTCGGTTCTTTAAAAACAAAATAATAATAAAAGAATAAAAGAATAGTGCTTTGCACTTTTAAGAACCTCTGGTTCTTCGAATAAGGAAGAAATCTATTTTTCTTTGATCTAATTTAGATCAAGAAATTAAACAGTGCTTTGCACTTTCCTTCTTGAATCTAAAAAGATTCTTAGTGCTTTGCACTTCCAAGTTGCGCCGTTGCGCTCGTAAGAGAGCGCCACGTGTCGGCTATAAAACCACTTGCGCTAAGCGCCCTTAAGATAGAGCTTTGCTCTCTAGAATTGGCGCAACTCGCTGAGAGCGCGCCACGTGTCAGCAGCGCAACAGCGCAGCGCAACAGCGCAGCGCACTGCGCTAGTGCGCTTGCGCTCATCAGAGCACGACACGTGTCATCACCATATGGACTTGCGCTCATTACTTAGCGCAAAGCGCAGATGCATTAAAAAGGGCCAAGCCCAATTAAGAGAAGACCTAACAGGCTCAATAAAGCGCGAATGCATTATTTTAAGGGGCAGAGCCCAAATCAAAACAGATACTTTGCATCATTTATAAATGGGCAGAGCCCAAACAGAATATCCAGAATGCTATGCATTTTAAAAGGGGCAGAGCCCAAACAAAATAGATGCATTGCATCATTCATAAATGAGCAGAGCTCAGAATAAATTGATGCTCTGCAGAGCCTAAACAAAAAAATGGAAGAAATGCAACGCATTACTTAATAAAAGTGTTGAACATTTTCCCATTAGACTTAGCCCAATTTTGGTCGTAAGTCCTTAAATTAAATTGACTGGGCATAGCTCTCTCTTAAATCAATTTATACCCGGTTCGAGGGTACATCTCCGAACTCCTCTGGCACACGTCGTTGTAATCATTCAACGTCGTCAGAGAGGTGACGGGTCCCGACGACCACACCCTTTAATAATGGACCGAAACGTCCTTAAACTAATATCGGACCGAAACGTCCTTAAACTAATATCGGACCGAAACGTCCCTAAACTAAAATCGGACCACCACGTCCCTAAACTGGTGATGGACCACCACGTCCCCAAACTGGCGATGGATCACTACGTCCTTAAACTGGCGACGGACCGAAACGTCCTTAAACTAATAATGGACCACCACGTCCCCAAACTGGCGATGGACCACCACGTCCCTAAACTGGCGATAGACCACCACGTCCTTAAACTGGAACAATAGAGCCTCCAAACGCTCTTTTGTCGGATCTAAACGGTCCCGTTTAAGTTGATCTTAGCCCCAAACACGGCTAACGTATCCTTAAACATTCAAATGGATTATAAAACCCCCAATGAACTCTGGTTCGAGGGTACATCTCCGAGCTCCTCTGATACATGCCGTTGTAATCCTTCAACGACGTCAGAGAGGTGACGAGTCCCGATGGCCATATATTAAATTAATCACTACGTCAGGTCGATCTTAGTCTAAAACAGGACTGACGTATCCTTGACGAACGTTTAAGTTGATCTTAGCCGCAACGCGACTAATGCATCCTTAAACTAAAAACACCAAACCCAAATCTAAGTAAATACGGATTTGGACTAATCCACGTCCTACGGGCGACGGCATTCCTCAGTCTCCGTATACAATCCACGGGCAACCACGAACAAAACAAACACACACGACACGAAGTGAAATTCTGGAGAAGGAGAAAGTTGTTACCGTGACGCGGTAGCGTAATTAACTGTAGGGGTTTGCCGCCTGCAGGGAAGAGCGTCCCCCACAATCAAAAACCCCTCACCCTGAGGGGGAATCTGACGAAATCTGCTACATCGGCCGCATCCGTCTAAACCTCCGATACAAGGTGCCATAAATCAACTTGGCATCTTCGGAGAGGTGGACGGATCAAACCAAATAGCATCTGCCCCGAACCTCTGGCAACGGACGCGAAGTCCGGGCCGCCGTTCGGAGGGGAACAGGGTGAAAACACAAGTGAATGAAGGTGTTTGCTTTATACATTCCTAACTTGTCCACACGGGACAAATTTATTGGTTATCATACGATTGAATCTTCTCGTCATATAGACTATACGACAGTTGTTAGTATCGATCTATACCGTCCGATATTTAACAACCTTCGTATAGTTCTATGTCACGACGAACATCGAACGTATGTTAACCGATAGACGGGGACTAAATGACGCTTTGAGTTTCATATATGAATATCGATGAGAATATGAAAGTTTCATATTATCATCGAATATCATATATTGGTTTTAACTTGAAAAACGTGTCGTTGAAACAAATTATTGTTCTCCACCTTACACTCTCTTAACAATGGTACATGCATTAAACAACATGTAAGAGCTATCTATAACAACTCTAAACTTTTACCTGTTGGGTTCAACAAAAAGGTTTTTGATATAACAAACACAACCTTCCTCAATTTTTTTGGAGACATAAATCAAGGAAAAAATAGATTTCAGATGGTGATAAAAATACCAAATTCTTTCATTGTTGGGTTAATGTCAGAAGATGTTAAAAGAGAATTTCAAAGTTGCAAAATATAGAAGGCATTTGTTTTGAGGAGCATAAACAGATTGTTCATATGACAGCTTCTCATTTTGAAAAAGCTTTTACTTCACAAAATATAAATGCAGAATTTGGTTGCAGACATATCATTTCTAATATGATTTCAGACATATCAGGTTTAGGGTTAGAGCCTAGGGTTAATTTGGGTTAATTAGAGGCTAGAGTTAATTTTGGTTAATTATTGATAATTTGAAAGGGTTAGGGTGTTGGTTAGGGTTAATTAGGTTGATTTGGGTAAGTTTACTTGAAACAGCACATTCTGCCTATATGAATGATTAAGTTTGTATAATCTTCACACACGTGTTTTCATGTATGCTGGCCATCTTGAGGGTGCATGTAATATTTTTATTTCCTCTCAAATTGTAATTTGCATATATCATGAAATCTTTCCCCTGGGTAAATATTTAGGTTTAGAGTTAGGGTCCAGTATCCACTCCAGTTTATTGCAGAACCAAGCAAAATTGTTGAATCAAGACTTACACTACACACTCACCATTTTGACTCTTCCACTCTCACATCTATAGACACACCTTTTTTCACCTAATAATAAGTTAGCAACCAACACGTCGACATTCGTTCTAGTTAAAGTTTTCCAATAGCATCTCGCTCCTCGCTCCATGGCCAATATTCCTGTTATGCATCAATCCATGGCCCACGCCCACAAACAAAGTGGGGGCACAAAGAAATGATGCTCTATATAGACTTACAAAGGGATTGATATGTACAGGGTCAACATGCATTATGCAAAGCTTTTTCCTAAAGTTGGGAAATATTTTTTCAAACATAAAGAGATGCCCAAGGCTGTTAATTCTACTCTCGTTTATCTTATTCCCAAAAAGGCAAACTGTCGCTCCATCATCGATTATAGGCCTATAAACCTTTGTAATTTTCTATACAAAATTTTCATTATCCCCAACTCTAGCCCCAGCCCTAGCCCCAGCCGAACCCCAACCCCAACCCTAACCCCAACCCCAGCCCCAGCCGAACCCCAACCCTAACCCTAACCCCAACCGCAACCCCAGCCAAACCCCAACCCCAACACCAAATCCTAACCGAACCCTAACCCTAACCCAATCGATGCCTACCCTAACCCTCATCGGTACCAAAACCCTGAACCCTAGCCCTAAAATCATCAAAATTATGTTTAATTGGAGATTTACTAACCTGTAGGCGGTGGAGGAGACGACGGAGACGCTCGATCAGTGGTCGACATTGCGCGCAATCGGCGACGAGGAAGAACGGGGGCGGTGGCGACGACGAAACAGAGGGCGGTGGCGACGACGAGAACTGCGACGCGGCGGGAACGAGAGATTGGGGATTTTGGGAATTTTGGAGTTAACGCGCGAGAGAGATGAGGCGTAGGGCATTTCTGTGCCTTTTTTAATTAAATTCCCATTTAGATGCCCCTACGGATTAGTCCGTAGATCATTGGTTTGCAGCTCCGTAGGGGCAAACAACAAATTACGATTTAATATTTTTAAATTAAAACGTCGGGTACCGTAGGGACAACCGTCGGGCCCTACGGATTAGTCCGTATGACCAAAATAAATCTGCCCCTACGTATTTCATTATCCGTAGGGCAACCCCCTATTGTAGTAGTGTTAGTTAATGTTTTGAAGGTTTATATTCTGACAAATTCCTTAAATATTTTGTCTGTACTAATTGGGGGTCGCTAGATATATAATTAATCTTGTAAAAAAAAAGTTCGACGTGGCAATTCTATACTCTTAATAGGTTGAAGATTTATCGAGGGAGCCACAGGGGGAAAGGGAGCTGATGCTTATAAAACTCAATGTGGATCCGGACATGCGCCAAGAGGTACATATGTAACTAATGTCTTTTCTTCCTTACGGACACGTTCTTTAACTATATATGCGCTGGTAGCTTGCTTGCTTCATATCCAGATGAGTAGCCTGCTATGTTGGTGTGCTTACTTCTCTAAGCTCCCATCTCCCTTTACTATATTTACCCCTCAGCGAAAAGAAAACAAATTAAAATGTGGACGAAATCACTACTTTTTAATACTCCATTCAATATTTCCGGCGGGGGGAGGGAGGGGGAGGGCGGTTGCTGCAACCAAGGTTTAAAATCTCAGAATTCAGAATCGGTATTAGGTGGCTGCTTTTTGAATTGGAATCACCCATCTTGGATCATAAATATCGGATTTTATATCATTTGAATGAGCAAAAATTTAAAATTAGAAAATTCTTCAAATAAATAGTTAAAGCAACTATATACAATTTACCAATTTTTACCAATTAAATATCTCTAAAATGGTTGTTATAATGCTTGATTAAAATCACTATAATATTTTTTATATACTCTTTAATAATTAATGACGTCGATTGTCGAATAAACCTAAATTCAAAAACCTATTATTCAATCAACCCATTAATAAACCTAATACTAAAACCCTGCTAATCAAATGGTAAACTTATTATAACTTGTTATCGGTCAATATCGGTATCGGAACTCGGATGGTCATTTTTTTTATCGGAATTGACCATCCTGTATCAAGATCGATCGGCCGAGATTTCAAGCCATGGTTGCAACTAGTGTTTCGCTTCCCCTCACTCGTGCTTCATCAAATGTGTTGCTAATCTTTTCACCCGGGACTAGCAAATAAAGATACTACAGCCGTCGGAAGTGTATTTTTTGGTACCTATGCAGATAAATGAAGTTTCCACAATTTGGACAGGATCTTGTTTTCAACCAATATGAAATACTACTCACTAGTTTTATGGTGTCTTTGTTGTGTCAGGTTTGACATGTCTGTTTTATTTACTATATGATTTAACAACAGTTATTAATTTTGTCGAATGAGAAATATTTTATGAAAGATAATCAAAAAAGTTCATAGAAGAATGCCATTCTTGCTCTCAGGAAAGAGAGAAGAATCTACAAAATTGTAATGAAAGTTATGCCATTTGCAGTACTGAGTTTTGATGAAAGATATATAGATTATGAATGTAAGTATGTCTGTCTGTCTGTCTGTAGTTTTTGCTGTTATGAATGGCATCTATTATGTTTACAAAGTCACCAGCAATTGTTAGTATCTTATATCACATCCTACTGCATGCTGGGTAAAAAGCCTTCAGAATAATGAAGGATTTTTGCTGTGTTTTACTGTTCTGTATTCAGGTACAAGCATTATGTTGGCATTAAAAGGTTTTTCTTTGTTTTCCTGTTATATTCAGGTTCACGTATCATTCAAGCATTTACTAAAAGTGCTAATTCTTGAGGGTAAACTGCCCAATGAAAATTAAAATAAACTATATGTGGTTCTGTCAACCTTTCGATGCGGTGTTTAAAGCTTAGGGTGCATGTTTACATGATTTTATTTACGGTGCTGCAAGGCTGTGGATTCATGTTCAATTGCCTCATTAATTTATAGTTTCTCTGCTACTCGCAAGATCTAACCAGTGCTGTGAATTGGGGTTTCATTTTAACTTAATGTATGGCATGGTCAATGTTGTAGTCTAGCTTATGATTATCTGCGTCTCCATGCATTATTTACTATAACGTGTTTGTTCTCCAACACCATACTTTAATGACATGTAATGCTCACATTTAATATGCAGGCCATGGGTTTGGTTGATATTTTCAGAGCAAAAGTAGTTGATATTTCAGATGATACACTTACTGTTGAGGTGCCTACTGCTAAACCTTTATGTCTTTCATTTTAACCTTTATATGGTGTATACTATTTTCTGAGTTATTCTAAAAGAAGAAAGCTGTTCATTTTTAATGGCCAACAATGCAGGTAACAGGTGATCCTGGGAAAATGGTTGCAGATCAGAGAAACTCCACCCCTTAGGCCTACGGATAGAGCTTTAAATGGTGAACCAGATCTATCATCTGGAGTACGTACCTGCTCGTATTATCACTTATAAGTATTGCAGTAATTAATTATGCTCAATTGATATCTTGGATATTTGACTATTTTCTTCCTGGAGTGCATTTTCTTTCTTGTAGCTAATTTAAAATTTTGAAACACGAAAACAACGACGTTGAAGCTGGAAAGCATAGCAAAGCGGGTGTGCAGAGCTTACTTTAGCGGCTAAGCACATGAAGACTGTTTATTGAATAGAAATTAATAATACTAAAAATGTAGATAAATAAATTTTGAAACAAAATGCTATTTGTAAAAATGATGTTTTTGATGTTACGCCTGACCCTTCCGGTTTGTAGGCAATGATAGAAATTATGTTGAACATTTTAAAGAATAGAAAAAATATATTTTATTTTAATTTAATGTTTTGAGGAGATGATTTAACAGTGTAAGTACATCAATGTTTGTAATAAGACTGAATCATTCTATTGTTCAATATGATAATCTATAAGTTATAAATGAATATATAAGCAATCCGTTGAAGATCTTTTTTAAAGTCTGGCTTCATTTAAGGGCCTTAAGTTAACCATAAACTATATCAAGATGTTTGTGGGGATTCGTCAGAACTTAACGTAAACCCATCTATGTGATAGAAGAATTGACATAATGCTGTTGACCTTAGATATACAAATATTATTGTAATGTTGCTGTTATATGAATCATTATACATGCTTGTATGCTGGAATATCTTAACATCAAGACATTTGTTGATTGGAAAACCTAGATGATCTTGCGAAGCGTATTTTCTGAATTTGACTGTGTAAGGTGTTTTTTGTCACCCTATTGAGATACGATATGCTCGCTTGTTAGGCGCGTACAGATTTCCCCTACCTAGGGTAGGCGGGGGTTATTGATTGTGGGGATTCTAATTTTCGGCGGTCGTGAACCAAACTGCCGATAATTACCCCTCATTTTGATGCGAAGGAACCTCCGATTAACGGGTCATATAGGTCATGCGAACTCAGTATACAATATGCGCGTGTTGTGTTTTAAAAAATAATTCTGAGGGTGTTTTGGGTATATCGGGAGTCTCGCTGTCCGGTCAGCGGGTTGGGGGTCAAGAGGACTAGCAGCCTTTAGTGGAGTGCAGAGTAGCGTCCCGTTAGAAAAAAAATTTGAAAAGGAGAAGTGTTTTGAGCAGTGTTGTCGTACGAAACACGAAACGTATCTTACGAAACGATACGAAACATGGACAAATCGAAACGAATCGTAAATCCGTATCGGGTTATTAATTTATCGGTCGATAAACATTTTGTATCGTACGAAATGATACTAAACACAAAATACACGACACACTATTTAACCATTAAAATGTATAGTGAGTCGTATATTTGGGTTTACAACCCGCTTGGTTATATCAAATTATTAACCCAGACGGGCTATTTAACAATTAAAATGCATATTGATGAGAAAAAGCTCGTTGAGAGTGAAAATGATGTAGATGAGTAGATTTAGGAGAATGAAGTTATCTCTTGTTATTATAATTGTTAAGAACCAATTTACCCAAAAGCCTAAACTGTTAAGTTGTGGGTTAATAATGTATATCAAGCGAATTGAATAATACTTCAACACCGTCCCTAACTTTGGCCTTTGAAATTCAGGTCACGTGGGCAAAATAAATAGGGGATATAAATATATTTTAAATTGACAATGATGAAGAGGTTTGAACCCAGGGCCTATTTGTGCTTTGATACTATGTCAAGAACCGCTTTACCACAAAGCTTAAACTGTTAGGTTATGGATTAACAATGTATATCAAGCGAATAGAATAATACTTTAATAATAATGATGGTGATTAATCAATAGGAGAAAATTGATTTTTTGAAGCGTCAACTTTGTTTGGTAGTGATATTATGACAACTTAGTTATATGTTTTAGTTATGAATTATAAAACTTATCATGTTTATGTTTATGAATTATAACATATGGATGAATATATTGGATTGTTTTGATATTATTTGATTATCAAACACATGAGTTTGTATGATTTATATGTATATACTTGCGCAGTTGCAATTCCGAAATTTTCTTTAGCTTATATGTGGCTCTATATTGCTAATTTATTCGTTTTTAAAATTATAATTGGTTCTATACATAATCATTTCGTTATTGAAACGAGAAATTTTGTTTCTTACGATACGAAACACGATACGATACAAGATGCTATAAATAAGAATACGAAATACGAAATGTGTCACAATTTGACAACTTTGGTTTTGAGTGTCGGGGAGCTCCCGAAAAGGGAAAAGGGAGAAAGAAGTGAGAGATAGTCACCCGAGTTCGGTGACCTCCCGAGAGGAGCCCTCTTTTGGGGAGCTGTTCCAACACAGAGACGGTATTGTCCTTTTTTGGGGAGCTGTTCCAACACAGAGACGGTATTGTCCTCTCTGGACGAACCCGCACAGTTTTGTTTTTCGAAGAAAACTGGACCCCAAGTGTAGGGGGAAACTTCCCAGGAGGTCATCCATCTCAGGATTTCCTTAGCCTGAGCACGCTTAACTACGAAGTTTTCAAGCTCCTGTAGTTCTAGTTCATTCAAAAGGCGTCTCTGTGTGTAGAAGTGGAATCATTTCATTTATAGTTCTTGGATCTACTCTTTTTCGGAATGTATTCCGAAGACTCTCCATTGTTCTACAATGGGTCCCACGGACTCAAGAGATGGCCCCCGCTCTTTGGCGTGGCACTTTGTTCCGTGTGGCACTTTATTCCGTGAGCAAGGATCGAGGCCCAACATCCATGTAACACCCTAGAAGTTAAGTACAGTATAATAATAGTATCAATTTAATTTTTTCTCAAATAAAATTATTATTTTTATTATTGGAGTTTAATATTTTTAATTAAGATAAAACATATAATTATGGTTTTCTAAGTTTGTTAATTAAAAATTGTTTTCTAATCAAGTAGTATCATATTTTAATATGCTTATAATATTTTATTGTCTACTTTAGTTTTGTAACTAAATAGATAATACTAGTATGATTGTTTTAACAAAATATATTTAGTATTTAAATTTGTTTAATAATTTATTAACCTCTTATTTTAATTTGTATCAAATATATTTTCAAATATTAGTTTATGTAACCAAATATATTATGGTTATCTGAATTAGTTAAGTATATGATATTTAACTTTTAAAGATTTGTTTTGCTAAATCTTATAATATTTTATTTATATTCTAGTACAATATTTGATCTATTATGATATATTATTAATAATCTTTTAATGTTTAAATCATATTTAAATCTTCTAAATTAAATTGTTGGAGGTTGTGGGAATTATTTTCCTGCATATATATTTTCTCATACTACCCCTCTCCAAATATTTTTATATCTCCTTTAAACAATCTATACACCTATTTTAGCCCTATATATTTTACTAAACTTATACACACACACACACACGCTTATACTAATATATTCTTTCTCTCTCTCTAATATGAACCGGACCCCCCAAATATCTCACATCATCATATCTCTTTTCTCTCAAATCTCAATCTCTCTCTCATCTCTCTCTCAAACTATATAAATATAAATATTATCATAACAAATACCCAAACTTATATGATCATCCCAACTATCATCATCATCAGTATCATCTCTCTTTTTCTTCTTTCTAAAATTTAAACCCTACTACAAACCCTAACCCGAACCTATCCACCCTCTTGCCACCGGCACACCTGAGCACCCTGAACTCTCGCCAACTCTAGCTCGCATCGTCACCACTATCCTCATCGCCGCCATCTCCTTTCCCCCTCCAAACCCGAGCACCTTCAAGCCTCACCCCGACCACCACCATCACCACCGCAGCCATCTTCCCATCTCCCCCTCGCTGGAAACTTCATCCCTCTCGACCGACCCCATCGTCCAAGCACCATCTCCCTCAACTTCGGCCACCTCCATCGTCGTCATCGTTGTCGTCTCTTCTCCATACCCGAGCATACCCTAGCTCCTAGCGGAACCTTAAGGCCCTCCACCTCGCCGCCACCTTGTCAGCGCCTCCGCACAGCCAGCACCCAACCGAGCAGGCTCCACCTTCCCGTGCATTTCCCTCCATCAACTCATCACCCCCAGCAACCCGAAACCCTAACTCCAAACCCTCACCAAGCCAAGTATCCCTAGCCGCAAACCTTAGCACCTTACCGCCGCATCCAGAGCCGTCGACCCGAGGTTCCCAGCACCGTCGCCTCCTTTTTCGTTCCTTGACTGCAACCATCCAAGCACTATCGAGATCCTATCGCCGAGCCCAACTTCAAGTTCGAACCGAGATCCTAGCCACAAGATTGAGATACGTGTTGCGTTCATGTCTCCGTTGTTTCCGTCGTCATGTTTTATCCGTCTCCGAGACAAGTATTCTCGCTTTCCAGTTTAGTCGATGCAACATCAGAGATTCTCCAAATATATATCCTTAACCTACATTGTTGAAATAAAATTGTGTTAGTTCAAAGCTTTATAAATTTTAATAATACGAAATCATATATTTCTTGCATACAAGTTAATATTTGCAAGTAAAATTGACGAAAATAGATTAAGCATGGATCTATAAGAAAGTACAATAAATACAAATAAAGTTTGAAAGTTGTTAAGCTATCTTTAATATATATGTTTATTAGCTACTCAGTGATTAGAAAAATATAATTAGTTAACATAATAGTATAGATGATATGTTATTTTCAACACTTTATTGTATATCAATATATCGACTGTATTTAACATGCTAATTGAGACTAGTGCTATTGACATGCTAGAATAACCCTCACATGTTATTACTGTTCATGGACACTATTACATGATAACGACAGTACTTAACATGCCATGATAATTCATTACTCCAGTCCACTTATTTAAAAACAAGATTTCTAATTAGAATACTGAATTACATGCCATGACACAACATTTCCTGTTTACCAGTTTCATTTCCATACAATTAACATGATATTACAAGTTTTAGTCTACTCAGCATTCTTAATTAGTGATTCAGTTATTATCATATTAGATATGAATACGCGGAGTGTTGGGTTAGTTTGAGTGTGCGTTCGTACAACAGGATCTCAGGAGTCTCATGCCGACAGCCCGTACCGGGCTATATCGGTCTCTTGTTACTACAGCTAGTATCGGGCTATATCGATCGCTTGTTACTACAGCTCGTACCGGCCTATATCGGTCGCTTGTTCATTCTACAGTTAGGCTCGTGTTTTCTTGCTCCTGAGGCCCTACTCTCGAGTTGGGAATACTCCTACAGAGCTTGACGCATACACTCGAACTCACAATATGATAGATTACCATTTTTAATGACCAATTAGGATATGACTTGACCGAATTGACCTGTTTATATGTTTGTTTCATATATATATATATATATGTGTGTGTGTGTGTGTGTGTGTGTGTGTGTGTCTAAATATAAACATGCGCACACGGGCTTCACAACACTCACCTATTCATACCATCACATCACATACACACACTATTTGCGTTGAGTACTTGTTGGGATATTCTGATATCCTTGGAACTTGTCATCTCAGGTTTAAAGATTGATTCACAGACAGAGCAGGATCATAGTGACTATCAGGAGTTTGCCGAAAATTAGTAGTATTTATAGGTTTATTTCTATTTTATTTCAGTTGCTATTAGAATGTGTGTCATCACGAGACGTTAGAAATAAAGTATCTTTCTTTTTGGATCTTATACTTCATTTATTCGGAACCCTTTGTTATTTGGATCTTTTATTGACCCTATTTTTATCTCGTAGATTCATCAGTATTATTTGTTATATATGCAGCATAATTTTAGTATTATATCTTGGATATTATCTTATATGTTTAGCTAGAGCCTTAGGTGTGACCATGGTAAGGTGATTTCCGCTTATCTAGGAGCACTGTCGGTTTCGGTCCATATTCCCGTATTCCGGGAATTTTGGCGTTACAGTTTCAAAAGCGGAATATCCCGATTTCGAGAGTTCCGAGACCGGACACGGGTGGATCCCATGTTCAAGTTTGAGGAACATGAGCGTAACCCATGTTCCCATGGATCTCACGAGAGATTCGAAGCCGAAGAGTCCGTGGGGATGAAAGTTATAAGCTTTCATCCCAAAGTCATCTATTCTATGTGTTTTGATGGTGAAACCCATGTGGTTCTTCATCCATGGTGCTTGTTTGGGATGAAAGCCTATGGCTTTCACCCCAAAAACTCTTCTTCTTCCGTTTTCCATAGATTTGATGGAGAAAAGCAATGGTTTTGCTTTGTTTTAGGTTTAGAAGTAGTTTTATTTAGGTTTATTGAGAGAAATGTTCTCTATTTATTGGTTTTTCTTAAGAAAGAAGATGAGGTGAGATGAGAGAGATCACCTCAAAGAAGGTGACGGCTCAAAACCCTAGAAAAGAATAGAATACGAAATTGTTATTGATTTCTTTATATGTTTGTCTTATATAGATTTACAACTTTACACATAACCCCTTGAACATTACAAATTTAGGTTTTTGCCTATCTCATGCCACATGTGCACATCTTTTTGCACATGAGCCATGAGCTTTACAACAATTTGGCTTTATGTTCATTTGTATTACATTTTCACACTTATTTGCATACAAAACTTATTTATTACAAATTTCTTTCTCTTTCTTCGATGGCCGGTCGGCTTCGCTCGGGCTTATGGCAATTTGGGTATGGGCCCACTTGCTTGGACTTAGAACCGGGTTGGTTGGATTTTGGTCCACTTGTTTGGCCTTTGACTTTGAATTTTTGATTTTTATTTCGGCAATGAGGTGTAAATTTTGACCCCAACAAATATGTCATCTCAGTAAGTCATATTTTCCCAGCTTATTACTTGTATGAATACTTTATACGGTCCATTCTTACATTTTCTGGCGATTATCAAATTGTCTGAAGGGAGATGTGAATGTAAAGGAAGAAATAACAATTATTAATCTTAATTCACATAGTTTGTACAGTGTTTAATAAGTTCTATTTTTCTGAAGGGAGATGTGTATCCTGTAGAGCCGTATGAGAGTTTTTCAATGAATCAAATCCTGGATGCAAATTGGGGTGTTCTTTACGATGAGGATGTAAGTCTTAATACCTTCTTATATGTTTTCAGTGTTGGTTGTAATCAGTATCAATCCTATGGAAACTGAACAGCTTGGGTTATGTATAAATAATGTTCTTAACATGCCGTACCCATGTCATTTCCTTCAAAACTTCCTCTCTTTGTGTTGGCTGCATACCTTAAACCTGTGTCACAATTCTGATTGTCTTATCACACTTCTACCCCATAGAAGCAACTTTTCCATGTTAATTGCAATTAATCTTATAGAGTAATTGATCAACTTGGATAATTGTAAATGATGTGAGTAGCTAATCTTTTTGTCTTTTAATTCTTGATTTTTATCAGTATTACAAGGAATTGATCGAAGTGTTTTTCGCCCTACATTACTATGCAGCAACTTTTTACTCTGCTTTACTTTTCATGCGGCTTTCAATTGTAGATAATGACATTGGCTACATGTCATCTGTAAATTTTGTATCTGAGAGAGTGAATTTAAATAGTTAAATTTACCTACAATTGAAATTACAATTTATAAGCAAAATTTGTTGGCTGGTAGCTTTTCAAGTAATTTTTTGGCATTTTCAGCTTCACAAATTGTCTTTGGACAGATTAGTTTGCAGTACCTGTTTCCATGTTTAAAATGCAGAATGACGGAAAGCATTATTCTGAGTTTCAGTTTGCAACATCTGAGTTCATGAAAATTTATCTCTCAAGTTTTGTTTTGTTTTTCAGTTGACAGGCCTTTGTTCCCACACTTTATCCATCCTTGTAAATGATTCTCCTGGAGTTCTCAACATTGTAACTGGAGTATTTTCTCGTAGAGGCTACAACATTCAGGTTTCTTCTGTCAATCCCCCCCCCCCCCCAACCCCAAATAAAAAAATAAAATAAATAAATAAATAAGGGGGGGAAAGGAAAACCCTTCTTTCTTTCTTTGGGTGTGATAATTTTATTTATGCTTTATTTTCTTAATGGCCTCTATGATCTCATTATCCACGGAGTCTTGCTGTTGGTCCAGCTGAGAAAGAAGGAATCTCGCGGATTACTACTGTTGTTCCTGGAACTGATGAATCTGTTGGCAAGCTAGTCCAGCAACTGTACAAGCTTATCGACATTCATGAGGTGAATAACAAATGATACTTTGTTAGGTTCATGATTTGACCCGCATGCCTTTTGCTGAAACAGAGCCGATGCTAATCAAAGTTGCTGTCAATACTTCCGCTCGGAGGGACATCCTAGATATTGCTGACATATTCCAGGCAAAAGCTATTGATGTATCTGATCATACAATCACTCTTCAGGTTGACTTTTTGAAACTTGAGATTCCTTTTGATTAAACTGCATAATTTTCAAAACATTTTGCATGTCTCGCACGTATATAAGTTCTATTGTGGCTTGCACAACTAACATCGAACCAGGGCAGAGAAGATTTGGCAATCAACTTCTAGTTCTTTAATTTAACCAATCTTTTCGGTGATCCCTTTGGTGTTTTGATGTTCCAATCTCCAAAGTTTATCATCTAGATAATCTTCCTTAGCATATAGACATGTCAACTTTAAAGCTGGTTAATATTTGGTCAGCATATACACACATGGCTGCTTATCCGAAACCTCAAAGTTGATTTCGACAGTTCTGGGGAAAAGGGGGGAAATACAGAAACCTCATAATTAAAGTTAAATTTGGTTTACTGTCTTGTTTTCCCCGGAACTTTTTACTCTGTAGTCACTAATAGAAATACTAGCTCTCATCTTAACTCGACATTAATGATGGAAATCTGGCTTTAGCATAGCCTGATTGCTGCATTTCATGTGCAAATGTTTTTTCGGTGGTCAGATTTTCATGTTCTTGCACCATGGTTGGGGTAATATATAGTTGTCGTATGTAAAAGTAAACATTGTCATCTTTTTTAGTTGCAATTTCACCATTTCCACCAATTCGGTAGTCAGGTTTTTGATAGACGATTCTGTCTGTTTGAGCTATTTGCATTTCAACTGATCTGTGATGGGCTTTGTAACTGACAATGCAGTGAAACTTTATTATAGCTGGAAAGCAGTATTGATTGGACCATAACTGTATATAAACAGACGTATGATCATAACCATCATAACCAAGGTTGTCGCATTCTGTAATTGGCTCGACAGTACATGGGAAAATGATTATGACATGATTCCAATTAGCATTAGCTCTGATTTATGTATACACAGCACATGGGTAATCGTGTGATACTGATCACGATCATTGTGCTTTCATAGTTATCAAGGAAATTAAAATAGAGAAAAATGAAAATGAAAAAAAAAAAAGAGTACATTGCAAGTCTTCTATATTTGAGACTGGCTCGTTTCTGCTCACACCATGAAGGTGGCTAGAACTGGCCGTGTTGCCCTGGCGCGTGAATCAGGAGTGGATTCTAAGTACTTACGTGGCCATTCCTTCCTGCTGTAACCATGCCAACCTTTCAGAGAGGTCGCCATCGAGTGCAAGTGTGTGTACATTGGGCTTTCTGAGTGAAGTTTTGTAGCATATATAAATCTAGGTATGGGCTGATGTGAATTTGGACCGGATAACCTGCAACTGCCGGGCTTCATTCTGCTAAAGAAAGTAAGCCCGAGCGGCACCTCTGCTGCATGTTATCTTCTAGAGTGTTTGCATGATTTTCTTGTGGAATGTCAGTTGCCTTTGCTACAGTGAGATAATTAAATGTTTTACGATTTCTGCTTTCCAATACCTGCTTCTGATGAGCTGGGTATCCATCCCTACCTACACAGGAAAAATTAGACGGCTGCTACTAGTTTGTTTTTGTTTTGTGATTTGCTTGGCTATGCATTCTGTCTTGAGGGGGCAAGGCAAATCTTAGTCCTCAAGCTCGCAAGACGGTTGGTTATTCGTCGTCCATGCGTCTTACACTCGGGTTTTAATTGATCGAGATAAACATAGATAAATAAAATATAAAACCCAAAGATATGAATCGATGCAGCGAAACACAAAGATTTTTATATGGAAAACCCAAACGGGAAAAATCATGGGCACAGCAGGATTCATTTTCATTAATTCATATGAGAGTGCTTACATGGAGAATACAAAATAAACTCTCGTCCTTACAGATCTCTTCCCAAAGGAGAGAGAGAACTCTCACAAATATTAGGACTACATTGTGATGGCTTTCTCTTGCTCGTACAATCCAAACCTTAAATTATTGCTCTATATTTATAGCCTATATAGAGATACTTAGAAATAATATTGATTTAATTAGGATTTATTTCTAAATAACTAACTAAATCTTATCTTTAAACAAATAAACAAAGTATATTTAAATATAAATATAAAAGATCAGTTAGGATTCAAGACTTCCTAACAAATCTCCACCTTGCACTGAATCCAATCAGATATGAATCGTCCTGCCAAAAATCTATCGCTGCCGATCGTCCCTTAGGGCTTTCTCCATCTATCATTACTAGTAAGTCTTCAAACAGAATAACTGCTCATCACTGAATTCACCACCAAACCATTTTAAAAAGATGCACAGCACAATTCTATCATGTCCTCATTATAGCTTATCTTCAAGCCCAGACAGAATGACTCATGCCGAGTCCAAATAGCTCATCTCCAAGCCGAAAACTGAGATGAAGTTATTATGTCACGTCCTGTTTCCCAAAATACATAAAATTTCGGAATATGACTCGGCCAGCCATGCTACATACGGTAAGCAACCATCCTTCCATAGTCACATCAAAGCTGTCATGCAGTAATCAAGAAATATATGTGTGTGTGTGTGACCATGTCTAATTTGCCACAAAACAATAATCAATAATAGAATCAATAGCGGAAGCAATAACAAAATATTAAGTATCAAGGATCTAAGGATAAATAAGAAACAATAACAAGATTTTTCCCTTATGTGGTTACAATAGAAATCCGATAATAGTCAAAACAGGAAATAAACTAGAGTCATAAATAACTAACTAGACGGAAACCTCCTCAATACTTTTGGTGATCTTCTCGAAGTATTATTTACCCTGCGGTGCTAAAAGCAGTTGATCTGAGCCATGCAAAACTCAGACGTCAGAGCGTCGAATATAATGTAATAATGAATATATCTGGAATGGAATATAAAATTATTTTTATGAAACGGTGGCATGTGAGTATATAATAATGTTAGCATTAACATGCAGTAAGACAAGCAAGGTATATAAAACAATCATGTCATATGGATGCTAAATGTCCATATTTTTAGGTTATTTATCCTACATGTATTTGAAACCAATCCATGCAATCCTCCTCGTATCATATCCAAGACGGATAAAGAATGTTATAGGTCAAATACATGCAGATCAATGTACAGATGTCCTCGTGACCCTAATACAGATGTCTTTTTGGCCACAATTCAGATGCCCATCATTGACCATAATACCGATGCCGCCCTTATGACCACAATACAAATGTCCTCTTTTCTCAGCCTAAGTTCAAATCACAAGTCAATTCAATAATCAGGTCAATTAAGCCAATATCATGGGTTGATGGCATTTGGGTAAACGTTTTGTTACATGTAGGTTGTGATGACACGATAGCAAGACAATACAAATAATATGGTAACATGGATACATGAATCAATCAATATATAATCTGAATCAGGAATAACATATCCAATCATATCAAAAATAATAAAAAGTGGTGTCTATTAAACATGCATATGAAAGTCCAGTTCTCGAAATTCAGCATCACTTTGATTTGTAAAATACCTTTAAAATAACAACGGTCCTCCAAAAAGCATATGTTATATATAAAAATAAAGATAATTCAATAAGATTTTCATTAGTACAAGTTAGGGCATCTATGTCTATTCCTACAAAAAGTTATGGATATTCAAAGTTGAAAGTTTGGTGCTGGAATTTCACTAGACAGCATTCCAGAGTTGTATTCCTTCGCAGTTTGTGTAATCTAAACAATTTATTTTGCAGGTGAACTTTTCACAGGGTTAAAGCATTCTGAGTTGGCTTCGTAACGAGCTAAAGAACACGTGCTAACGATTTTTGTGCAATTTATAATAAATTTTAAAAGATAAGGTGTTCAGATCTGGCAAGTTAAAACGGCTCAAGAAATGTTTGAACCGGCTCAAAGAATGCCTGAAGCGATAATTGAGTTCCTTGTTCATATGAGATGACTCGGGAAATGCTTGAGCCGGCTCATATCCTAAAAACCAATACGATCAGATATTTTAATTATTGTTTCGAGCCAAGATTTGCTATGAACAATTCTAACTATGACCGAGGAGCAGCTTGGGCCTCAGGGGAAGCTGTAACCACAATTTCTCTACATTCCAATAAGTCAATCTATCAATAAAAAGGGGCAACTTTAGGGTTTACAACATGTATCAAGACTAAATCAAGTTGGTAACATATCACAATTCAGATCTCGATATACCATTAATTAGATTAGAACTTAAGTTTCAACTATCTATACCAATAACTCAAGAATGTACGATCTCAAACATGTCAAACGTGCATATGATAAACAATAACCACAAGAATCGAATAAAGAAATAGTATGCATACATGATTAAGGTTAAAGTTTGATAATCAAAAATATATTTATAACAACGAGTTCTAATCTCGCTATAGCATGTAGCAAGTACCAAGTACTTGTCTCAACGACGATCTCACGATGACATGATAATCACGATCTTGGGTTCCACGCAAAGAACTCGGCTTGGATGGTGAAGCCGCAACAAAGAAGAAAACGACCGCAACGGTGACGAGATGATTATGACCATGATGATGATCTCCTCAAGACGGTGTAAACGATGGTGGCAATGATGGGGTCAACTATAAGGTGGATGGAGATTGGGTTTTGGGGCTAGATGGAGGCTAGGGTTTTGTTTGAGAGAAAAAAACAATAGAGATTACGGTTTCCATGGAGTTTAAGGTGTTTAAATAGAGTAGGTTAAGTCATGGGCCGGATATTACAATAAATCCTATATCAAATAAGAATAGGGCTTGAAATAAAGTAAAATATAATTCTATCATATATCTTTTATAAACTAAATACTTACCAAGTCCAATAACCCAATAATAATCAAGAATAAACCCATGGCAATGAAACCAAAGTCAGAAATCATGCCAAGATCAAAATCAGGTCGTATGTCAGGTTGAAACAACTCAACGTATGCCTGAGCCGGCTCACAGGTCTAACCAAATAATCAATTACTTTTTGAGTGCAAGAGACGGCTCAACCCCATCTTGGGACGGCTCATGATGACTTAAAGCCAAAACTCAATATAACCAGCCAAAATCAATCAATATGATTTATTCATTTAAATACGTACGATCGTTCTAGTGTGTTACATTATACCCAACTATAAAAAGAATTTTGTCCTCAAAATTCACGAAGAATGAAAGGAACAGAAACATGAACAAGAAGAACGGAAAGAACATGGACAAGCAATCTCATATTCACAGAAAACAGGAACGAACAATAGCAAGGAAGGAACAAGGTTAATAAAACTTGGATTCATGAGAATAAGCTTGGGAAATCATGCATGCAAAGTAATATAAAAGCATGTGCGGTAAATGAATAAGAGTACCTGTAGGGAGTTTTTCGTCACCCCATTGAGATGGGAATACGCGTGCGCTTGTCAGGCATACTACAGATTCCTCCTGCCTAGGGTAGGCGGGGATTTATTGATTGTGGGGATCCGAATCTCCGGCAGCCGCGGACTAAGCTGCCGTTAATTACCTTTCGTCTTTGGAGCGAGAGAACCTCCGATTGACGGGTCAAACTGGTCATGCGAACTCGATGTGCAGTGTACGTATATTTTGAAAGGGTTTTGGATATATCGGGGGCCCCACAGAGTTTTACGGGGGTCCTGCTACCCGGATAGCGGACTGGGGGCCAGCAGCCCCCTTGCGGGGTGCGGGGCAGCGCCCTGTTAGAAAAATTTTCCTAACGGGGGACGTGTTTCTGGTGTGGAGTGCACGAAAAATGAGGGATGAGGAGCGTCTTAAAGATGCGTTCCAGGCGCGTGCGCAGCATGCGACCGCGGGGCGCCAACGGGTCATGTGCGCAGCATACGACCGCGGGGCGCCAACGGGTCATATGCGCAGCACGCGACCGCTAGACCCCAGCGGGTCACGTGAGCTACACGCGACCACAGGACGCTGGGCGCTAGCGGGTCATGTGAGATGCATGTGACCACAGGGCATGGAGCGTCCACGGGTCGCATGAGGCGCACGTGGTCGCACGTGCGCGGCACGCGACCGCTGGAAACACCAGCGGGAAAAGGGGCTTAACCCCTAGGTTAGGAGTTGAACTCCTAAGGGGACTTTAGAGTTGAACTCCTAACAGAGATTATGTATAGATTTAGAGTTAAATTCCTAAAAAGGGATTGATTTATGGAGTTAAACTCCAACAGATCTTGTGTCACGCCCCGCTTCCCAAAATATGGAATACGAGGGGTAGACAAGGCCAGCCATGCTCTTACGGTCAAGGAAAAGTCCTGCCGTAGTCACACTTCGGCTTCTAGTTTTTCATGGTAAACAGTAAATGACGCGCAGGTAATGAGAAATGCAGTAACTGAATGAAACAATGTAAAGAACTGACCTGAGGGGAAACAAACGAATATAACTCCAGATAGCTAATCAAGATGTCTGTGATGTACATCTAGTCCTGGTCCAAGCTAAATCTTCTCCTCACACTGAGCATGCATACTCAGGTCGTCAGAGCGACACAACAGCAATATAATATATATAAAATCATGTGACAATTCTAACAGTGATATTAGATATATATAACAGTATATCAATGGCAGTATGGTTATGAGCATACAGTAATCAATGCAGCGGAACAGTAAAAGCAGTAGAACGATATGCCACGTATGTCAACACAGTAGATAAGGTATATAAATGCCAGTATCCCTATCAGTCTCTAAGTCTCACTGTACAGGCACTAAGCCCATCGTCAGTCTAAGTGTGAGAGTCAACCACTCGTGAGTGTCCTCCACCCAAGGATAGAACCCAAGGGCAAGGGACCACAGGCCCAACATGTATATCACGGTGATAATCACATACCCTGTAAATCTCCATATATCTCCCTAAATATATAAGCCGGCATGGGACTCCCGAGATTCTGTTGAACTCACACTTAAACTACCCCACACCCCATGGTCTACATCAAACGCTAACCATAACCCTAAATACCAATCGGTCTGTGACAAGTCTGCGCGAGAACTGGAAGCAGGACCTCCATCTAGCACATCCCGACTAATACCTAAGATAAATGGCCGTGTATGGTGCCTTATCTGTGACACCCGTGCAAGAGCTTCCATAAGTGTCCCATTCCACTTATAGTCACACGTACACGTGTCCTACAGACGTCGACAATGCAATATAATAATAAAGGTCACTGATTGTGTACAAGTACGTATCACTTTCACTTATTCACTGATACACGAACACTGACGTACTTGCCACAATCATCACTAAAACCTAACACTGGGTAATGCACGTTATCACTAGGTTATCAATGCAATGACATGTGTATGATATGATGCATAAACAATATATAAAGCATGTTTAGGATGTCCTGAATCAATAATCTACCACTTGCATAATTTATCATAAATCATACGGTTACAACTTAGTGAAATGATGAACAGGTAATAATTAGTACGTTCAGTTATCTAACCATCGAATTTAGTTTCATTCCAATCGGGTTCCAGGATCACTAATTATAGCCATTTCATTTTAAGCGTTCACGGCTGGAAATCCGGTTTCAGAATCAGAAATCCATTTCGCAACGCATTTCAATCCCAGTTGGGATCAGATTTTAGAGACGCTACAGTTGGATGAATTCTAGAGTTTTCAGTAAGGTTTTCAACGCAATAGACGGATCTTCAATCGTATCTGTACGTCAGGAGTTATACACTGTCTAACATTAATATGTCATCTCAGAATCTGTTCTGGACTGTTATACGTCCACATCTATTAATTTGTAGATTAAATATCAAACGATAACGAAACAGGATGAAACCACTTGTGTTGTCTGGATAACATATTCACCTATAATAAACAGCGGAGTTCCGCAACCTACGAGTTAAGGAAAATCCTGTGGTACCCATTACGGAACAGCAAGCAACAATTGGAGTCGCTCTGGACTGCAGTCCAGAGTCGCACTCCGATCCAAATATCGTCACTGTTTAAGTACAGGAATATCTGGAAACCAGTATAGGGTTAAAGTTCGTCGAGTTGGCTTCGATTTGAGCCCTCAAACACATCATTCCAGTGTGTATATAATTTATGGTGATTTTAACGGTTTTCAGGTACAATAAAATTCCAGTTTTACTAGTAAACTTGGGGGTAGTTATTTTAGTCGTTAACAGTCATATTAACCAACGAAATTCACGCACTAGGTTCACAGCCATACGGGCCAAACAATACCATTTAGTTCCGTCAAATTAGGAAAGGATTCTCACTAGGAACACACGTCGAAGAGGTAAGTAGTGTACGTTTTCAGGAATAGTAACATAGCAATTTATATGATTTGGATTTGTAACATAAATAGAATAGCATGAAGCAAGTAGAGAACTTGCCTGAAGATGCGTCGACGAGGGTCCGGCAGCGGCAACGGCACGATCGCGTCACGGACGCAGCACAGGTTCGTCCTTTGGACTCGGATAATTGTACTCAAACCCAGTTGATCACTGTGCACTCATTTCATCAGCTCCGAGCTTTAGACATGACTTGATTTGATGTGAGGGAGGCAGAGGTGTTGGTGACGACGGGGGTCGCCAGAGGCGCCGGCGAGGGCTCGGCGTCGGGAGCCGGAGAAGAGAGATGCGATGACGAGGACCGAGACGGGCGCGGGTGATGGGTGCGGCGTGGGTTCTTCGTAGGGGAGAGTCGGGAAGAAGTACTCGACGAGGTGTAAATGCAAGGGGAGGCCTACGGCGGCGATACGAGATCCGGCGAGGTGGGTTGCAGGGGTTCGAGGGTGCAGACGAAGGTCGGGATGGGCGGCTGGGAAGCTCGGTCTCGAGTGAGGGGGTGAGCTCTGGAGGGAAGAGAGCGAGGGAGGAAGTATGAGGGGGCGTAGTCGTCGTCGCCGTCGAGGGCAGCGGGGCGCAGGGGCTTTCTGTGGAGAGGGGGAGAAGGAGGAGTTTGAGGTCGAGAGTGTGAGGGAGAGAGGAGAAAGGAGTTTGAGAGCTCTTGGGTCGAGGTCGTGGGCAGTCGATGCGTCGGCGAAGTGGGCGGCGACGTGGGGAGCTCGGGAATGTGGGTTCGCGACGCGGGAGGAAAGAGGTGGGAAAGAATAATGATGTGGGGAAGAAAGGGGTGGTAATGGGTCGGGTCGGGCGCGAGGAGGTGAGGGTGCGGGCTTGGGCCAGTTGAAGAAGAAAAATAAAGGAAAAGAGATGGGCCGGCTCTAAGGGTTTAAATCGATTGGTAAAGAAGGAGTGGGCCGGCCCGGGAATAAATATGTATTTAGTTTAATTAAATTTGGAAAAAGGAAATGGATATGGGCTAGGCTTGGATAGGAAATTAAGAAAAATAGAGATGGGAAATGGGTCGGCTAAGGCTTTGGAAATTAAAGAGAAATAAATGAAATTGGAGAACTGGGCCGGGGAAAAATTAGATCTTGGGCTGAGGAATTGTTGGCTGGGGGTTAAATGTGTTCATTTGGTTTTGGTTTTGTTTTAGGCTTGGTTTTAGGGAAACCGGGAAAAGGAAGATAACAGAGAGAGTGGGCTGAGACGCAAGATAAAAGGGATTGGGATTAGGGTTGTAAAGGAAACAAAGTAGTTATAAATAAACTAAATAAATTGTAAATAAAATATTACGAAGAATATGGACAGTGGTGTACCAAAAGAACTGGGTATTACATCATACTACCCTTACAAAAATTTCGTCCTCGAAATTTAAAATAAACGATAAGTTATACAAACATAAGCGAAAGCTATTATATTGCAACTAACACATAATACTTTACTTGAAATAAGCAGATGAAGAAATTTGAAGACATAAATATGTAAGAACGACATACAAAAGATAGGTCTAATACGCATAATGCATGAACACTATAAGAGCAACTACAAGTATACGAGAATATAGGTAACAATAACGAAAAATAATAATCAAGGCGTGTTCGATAAAAGTCGAAACCCAAATATGTGCACATCTAAGCCTATCAAAAGCAATCAGAAATAATAAGTATAAGGCTCAACCATTTATAATAGCAATCATAGGTACAAAACCCGAAAGTAAAGTAACGACAATAAAGTAGTGAAAATTAGTCGGTAGGTTAAAACATTTTAGGACAATGTATCGATAAAATAGCTTTAAAATAATTTTAGAAAACTTGTATAGTGAAATTAAGAAACATGGACCAAAAGTATGCGCGGTGTAAGGTTGCGCTACTAAAAATGAGGATATAGTAGTGTGCTTTAAAAAAACATAAACTAAATAGTCAGTAACACGCACTCTTCGACAAATACAAAATAATGGGAACCAAATTTCGAATAATAAAGTCCCTAAATATATATAGGGTAATAGAAAACCAGAATGTATAGGGCTAGCTAGGGTAATGATTACAAAGAAGTGTGGCTCATTCAAAGGTTGGAGTATGGCGGTTTTAGGCTAGTGGTGATTTATACAAAAATTTATGTTAACCGTAATCAGAAACGGCGTCACTTTGCAGCTAGCCGGTGAATACGGGTCGATCCACAGAGATGTGTAATTTTCTGATTTGTGTTTTTACGAGTTGATTCCGATGGTGGTTTGGTTTTTTGTTGATTGATTTAAAAACTAACTTATACGATATTAAAGAACTTGTTAGGATTAGGTCTAAGGTAGGGTTGATGAGATTTATATCGTCACCTCTTTCAATGCCGTTTGATTTAAGCTTTTTAGAAATCGTAACAATTATTAGCAAAGGGGATTAGGATGATTGGGAAGAAACAAAGTTTCTTCCTCTAGATCCTTGTCCGTCCTTTCCTATTAATTGCTACAACCTTCATGGACGTCATGTATGTCCGGCCCTTTATACTACAGTTCACCGTTACCTCGTGGGTAGGGTGCCGTAGGGAGCGGATCATGCATGCGTGCATGAAGTTCTACTTATGAAATTGTGTTGGCATTGAAGGAGGTGAGAGATATTCATCTCTCACTCCCTCTCTTGTTCCTAACCCTAACAAGCGAGGATTTTACTCGCTCATTAGGGTATCTTCTAAAAATGACATTTCTTTTGTTATTTTTGATGTGATTTGTTTATATCTAAAGAAGTACTTATCTACTGCAGATTAAAAGAACTACACTAAATTAACTAGGGCAAGCAATGAATTATCTATGGCAAGAATAGAATTATAGATCTAGGGCAAATAATGAAATTATACTAAGGCAGGAAAAAATAGAAACTTACAAAAATGATGCTCTAGATCTCCCAACAATTCTGAATTTTATTGATAGAAAAGAGGCATCCCATTTTACAGATTCGAGATTACAATTTATAAGAAAACAGGGAACCTAGGGTTACAGATTCTCGAACACATGATTTTACAGATATGCCCACTGAAAATCCCAACACCCGTACCGACGCACCGACACACAAAATTTGCACCGACACGGGCAACAAACGGCCGCGGAACCGCGGCGCCAGCCTAGGTTTGGCCGCGGTTCCGCGGCCAAAGAAGGGCATTGGGTCTTGAAACTGTTGGGCTTTCTTCTATGCTTCTTGGGCTTTCTACTTTTATACTTCTTTTCTCCATTTGACTTCTTGGTCTTCTCCAGATCTTTAGTGAAAACTTGTGAGGATCTTTTGACCGTTCACTTTGACATTTCGGACTGCATTGCCTTATACAATTGTAAATTGTTCTTCGTGACTAGGATCCGTCTACTTGTTGGTCAAAAGTCTCTTTTCTGTGTCAACTTTCGTCTTTTTCACTGTATTCGCTCCAAGAATCTGTAACCTGTAACATGTAACAGACATGGGTCAAAAGCACCTGTTTTTATTCTTAAATGCATAAGAATGGGGAATATAAAATGCAAAATTATGTTATGAACAAATACCCCCAAACTTATCTTTTGCTCGTCCTCGAGCAACTTATTATTTTATTTATTCTAGATAAAAATCTAACCTAACCGCACTTTCGCAGGGAAACGCGATTGCACTGAGCACGTGCAACAAGCCGTTAAACCTCTAGGTGTCCCTAGTAGGAGGAGTGTTGTCTCTTGAGGGTTTTCAGCGGATTACACCAACAAAATCCTATCAATTCGGTTTCTCGACTTTTGTTCTCCAATTAGGTTTTCTAACAAGGAATTCTATTATCGTTGACCTGCAATTATCCACCCATATTCTTCACACTTCCTCATCATTTAACTTAAGATTATATATGTTTTATAGAATTACTTAGCTTTCGGCATCTCTTAAGTTTTCCTTCTAGGGTTTTATCTCCGCTTAGGAATTTCTATCAACTCAATTAAAGATACAAGTTCTATTCTTCATTCCTTTCTCTTATCTAAACTCTAATCACATATCCCCACGTGTGTGTAAATATCACCCCCACACTTGGAAATTCAAATCAAGCAATCGTACTCTCGTCCATTGTCCAAAGCACTTATTAATTGGTGAATTTTGCTTACACATCCTTCATGCGACCGTTAATACTTCTTGAGGTACCAACAACCGATTAATAGATGCGTTAGCACTTTAAAGCGTACTTCCTAGTTTTGCAACACCCAAGGCTTTTAGCAGTGACTCCCAAACCAGTTGGTCTAAGGCACTAGGTGATGAAGCACCCTCGCTAAATATTTTTTTATGTTTTAGCCTTAAGTAATCACAAAACCAGTGTCCAATTTTTCATTCTTTCACTTTTTTTTCTTTTATTTTCTTTGTACTAAGGACTTTAGACAAGAGCATTTCAAGGTCTCTTCTACTATTCCAAGTTTGAAGGTACGTGATAGTGCAAATTGTAGGGTATATGTTTTCAGAATTCAGACTTAAGTTAGGATTTATTTTTCAAACTTATACTCTAATAAAAGTTTTAATACTTTTCCTTCGCTTCGATTTAGCCCAAGAAGTGAACCCAAAATTTGCCTATTTCCAAATAATCTACAAAGACATGTACTTTCTACCGTTAAACTCTAAGGAATGTTATTTTTAGGGTTTTTAATTTGCTAAGTCTAAGATCTAGTTTTTCCTAGCCAGTTAACCTATTTATCAAACTCAAGTCAATTAACCAGAATTGAATACATTAATTTTTATAAATTTTTTTTCAAATTTTTATGATTTTTTATATAAAGATGCACTGCAGAAATTAAATATGCAAAAGGAAAAGAATATATACAATATTCAATGCAAAAGATAACTATATACACTATCCTCTCCCCCAAACTTGAGCAAAGCAGTGCCCTCACTGCCCGGCCCCACGTCTCGTTCGTGAGCGTGAACGTGATCGTTCCCCTCTAGCCAAAAGGGTTTGAATACCCCTCTCAATTTCCGTTAACCGACGGTCGTGATCTCGTGCTGTCGCCCGAAACTCATCCCTCAAAGAGTCAATTCTTCTTACCGTTCGCCGCATCAATCGTGCATGCTCTTGAGGGGTCAGTTCTTCCCCGCTCAATGTCGAGCTGGAGCTAGGGGTGCGTGCGGGTATATTCTCTGCCGGTTCCGTTCGTGTCCAAATATCAGTAAGTCTAGAGTAGGACGAAGTAACGCCCTCAACGAGTGGTCGAACCGGAACTCCATCTATCATGTATGAATCAAATTCCTCAACGGGGAGAAAATAACGGCAGAGTTGGGTGACTAGCATGGGACATGGGTAGATGGTACCTCTTTTCCCCGCACCTATAGATTAGAGCAACACAGTGCACATGTCGAACCGTGGATTTTTCGTCATAAGTGTGTGTACGACATGTAAGGAAGGGGTGAAGAAAGTCGTGTTGTGCGAACTACCAAAGATATTGTTTTGTGCCCACCGGCACACAGTAAAAACGTTCGCGAAAAGGGTCCGTGCTTGGATACCCTTACACGGCTCTCGTGCGCAGTCATTCCCCATCAAGGGCATATAATCCTCAAAATGCAAAGGGTGGTCATGTGCGGGCACACGAGGTATGAGTGTTACTTCGTGGATCATATCCCCATCAATGTGAATCACGCGATCTCCCCAATTTATTTTAATGTAGCCTAAGTTGTCAAGACTATTATCCTCCATTGATTCATAAAATAGGGAAACTAATTCAGGTAGGGCAAACGCAGAGGAGTGATTATAGGTCAGGAAATTCCAGCCCCTCTGCTCGATTTCATGTGCAAAATATCTACCGTACACTTCGTGTGTGAAAACTGGGGTAAAATCTCTTTCAAACTGCATTTTATGTGCCATAAGATTTTTTTCAGAAAAAATGTGCTAAAAACATAGAGTAAAGGTTCAGATATACCTCCCCTGAAAATTTCAAGGGGCGAAGACAACAGGCGGCGGCGGAAGTGCGGCGGGAGGCGGCTACTGCGGTGAAGTCGCGGCGGTTTGGAGGCAGCGCGGCGAGATTTTTCTGGAGGTGACAGGAGGTGGCGGCTAGGGTTTTATGAAGATGAAATATTTAGGGTTAAAAGACCAGAGGCTCGGTTCTCCTTAAATAGAGGGGGAGAGAATGGTGATTTGCATAAACCACCCTTTAAAATGAGGTTTTATTTGTAAATTAAGAAACAGTCAGCTCTTAATTCTGAAAATATGCAATTAGGTCCAAAAATTTAATAATTTTTTTTAATAATTTTTTTATTTTTTATGGTATTTTGGGAATATATATTTACAAATTATATACACACCCCCAAACTTATTTGAAATAATGTTTTGGAAAAGGAAATTTGGAGGTGAAAGTGGAGGAAAATCACTCAGAATAGATCGGCTCCTGCAAGAACAGGAGCTCCTCCGAAGGGTCCGCTGTGAAGAATGGTTTCAGTCGATGCCCATTCACTTTGAATAAGGTACCGTCTTCAGGATTTTCAAGATCAACCGCACCATGCGGATAAACGGTGCGAACTACAAAAGGTCCTCTCCATCTGGAACGGAGCTTGCCGGGATGATAATGTAACCGAGTGTCATAAAGTAAAACCTGTTGACCAGGTTCAAAAGTTTTTCGCAACAGGTGTTTATCGTAGAACACCTTAGCTCAGTTTTTAGTAATTAGGGCATTATCATATACCTCATCCCTCAGCTCTTCTAGTTCATTCAACTGCAGCTTTCGATTGCTGCCCGCATCTCCTAAAGATAAATTTAGCTCTTTGATAGCCCAAAAAGCTTTATGCTCAATCTCCACTGGGAGGTGGCAAGCCTTCCCGTAAACAAGCCGGTATGGAGACATATCAAGATTGGTCTTATATGCAGTACGGAAAGCCCATAGTGCATCAATCAGTTTAAGTGACCAATCTTTACGGTTTTTAATAACCGTTTTCTCCAAGATTTGCTTTATTTGCCGATTTGAAACTTCAGCTTGCCCACATGTTTGGGGGTGATATGGCGTTGACAGTTTGTGGGTGATAGAGTATTTGCGCATTAAGGACTCGAAAGTCCTATTGCAAAAGTGAGAACCATTATCACTTATTATCGCCCGAGGGTGCCCAAATCAAGAGAAGATGTGTTCTTTAAGAAATCGAACGACAACCTTGTTATCGTTCGTTCGGCTGGGCATAGCCTCAACCCACTTTGAAACGTAGTCAACGGCCAAAAGAATATACACATTTCCAAAAGAGTTAGGAAATGGTCCCATGAAATCTATACCCCAAACATCAAAAATGTCCACAACCGAAATTGGTTGGAGCGGCATTTCGTTTCTCCGCGATATCCGGCCCAAGTGCTGGCACCGGGAGCAAGTTTTGCAGTATTCAAATGCATCCTTGAAGAGTCGTGGCCAATAGAAACCACACTGCAAAACTTTTTCGGCTGTCTTCTTTGGGCCAAAGTGCCCGCCACATGCTTGATCGTGACAAAAAGACAGCACACTCTTGACCTCACTTTCAGGTACACACCGACGAATAATTTAGTCGGAACAGTATTTAAAAAGATAGGGTTCATCCCAGTAAAAATGCTTTACTTGGGACAAAAATCGAAGTTTATCCTGTTTCGACCAATCTTTAGGTATCAGGCCGGTGGCTAAGTAGTTTACAATATCGGCGAACCATGGTTCGCAAGAAACGGTCAAGAGTTGCTCATCGGGGAAAACATCAGTGATTGGGAGATCAAGCGTAGGCGAAGAAGGGAGTCGTGATAGGCGATCAGCTACTACGTTTTCACATCCTTTTTTGTCCTTTATGACAAGGTCAAATTCTTGTAGTAAAAGGATCCAACGTATTAGCATTGACTTCGCATACTTCTTCGCAAAAAGGTGGCGAAGAGCTGAATGATCAGTATATACAACGACTGGAGAGCCAATTAAATAAGGCCGAAATTTTTCAAGTGCAAACACAACAGCTAAAAACTCTTTCTCTGTTGTTGTGTAGTTTACTTGGGCCTCATTTAGTGTTCGGCTCGCATAATAAATCACATGCGGCATTTTATTGATGTGCTGTCCAAGGACAGCGCCAATGGCAAATCTGATGCGTCGCACATGATTTCGAAAGGGTGCGTCCAGTCCGGAGATGAAAGGATGGGCGCAGAGATGCGAGAATGTTTCAAAGACTCGAATGCTTCAATGCATGTGGAGTCGAAAGAAAATGTTGTGTCCTTGGCCAATAAGAGAGTCAAGGGTCTAGCAATCTTGCTAAAGTCCTTGATGAACCGTCTAAAATCCGGCGTGGCCAAGGAAGGCTCTAATGTCTTTGACGCATTTAGGGGGAGGTAGATTAGAAATCACTTCGATTTTAGCTCTATCAACTTCGATGCCGTTTTGCGAGATGACATGTCCTAAGACAATGCCTTCTCATACCATGAAATGGCACTTCTCCCAATTCAACGTTAGGTTCTTATCCCTACAGCGGGTAAGAACAGCGTCAAGATGTCGTAAACACTCGTCGAAGGAGTCGCCAAAGATGGAGAAATCATCCATAAAGATCTCCAAGAACTTTTCAACCATGTCTGAAAAGATCCCCATCATACACCGCTGAAATGTCGCGGGTGCATTGCATAACCCAAAGGGCATGCGACGATAAGCAAAAGTGCCAAAGGGACAAGTGAATGTTGTCTTGTCTTGATCCTCTTTGGCGATGGGGACTTGGTTGTAACTGGAATAGCCATCCAGAAAGCAATAGAACTCGTGTCCTGCCAATCGCTCGAGCATTTGGTCAATGAAAGGTAAAGGAAAATGGTCTTTCCTTGTCGCGGCATTGAGTTTCCTATAGTCTATGCAGACTCGCCACCCAGTTTGGGTGCGAGTGGGAATTAACTCATTTGCCTCGTTGGTAATGACCGTAATGCCCGATTTCTTTGGCACGACGTGGATTGGGCTAACCCATTAGTTATCCGAGATAGGGTAAATGATACCACTATCCAAACACTTAACAATCTCCTTCTCAACAGCCTCTTTCATAATGGGGTTGAGGCGTCTTTGAGGATCCCTTGCCGGCTTGGCATCATCCATCATGTGTATATGATGTTCGACTATGAGGGGACTAATCCCCTTAATGTCCGCCATAGACCAGCCTAAAGCTTGCCGATTATTATGTAAGATCATCAAAAGAGCCTTCTCTTGCTCAAGAGCTAGAGAGGCCGATATAATGACGGGTAAGGTCTCATTATCACTTAGATAAGCATATTTTAGGTGCGACGGCAAAAGCTTCAATTCGAGTTTAGGAGGTGAAACAATAGACGGTAACAATGGGGTAACTGTTTCAAACTCGAAGGATTCCATCAAAGGTTCGAATCGAGTGTACGCAACAGAGTCGGATGGTTCAATTAACTCATCCGAAAAAGCAAAAGACTCCAATTCAGGTGATGGGTCTTCAAAGTCGTCAACGAAGGTAACACACTCAAAATCGTCATCCGCCGTGAAAGCTGTGTCGGATTCTAGGAGGAACGCACTAGTGGCGTTAACATTGCTGTGATCGAACAAAAAATTCTCGAACTCACAGTCCTCCTCCGCGATCTCATTGATCGAGCAAATATCGAGTACGCTAGCATTAGGCTCAGCAGGCTGACTTCCCAACTTGAAAATATTGAGCTCAATTGTCATATTGCCGAAAGATAGGTTCATTGAACCATTACGACAATTGATCACTGCGTTGGAAGTTGCCAGAAATGGTCGACCAAGTATTACCGGAATTTGGTTCCGGGGTTAGCAACAGGCTGTGTATCCATCACGATAAAGTCAACGGGGAAAATAAAATCCCCTACTCTAATTAACACATCCTCCAGCTCTCCCCTAGGATGGGTTATTGACCAGTCGGCCATTTGGAGAGTACAGTGAGTGGTCTTAAGCTCTCCAACGCCCAATTGCTCGTACACAGAATAGGGTAGCAAATTTACACTCGCGCCAAGATCTAATAGTGCTCTATTGATGTTCTTGTCCCCAATTGTTATCGAAATGGTAGGACACCCGGGGTCCTTTTGCTTTGGGGGTAAAGAATTTACAAGAGCATCACTAATAGCACTAGCCACAAAAACTTTATTTGGCACTTGCGACTTCCTCTTTTCGGTGCATAAGTCCTTTAAAATTTTTGCATATGAAGGAACTTGTTGGATTGCATCCAAAAGAGGGATATTTATGCTAACCTGTTTGAACAACTCTACAATCTTTTCCATCTGTGGAGTTGGTTTATTGGATCTCAACCGATTAGGAAAAGGAACATTTTAAAAGGTGGTTGAGTCCAATTTTTGCGGATCAGATTGTCGAGTTGGAACGGCACCCCGTGTAGATGTGTTCGTGTTGTGAGAAATGGGTCCGTTCGAGCTAGAAGAAGTAGAGCCGTGTGAAGGGTGGAGAATATGCTCTAAAGAAGAAGGTGAAGAAGATGAAGAAGGGCCACCGGCAGGGGTGTTATTGTCAATACCCACATTGTTTTGCAACACTTTTCCCGATCTCAACGTGGTCACCGCATTTACGTTATGATTCTGCTGTTGATTTGCAGCACGTGCGTGACCGGGGTTGGGCAGTGGTTGAGACGGGAGCTTTCCTTTTTCGCGCTCGCTCAAAGCTGCATTGAGTTATACAATTTGTGCCTCAATAGATTTGATGCTTTGATCGTGTGAGGCACTGTTTTGCACCAAAGATTGAATAGAAGTCTCTAGTCTTGCTGTAGACTGTGTAGATTGCTTAAGGAACGCATCTAGACTTCTTTAGAGCGAGCTAACCTTATCATTATTAGGTTGAACATAATTGTTTGGCTGGTAAGCATTGTTAGGCACAAAATTGTTCACCTGATTAGGGTAAGGTTGCTGTTGAAAAGGTTGCTGTTGAAATTGAGTTTGTGAAGGTGCTTGTTGTTGTTGTGGAGGAGGAGGTCTTTGAAAATTGTTATTTCCTTGGAATTGTTGATTTTGGTTCCAAGCGAAATTTGGGTGACTCCTCCACCCCGGATTGTATATCGAAGAGTACGGATCGTTCCTTTGTCGTTGCTGAAATGCAGCATTGACTTGATCCTGTCCTTGAGTAGATGCATTATAAGGACACTCTTCGGTTAGGTGCGAAGGATACGCACAACAAGCACAAACAGTTCGTGGAGGCATAACAGGGGCAGGAGAAGACGACGAGATTTTGGTCTCAATCGCTTCTAGCTTTTTCGTAAGAGCGGCCATCTCGGCCTTCATAGCAATCGACATTTCTACTTGATGCACGCCTGCCCTAGATTGACCACTAGAAGAAGATGATGTGGTCTTGGTACTCTCCCACTGAATTGCTTGCTCGCTAAGATCCTCAAGAAACTGCCATGCTTCGTCACTAGACTTGGAGAGAAAATGACCTTGACTTATGGTTTCTAGAAACTGCTTCGTTGCCGAGTTCAATCCCTCGTATAATGTTTGGCAAAGTTGCCAACTTTCAATCCTATGATGAGGGCATTGAATGAGTAGGTCTTTAAATCTCTCGAAGCACTTCCAAAATGGTTCGGAAGGAAGTTGTGAAAATTGAATTATTTCATTGCGGATTCTAGCAGTTTTGTGATGAGGATAGAACTTTTTCAGAAAAGCTTTCACAAACTCGTTCCAATTTCTTATGAAATGTGATGCGGTGCTGTATAGCCACTTCTCGGCTAGGTCACATAAGGTAAACGGAATGACCCTTAGCCTTATCACGTCATCACTTAATTGGGTTGTTTTCATCATAGCGCACACATTTTGGAATTTATTGATAAAGATATATGCATCTTCAGATTCCAATCCATGAAACTTTGGCAGCATATTGATGAAATGTGGTTTTATTTCAAAATTGTCCCCATTTGCCGGTGGGGGTGAAAGACAGGTAGGTAAAGAAGTGCGGACGGGGTAGAAGAGATCCTGGAGCGCAACTCGTGCGGGCGCTTCAACAGGCGGTTGAATCGGGTTATTCGCACCTGGCGGAGGTGGAATCATTCCCGTCGGTAAGGTATTGTTAGGGTTGAATCCCAACATGCCTTCGGTGGAAGAATATGAAGGTGTAGGTAAGAAAGTGGACGGAATGTCGACTTCGGTGTCGAAGGGTTCGTCGGTCGGTACCAACGAAATACGGACTAATCGGGCGTTGGTATCCCTAGTCCAAAGTGACATACACTAAAAGGGGTAGTGTGGTCAGAAAAAAGAAAGACAGAAAGTGGAGGTAAGATAACGTCAGTGAAGGGAAGTGGAAGTGAGTTGCAAGTTCCTTTAGCGACAAGTTGCAAGTTTTGAAAAGATTTTTCTTCCTTTTTTTTATGTGAGAGTTTTGCAAAGAGGTTTTTGAAAAGGGACTCATGACACAAATGTATCAACCACACATGCACAATCAGGCCTAGATCTAGGGTCACCTAGGTCTGCTAGACAGCTCCTAACTAGGGCTAGAAATAGGACCTCAAACCGCCTCTTCACCGACAAGTACGACCAGGTAAGTGGGAAGGAACCACAATAGTGGGCCTAATTAATAACCACTAGCCTAGACACCGCAAAGTCAGTTAGGATAAACGGTCGATGCCTATACTAGTCCTTTTCCTATTGAGCTCGATGTCCTTAGGTCTGAGTCTAGTATTTTTTAATTAATTATGGTCGATGCAAAATGCTTTAAGGTGATTTCTGTGGTCCTGGGAAGGGTGATGAAATCCCCACCCAATCTGAGTTTGGTCAATTAGCCCCTTAAAGTCCGATTAAATTATGCAAAACAATAAAATTCACTTGCAAGCAATTTTTAGCGCGGCGCAAAGAAACCTGCAGAAAATCTGTTATTTAGAAGGGGGAGAGAGATTTTTTTTTAGCGCAAAGAATTCCTGCAGAAATTTTTTACAGAGAGATATATGGAGGTTGACAGAGGGGAGAAGGAGAAGACAAACCCTGCAATTTTTATGCGCTGACGTGGCAATTGCGCGGCGGAACCGCGGTGGGAAGCACACTTATGCGGCGGAAGCGCGGCGGTTTAGTGGGTTCATCGTCTGAAAAAATTTGTACTGTTCTGTGCTTGCAATTCCTCTCTGTTCTTATGCACCAACTTCTGTTTTGCCCTCTGTAAATTTTCAGATTCGCAATCCTTAGCTGTTCCTGCAAAATTCAAACCATAAAACCCTTCAAACAGATAAAAATTGATAAAATGTTTTTGTATTTTTCTATTTTCTGATTTTTATGATTTTTTAAAATTTATATCAACCCGAAATTACACAAAAGAAAGATTACGCCATCTCTGGAAACGGCGCCATTTGATTTATCCAAAAATTTATGTTAACCGTAATCAGAAACGGCGTCACTTTGCAGCTAGCCGGTGAATACGGGTCGATCCACAGAGATGTGTAATTTTCTGATTTGTGTTTTTACGAGTTGATTCCGATGGTGGTTTGGTTTTTTGTTGATTGATTTAAAAACTAACTTATACGATATTAAAGAACTTGTTAGGATTAGGTCTAAGGTAGGGTTGATGAGATTTATATCGTCACCTCTTTCAATGCCGTTTGATTTAAGCTTTTTAGAAATCGTAACAATTATTAGCAAAGGGGATTAGGATGATTGGGAAGAAACAAAGTTTCTTCCTCTAGATCCTTGTCCGTCCTTTCCTATTAATTGCTACAACCTTCATGGACGTCATGTATGTCCGGCCCTTTATACTACAGTTCACCGTTACCTCGTGGGTAGGGTGCCGTAGGGAGCGGATCATGCATGCGTGCATGAAGTTCTACTTATGAAATTGTGTTGGCATTGAAGGAGGTGAGAGATATTCATCTCTCACTCCCTCTCTTGTTCCTAACCCTAACAAGCGAGGATTTTACTCGCTCATTAGGGTATCTTCTAAAAATGACATTTCTTTTGTTATTTTTGATGTGATTTGTTTATATCTAAAGAAGTACTTATCTACTGCAGATTAAAAGAACTACACTAAATTAACTAGGGCAAGCAATGAATTATCTATGGCAAGAATAGAATTACAGATCTAGGGCAAATAATGAAATTATACTAAGGCAGGAAAAAATAGAAACTTACAAAAATGATGCTCTAGATCTCCCAACAATTCTGAATTTTATTGATAGAAAAGAGGCATCCCATTTTACAGATTCGAGATTACAATTTATAAGAAAACAGGGAACCTAGGGTTACAGATTCTCGAACACATGATTTTACAGATATGCCCACTGAAAATCCCAACACCCGCACCGACGCACTGACACACAAAATTTTCACCGACACGGGCAACAAACGGCCGCGGAACCGCGGCGCCAGCCTAGGTTTGGCCGCGGTTCCGCGGCCAAAGAAGGGCATTGGGTCTTGAAACTGTTGGGCTTTCTTCTATGCTTCTTGGGCTTTCTACTTTTATACTTCTTTTCTCCATTTAACTTCTTCGTCTTCTCCAGATCTTTAGTGAAAACTTGTGAGGATCTTTTGACCGTTCACTTTGACATTTCGGACTGCATTGCCTTATACAATTGTAAATTGTTCTTCATGACTAGGATCCGTCTACTTGTTGGTCAAAAGTCTCTTTTCTGTGTCAACTTTCGTATTTTTCACTGTATTCGCTCCAAGAACCTGTAACCTGTAACATGTAACAGACATGGGTCAAAAGCACCTGTTTTTATTCTTAAATGCATAAGAATGGGGAATATAAAATGCAAAATTATGTTATGAACAAGTGGTCAAAGAGATTGGGGTAAGGGTGAGCATCAAGGACTACAAGGGGAAAAATATGGAGAGATCAGCGGTTGGTACATCATATGGATCAAAATTTTGATGGGTTAGCTAACTCGGAAATTCATAAGAAAGGTCCTCCCCCGGAAGGATCTCAAACGGGACGCAGATGAAGGATGAAGGGTGGACCTCTAAAAATCGGGTGCGGTACTGGTTAATCTGAGTGAGGGTTAAGGCAAAGTAAGGAGTAGAGGTGAACAGACCTCAGTAGGAAAAATAATGGTATAGAAGAAATAATCGAGCAGCAAGTGAACTAAGAAGATCAAAAAGATTTGCGGACTCAACAATTTTATTTCATTCCAGAAAATTTGAAACAACGCATCATCAAAAAACGAAATGTGGCCCTAAACTATACACAGATTTTAATTGGCCAAGGAAGACAACATTTAAAAGAAATCCCGTCAGTCACGGTTGTGGAGATTCAGCAGGTTGCGGTAGGCTCGCGCACTCAGGTAGGGGCGTCCATTTCCATAGCGCCTCACAGGCATCGCCATTGGGAGTTCTTCCACCGCGGGGTCTTGATCTTCTCGTCCTTCTTCCTCGGATGGAGCTTCTTCATCGATGTCCGATTCCATGTGATTCTCTTCTTCTGGATTCTCTTCCATGGGATTTTCCTCCACAGGATTTTCTTCTATCGGTTCTTCCTCGCGGTCTTCCTCTATCGGGTTCTCTTCAGGGTCTTCTTACTCTTCGTCGGAATCGCCTATCATGTCAAACTCTAGGGCGGCCACTCCTTCGTCCTCTGAATCGTTGTTTCCGAATTTGACCTGGGGACCGTTGATCTCATCATCAGAATTCATCAGCGTGTGGTCTAAGGAAACGCATGACTGTGCATCCTCATCTAGATGCGGCGCTGCTCCAGGGTGGGCCATGGCCTGAAAGAAAAGAGTCATGATTAGACAATGGAATACATCAGGAAAACGGCTAAGTGTATGAATTATAGGAGGATATGCGGTGGCAGGAATTGAAAAACATCAGGATAATAATGTTGTGATAATGAATAGTATAAATAAGGAGAAAGCAAGAGAACGATACATATATTTCGATTCAAGTTTTACTACATTCAACTAAAAAAAATTCAACGGATACAAGATTTCAAACGGAAGGAAATATTTATAAGAGGATGACAATATTATTACTGAAAGTAGAAAAACATGAAAATTCTTCTTTGATTGCTAGACCGCTGCATCATCGTTACGCGAGTTGAATCCTGTGTTGGGTCCGCTTTATACTCGAAATTCGAACTACACAGTAATCCTCACTTGGCAGAAGTGGGGAGTGTGGACGAGTCTCCTCCCTGTAGTTCCTTCCTTTCTGGGCAACCGTTGATGAGATGTTTGTTGGACCCGCATATCAGACATTTTCCTCGGGCGCGGCGACAATCCCTCTGAAGATGTCCTGGCCTCTTACAGTACCCACAACATGGGGTCTTCTGTTGCTTGTGTCGCGGGAAAACAAATGGGTGCTTCATTTTCTTCTCTTTTCCTCATCTAACGGGGATCCTTTTATGATTGGAGACTCCCGCTGGTGCCTGACTCACCCGCCCTCTCAGTCCTTCAGCTAACAAGTCGTTTGTTCGCTCCTGGGCTTCCTTTAGACCCTGCAGTACACTAAGAATCTCAATGGTCTGATTCTGGGGAGCGGAGATGGAAGAAGAGTCGTTAGAAGACATGGTCCTGAAACGACAATTTGAGGACGATATAAGGCACAAGCTATAAGAATTAATATATAATATGGATTAGGCAAGGAATCAAGAATATCGGGTGTGATGAAATTTAATACAAGTGGAAAATCAACTGTAGAACTCCAAGTCACTCAAACAGAGTACAGTATTGTAACTATGATGCAGTTCACAATCACAACCATGTAACTCTACCAAGTTACCCGAAACTCTAACGGATGGATAGTAGAATACACTGTGTGAATCAAGATCACAGATAACAAGTTTACAATCTAGACCGAAGGGTGTCTTAGATTGTCAAGCATTACACGGAAACTGCAATCCCAGTCGAAGCAAAACCTGGCTCTGATACCAACTAAACCATGTCACGCCCCGCTTCCCAAAATACGGAATACGAGGGGTAGACAAGGCCAGCCATGCTCCTACGGTCAAGGAAAAGTCCTGCCGTAGTCACACTTCGGCTTCTAGTTTTTCATGGTAAATAGTAAATGACGCGCAGTTAATGAGAAATGCAGTAACTGAATGAAACAATGTAAAGAACTGACCTGAGGGGAAACAAACGAATATAACTCTGGATAGCTAATCAAGATGTCTGTGATGTACATCTAGTCCTGGTCCAAGCTAAATCTTCTCCTCACACTGAGTATGCATACTCAGGTCGTCAGAGCGACACAATAGAAATATAATATATATAAAATCATGTGACAATTCTAACAGTGATATTAGATATATATAACAGTAGATCAATGGCAGTATGGTTATGAGCATACAGTAATCAATGCAGCGGAACAGTAAAAGCAGTAGAACGATATGCCACGTATGTCAACACAGTAGATAGGGTATATAAATGCCAGTATCCCTATCAGTCTCTAAGTCTCACTGTACAGGTCACTAAGCCTATCGTCAGTCTAAGTGTGAGAGTCAACCACTCATGAGTGTCCTCCACCCAAGGGCAAGGGACCACGGGCCCAACATGTATATCACGGTGATAATCACATACCCTGTAAATCTCCATATATCTCCCTAAATATATAAGCCGGCATAGGACTCCCGAGATTCTGTTGAACTCACACTTAAACTACCCCACACCCCATGGTCTACATCAAACGCTAACGATAATCCTAAATACCAATCGGTCTGTGACAAGTTTGCGCGAGAACTGGAAGCAGGACCTCCATCTAGCACATCCCGACTAATACCTAAGATAAATGGCCGTGTATGGTGCCTTATCTGTGACACCCGTGCAAGAGCTTCCATAAGTGTCTCATTCCACTTATAGTCACACGTACATGTGTCCCACAGACGTCGACAATGCAATATAATAATAAAGGTCACTGATTGTGTACAAGTACGTATCACTTTCACTTATTCACTGATACACGAACACTGACGTACTTTCCACAATCATCACTAAAACCTAACACTGGGTAATGCACGTTATCACTAGGTTATCAATGCAATGACATGTGTATGATATGATGCATAAACAATATATAAAGCATGTTTAGGATGTCCTGAATCAATAATCTACCACTTGCATAATTTATCATAAATCATACGGTTACAACTTAGCAAAACGATGAACAGGTAATAATTAGTACGTTCAGTTATCTAACCATCGAATTTAGTTTCATGCCAATCGGGTTCCAGGATCACTAATTATAGCCATTTCATTTTAAGCGTTCACGGCTGGAAATCCGGTTTCAGAATCAGAAATCCATTTCGCAACGCATTTCAATCCCAGTTGGGATCAGATTTTAGCGATGCTACAGTTGGATGAATTCTATAGTTTTCAGTAAGGTTTTCAACGCAACAGACGGATCTTCAATCGTATCTACACGTCAGGAGTTATACACTGTCTAACATTAATATGTCATCTCAGAATCTGTTCTGGACTGTGATACGTCCACATCTATTAATTTGTAGATTAAATATCAAACGATAACGAAACAGGATGAAACCACTTGTGTTGTCTGGCTAACATATTCACCTATAATAAACAGTGGATTTCCATAACCTACGAGTTAAGGAAAATCCTGTGGTACCCATTACGGAACAGCAAGCAACAATTGGAGTCGCTCTGGACTGCAGTCCAGAGTCGCACTCCGATCCAAATATCGTCACTGTTTAAGTACAGGAATATCTGGAAACTAGTATAGGATTAAAGTTCGTCGAGTTGGCTTCGATTTGAGCCCTCAAACGCATCATTCCAGTGTGTATATAATTTATGGTGATTTTAACGGTTTTCAGGTACAATAAAATTCCAGTTTTACTAGTAAACTTGGGGGTAGTTATTTTAGTCGTTAACAGTCATATTAACCAACGAAATTCACGCACTAGGTTCACAGCCATACGGGCCAAACAATACCATTTAGTTCCGTCAAATTAGGAAAGGATTCTCACTAGGAACACACGTCGAACAGGTAAGTAGTGTACGTTTTCAGGAATAGTAACATAACAATTTATATGATTTGGATTTGTAACATAAATAGAATAGCATGAAGTAAGTAGAGAACTTGCCTGAAGATGCGTCGATGAGGGTCCGGCAGCGGCAACGGCACGATCGCGTCACGGACGCAGCACAGGTTCGGCCTTTGGACTCAGATAATTGTACTCAAACCCAGTTGATCACTGTGCACTCATTTTATCAGCTCCGAGCTTTAGACATGACTTGATTTGATGTGAGGGAGGCAGAGGCGTTGGTGACGACGGGGGTCGCCGGAGGCGCCGGCGAGGGCTCGGCGTCGGGAGCCGGAGAAGAGAGATGCGATGACGAGGACCGAGACGGGCGCGGGTGATGGGTGCGGCGTGGGTTCTTCGTAGGGGAGAGTCGGGAAGAGGTACTCGACGAGGTGTAAATGCAAGGGGAGGCCTACGGCGGCGAGACGAGATTTGGAGAGGTGGGTTGCAGGGGTTCGAGGGTGCAGACGAAGGTCGGGATGGGCGGCTGGGAAGCTCGGTCTCGAGTGAAAGGGTGAGCTCTGGAGGGAAGAGAGCGAGGCAGGAAGTATGAGGGGGCGTAGTCGTCGTCGCCGTCGAGGGCAGCGGGGCGCAGGGGCTTTCTGTAGAGAGGGGTAGAAGGAGGAGTTTGAGGTCGAGAGTGTGAGGGAGAGAGGAGAAAGGAGTTTGAGAGCTCTTGGGTCGAGGTCGTGGGCAGTCGAGGCGTCGGCGAAGTGGGCGGCGACGTGGGGAGCTCGGGAACGTGGGTTCGCGACGCGGGAGGAAAGAGGCGGGAAAGAATAATGACGTGGGGAAGAAAGGGGTGGTAATGGGTCGGGTTGGGCGCGAGGAGGTGAGGGTGCGGGCTTGGGCCAGTTGAAGAAGAAAAATAGAGGAAAAGAGATGGACCGGCTCTAAGGGTTTAAATCGATTGGTAAAGAAGGAGTGGGCCGGCCCGGGAATAAATATGTATTTAGTTTAATTAAATTTGGAAAAAGGAAATGGATATGGGCTGGGCTTGGATAGGAAATTAAGAAAAATAGAGATGGGAAATGGGTCGGCTGAGGCTTTGGAAATTAAAGAGAAATAAATGAAATTGGAGAACTGGGCTGGGGAAAAATTAGATCTTGGGCAGAGGAATTGTTGGCTGGGGGTTAAATGTGTTCATTTGGTTTTGGTTTTGTTTTAGGCTTGGTTTTAGGGAAACCGGGAAAAGGAAGATAACAGAGAGAGTGGGCTGAGACGCAAGATAAAAGGGATTGGGATTAGGGTTGTAAAGGAAACAAAGTAGTTATAAATAAACTAAATAAATTGTAAATAAAATATTACGAAGAATATGGACAGTGGTGTACCAAAAGAACTGGGTATTACATCTTGAATGGAGTTAAACTCCTAGAAATCTTTGGATCTTCTTTTGAGTCTCGGATCCTTCTGGAATGGGATTTTTGGAGATGGGTATCCTTCTTCTTCCTCTCCGTTGGCTGGATCTTGGGGGGTAAAGGGGATGTGAGACTTAAAATCTCCCATTTTAGGGATTTGATGGCAGATCCGAGCTCCCCTTCAAGGGTTTTATGGTAAAAAAAACTATTTATTTTTGGAAAAGGAAAAGTTAAACTCTTGATTTAATTCAAAAAGGAGAAGAAGGTTTTAGAATCTTGAGAAAGGAGAAGGAGGCACAGACCCTAATTTTTGGGGAGAATGAATTGTTCTTCTCATTTCATCATCATGTTGCCTTTTATAGACTTACAAATTTACACATAGCTCTTTGGGCTTTACAAAATGGCATTTTGCCCATCTCATGTCTCATGTGCTTACTTCTTTTTGCACATAAGCCATGTGCTTCACAAAAATTTGGGTTTTTGCCTATTTATTTTACATTCATGCATGAAAATTATATCAAACTTATTTATTACATAATTTTCTTGGTATGGGCCCACTTGGCTTGGGGTTGACTTTGACTTTGACTTGGTCAATCGGGGTATAATTTTCGATCCCAACAGTACCGAAAAGTAATTGTGTAGTGAGTAATAGTGCAAATAAACAAGGTGTTCAGCTGGATGTTGTCATTTTGAAGGTCAAGTCAAATCGGTTATCAATCTCAAAGTCAAATTGAGTCAAACAAAGCATGTATCGATGGAATCGACTGATGGACACACTCGTATCCCTTCAATTCCCCAATAGAGAACAAGTCTAAGCTAACAACTTGATAATCACAATCCAAAAAATTCTCACAAATCCATTCATACGCCATATCAATGTAAAGATGAAAGATGTCATAAGTCAGATACACAGATGAATGATGTCATAAGTAAGATACATACAGATAAGTGATGTTATAAGTCAGATATGTACGGATGAATAATGTTATAAGTCAGATACATGCATTCCTCTTGGCTATAATATAAATGTCTCTTATTCGACCATAACTCAGATTTCTCTTTCTGACCAGAATTCAAGTGTCCTTTAAAATATCATATCACGAATCACTCAGTGGTATGTAATCGGGTCAAGGTGACAGAGAAACAAAGCTCTTAGTAAATCAAGTGTCAGGACGTACGATAAATCAATTGTCAGGGCTCAAGGTAAAATCAGGTGTTAGGATGTCGAATCAAGTTAAACGGAAATCGGGAGAGATATGCATGCACTAACGAAAATACAAAACTAATCATGATACGCTATATCAGTCTAAACCATGTTTGTAAAATGGAACGAACGGTAACAAGGGGAAAAAATTATGCTAAGTCGTCTGTCTTAGACACTCAAGTGCCATGCAATCCTACAATCTCCCGCACACTTCTCATCTAACGCCTCCATCAACCGACCAACTTGAAATAGCATAATGTGAGCTGCCTTGGTCAGACGGTCAACCATCACCCACACAACATTTCTTCCCTTTGGACTTCACAGTAGAGCTGTTATGAAATCCATAGTAAAGTGTTCCCACATCCATTGAGGATTTGGAAGTGGTAGCAACAAACTAGCAGTCCTTTGATATTCAACCTTCACTTGCTGACGCACCAAGCATCTAGACATTGTTTCCCCCCAATAAAAGAGCAAAGCTCTGTTCAAAATTTGAAAGAGGCAGCGCCTCAAGTGCCTTGCACAAGAGCGCCAGCGCCAAGAGTTAAGAACTCTGAGGCAGCGCCTCATGTGCATTGCACGAGAGCGCCAGCGCCAAGAGTTAAAAACTCTGAGACAGCGCCTCATGTGCCCCGCACGAGGGCGCTAGCGCCAGAACTAAAAGTTCTCTGCTATTGGATCAAAAATCCAACGGAGATGATAAATCATCAAAGCACAGAATTAAATTCTGATTGAGAAAATATTCCTCAAATCTTTCTAAACAAGAAAGATTATGCTCTGTAAAACAGAGCACCAAGCTACAGAATAAGCTCTGTAGGGGAAAATATTTTCCCAATCTTTCTAAATAAGAAAAATTATGCTCTGTAAAACAGAGCACCGTTGGATCAAAAATCCAATGGTGATTAAAAATCACCAAGCTACAGAATAAGCTCTGTAGGGGAAAACATTTTCCCAATCTTTCTAAACAAGAAAGATTATGCTCTGTAAAACAGAGCACCGTTGGATCAAAAATCCAATAGTGATTAAAAATCACCAAGCTACACAATAAGCTCTGTAGGGGTAAATGCTTTCCCAATCTTTCTAAACAAGAAGGATTACTGTTGGATTAAAGATCCAATGGTGATTAAAAATCACCAAATTACAGAATAAGCTCTGTATGGAAAATATTTTCCCAATCTTATTAAAAACAAGAAAAATATCTTCTGTAAAACAGAAGTCCTTGGATTAAAGATCCAACGGTAGATAAAATCCCCAAATCAATTAAGAACTCTCTCAATGAGAGATTTCCTTAACTGAATCAACAAATCTGCCTCTCCTATATAAAGGCTCCAAAACTTCAAGTCTTAAAGAAGAGGAACCCCCCATAAACTTCAAGTTGAGAAAGAAGAGCAAAAAAAAAAAGAGTTTTAAGAGAGAAGAAAAAAGAAGAACTTTCTTCAAGGTAAATAGAGATTATAGTATCTCATCTGCATATCCAAGGGTTTAACTCTTAAAAAAGAACATAGTTTTTTTCCTGGATCTGAGATCCATGAGACAAGTCTCCCACAAATGAGAATTTAATTCTCGTAGGGATCGATTTGTTCTTGGGGATTGAAGATTCAGGGGAGAACAAAGAATTGAACACTATAGAAAAATGCACAAAGAAGAAAACAGCGCCGAGCGCCTCACGTGTCCCTCATGTGGGCGCTGCTTAATAAAGAGTGCTTAGCACTCAGTGGTTGGCGCCCAGCGCCGAGCACCTCACGTGGGCGCTGCTAAAATAAAGAGTGCCCAACACTCGGTGGTTGGCGCCAAGCGTCCTACGTGCCCCTCACGTGGGCGCTAATAAAATAGAGAGCGCTCTGTATTCAGTGGTTGGCGCCTAGCGCCGAGCGCCCCATGTGCCCCTCACGTGGGTGCTGTTTAACATAAAGCGCTCTGCCCATAGAGCCCAACGCCATAAAGAGTGTTTAACACTCCATAAAAAAACAAAGAAATAGGGTGAGAGTTAGAGCCCATATCAATGCTCAGCATTGTTGCATATAAAAGAGACCGAGCCCAAACAAGTGTTTAACACTTTATTCAAAACTGAGTGGACTGAATCCAAGTTGACCAAAAATCTCTAATTTAGATCAACCGAGCCTATATTCTCACAATTTCTCTAAATTGGTCTTAGTCCCAAACCTGACTACAGATCTCCCAACTGACATTGGTTCAAGGGTACATCTCCCCACACCTCTGATATATATCGTTGTAATTCTTCAACGTTTTCAGAGAGATGGCGGGTCCCGACAACCAACAACTATATGGACCGTAATGTCCTTAAACTAGCCTATGGACCGTGATGTCCTTAAACTAGCTATGGACCGCAATGTCCTTAAACTATGACCTCACTGCCAAAAATGGTGATTTACGGACCGTAACGTCTCTAAACTAAAACGATAGAATCCAAATGCTTTTTCGTTGGATCAAAAATGACCCCGAACCCCCGTTAAGTAGATCTTAGTCCAATATTGTATTAACGTATCCTTAACAAATATTTAAGTTGATCTTAATCTCAAACAAGGTTAACGATCCTTAAATCAAACCAAACCCAAATCTAAGAAAATACGGATTTGGACTAATCCACGCCCTACGGGCGACAACACAAATTAGTCTCCGTATACAATCCATGGGCAACCAAAAATAAAACAAACACACACGACACGAAGTGACCTTCTGGAGCAGGAGAAAGTGGTTATCGCTACGCGATAACGTAATTAACTGCAGGGGCTTGCGCCTGCAGGGAAGAGCATCCCCACAATCAAAACCCCCTCGCAAACGAGGGAGAATCTGACAAAGTCTGCTACAACGACCGCATCTGTTTAGACCTTCGATACATGGTGCCAAACTTGGTATCTTCAGAGAGGTAAACAAATAAAACCAAATAGCATCTGCCCCCAAATTCAGGCAAGACGATCCTACGCGGTTCCGTCTCCCGTTTTCGGCGGTAAATAGATTCTGGTACGCCCGGTGGGACCTTTTTCTCTTTCCACTCCACACTTCGTGTGTCGTGTTCATGAACGGATCGCGGTTTAATATGGTTGCCCCTGAATTCGAGGTACTAAGATTTGGTGTCTTGCTCCATGCAGAAGAGAAGATGACGTCGATGGCTTCTAACTGCATAAATTGCAGCAACAACTCCCACTCCGTCCCTGCTGAAGGAGTAACTTATGGGCCCCAAGCAACCTCTATCTTTGTGATGCCGGTGGAACAGGTGACTCGGGCCACCACTGGACTGTTTTTCGGGACCATGCTCCTACCAATGAGCTTCAATGCTTCAATGCCATCACAGAAGGCTCCAAAGAAGTCGGTTTTCGATCGGCTTACAACTACCATGGCCCCTCTCAACGGGTCATCCAATTCCAATGCCTCAGTCTTCGACAGACTGAGCCAAAGCTCAAGTGGGCCCGTGAAAAGACCCGCAATACCTGAAGGAGTTATCCCGAAGCGGATAGCCATTCCAGCTCCGGTAGAAGAAGTCGTCAAAGGGGTTTCTCCTGCTAAAGGATCGGTCTTCGCAAGACTGGCCGTCCCAACTCCTGCTACGGGTGAGGTCGTTACAAATGCTTTCCCTATTCGAAAGATAGTCTTCGACAGGTTAGACGTTCCCTCTCAACGGACGTCAGTTTTCGACAGATTGGCACTAAAAGCAGTCTCTCATCAAAGCAAGGGGCATGACAAGGTCGCTTCTACAACTGAGGTGATCCCATCCACAAGACATGCTCGACGTCGTCACTGGCGCCGAGTGAGGAAAGATGGGGGCGGTTTTCCCTCTGGACTTACCCACCAGCTCCAATGGTGGAAATTAATGCTAATGTTCCAACTGGGAACAGTTTCAAGCTGCTCAGGAGGGTGCGCAAGAACTCTCCAACCGCCATACTGAAGAAGTCTTCTCTGCCTGTCGAAAACACAACACAGGTGAAGCCGAAACAGCCTCCTCAGCGGTTGTCCTCCAAGATCCACAGAGTTTGGCGGAAAGTCCAAGGCTCTGTAATTAACAAAGATTACTTTCGCTGGCTGAAGAAGACGAAGGCTCGGTAAGAGGAGAACTATCCAACCGCCATACCACGAAAGGTATCATCCGCATGGGTGCCTGCCGCAACAGCCCCCTCAACCTCGACCTCCCATAAAAAGAGAAAGCCTAAGAATCTCCCACCACTAGCGGCAAATATCAAAGGCAGTGGACCCAAACGCCCCAAGTCTGGGGGCATGATTTGTTGGATATATGTATGTCCTAGAGGCCATTATATGATAGTGTATGTACCGGTATGTGCGTGTGTGTGTGTGTGTGTGTGTATTCAGGGGACATTCTTGCTCGACATGATAGTATGCTATCTGGTTGCACCTTTTATCTTGACATGTTCATTTGATCGTGCTTTCATTCAAGTGGTACATGTTGATATAACCCTTAGGATGATGCCGGACTATTGAGATTATGATGCGGATCATACTAGTGGGGCATGTGTAGTCTATAAGCATATTCTTGAAATATTCCTAGTCGTAGGTGTATCGAGACGGGGCATCGATATCACCAGAGTAGACGAGCGTATACGTTACTTGTCCCATATGATGGGCGATGGGTGATCCCATATCCATTGGTGTGGTGACACCAAAGATCGTATACGGGTGCTCAGTGGAGACTGAGTACACTGAACGGACTCGCCGAGAACTCCTATATGGTATTATATCTATCGTCGGATAGCAATTCTCAGGTGACACTGGTACAGGTTAGTCTGTAGACCCGAAATCGTCATAGAGTCTTGTGTGTCTCCCAATGTACTTTGATCTCCACCCTACCACGGCTCTACTAAGTCGTGCAAACATGTGGATTTGGGGTACAGTCCCGAGGCACATGGAGGCAATGAGAGATAGGAGGGGTTTCATCTCTCCCGGTATTGGGGGTTGATGTTGCACCATGTACAATTGGCTATAACAGGAAGTCCGTGTCCAGGGCTGCTGAGATTTACTGATAAGTGTTATCAGTAGTTTCTCGATCTGTTATGAGCCATATACCGGCATGACTTATTGGGTTATTGGGGTCGACGATGCTATCCCTAGACTCACATATGCAGCATATTTGATGAAGAGACCGGACTGTACGGTAAGTGTTACCAGTTGGCTCGACGGGAGTTTTAGCAGGTTTGCTTGTGTTTCTTCTGATCGCTCAATACCTGGGAGTCGTTACGTACAGCTTGTGCCACTGACGATTTGTGGACATGTGATGTGATCACTACCTACTGCTAGCGTATTGACGAGTCTTAGAGTCCCACAAAGGGGTCTTCTAGCTCAGGCGAAAAGACGTGGGGTGCATATGTGATATGCGCGGGAGCTCGATTAAATACGTGTATTGGATACCGTATTTTAATCGGGCATTTACTATTGGACGGGTCGTATGAGATATGATCGGGTTATTAAATCAAGTGTTGATTTAATATTAAGTCCATTAGCTCATTTATTAAAACCTATTTCTTTATGATGCATGCATGAGTGTATGTATATGATGATATGCATGCACACATGCAAGCATGCATATGTTATGGTTGATGATACATTGGTGGTGGCAATGCAAGACTCACATGATAACATATTTAGATATTTTGATTATTTGAGAAAAGCAAAATGGGATTAAAATCATGGTTGACTATTCAACTCTCTTGAGTTGACAAAGTCAATGGTTTCATTGCCCATGGTTTTAGCCCATGGTTTTGCTTAAACTCAAGTTACAAAATATCTAGATATTTTGTAACCATGGTTTACCATGTATGACTTCACTTACTCTCTTGAGTTTAGTAGAGGGTTATCATTATTCTCTTGGTTTTGTTTTGAGCCATCTCCTTCTTCCTCTCTCTCCTCAAAGCTCACTACGTTTAAAAGAAAGAGAAAGGATTAAAAAGAAAAGGTTTTGTAGTGAGATCCAAACCCACATCACCATTCCACTTTAGTTTAGCCAACTAGTGTGGAGTGTTTGCTTCATCTTCTTTCTTGATCAAGTGAAGCTTGGAGCTTGGTGCAAAGGGACTTCGTGGTGGATCATCGTGGACTTAGAAGGACACAAGCCAACCGGTTCAAACCTCAATCGATCCAAGAAGTCTAGGAGGAGGTCTACAAAGGTTGTATTCTCTCCCCACTTTGTGTTAGACACTTTATAGTATGTGATACTACAGTTTGTTACTCTATTTTTCTTGTTCGATTCATGGTTGGAATTGTTTAGCACCCTCTAAATTTTTGTTATAGCATGTGTGATGCAACCCTAAACCTAGGATGGTGCTAGAGAATCCCTACATGATTGTGCATACCGTCTATATAGCATCCAGAAAAGAGGATAGTCCTGCTTCCGTGAGTTATCGACCACTCACACGGTCTGTGATGAAAGCTCAGGAGCAACAACAAAAGCTCCAGGAGATGTTGATAAGGATGGCCACACTTACTGGGCAAAAAGAAAGCCCAGAAGTATCGTTGGAACAACGCCAGGAGCAGGAGACCGACATCGAATTCCTACGGAGGGTGCTTGAAAAGAAAGATAAAGAGGTCGCGGAACAAGCGGCTAATATAAAACAGATGGCGCTTCTATTCCAAGACATGGTTGGGATGATGATCCAGCCGGATCCTCCAGCCGAAAACCCTCCAATAATCATTGAAGATGACAGAGGAGAGACATCAAACCCTCCTCCGGCTTTATCAACAGCCAGGGAGGAGACGATCTCCAAAGCTACCCTTGATGACTACATAGCTCAACAAATACGAGCTCATCAAGCGAACGAAGCGGCAGGCTAGGTCGTTAGAACTGGACGACCTTATCCAAGCTGGTACGACCAAATTAAGTACCCGGTAGGATATACGATCCCCAAATTCCATGTGTATAAGGGGACAGACAATCTGCACCAACATGTTGCTCAATTCAGAGCTCTATGCAGCAATACTGGAGGCGATGACAAACTATTGCTTCGCCAATTTGTCGGCAGCTTGGCGGAGACGGCGTTTGAATGGTACTCGGAGCTTCCGAATGATTCTGTCAAGACATTTGCAGAAATGGAGCTATTGTTTACACAGCGGTTCGCAAGCGCAAGCGAGCGCACCCCAATCACGGCATTAATCAACGCCATGGTGAAACCGGAAGAGACCTGGGTTCAATACGCAATTCGGTGGCATAACCTATGATCAAAGTGTGAAAAACGCATAGAAGAAGCTCCTGCTGTAGGCATGTTCGTGGGGACCCTTGATCCTCAGGCAACTATATCCCAGTTTATGATGTTCTTCAAGCCGACCACCTTTTAGGCCTTGATTGACAAACTGGCCCAAATAGACCAGATGGACCATAGGCCGTCCTCTTCAAAGACAGATCTTTGGAACAAAAAAGACAAAGGGAAAGCGACCTTCGTCGCGAACGCTCAACAACAACCGAGTGACACGAAACAGTTATTCGCCAAAATAGCAGACCGCGACCCCTCGAAGAGAAGTTGAGACGTCCTTACTCGTTTCCCTAGGACAAAACAAGGAAACTATTCGAACTAGTGGTGCGCAACATGCTCATCACTCTGCCGGATTCGAGACGCCCGCTGCAATCGGGCGACGTCAACAATCCTAATTACTGCCCCTACCACCGAATAGTGGGCCACCCAATAGAAGATTGCTACGTCTTTAAAAACTGGGTCGAAGACCAGTACCAGCAGGGCAAGTTCGCGTTGTCCGAAAACTGAAAGGTAAACCCGCCGCAGCAGCACGCTCCTAAAAAGGTGGATACTGCGGGAGCATCATGCTCATTTATAGAAGAGGCTCCGTGGGAAGTGGTCCTTTCAGCTAAAACTAAAAGAATGCTAAAGGATCTTCAAGCATGTCCGGTGATTAAGTGGAAGAGCCCGTTGGAGCCTGAGATTATTGACAGAATGCTGAAGCCGCGTCCAACGCTGAAAGTTAGTAACGATGGAAAAAACCTTCAGGCCAAGCCTCCGAAGTCTTCAAAGAGAAAGAAGAAGACCAAGAAGCCCATACAGCTCGACGGCAATCGTACGGGTCTGCAAAAGTGCATCGACGCATTAGAGGAATGCAACCAAAAAGCGCGGACCCCAGTCACATTGGAGGAATTCTTCAAGCATGTTCTTGAGAATGGAAGCAGTGACATCGATAAAGGAGACAACTCGTCAGAAGAACTCGAGGAGTACGTATCGAGATGCCACATGGTCTCTCATTCGTCGATAAATGACAAAGAGGTTCCTGACGTAGAGAAACTGGGGGCAGATCCAGAACCAAAACCCATGGAACCTTCAGATGATCTCATCGACAAGCTGCTGAACGAAGCTCTTCAAAATAGCAAAGTTGATCGAGAACGTGAAGTGGCCATCTACGAAAAGGCCAAGCGTCAGTGTCAGACCAAGAAAACTCCGGTAATGAGAATCCATAAAGTACCTCAACCGGATCAAAGTGCATTTGCCACCAACAGGAGTAGAATCAAGATAAGGAAGCAGTTCACCAAAGCTCTGTCGATGGGAATTAAGTTGCCACGTTCCAAAGAAAATACTTCCGGAAATACATGCCCCGACGAACCGGATGTCCATCCGAAATACTGCTTGTATCATCGGAGGGTCACACACCCTACCGAAGAGTGCAATGCCTTCAAGAAGTGGTGGCAGGGATACGTTGCCCACCGACAACAATTCAAGCGAATGAAGCACAAAGCCCGTCGGGAACAGAGAAGCGCGACAGACAAGCATGAAGGAACAGCCGGTAACTGTCGTATGGTTGATGCCATCCCGACCAGAGCAAAACCTTAAGTTCTTACCATCGGGAGCGATTCTGACGAAGAAATAGCCCTCGGCCCTCTCTTCAAGGAATCCACCTCTGAAAAAGAAAATGAGATGAAGAACTGTGAGAACATTCAACTGCGTAACCGTACGTTACCTGAAAAGAATCTCGGACCTTCAAACAAAGGTTCGGGCAAAAGAGACAAGGGGAAGGAAAAAGTTCCTGAGGAGATTGCTCTCGATGATAGAGTTGTCGAAGAGCTCACAGCTAAGGACCCGCTCAAGAAGAACAAGGTGGATTACAACGTCTTGGCACATCTGAGAAAAATACCCTCACAATTGAGTATCTTGGATGCCCTTCTCCACTCTAAAGAACCACGAGATTCCTTGATCAAGGCGTTATAAGAGCTCGACCAGTTCTAAGCATTCCTGGCAGAAGAAAAGATGAAGGACGAGCTGGAAGAAGTCCACACGGCTAATATCACCTTCAGCAATGAAGACCTCCTTCTCGGAACATGCGAGCACAACCGTCCGCTGTATGTAACCGGGTATTATCACGATATCAAGATAGGAAATATCCTGGTCGATAACGGGTCCTCCATCAACCTTCTCAATGTAAGAGTGTTGAAGAAGATCTGCATGAACGTTCAGCATCTGGCGCGGGAAAAAATTACTATCTCTGGGTTCGACTCGCAATCATCACAAACGCTCGGGTCTGTAATACCGACATTTCGCTTCGGGCTGCTCTTCACTGACATCAAGTTCCATGTTATCGATGCCAAGACTTGCTACAACGCTTTGCTCGGCAGGCCGTGGTTACATGAATACAACATCATCCCTTCTACACAACATCAGTGTATGAAGTACTTCAAGGATGGCCTCGAGTACACAGTTACAGAGGAGCTGAACCAATTCTCCATAAATGAAGTCCGCAAATATGAAGACGCTAAGTACTTCTTACCAGACTTCGAAGACATGGAAAGATGTCGCAAACCGGAGAATAAACAAAAAGTCATCACCACTATCCGATATTCTGGAGCGATGCCGAAGAGGATGAAGATATGATCTACTCGGGACAACCCCAAGGCAACAGGCCAGGACCATCTATCCCTATTCTGGTCTTTGGCAGTGACTCTGAGGACGAGGCCAACGCAGTGTTCTCCGTCCGCCCGTCAATGCAAACCTTTGCTAGAGCTGACCAGATTTTACAGATTACCCTGGTTCTGCGGCAGCATTACAAAGAACTTGATGCGCTTGATACGTACAGCATGCAAGAGCTGCAGACCTTCTATGTCCCTCCTCGCCAAAGAAGTAAGAAGGCGATCTTTTTCTACCAATCCACGGAGACTAAAATGGAGAAAGAAGAATGGCACGGTGCCGAACCTGTGCTCGACAGGCTTCAACCAATCCGTCTACCCAGATACTAGGCAGAGGGACTGAAAAAGCTATTGAGACGCCAAGGTGTACCCTTCAAACAGACTACTCGACATGCCTAGTTCTATAACAAGATTTGGGATGTTCCCGGGACTCGGCAGAAGATGCCCAATGGGAGAATAGAAACGACTGGCCTTGGATACGTTCGGTCCAATAAAAGGGAGTGATTCCATGGCTGCCATGTCATAAATAACTCCGGCAGAGAAGCGAATACATTTCTGGACAGCGTTGATGTCAAACCAGAATGAGATCCCGTCGTATAAATATCAAGTACGTCATTCGAAGAGAAGATTGATAAGCTAATAAGAGAAGTTGGTCAAAGGGTTCGGGATGACCACAGCCGCGAAATGACCATTTACGAAAAAGCCAGGACGCAACGTATCATTCAGCAGGCTACGGAGGATGACGATCCCTTTCACCCCCAACCCGCTGTGCGCTCTCATGGCAAAAAGAAAGCCCGGCGCAGAAGCAATGTTAAGATCAAGAACGAGGACGGCGTTCAAAAACAGCGAAGCGGATCCAAGAAGACACACGAGTGAGGAAAAGTCAGCTGGAACCCGTCTTTTATGAAGTAGATGGGTCGGGAATACTCTTTCCCTCAAAACAAGACAAGGAAAATCTTCGACCTTGTCATAAAACATCAAATGATGGTGCTCCTGGAGTCTCGATACCCCCGAACAGATAAACGAGGTCCATCACCCGGATTATTGCCCCTACTACCGAGTAGTGGGACATCTTCTTGAAGACTGCTTCACCTTCAAAGACTGGGTTGAAGATCAATATTAACAAGGCAGGTTTGCTCCATCCAACAATTGGAGGGTAGCCTCGCCACGAAAGCATGAGCCGAGAACAACCTACACTGCGAGGGAAGGTCTAGATCAGCACCGAGCTCGGAAACGAGCTCGCACCTGCCATATGATAACATTCTCAAATGAAGGAGAGCACGAGAATATGAACGACCTCTCCCGATGCTTCGCAAATGAAGATGAGAACGGGGTGATCTCAGAATTTCGACCAGCGTCAAAAGTGCTGGAAGATGGAATACACACCACAGCAGACAACCTGAGAAAGTGAGCTGATGTCTGAGAAACAGGTGGATACGTTAAAAGACGTTCTTATGCAGTATAAAGACTGCTTCGTATGGAACTATTCCGAGATGCCAGGATTAAATCCAGAGATAGCTGTGCATAAACTGGCGATATAGCCGGACATCAAACCAGTCAAACAGGTGCCCAGAAGAATGCGGCTCGAGCTTGAGATGAGTGTCAATGCCGAGGTCAAAAAGCTGATCGACTCCGGCTTCATCCAAGAAGTTCAATATCCTGACTAGATCGCCAATATCGTTCCGGTAATGAATAAAAATGGGACAGTATGTATCTGCGTAGATTTTCAGGATCTCAACAAAACTTGTCCGAAAGATGACTTCCCAGTGCCTGTCACCGAGTTGATGATCGATAACACATCCACCCATGAAGTCATCTCCTTCATGGATGGATCCTCAGGGTACAACCAAATCAAAATGCATCCTAAAGACCAATAGCACATTGCTTTCCGGACTCCGCTGGGCATATTCTGCTACAAAGTGATGCCATTCGGTCTGAAGAACGCTGGCGCCACCTACCAAAGGGCCATGACAAATATCTTCGATGACCTCGTACATGAGATTGTTGAATGTTATATCGACGACCTCTTGGTGAAAAGCAAATCATACGAGGAACACTGGGAGCATTTGAAAATAGTGTTCTAGCGTCTTCGAAAATATAATCTGAAAATGAACCCTCTGAAATGCGCATTTGGAATTTCCTCAGGTAAGTTCCTAGGATTCATCGTACGACACCGGGACATCGAAATAGACCCGTCAAAGATCAAGGCGATTATGGAAATGCCTTCACCAAGAACTCTTAAGCAATTGCGATCTCTCCAAGAAAAGCTCGCGTATATCCGGCAGTTCATAACTAACATCTCTGGCAAATGCCGCCCCTACAGTCATCTAATGAAGAAAGGGATCTCATTCGTTTGGGATCGTAAATGCCAAAGCACACTGGACGAAATCAAGCAATATCTGCAGAACCCGCTGGTACTAACTGCGCTGGTCAAGGGAAAGCCCATCATCCTGTACGCAACAGCCCTTGAAGGTTCTTTAGACGCGTTATGGGCATAAGAGAACGACTAGGGGAAGGAGAGAGCTCTCTATTATTTGAGTCGAGTTCTCCTGGGGGCAGAAAATAACTACTCCCCAATCGAAAAGCATTGCCTAGCATTGATCTTCGCGGTAACGAAGCTTCGACATTATGCATTGGCACATGAGGTCCAACTCATATCAAATGTGGATCCTCTCAAGTATTTGATGTCAAGATCCATGCTAACGGGAAGGCTTGCCAAATGGGCCCTCCTCTTGATGGAGTTCTCGATAGTATATCGACCCCTCAAGGCAATAAAAGGCCAGACCATCGCCGACTTTCTCGCTGAGCATCCGATACCTACTGACTCCTCCTTGAACTGCGAGTTGCTAGACGAACACGCGTTTGACGCAATTGACAGGGAGAAAGAAGGGAATGATACCCGATAGGAACTCTACTTTGATAGAGCGTCCACCTTAAAGAAGCGAAAGCAAAACACCCTCATGATTAAAGCCGGGATGGGCCTTATCTTCCTGACTCCACAAGGAGGGATTATGCATTTTGCCCTTTCCTTAACGGAACCAAGAACAAAGAATGAAGCTGAGTATGAAGCTTTGATAGCAGGTCTCGAGATTGCTGTCAACATGGGAATGGAAAACCTCCTCATATATGGAGACTCCCAGCTGATCGTTAGCCAAGTAAATGGTGACTACCAGACATGCAAGCCAGGACTGATCAGGTATAGTGAAAGAGTGCAGCAATTGCTGATGCAAATCCCCTCCTATACCCTGGAAAGCATACCGCATGCGGAAAATAGCAGGGCGGATGTGGTAGCTAAGCTCGCTAAAGAACTGGCCGACGAAAACCTCAATAACGTAAAGATAATTGTGCAAAGTCGCCGGATTCTCGCACCAGCAGAAATATCTCCGAAGACGTCTAAAGGAGAGGAAGCAGCCGAACAAGAGGCCTTCCAATTGGAGGATGAGGAAAAGGCGAAGGATTGGAGAGAAGTCTTCATAGACTACTTCAAATCCCATCGAACGCCCGAAGACGCGTCGTCAAGACATCAGCTCATGAAGCGAGCCCTGTCTTTCGCCTTATTCAATGGTACTCTTTATAAGAGATTGTTCGATTGTCTATGGCTGAGATGCCTGGAACCAGAAGAAGCAAAAAGGGCCGTTCAAGAAACTCATGATAGACTTTGCGGTTCCCATCAAGCTGGGCCAAAAATGAAGCTGAAGATCAAAAGAATGGGCTACTATTGGCCAATAATGGTTCAGGACTGCCTCGAATATGCGAAGCAGTGTCACTTGTGCCAAATTCACGGAGACTTCATCCATCAACATCCGAATCCGCTACACCCGACATTGGCTAGCTGGCCATTCAAAATGTGGGGAACCGATATAATCGAGCCCATCGAGCCAGCATCATCCAAGGGACATCGGTTCATATTGGCGAAAATTGATTACTTCTCTAAGTGGGTAGAAGCAATACCGGTAAGAGAAGTGAAGACGGAGAACATCCTCCATTTCTTCAAGACACACGTCCTCTACCGGTTCGACACTCCGTGACGGATTATCTCCAATAACGGACCAGCCTACAGAAGCCATAAGATCAGCCGCTTCGCACATCAACATAAAATAGATTGGAGATATTCTTCGGTTTATAATCCCCGAGCTAACGGTCTAGCTGAGGCTTTCAACAAGACCTTGACAAAGATCATAAAGAAAACGGTGTCCCGAAATAAAAAGGACTGGCACGAGAGATTGCATGAAGCTCTCTGGGCTTATCGGACGACGTTCAAGACGGCCACAAACACAATGTCATTTGCGTTAGTATTCGGCATGGAAGCGGTACTTCTCTTGGAGATAGAGCTGCTCTCTCTACGAGTGGCGGTTCGGTACGAACTAACGGACGAAGAGAATGCCCATCTTCGACTTGAGGAGCTCGATGCCCTCGATGAAACTCGTCTCATGGCGCAGCAAAACCTAGAAGCTTACAAAGCAAGGATGACGCGCTCATACGAAAGATTGACTAGGCCGAGAACATTCCGCCAAGGCGAATTCGTGTTAGTCGTAAAAATACCTATGATCCCCAACCGTGCCAAACAGGGGAAATTCGAGCCAAACTATAAGGGCCCGTACATCATAGACAAGGTCTACCAAGGTGGAGCCTACTTGCTCATAGATATGCATGGCAAAAGACCCTTCCGGCCAATAAATGGAAGATTCCTAAAAAAATACTACGCCTGACGAGTCATGGCCCAGGTCAATGATAGATGACGACACCTATGTCCGCTCGCTATCTTCTTGAGTCAAGACTCTAAGAGTAGTACCCAACAGTACTCCGTTTCAAACATGGAGAGACACAGACCGCAACATCCTTACACTAGCTACGGACCGTAATGTCCTTAAACTAGCTATGGACCGTAATGTCCTTAAACTAACAACGGACCGCAACGTCCTTAAACTAGCTACGGACCGTAACATCCTTAAACTAACAATGGACCATAACGTCCTTAAACTAAATACGGACCGTAACGTCCTTAAACTAGCTACAGACCGTAACGTCCTTAAACTAACAACTGACCGCGATGTTCTTAAACTAGCTGTAGACCAAGATGTCTTTAAAGTAACAATGGACCGAGATGTCCTTAAACTAACATACGGACCGAGATGTCCCTAAACTAATAATGGACCGAGATGTCCTTAAACTAACAACGGACCGAGAAGTCCTTAAACTAATAACGTTGCCTCAAACACGACGATAGTGGAGTGCAAGTCCACAAGTCCCGGCAGTGAGGACTGCAATTCAAATCCCACCAGCGAACAAATATGCCACATGCGGCAAAACTATTCTCGAGAGTTTTCTCGCCAAAAAAAAGGTACGTCCACAAGAGAAATGGGCACGGATGAAAACCCGAAAGGGCGCCGTGAGTAAAAACAGCAGGACTACCGGCGAGTTTGCGAAAACCTGAAAGGGCGTAATCTCGTTAAAATAAAGACACCTGCAAGGTCCTCTCGACCTTGTGAGGAGAAAATTTCTGCGTGAGATCCTCACGACTCACAAGGGAGCAACACACTTAGGGATCCCCACGATTCCTAAGGAGAAATTGCACTTATGGGATCCTCACGACGCGTAAGGAAAATGCCCTCTATGAGACCTTCACGGCTCATAGGATTCAAAAGCCTTAAGCTACAGGGATCTGAACCCGTTCTTAAGCCGTCACACTCCCCAAATTTGCCCTACAAGCGGTTAAATATTGACCCTTATATACAATCAACGGGCACAAATAAACGTTTCCCCCACCAAGTTCCACCAATGGCGCGAAATTTCCCCCATTTGGCGAACGACACTTGTAAGTCCTCTCGACTTATTAGGAGAAAATACTCTTGTAAAATCCTTAGGACTTATAAGAGAACATACACTTAGGAATCCTCACGACTCCTAAGGAGAAAAACACACCCACGAGATCCTCACGACTCGTAGTGAGAAACATCTTTATGAGACCCTTATAGCTTATGAAGTCAAAAGCCTTAGTTGACAAGATCCTAACCTTGTTTGGTAAGCCACCTTTGTTCGAATCGACAAAGGCAAATGATGATTCGCTCCTGGCAATATCCCAGTTGTAGCGATACTGATGCCTAAATCGATATCAAATTCCAAGTCCTTTCATGGAAAATGATGATTCGCTCCTGGCAATATTCCAGTCGCAGCGATGCTGATACTAATATTGGTATCAGGTCTTGAGTTCCATACTCGCAGAAAAAATCAGCGAGCCAAAAAAATGCATATGAAATAGCCGAAATGTTTGGGCAACTTGCAATAAAAATCAGCGAGCAAAATATATGCATATAAAAATAGCCGAAATGATTGGGCAACTCGCAATAAAAATCAGCGGGTAGAGAAAAAGAAAAATAGCCGAAATGATTGGGCATCACGAAAAAATAGCCGAAATGATTGGGCAATCGCGACTTTCGCGATATAAAAAGCTGAAATGATAGAGCATCGCGGAAAGAAATACAAAAAAAATGAAACTTTGCCCTGCAGGTGAGATCATATCGACCCCTGTATACAATCCATAGGCACAAATGGAAAGGGAACCATATTGTCTCACTAGGCTCCATCAAAGGGAAGCCAGATCTCAATGGCTATATTTACAGCCTAGAAATCAACAACGACATTTCTTCTCGTTCCAACCAAAAGCAGATACGACATCAACAAACGGAGCCACGGCAAATTCCTCTAGTTCCAAATCTCGACGGTTCATAGACAGCCTAGAGACCACCTCGGAGCCACGACAAAGTCCTCTAGTTTCAAATCTCGACGGTTCATGGACAACCTAGAGAGTACTCGGGAACCATGGCAAAATCCCCTAGTTCCAAATCTCGACGGTTCACAGACAGCCTAGAGACTACCTCGGAGCCACGGCAAAGTCCTCTAGTTCCAAATCTCCACGGTTCACAGATAACCCAGAGACAACCTCGACATTCGTTGCAATATTGCAACAAACGAAGCAATGGAAGATCCTTAGCTTCAGGGTCTTGACGGCAACTCAAATGAGACCTGAAAGACTATCGAAGACCATCCCACTCCAGCGCGGAGTGATCATGACTCATCAGGGCTCCCAAACTGAGCCTAACCTCAAGTAAAAAGCAACATGGAATATTCCTCACGCTTTCTCTTTCGAAGGTAATATTACCTGGAAGATTACTTGAAGACGTCTTGTCTAGCCTCCGAAGAGATCAGAAACACGACAGTCGCGGGGCCACCTGAACAGCAAGATTGCATATCGGGAAATATATCGGCCAACGCGACGGTGCGACGGGTAGAAAACCCTAGTACCACAGACACTAACGGACTTCTATTAGCAGGAGTTAACTGTGATGTTAGGAAACTCTTGTGAGAACTTCTCGATTCGTCTCGACTCGTGAGGAAATTAGTGTCCTTGCGAGAACTTCTCGATTCGTCTCGACTCGTAGGGGAAAGCCTTAGGCAATGAGGATAAGGACCTATTTCCTAAGCATTAGGGCCCTGCAAGTCGGTCCAAGATGGACTATTGCATACTATTCACGGGCCACACTCTCCAAAGTCGAATATCAATAAAGAGGGAAACAACCACTTATGAGTTCTCTCGACTTGTAAGCCGAAAAAATTCTCTTGTGATATCCTTACGACTCTCAAGAGAAAACGCTCTTAGGAGTCCTCACGACTCCTAAGGAGAAAATACACCTACGGGATCCTCTCGACTCGTAGGGAGAAAAGTCTTTATGAGACCCTCACGGCTCGTAAAGTTAAAAAGTCTTAGGCGGCAGATCTGAACCTGTCTTCTAATCCATCGATGCCCAGCAAGGAGATCAGGATAGACTACCTACAAGACGCATTTGCTAAGGAGATACGACAGTACGACTGCATATATGCTTAAATAGAAATGGTGTCCAAAACGTGCTAATTTATGTGCGACACTACGATAGCGCTTGTAATGCCCCATGTATTATCCGGTATACCCATATATACCAGATAAGCATGGGGACCCACTGTAAAACAATGGGGAATCTTTGGAATACATTCCGAAAGATGACAGATATGTACTATAAATGGAATGATGCCACTATTGAATACAGAGGCGCCTTTTAAGTAAACTGTCACTACAAAAGCTTGAGAACTCCGTAGTTAAGCGTGATCGAGCCAGGAAAGTTCTAGGCCGGGTGACCTCCTAGGAAGTGGCCCCTGGTCGGGTCCGGTTCGCTCCGAAGGAAAAAAACCGTGCGGTTTCGGTCAGAGCGGACAATACTCTCTGTATTGGGGATGGGGCATGACAAAATGGTATCAGAGACAGGTTTAGTTTGGATTGAGATTGCAGTTTCCGACTAGAGCTTGACAATTTAAGCCACCCTTTCGGTTTAGATTGTAAACTTGTTATCTTTAACTCTGATCCATATAGTGTGTTCTGCTACATATTTTGATCCATTCGCTAGAATTTTGGGTAACTTGGTAGAGTTATATGGTTGCAATTATGAATTGCAGCATAGTTACGATACTGTACTCTATTTGAGTGACTTGGGGTTCTACCTTTGATTCTTACATTGATTGGATATTACTTTACCGCACAATCTTGTTTTGGTCGTCAACTCTCTATCTCTGTTTATATCTTATGTCGTCCCCGAGTTTTCAAATCTATTTCACGTTTTCATCCTTGTACTTTCCCTATTGATTCTACACCTGCTTACATTTCTTATTGGACTCGTTGCATTCTCATTTCTTCGTTTCTTCAAAGTTATCATATCGTGTTGCATACCTTTAAGTTCCTATCAGCGTCGCACAGCGGAAGCTAAAACCGGGCTCCCAACGACTCTTCTTCCGCCTCCACTCTCCGGAGTCAGGACGCCGAGATTTTGGGTGTATTGCAAGGATTAATGGAAGCCTAGGAGCGAACAAATGATCTCATAGCTGAAGGACTAAGAAGGCGAATGGCTCAAGCCCCAAATTGTAAGGGAATCCCTGTTACACAAAGAAGAGATGTGAAGATGAAGCGCCCATTTATTCATCAGCAATGGAAGCAGCGGAGAACTCAACATTGTGGATACTGCAAGAGACCAGGACACCTTCAGAGAGACTGTCGCAGCGCCAAAGGGCAGTGCTTGATTTACGGATCCGACGACCATCTTGTCAATGGTTGCCCTAGAAGGAAGGAGCTGCAAGGTAGAGATTCGTCAACGCCCTCCAAGTCTGCTTGAGCGACTTGGTTGTTTCGTAGTTCGAGGATGGTGTGGACCCAGCACCTGATTTAGACTTACCTTATGAGATCGCAGAGATTAAGATATCGACGCAGAGTTATCACCTTTTCTGCTTTCAATAAAGACATCGGCACTCCATTTTAGTAGTTGTCCCCTTCCATTTAAATCTTGTATCTGTTGAAGTTCTTAATTTGAATGCGATAAAGTTGTGGATTGTGACTTACTATTTTTGTTTGACTCACTACATTTATACCCTAGGCTTAGTCGACATTATGGTTCATCATCGCACCCCGGACTCTCTTTTTGAAGCTTGTATCTTGCTGCATACCCCTGTCTGAAATTGTCAATCCTATGCTCCTTGTTAACTTATGTCTCTCCTTGATTTTGAATCCGAATTCATCTTTCTATCCTTGTGTCATCCTGGGCAACCCAATTCCTCCTCACATTTTTCCATTCGGGTGCTTGCTCACGGCGTCGATCTCCAATATATATATCACGATCCATTCTCCAGCTAGTCTTCTGTATATTATCAGTGTTATTTTTCTGTTGATATAATTATAATTAGTACGTTTACTATTTTAAATTTTAGAGTTTTGCCTATTTATAATAAGTTATATTTCCATTATGTGTTAGTAAGTATTTTTTTGTTTTACATACTTTCCCGAATTTCCTTACTATTTCTAAGCTTTAAAATCGTTTTGATTTACATTATATATTTTATTTTCTAGTGAATTTTCATACTAATGCTTTTGTTGTTTTCATTACCATCTCGCTTATTCTTCATTTTATTTTTCGACAGTTTTACCTTATACGTATTCTAAAGTTATTTTGTACTTGTTTGAATTGTAGTTCCACCAGAGTAGTTTCAATTCTTAAGGTTTATCAGTCAATCCTTCACTATTGTTTATTATCGTTATTCTATTTTCTTGTATTGTATATATAGTTTATCATTACAGATGGTTATGCCTTATGTTTACTTATGCCTATTTGTTTAGTTGCGCTATTTCTTATACATATATAGATCTTGAATTTTCTCATAGTTTCTTTTGCATGAATCACTATATAATAATATAAGATTTTTGTTGCTTTCGTATTACATTTTTAGCGTATCATATTTTAAATTTCGAGGATGAAATTTTATATAAGTAGGGTATGATGTAATGACCGGTATCTTGCATAAAAATTTTTTTGTATATTTTTAGAAACTTTAGTTCCTATATTTTTCCGTATTTGTAAATTGTGTTTCCCCAAATTTTCCTAAGTTTAAATATTTCTATATTATATTTATAAACCCCAACCTTTAAATTATTTATTCTAATTTCTCTAAACCCTTAACACCTAATCTAAATCTTAAATCTCTTTTTTTTTCATTTTATCTTTACCTAACCCTAACACTCACCCCAGCCTAGCCCGCTTCCTAACCCTAACCTTCATTTTTCTAATTCCTATTAAGTCCAGGCCCAACTCCCTCAATTAAACCCAATTTCTCCTAATACCCGACCCGACCCGGACTCTCAGACCCGACCCAACAAACCCATCTCCCTCTTCTTCCTCCCCTCCTCTTTTCCCGCTTTTTCTTCGCCCACCCCGCATGATCCGCTCCCCACGAGCCCCCACGACGTCGCCTTACCCCTAACGTCCCCCTCGTTCTCGCGCAAACTCATCTTCCGCAATACTCGCCTACTTGCTCTCTCTCTTTCGCCCCCCTCGCCTACTCGCTCTCTCTCTTTCGCCTCCGACTCAAACCACAAACTCCTCTCCCTCACCAGCAACCCTCCACCGACGGCCACGTCTTCGCTCCCACCCCACGACGAGCTACCCAAGCCAGCTACCTCCAACGTCCCCGACGAGAACTCCTGCAACCCATCACCCTGCACGCCTCCTCGCGCCTACGAACCCGAACCCCTCGCCTCGTCGCTGCACCCGCTGACCGCCTCTCTCGCACCACCGTCGACTTCACCCTGACTGTCAACGGCTCACTGCTGCGCCTCCTAGCCCGAGCTCCCCCATCGCCTCTTCTCACCATACCCAACGACCCAGAACCCGCAGCCCTAACCTCGTCGTCATCAACGCCACCTCGCACCACCATAGCCTCCTCCATCGACCAAGCTTCGCCTTCACCGCCGGCCGCCTCCCGGAGCCACAGCGACCTTCTCTGCACCGTCACTGCACCCCCGCCACAACAGCTTGCCTCCCTTTCACTTCCAAACCCGGCCACTTTGTTGACGTTGTCACCATTGACCGGGCCACTGCACCTCGCTGCCACAATTGCCGTTCGGGCTCCCTCTAGTAGTCGCTGTTGCCATAGTCATCAATGTCGCCATAATCATCGCCATAATCGAAGACAAGTCGAGCCCGGCATTTCGTCGAGAACTTATAAACGTCGCAATCTCCGCTGTTCCAGTCGCTGTCGTCGCCGGAAAAGCTTTGTCCTCGGTCCCTGTGACCATCATGGTCGTCAATGTAGTCGCCGTCGCAACACCGCACAGGTCCGTCGCTGTGTGTCACGCTCGAGCTTCGCATCGTGTCCGCCTCCATGTCACCGCGGACCCACTCACGTATTGCGCCACGTACCCGGTCCCCGTACTACGTCATGCCAGCCCTGTGCAACATAGTGCCCGATCTAGTGCATGTGCCGTGCCGCTCCCGGACCACGCACCGAGTCAAGACCGTGCCCAGTGCCGTGTCGCACCGTACCACGCACCGAGCCAGGACCACGCCCACTGTCGTATCACGCCCGTGTCGCCACCGCACCCAGTATCGGATCTCCACGCATCGCGTCCGCGCCACGCGCCGTGTCCAGCATCGCGCCGTCTCGTGTGTCGAGACAAACTCTGCAGCGGTGTCGCTTCTATACCAAGCGACCGAAGGCAAGTGCACCCCCTTTCATTTGCTATAATCATACTAAAAATATTATAATTGGTTAATTATGAGTCAGTATATTGGATGAAGGTGAACCTATGTATATACGTGCTACGTGTTCGATATTAAACTATAACCTATTTTAAAACACCCCAAATTGAGATAAATGAACCACTTTACTTTTAATGAACATCTTGTAGAAGTTTGGACGCAAAATATCGAGATTATCACTATGAAATGACATCCTAATAACCCTTACGAAATCTGAATTTTCCCGGAGATGTTAGATCGTTAAAATCCTAATAAATCATTTACATATCGGATCTTAGCGTTATATAGATCGTATCGAAGCCAACAGATAAGTATACAGTACCCCATAGTTTATATTGACATTTTGATAAGTTATATCAATGAATACCGAGGCGATTCGCGGCCCTGAACTGCAGTACAGGGCAGCGTTCGTTTTGAATACCTGGCCTTGGGAACACCTGTACACCCCTTCCTTAAATTGAAAATGCACGGATCCCCATATGGTCGCATAGATAATTTAGTTATCTAACATCTGAATCTGGTCCCGTGTCATTTCACCTTCGTTTGATATTTAATTCGTATTTTAGAATACCGTTGTGTCCTGCAGTTTTCTGCAGTGACAGTTTGTACACATTGATATTAAACTGAACATATCTTCCCGTATACAGTGGATATCATCGATCCGTCTGATACTTGAAAACCTAACTGTTAAACCTAAATATTATCCAACTGTAGCATCGCCTAATTGCAATCCCAACTGGGATTAAAACGTGTTACGAAACGGGATTCCAATTCAGAAATTGGATTTCCAGCAGTGAACACTTAAATTGAAATGACCGTAACTAGAAAACCTGAAATCCGATTGATGCAAAACCAATTTTTACGGATAGATAATTAAACATACTACTTACCCCTTTTATATTGTTTCGCTTAATTCTGAATTTTTGATTTATAGTGAATTTTGCAAGTGATAGAATACTGGCTGATGAGATTTTATTCATATCATAATCATTGCATTCTCATCATATCATGTGGAGGTCACATACAGTGGTAACCTAGTAATCGTGTACATTACCCAGTGTTAGATATTAGTGTTTTGATTGTGGCAAGTACGTAGTGTTAAAGTGTGATTGAATAAGTGAAAGTGACACGAACTTGTACACAATTAGCGAACCCAGTTAATTTATTGTATTGTCGACGTCTATGGGACATGTATAAGTGTAAGTATAATTGGTATGGGACGATTATAGAAGCACTTATATTAGTGTCATATGTAAGACACCAAACACTGTCCATTTATCTCGGGTACCAGTCGAGACATGCTTGATGGAGATCCTGTCTCCAGTTCTCGCGTAGACTTGTCATGGACCGACTAGTATTTGGGTTTATGGTCGGAGTTTAATGTAGACCACGGGGTGTGGGTAGTTTGAGTGTGAGTTCAACGGAATCTCGGGAGTCCCACTGCCGGCATATACAGCGATTCTGGGAGTCATATGGGTGATATTACTGATTATCAGCGAGCGACTCAGGCCCGTGTTCCCTTGCCCCTGGGGCCCTACCCTTGGGTGGGGGATACTCACGAGTGGTTGACTCTCACACTTGGACTGACGATAGGTTTAGCGACTTGGACAGTGAGACTTAGAGACTGATAGGTTTAGTGACATGCATTGATTACTGATTCGATATACCTGCCATACTGTTTACCTATTTTATTGTTTACCTGTACTGGCTACTTCATGCTCATGTTATTACTCCATGCTCATTGTTTCATGTTTATCATCATTGCACGTATTTATATTTGTATTTACATATATTGCTATTGTGTCGCTCTGACGACCTGAGTATGCATGCTCAGAGTGAGAAGTGTATTTAGCTTGGATCAGGACCTGCCGTACCTCGAGGATATTGCGGACATCTAGATCAGCGACTTAGCGCTATCTTTCCTTGATCTCTATCTGGTTAGTTTTTTGTATTTATTTTGATTTAGTGACTGCATTTCTCATTACCTGGGTATTGATTACTGATTACCATGTAAAGCTAGAAGCCGAAGTGTGACTATGGCAGGATGTTTCCTCGACCGTAGGAGCATGGCTGGCCTTGCCAACCTCTCATATTCCGTATTTTGGGAAACGGGGCGTGACATGGTTTTATTAGTATCAGAGCTGGTTCCTCAATAGTAGGTCTATGCTTCGAGGACGAACTATTGTTCTAAGTGGGGGAGAATGTAATGCCCCATGTATTATTCGGTATACCAGATAAGCATGGAGACCCACTGTAAAACAATGGGAAATCTTCAGAATGCATTCTGAAAGAGGAAAGATCTGTACTATAAATGGAATGATACCACTCTTCAATACAGAGGCGCCTTTTAAGTGAACCGGAACTACAGGAGCTTGAGAACTCCGTAGTTAAGCGTGCTCGAGCCAGGGAAGTTCTGGAATGGGTGACCTCCTGGGAAGTGGCCCCTGGTCGGGTCGGGTTCTCTCCGAAGGACAAAATCGTGCGGTTTCGGCCAGAGTGGACAATACTCAATAGTAGGTATATAGTTCGAGGACAAACTATTGTTCTAAGTTGGGGATAATGTAATGCCCCATATATTATCCGGTATACACATATATACCAGATAAGCACAGGGACCCACTGTAAAACAATGGGGAATCTTCGGAATACATTCCGAAAGAGGAAAGATTTGTATTATAAATGGAATGATACCACTCTTCAATACAGAGACGCCTTTTAAGTGAACCGGCACTACAGGAGCTTGAGAACTCCGTAGTTAAGCGTGATCGAGCCAGGGAAGTTCTGGGATGGGTGACCTCCTGGGAAGTGGCCCCTGGTCAGGTCCGGTTCGCTCCGAAGGACAAAACCATGCTGTTTCGGCCAGAGTGGACAATACTCTCTGTATTGGGGATGGGGCATGACAGCGCTCGCACTTAAAAGAAAACTCCTAAGGGCAAAGTAGAAAGCTCATGTACAGAGGTGGGATACACGTACGAACATATGATGAACAGAAAACATTCAACACTCAATAATAAGGGAAATACATCGATATAAATATACTACTCTACAGGGAAAAGATCACCAAATATGGGATCAGCGAAAGCGGACATGATGGCCCGCCGGGCTCTTATCTGACTCAGTAAATGCACTGATCGGTCCCTCAAAGACTGGGTAATCAAGCATGTCTCGTGAAAGCACTTGATCTTGTCCTCCGACGCATCGAGAATCGCCGAAGTCTTCTCTGTCGGATGAGGGAGGATGTCGGCGAGCACGGATAGAAAGATCATCCGAAGCTAAATGGAGCCCATAGGAAGAGGAGAGCCCATACGGGTCAGGAGCTCATACATCATCGCGTCACATTGAGCGTCGGTGAGAAGGGGATCTACTAGCCAAAGCGAGGAATCGTTTCCTCGATGGGTACCTCCCATGGTTATCGACAAGCATGAGGGCGATTGCAGGCCATAGCTCCTGGTCTGTTTGAGTTCTGTTAATAAAAGATGGGTTTCTTTTTGAATAGAAGAAAGAAGATGTAGCTTAGGGTTATAAAGAGACGCTGTCAAAGCTATACACAAAAAACGTCGTGCATGGTGGAGCTATTCCCAAGGCCGGAAAAAGGGGGCATGGGGAACGAAATAGTTTGCCCATAGGAAATAGAGAAGGAAGGTGAAAAGACTTCTTCAGTAATAAGGCAGCGCCTTAAGTGCCTTGCATGAGGATGCCAGCGCCGAGAGTTAAAAACTCTAAGGCAGCGCCTCACGTGCATTGCACGAGGATGCCAGCACCGAGAGTTAAAAACTCTAAGTCCAAGCCTCACGTGGCTTGCACGAGGGCTCTAGTGCCGAGAGTTAAAAACTCTAAGGCGACGCCTCACGTGCCTTGCACGTATAACACGGGGGCCCCGGCATTCTATATACGAGTAACTACTATTTAACATGAGGCATCTATGAGCAGTGGTATAAAAGATAATAAAATTTTTCCATTCATACTTGAGGAAATTTATACATCAGCGGTAGCAACAAAACAAAAAAATCATAAAAAATGTTTACAATGGTAAAACACTAAATTCCGGACATGGATTGCGGAATTCAGAAGCAAGGCCGAGTAAAATGCTTCTGGATTCTTTGACCATTCTCTGATGCATTTTCTCACGAATGCGAGCGTCAGGATTCTCGCTGATATCGTCCGTCCTCTGGTAGGCGGAGATTATCGTTGTCTGTTGGAAAACTTGATGCAAGATATCGACAAGATTATCTCTCCACCTCTTCGAGATCAGGCCCGTCATATATACTGAGTGCATCTTGTCTTCAGCATCATCAAGCGCCTCAAGCGGCATGGCTTCGTAAAAGCTGGGGAGTGCTTCCCAAATCGCCCCCATGATGATCTTCAAAAGAGCAGAGTGACGGGGGAATAGTCGACCATTATATTCATCGAAGCAACGCATAATCTCAGCGCATTGGGCATTCGTAAACTCTTGGTTTTGACAGCGGCCTTGGACGCGGATATCTTCATAAGAGATAATTTCGTCAAGATCATACAGATAAACAGCCATAGTATCTGGAAAGAAAATTCAGTAAAAAAAATTAGTAGCAATTAAATATCAAGATTCTTAGTGTCTAAAGTAAAAACAATAGTGACGGTCCATCGTTGATGGGGCAGCCACTTGATTGATCAAAGAATTATTTATAACCGCAATCAAGAACGGCGTCGCTTGGTAGCTAGCCGGTGAGTACGGGTCGGTTCACAGGGATTTTGTGTATTCTCGATTTGTTCTAACGAGTTAATTCCAATTGGTGTCGGATTGATTAAATCTAAAAACTAAGATTGATCTACCCTAGGATTAGAATCTTGCTAGGGTTAGGATTAGGTTAGGTTTGGAAAGTCAATATTCCTCACCGCTTTCTATGCCCAAATTAAGATCTATGAGGTATTATGGTAACAATTAATAAAGTGGATTAGTACCATCGGGAAGAAACGGTGTTTCTTCCTCTAGGTTCTTGTCCTTCCTTTCTTAATCCTTACCCCAACCTCCATGGAAAACATTCACAACCGGTCGTTTATACTACGGTATCACCGCTACCTCGTGGGATAGGGTGCCGTAGGGAGCGGTGTGTGCATGTATACATGGAGTCCTATAAAAACGTGTGATGGGCAAGAAAGGGGTGAGAGATCTTCATCTCTCAAGCCTTCCCCAAATCTAACCCTAACAAGCGAGGAGACTACTCACTCATTAGGGAATTGATTAACATGTTCTAACTATCTAACTAGGGCAGAGAATAAAATCTAAACTAGGGCAGAAAGGAAAATTATACTAGAGCAGATAAGAAATTAGCTAGGGCATGGAAATAAAAAAATACTTACTTTATTTGATGCTCTCTTCATACATTGCAGAAATTTACAGATCTGAATTTTGATAAAATGAAATGAGGCACAAGAAGAGGCATAACCCAAAATAGGTTTTAGGGTTTCTATTTATAGATTCATAGAAACCCTAGGTTTACAATCGACGCATATCTGCAATTACAAGTATACCCCCTAAGAAAGACTAGTCAACGCACCGCCAGTGACCACAGGATTTTTGCTCCGATACGGGCGACACGTGGTCGCGGATCCGCGGCCAAGAGCATGGTTTGGCCGCGGTTCTGTGGCCAAGTAGTGGGCTTGTGGACTCTGTTTTTCCTGGTTGCTTCAGGTTGCATTCTGCTTCTGTTTTCTTTACTTCTTCTGGTTCTCTTCCAGATTTCCACAGTGAATAATGTAGTGGACTTTACCGTTCGCTTCGTGTCGAAGTCTTGAATCTTGTATTGCCTTTGTTCTTTGTGAAATCGTCCATTAATCTTCGTTTAGTCTTCAAATTGTAGACATGATCAAGATCTTTCCATTTGTTGGTCTTAGTCTCACTTTTGTATCGTATTTTCATCTTCTTCACTGTTTTTATTCCGAGAACCTGTAACCTGCAACTATGTAGCAGACATGGGTCAAAAGCACCTGTTTATTTGTAAACTGAATAAGAATGGGGAATAAAATAATGCAAAATTATGGTATGAACACCACTCATTAAGGATGGAATCCTAAGAGGATCCTCATTTAATGAGAAGCCTCATTGGGCCAAGGAGTTGAACTCTCTCTAGAGTAGTGTTCTGCAGACAGAATTTACATCTGTCAATTAAGAAGGGAATAAAATTCCCCAAAAATTTCTAAAGAGCTGTGCTCTAAAAAACCCCAAGATCTTTAAAGATCTGAAGTAGAAATCCTAGAAACCCAAAGAGTTCTTCACTAACGGTTTAAGAAACCCTAAAAAAGATTTCTTTAGATCTATGATCTAAGAAGAGCAAAACTTTGTTTTAATTAACGGTTTAAAAAAACCCTAAAATACATCTTAAAAGACCGGAGATCTAAGAAGAGCAAAGCTCTATTTAATGGATTCGATTATGATACTTACCAAAAAATTTGGGCAAAGCTATAACTCTAAAAAAAAGTTTCCTTGGGTAGAGATCTAAGCTCTGGAAAGAGAATTGAATTCTCAGAAAGAATAAAGATGGAAGATGAACAGCAGTTATCTCAAGGGCCAAAGGCCCTACTTATAGGCATGGGAAGACGATACAACTTCCAAGAAGATCCAATGGGGGAAAAGCTGCCACCGCTGCACTAACGTGTAAGCCATGTGAGCGCAACGGTAGGGGGCATTTGTTTCCCCCCAATAAAAGAGCAAAGCTCTGTTCAAAATTTGAAAGAGGCAGCGCCTCACGTGCCTTGCATGAGAGTGCCAGCGCCAAGAGTTAAGAACTCTGAGGCAGCGCCTCACGTGCCTTGCACGAGGGCGCCAACGCCAAAAGTTAAGAAATCTGAGCAGCGCCTCACGTGCCCCGCACGAAGGTGCTGGCACCAGAACTAAAAGTTTTCTTCCGTTGGATCAAAGATCCAACGGAGATGATAAATCATCAAAACACAGAATTAAATTCTGATTGAGGAAATACTCCTCAAATCTTTCTAAATAAGAAAGATTATGCTCTGTAAAACAGAGCACCAAGCTACAGAATAAGCTCTGTAGGAGAAAATATTTTTCCAATCTTTCTAAACAAGAAAGATTATGCTCTATAAAAACAGAACACCGTTGGATCAAAAATCCAATGGTGATTAAAAATCACCAAGCTACAGAATAAGCACTGTGGGGGAAAATACTTTCCCAATCTTTCTAAACAAGAAGGATTACCGTTGGATTAAAGATCCAATGGTGATTAAAAATCACCAAATTACAGAATAAGCTCTGTATGGAAAATATTTTCCCAATCTTGTTAAAAACAAGAAAAATATCTTCTGTAAAACAGAAGTCCTTGAATTAAAGATCCAACGGTGGATAAAATCCCCAAATCAATTAAGAAATCTCTCGATGAAAGATTTTCTTAACTGAATCAACAAATCTGTCTCTACTATATAAAAGCCCCAAGACTTCAAGTTTTAAAGCGGAGGAACCCTCCTCCCCATAAACTTCAAGTTGAGAAAGAAGAGCAAAAAAAAAACTTTAAGAGAGAAAAAAGAAGAAGAACTTTCTTCAAGGTAAATAGAGATTATAGTATCTCATCTGCATACCCAAGGGTTAACCCTTATAAAAGAACATAGTTCTTTCCCTGGATCTGAGATCCATGAGACAAGTCTTCCACAAATGAGAATTTAATTCTTGTAAGGATGAATTTGTTCTTGGGGATTGAAGATTCAAGGGAGAATAAAGAATTGAACTCTTCAGAAAAATGCACAAAGAAGGATACAGCGCCGAGCGCCTCACGTGTCCCTCACGTGGGCGATGCTTAATAAAGAGTGCTTAGCACTCAGTGGTTGGCGCCCAGCGCTGAGCATCTCACGTGTCCCTCACGTGGGCGCTGCTAAAATAAAGAGTGCCTAGCACTCAGTGGTTGGCGCCCAGCGCCAAGCGCCCCACGTGCCCCTCACGTGGGCGCTAATAAAATAGAGAGCGCTCTGCATTCAGTGTTTGGCGCCTAGCGCCGAGCGCCCCACGTGCCCCTCACGTGGGTGTTGTTTAATATAAAGCACTCTGCCCATAGAGCCCAATGCCACAAAGAGTGTTTAACACTCCATAAAAAAAAACAAAGAAATAGGGTGAGAGTCAGAGCCCATATCAATGCTCAGCATTGTTGCACATACAAGGGACTGAGCCCAAACAAGTGTTTAATACTTTATTCAAAACTGAGTGGACTGAGTCCAAGTTGACCAAAAGTCCCTAATTCAGATCAATCGAGCCTATGTGCTCACAATTTCTCTAAATTGGTCTTAGTCCCAAACCCGACTACAGATCTCCCAACTGACATTGGTTCAAGGGTACATATCCCCACACCTCTGATATATGTCGTTGTAATTCTTCAACGTCTTCAGAAAGGTGGCGGGTCCCGACAACCAACAATACTATAGACCGTAATGTCCTTAAACTAGCCCATGGACCGTGATGTCCTTAAACTAGCTATGGACCGCAATGTCCTAAAACTATGACCTCACCGCCAAAAATGGTGATCTATGGACCGTAACGTCCCTAAACTAAAACGATAGATTCCAAATGCTCTTTCGTTGGATCAAAAATGATCTCAAATCCTGTTAAGTAGATCTTAGTCCAATATTGGATTAACGCATCGTTAACAAATATTTAAGTTGATCTTAATCTCAAACAAGGTTAACAATCCTTAAATCAAACTGAACCTAAATCTAAGAAAATACGGATTTAGACTAATCCACGCCCTACGGGCGACAACACAAATTAGTCTCCGTATACAATCCACGGGCAACCAAAAATAAAACAAACACACACGACACGAAATGATCTTCTGGAGCAGGAGAAAGTGGTTATCGCTACGCGGTAACGTAATTAACTGCAGGGGCTTGCGCCTGCAGGGAAGAGCGTCCCCACAATCAAAAACCCCTCGCAAATGAGGGGGAATCTGACGAAGTCTGCTATAACGGTCGCATCTGTTTAGACCTTCGATACATGGTGCCATAAATTGACTTGGCATCTTCAGAGAGGTAGACAGATAAAACCAAATAGCATCTGCCCCCAAATTCAGGCAAGATGATCCTACGCGGTTCCGTCTCCCGTTTTTGGCGGTAAACAGACATGTAGCGAGCTATCACCCTCTTCATGCCTTCCCGCCAGAAGTGTTGACGCATATCCCGATACATCTTCGTACCTCCTGGATGTACCAAATACGCCGAACTATGTGCCTCCTTCATAACTTCTTCACGAATTTCTCCTTTTGGCACACACAAGCGGCTCCCATACCTCAAAGACTCAGCTCTTTAAAATTAGCAAATATGTTCTAAAACTTATGGGTCATGTGTCTACCACGCTTCCACCACGCCACTCTGATCAGTTGAGGCAGGTCTTCAAAACTTCTTCAATCATGCATCTTACGCTTGAGCGTCCTTGATGCGGTTTATCCAAGATGACTGTACTTGAACACCAGTCTCCACTCAAGCCAATCTAGGACTACTGCAATTGCTCCGGATCTACTACTATGACATCTCATGATTTGACGTCGTCTAAGAACTTCACTTCATTTAGCCAAAACTAAGCTCGAACAAGTGCGAGTTCGGCATCCAATCTTTCTTACTCCAATGTCTGAAATATAATCCCTACTGCTCTTCGTGTTCTTCCTTGTTTATCGAGTTTTAGAAAGATTTTGTCGCTACTAGACGAGCTAGAGAAAACACGGTTGTTTGTCGCCTTCATGCTCCAACAGTCGGGTAAGAAAAGATTTAATAAACCAAATGACCCAAGATGCTTCCGAACCGGAAGGTCCAAAGCAAGGGTAGAGATAACGTGATGTTAAATTCAAAAGTCCAAGATAAAACATAGAGTTGGAAGTGGTTGAACAGAGGAAAAGCACGGTAGTACAACGTAATCAAGTCAAGGAAAATTATGACCCCAAGTTATCTAAATAGAGTACCGCATTATAACCATGCCGCCGTACATAGTTACAATAACTTAACTCCGTCTAAATCGCTCAAATCTTACTATCAGAGTGAATAAAATAAGAACAAGAAGATCAAGAAGATCACAAGATAAGATCGATGGAGAAGAAAGGTTCGAGAATTTTGTTTTCCTTTCCGTCGAGATACGATCATCAGAAAAGTGAGAAGGATTTAAGGATAAACACGTAGTGTAATTGTTACAGTCTCGCTTTACAGTCTATGTAAAAGTTTTATCTACTGATTTAACTAACTTACTAGGGAAACAAAACAAAGCAATGGGATTGTTGGAGTCAAAACTTACACCCCGGTTGACTAAGTCAAAATCAAGTCAACCCCAGGTAAGCGGGCCCAAGCCTAGATCAAGTGAGCCCATGCCTGAGTCGAGCCCCGTGGCCGACCTCCCCCATGCCAAAATGAAATCATGTAATAAATAATTTTGATGTGATTTTTTTATGCATGAATGGGCATAAAGCCAAATTTTGTAAAGCCCATGGCCTATGTGCAAAATAAATGAACACATGAGGCATGGGATGGGAAAAATACCATTTTGTAAATACCAAGGGGCTATATGTAAATTTGTAAGCCTATAAAAGACAACATGATAATGAAATAAAGCATAATAATTCATTCTCTCAAATTCTAGAGTTTGTGCCTCCTTCCCCTTCCTTAAGGTTCTAAAACCTTCTCCCCCCTTTTGAATTAAATCAAAAGTTTAACTCTTCCTTTTCAAAAAATAAACAGTTTTTCACTATCAAACCCTTGAAGGGGAACTCAGATCTTCCATTAGATCTTAAAAAGGAGAGACTTTTAAATCTCACCCCCCTTTCCTCCAAGATCCGGCCAACCGAGGGAAGAAGAAGGAGACTCATATCCAAAAATCCCATTTGGGAAGATCCAAGGCCTATAAGAAGATCCAGGGCCAAAGGGGAGAAGAAAATGGCCCCCTTTGATCATTTCCAATGATTTCTAGGAGTTTAACTCCATTCAAGATATGTTGGAGTTCAACTCCATAAATTAACCTTTTTTAAAGAGTTTAACTCCCGAAGTCAAATCGGGAGCACAGCTCCCAGTGCAGGGACCAAGTCCCTTTTCCTGCTGACGCCCAGCGCCCGCGTGACAAGCATGTAGGGCACCGGCGTCCAGCGCCCGCGTGCCAAGCATGTGGGGCGCCGGCGCCCAGGCATCCTTTAGACGCTATTCTTCCCTTTTTTATACACACACACTCCACAACATTGTCCCCGTTAGAAAAAAAATTTAGCGAGGCGTTGCCCCGTACCCCGCAAGGGGGATGTTAGCCCCCTTGACCCCCAGCCTGCTATCCGGGTAGAGGGACCCCCGTAAAAACTCTGCGGGGCCCCGGATATATCCAAAACCCCTTCAAAACACAACAATGCATATTGAGTTCGCATGACCAGTTTGACCCGTCAATCGGTGGTTCCCTCGTTTCAAAGACGGGGGGTAATTAACGGCAGCTTAGTCCGCGGCTGCCGGAGATTCGGATCCCCACAATCAATGAACCCCAGCCTACCCTAGGCAGGGAGAATCTGTAATGCGCCTGACAAGCGACGTGTATTCCCATCTCAATGGGGTGACGAAAAACACCTTACAGGGAAGACACAGAATCAAACAAAGATAATGCTGTAAAGAAAGAAGGAGAAATACCTGAAACTTCATTCTCAGAAGTCCCCGCTTCATTGGCCGTCAGGGTGTAAACCCATCCTTGATTTAGACCTTGTGTAATCCGTCTATGTTCATAAGCATGTTTCTGCGATACTAACGGTGCTCTTGGAACATCACCTGATGCTTCGATGGATATGTGTCGATTGTTAGATATATGTATGCCCTAGAGGCTATTATATGTATAGTGGATGCTTGGACATGTGTGTGTGTGTATATATATATATATATATATATTACTTTCTTTCTTGACATGATAGTATGCTATATGGTTTACTTTATATGACATGTTGATTTGATCATACTTTTATTCATTTGCACATGTTGATAAAGCTCTCAGGATATTTGCTTGACTACTGTGACTATGATGCGGATCATACTAGTGGGGCACGTGTAGTTTATAAGCATATCCTTGAACTGTTCCTAGTCGTAGGTGTATTGAGACAGGACATCGATATTCCAGTGTAGACTAGCGTATACCATTCTTGTCCCATGTGATGGGCGATGGATGATCCTATATCCATCTAGTGTGATGACACCAAAGATTGTATGCGGGTGCTCAGTGGAGACTGGGTACACTGAACGGACTCATAGAGAACTCCTATGTGGTATTATATCTATCGTCGGATAGCAGTTCTCAGGTGACACTGGTACAGATTAGTCTGTAGACCCGAGATCGTCATAGAGTCTTGTGTGTCCTCCCACTATACTTTGATCTCCACCCTACAACGGCTCTACTGAGTCGTGCAAACAGGTGGTCTTTGGGTACAGTCCCGAGGCACATGGAGGTGATAAGCGATAGGAGGGGTTTCGTCTCTCCCGGTATTAGGGGTTGATGTTGTGCTATGCTCGATTGGCTATAACAGGAAGTCCCTGGCCAGGGCTGCTGAGATTTACTGATAAGTGTTATCAGTAGTTTCTCGATCTGTTACGAGCCATACACCGGCATGACTTATTAGGTTATTGGGGTCGATGATACCATCCCCAGACTCGATATGCAATATATCTGACGAGGAGACCAGACTGTACGGTAAGTGTTGCCAGATGGCTCGACGGGAGTTTTGACAGTTTTGCTGGTTTTCTTCTGATCGCTCAATACCCGGGTGGCCGTTACGTTTAGCTGACCGCTTACTGCTTGTGGGTGTTTGATATGATCATCACTTACTACCGACGTATTGACGAGTCTTAGAGTCCCACACAGGAGTTTCCTAGCCCAGGCGAAACGATGTGGTGTGCATATGTGATATGCACTGGGACCCGATTGAATACGACTATGTGATACCGTATGTTAATCGGGTGTTTTTCTATTAGTCGGGTCGTATGAGATATGACCGGGTTGTTAAATCAATTGTTGATTTAATATTTGACTTTTAGTTTTATTCTTTATTCAAACCCTTTTTATTAAAGAGGAAGAATGCATGTATGTATGCACATGTTGATGTGCATGGATACATACATACAAAGTATCATGGTTGATGATACATCTTTGAAAGCAATATAAGACTCACATGGAACTTAATTTATATATATATATATATATATATATATATATATATATATATATATATATATTCATTTGCATTTAAATTAAAAGGAAAAGAAAAGGAATATTCATACATGGTTATCTTCTACACTTTTCTTGAAGTTGACCACACTTCACCCACTTTTTAACCTTGGATTAGTTTTCCTTTTGCCTTTTAACTCATGTGCAATAATATCTAAATTAAGTAACTATGGTTTGAGATGAGAACAAGAATATATATATGTTATTTTCTATTCTCATTATTGATTATCTTTCATATTTATCTTGAGCTCTTAAGCTTGCCTTCATCTTCTTCTTCCTCCTTGCTCTCTTGAATTGAAAAGAAAGTGAGTTAGTGAAAAAGATTACGTTTTGATTAGAGAAAACAAACCACCTCTTCATTCTACTCTAATCTAGACAATTAGTTTAGAGTGTTTGGCTTCATCATCTTCTTTGATCAAGTGAAGCTAGGAGCTTGGACACAGTGGACTTCGGGTGGATCATCATGGACAAAAGAGCTCACTTGCAAGCTTTTCCAACTTTCAACGATCCTAGGAGTCACTAGCAAGAGGACTACAAAGGTTGTATTCCTTTCACTTAGTGATAGAATGGTTATTGTATGTGATACAAGTGTTGTTACCCTAGAATTCTAGTTAAAGATCCTTGCTTTGTTTGCTTAGTACCTTTAAAATTTTAAAGTGGCACGTGTGATACTTCCATACTCTATAGTAGGTGCTAGGGCAACACAACAATGGTATTAGAGCAAAGCTAGAATTCTGGACATAGTATTAGAACTAATACGAAAACGAAACAAACTCCGAAAATACGATATTACGGAACCCTAGAATTGCTCTCTGGAAATTTTTTAAAAAGTCGTCTAAAATTTTTTTTAACAACTGCAGAGTGATATTTGGGACAATATAAGAATACTGGGGAAATACGGAGGGGAGAGCTCAGTTTTTGGCCGATCCCTAGGCTCCCAAAACCGAGGAGGCTGACCCCCTTGGCTCCTCCCCCCCTGTATTGCTCCAGTGCTCTTTTGTGTTCATTTTGGGTTTTGTAGTATTTTTTGCTTAGCCCAAATTTCATGTGATGATTATTTATACTTGGGGCTAATTTCATAGTGCTTCGTAGTCGTAAATTCTAGCACTGTATTGGTAACCTTGACAATGTTTAGCAGTTCGAACGAACTTCAAAACCCCACTTTTTGACCCGTTGAAATTTCCAAGTGTTGTGTTTTTCCTAAGTTAACTTTATATTCAATAGTCGCACAAGTATCCTATGGACCCTCTAGAAGACCACAATAACCTTAACTCGATTCTATGCCCACGGAACCGCGATCAAACCTTCGGGTTTGCCGTAGTTCCGTGGTGTCATAGGTGAGGCGTTGGTTAACTCCTTCTACGGCTGGACCATAGACACTGTGGCGCGTTTTTGAGTATTTGTAACTTTGCTCAAGTGTTGAGCTCTTGGGGTAAAATGTGAGTGTATGTTGATTCAATCGAAACGTTAAACATCGTCTTGATTTTTGAGATTGTGATAATTGCAATTGTTGTTTTTCACTTACTTTTCTGCGACCGTAAGTGTAGTATGTGGTGTATCGCCGGTTTCGTTGCTATACATCAATGACAATCGGGATACGCATACTTGCTTACGTTGATGATATGAGATATTATGTGTTGCTGAGACCTGATATGCAGGATTGTCGCGATCGAATAGCCGGGGGTTTTATGTGAGATGAGAGTGTTTATTTTCATTCATGTAAAAGTTAAATGTATGTAATATTCTTTTATTTGGGGCACTTCCGGGTTGAGGATGATGTCACTATTATTGTATATTATTTACTTTTCCGCATTAGGATAGACCCAAGGAGGGGAGCACAAGTGATCGGGTTCTAGGGTTCAGTGGGAGGCCATCTCGAGGAGTCGAGACCGGGTCTTCTAAACTCTAGAATTGGCAGGATCACTTGCCGCTCTCGTAGGGGTCTAGAGGTATGGGCTTGGCTATTCATCGCGACCGTGGAATCCGTATTTTCTATTGCTGGCTGAATACAAAATACGGACCTCCTAGATATCCTTTTTATATGTGCTTTTACTGCTGTCGATATTCTGTAATGTGATTACTTAGTATCTGAGACAAATGGATTGTTATTATATATATGATATATAATAAACGTTGCTTATATTTTACATCCGCGCTAGTCCCGCCTCGCTATGCCGTTAGTTAAGTAACCTAACGGTGCATAACGGGATACTATGGCGAACGCGGATGGTATAAGTATACGTTCTATTTTCGTTTCTTTTCTGTGATGGCTTGGGAACTTAAATGATGGGACTACATTAATGAGATTAATGTAAAGTAAAAGAAACCTAAAGATATTGTAGAATCGGATTTGAAACCCACTCGGCCATTTTATGAAAAATATAAGTTTCAAAAGATACGGAGCTTAAGCCACTCCTTTTCTAAACTGTTTTGATTCTACAACGAGATCAAGTTCAAAGCGTTGAAGGTTTTCAAAAAAAACCATCTGAAACCCTCCATCATTTTAGGAAGCAGAGTACTTAGTATTCGTGCTACGTATTTTGATCATAGTCAAGGCATAGTGTACGGTAGCTAAGTGATGTCTTCCTATAAAGCATATGATACGATCAGTTAGGACATTCATGTGATTATGTTGATCATAGTCAAGGGTCACATGGGTGGGTCTAGTTAATCTCAAAATGACGGGTAGAACTTGACTAGTACTTATGATATGTTGACCATAGCCAAGGTCATAAGCAACTAGAGGTAAAAACCATATCGGGAGTTTCAAGAGTTGAAATTTGCAATGAGATTGCATACCATCTATATGATAGTTGGATCCCGATCCCACTGTGAGTAAGAGTTACTCCCAGGAGAGTTTTGCATTTTGCAATTAGCTAATCCAGTAGGTGTCTAGAAATGTGTCAACGGGGTTTGACCTCTGGGAAAACGAGGTTTATTTTAATTAGGTCCGTGCGAAAGCACGGGGAACCTCCCTCAAAGTACCGACACTGGCCTGGCTGACCGGTTAGCGAAACTGTAGAATGTAATTAATCCTAACTAGTTTTCTTTTCAGGTTTTGAAAGAAAATTTGATAAAAGCTGTGGGAGATATCGATTAGATAAGATAATAACCAATCTAATTCTTTGCAAGAGCATTTCGCTGAGTGTATTCTTTTCTCTCTCCTAATGGCAGATACCGATGACGGGACTTAAGCTTCTACTAGAGAAAAACAAACCGACAGGACCAAACTATAAAGAATGGTTGAAGAACTTGAACATTGCACTCATATATGATAAAGTATCATATGTTCTCACTACCAAAGCCTCACCCGTCCCAGGACCTGAATCATCTGTTTCGGATAGGGAGGTCCGAAAAATATGGGATATTGACTGCAACACAGCCAAATGCCTCGCGCTTGCTTCTATGGACAACATCCATCAGAAATAGCACGAGAAGATGGATGTGCAATCCATCTTTCTTCACACAAAGGAGTTGTATGAAGAGTAATCTCGTACTTTGAGATACGAGGCATCTCGGAAACTTTTTTAGATGCGAATGGCCCCTGGTGCATCAGTAGGAGACCATGTCCTGAAGATGATTGGTCTTATAGAAGAACTTGAGGAACTGGGATGGACTATGGATAATGAGCAATATTAAGATGTTGTTCTGCAGTCTCTCTCCCCCGCCTTTGCTCCATTCATAGTGAATTTCAATATGAACGATTTGGAGAAATCATTGCCTGAACTTCTCAATATGTTGAGAAGTGCAGAGAGCACGCTGAAAACAGCGAAGACTCCCGCTCTGATTGCTGGGCCATCTTCCTCTTCCGTCCCAAAAGCCAAGGCCAAGGGAAAGAAGAAGAAGAAACCCATCAAACAGAAAGGTGGAGTTAAAAAGGCGAAAGGGAAAGACATATCTGGGGCCGCGGGAAGTGGAAAAGGAGAATGTTTTTACTGCCACAAGTCGGGACATTGGAAACGCAACTGTGCTGTGTATCTTGCTGATCTCAAGAAGAAGAAGCATGGTGATGCTTCCGCTTCAGGTGTGTTTGTAACTGAGAACTGTTTTTCAATTAACTCTGCATCTTGGGTATTAGATACCGGTTCTGGTTCTCACATCTGCAATTGTGTGCAGGGGTTGAGAAACGGTAGAGTTTTGAAGACTGGGGACCATACTCTGCCGGTTGGAAATGGTTCCAATGTATATGTTGTATCCGTAGGAGAGTATCATCTGGGTTTGCCTTCGGGTTGTATATTGGTTTTGAACCCGTGTTATTTTGTACCAAGTATGCTATGTAACATAATATCCATTTCTTTGTTGGACAATGAAGGATATCATTTTGTGTTGCAAATAATGTTATGAATATTAACTTGAATCAAGAGTTGATTGGGTATGGTACACTAAATAACGGTATGTACGTCCTGAACCAACACACAGTTTTCAACATACAACATACTAATAAAAGAAAATTTTCAGAATGAAGCTTTTCTTTGGCATTGTAGACTTGGTCATATTAATGAAACCAGACTAAACAAGCTACATAAAGGTGGATATTTAAATCTGTTTGAATATAAATCTTATGCAACCTGCCAGTCTTGTATCAAAGGTAAAATGACCAAAACTCCATTTACTGGACACGGAGAAAGAGCCGTGGAACTCTTAAGCCTCATACATAGTGATGTATGCGGACCTATGTCTACACATGTTAGAGGCGGTTTTTCATACTTCATTACTTTTACTGATGATTTCTCAAGATTCGGACACGTGTTTTTGATAAAGCACAAATCCGAAGCTTTCGAGAAATTCAAGGAGTACAAACTTGAAGTAGAAAAACAAACAGGCTTGAACATCAAGAAACTTCGATCAGATCGAAGTGGAGAGTATTTAAGTACAGAGTTTTCATACTTCTTAAAAGAGAATGGGATTCTCTCTCAGCTCACTCCTCCTTACACACCACAGCACAATGATGTGTCAGAACGGAGGATCGTTCCCTATTAGATATGGTACGGTCCATGATGTGTGATGCTGAGTTACCACTTTCCTTTTGGGGGCATGCATTGGAGACAGCAATGTATCTGTTAAATAGGGTTCCAACCAAGACTGTGTCTACCACTCCATATGAGCTATGGAGTGTAAAGAGACCATCTCTTAAAAGAGTTAGGATTTAGGGTTGTCCGGCTTTTGTTAAAAAGCAGAATCCAGACAAACTTGAGACACGATCGGTCATGTGTAAATTTGTGGGATATCCAAAACACTCGTATGGATATCTATTCTACCACAAGGAGGAACAAAAGGTGTTTGTTGCTCAGCATGCCACATTTTTGGAAAATGAAATCTTTACAGACAGTGTTGATGGCAATGCAGTAGAACTAGAAAAGGTTCTAGAGACACAAATTACTCAGGACGAATTGGTTGAAACTGATATTGCAGTAGAACTTCAAGAACCTCAGCCGCTCCGGAGATCTAGTAGAACTTCTCGCCCATCGGAAAGATACTATGGGTTTCTCATTAATGGTGATAGAGAAGATTGCATCATGGATGATGATGACCCTACTAGTTTTCAGCAAGCTATCATGAATGGTGACTCAGTGAAGTGGTTGGAAGCCATGAGATCCGAAATAGAGTCCATGTACACCAACAAAGTATGGACTTTGGACGTTGCGCCTCCTGGGATAAAACTCGTTGGGTGTAAATGGATCTTTAAGAGAAAGATTGGTGTAGATGGACAGGTAGAGACCTTTAAAGTAAGGCTTGTAGCGAAAGGTTTTCGTCAAAGACCAGGATTGGACTATGATGAAACTTTCTCTCCAGTAGCAATGCTTAAATCCATTAGGATCCTACTTGCTATTGCTGCTCACTATAATTATGAAATCTGGCAGATGGACGTTAAAACTGCATTTCTGAATGGTGATTTAGAAGAATGCATTTATATGGATCAGCCAGAGGGCTTCATTAACAGTGGGAGCAGCGGGAAAGCATGTAGATTGCTTAAATCCATTTATGGATTAAAGCAGGCCTCACGGAGCTGGAACATCTGCTTTGATGATACAATCAAAGAGTTTGAGTTTATCAAAAATATAGATGAACCATGCATTTATAAGAAGATTGTGGGGAGTACTGTCACATTCCTCGTATTGTACGTGGATGACATTCTCTTGATCGGAAATGATATTCCTATGCTACAATCGGTCAAACTATTCTTATCACAAAGGTTCTCCATGAAGGACCTGGGTGATGCCTCGTGCATTTTGGGCATAAGGATCTATAGAGATAGATCCAAGAGGTTATTGGGATTATCCCAATCAAAGTACATTGACACCATCCTAAAAAGGTTTAGTATGGAAGATTCCAAGTGTGGTGCCTTGCCCGCTTGTCATGGAATCACTCTCTCCAAGGACTTCTGTCCGAAGACTGATGAAGAGAGAGCTCGCATGAGCATTATACCCTACGCTTCAGCCGTAGGATCTATAATGTATGCGATGTTATGTACTCGCCCTGATGTAGCTTATGCACTAGCTGTTGTAAGCAGGTATCAATCCAACCCAGGGAAGAAACATTGGATAGCGGTGAAGAACATTCTTAAGTACTTGCGAAGGACTAAAGAATTGTTCTTGGTGTATGGTAATGGGGATCTCCAAATGGAAGCCTTTACCGATTCCGGCTTCCAAAGTGATAAGGATGACAACAAATCTATCTCAGGGTTTATATTTACCTTCAATGGAGGAGCGGTTAGTTGGAAGAGTTCCAAACAGGATACCGTTGCAGACTCAACGATGGAAGCTGAGTATATTGCTGCAAATGATGCTGCCAAGGAAGCCGTCTGAATGAGGAAGTTCGTCGCGGAACTAGGAGTAGTTCTAACCATTGTTGATCCAATACCATTGTATTGTGATAATAATGGGGCTATGGCGTTAGCCAAAGAACCAAGGTCCCATCATAAGTCCAGACACATCCTAAGGCGATATCATTTGATCCGGGAGATAGTAGATCGCCACGAGATCGAGATTCGGAGAGTAGATACAAAGAATAACACAGCGGATCTACTCACCAAGGCCCTTCCACAGCCGCGGCATGAGCGACTTTTTGAGATGTTGGGTATGAGATACGCCAATAACTGGCCTTAGTGCAAGTGGGAGATTGTTGGATATATGTATGCCCTAGAGGCCATTATATGTATAGTGGATGCTTGGACATATATAGAGAGAGAGAGATTACTTTCTTGCTCGACATGATAGTATGCTATCTGGTTTACTTTATATGACATGTTGATTTGATCATGCTTTTATTCATTTTCATATGTTGATAAAGCCCTCAGGATATTTGCTTGACTACTGTGACTATGATGCGGATCATACTAGTGGGGCACATGTAGTTTATAAGCATATCCTTGAACTGTTCCTAGTCATAGGTGTATCGAGATAGGGCATCGATATTCCTGTGTAGACTAGCGTATACTATTCTTGTCCTATGTGATGGGCGATGGATGATCCCATATCCATCTGGTGTGATGACACCAAAGATTGTATGCGGGTGCTCAGTGGAGACTGGGTACACTGAACGGACTCACAGAGAACTCCTATGTGGTATTATATCTATCGTCGGATAGCAGTTCTCAGGTGACACTGGTACAGGTTAGTCTGTAGACCCGAGATCGTCATAGAGTCTTGTGTGTCCTCCCACTATACTTTGATCTCCACCCTACCACGGCTCTACTGAGTCGTGCAAACAGGTGGTCTTTGGGTACAGTCCCGAGGCACATGGAGGCGATGAGCGATAGGAGGGGTTTCGTCTCTCCCGGTATTGGGGGTTGATATTGTGCTATGCTCGATTGGCTATAACAGGAAGTCCCTGGCTAGGGCTGCTGAGATTTACTGATAAATGTTATCAGTAGTTTCTCGATCTGTTATGAGCCATACACTGGCATGACTTATTGAGTTATTGGGGTCGACGATACCATATCTAGACTCGATATGCAACATATCCGACGAGGAGACTGGACTATACGGTAAGTGTTGCCAGATGGTTCGACGGGAGTTTTGACAGCTTTGCTGGTTTTCTTCTAATCGCTCAATACCCGGGTGGCCATTACGTTTAGCTGACCGCTTGCTGCTTGTGGGTGTTTGATATGATCATCACCTACTACCGACGTATTGACGAGTCTTAGAGTCCCATACAGGAGTTTCCTAGCATAGGCGAAACGATGTGGTATGCATATGTGATATGCACTGGGACCCGATTGAATACGACTATGTGATACCGTATGTTAATCGGGTGTTTTTCTATTAGTCGGGTCGTATGAGATATGACCGGATTGTTAAATTAATTATTGATTTAACATTTGACTTTTAGTTTTATTCATTATTCAAACCCTTTTTATTAAAGAGGAAGAATGCATGTATGCACATGTTGATGTGCATGGATACATACATACATACATACAAAGTATCATGGTTGATGATACATCTTTGAAAGCAATATAAGACTCACATGGAACTTAATTTATATATATATATATATATATATATATATATATATATATATATATATATATTCATTTGCATTTAAATTAAAAGGAAAAGAAAAGGTATATTCATCCATGGTTATCTTCTACACTCTTCTTGAAGTTGACCACACTTCACCCACTTTTTAAATTTGGATTAGTTTTCCTTTTGCCTTTTAACTCATGTGCAATAATATCTAAATTAAGTAACCATGGTTTGAGATGAGAACAAGAAAATATATATGTTATTTTCTATTCTCATTATTGATTATCTTTCATATTTATCTTGAGCTCTTAAGCTTGCCTTCATCTTCTTCTTCCTCCTTCCTCTCTTGAATTGAAAAGAAAGTGAGTTAGTGAAAAAGATTGGGTTTTGATTAGAGAAAACAAACCATCTCTTCATTCTACTCTAATCTAGTCAATTAGTTTAGAGTGTTTGGCTTCATCATCTTCTTTGATCAAGTGAAGCTAGGAGCTTGGACAAAGTGGACTTCGGGTGGATCATCGTGGACAAAGGAGCTCACTTGCAAGCTTTTCCAACTCTCAACGATCCTAGGAGTCACTAGCAAGAGGACTACAAAGGTTGTATTCCTTTCACTTAGTGATAGAATGGTTATTGTATGTGATACAAGTGTTGTTACTCTAGTATTCTAGTTAAAGATCCTTGCTTTGTTTGCTTAGCACCTCTAAAATTTTAAAGTGGCATGTGTGATGCTTCCATACTCTATAGTAGGTGCTAAGGAATCGATCTAGTGTGATGAATTTCCTAGTGCCCTTGCCGCTAACTCGCGGCCTTTGCGGAATGAAAAACTTTAATTTTATAATTTGGCACTAACAACTTAAACCCTAGATCAATTCCAAACACTAAACTAGCTACAACAAAGAAGTTTTAACCACTTGGTTAGCATTTCAACCTTTGTAGTCGTGTCTTTCATCTTCAAATCCACTTCCTTAGCTCCTCGAAACTCCAAGATCGAGCTTGTAAGCCGGTCTTGCTTTGTCCTAGATGATCCACCTGAGAGAACCCAAATCAAGCTCTGGCCTCACTCTAAAAATCCCGGAGAAGCAACTTACACTTCAAAGTTGATAAAAATGAAGTGTAAGTGATGTAGTGTATGTTCTATTATTTATTTCTCTCTTTTCTTCTCTTTAATTCTCAACTCATGAGGGGGTAAGAGAAGAAGATAAAGGAGGATCTCTAGGTGATGAGAGAGAGAGAGAGTCAAGGGTAAAGAATGAGCTTAGGACAGAGAATGAGCCATGACTTAATGGTTTTGATAAATCATTTTCAAAATAAAATAACTTAGCCATACTTGAATAGTAAAGGCAAATGAGATAAAATAATCTAAGGTCGGTCCTCTCAACATAACTCTCTTTACACCTCACCCAGCCACCTCATTTCTTAATTTCCATAAATAGAAATGCATAGAAATGAGGTGTCCTCTTTCTAAAAGGGTATTTGTATAAATACAAATACACCCCTCTCCGTATATATATACCCGTATTCATATAAAAATACGAATACCCAAGAGATAAAAAAATACAATGAACACAATACTAGAATATATATCTAAATATATACATATATATATGAAAATTATTAAATCAGTACATGATTTAATAATCTGGCTTAATCCTAAGCTAGTTTGTATTATCTAACCGTATGATTAAAGTCTATGTAGCTAGTACACATATTTAAGCGGAACTCTGCACGTATCAATATATGGCCACTAAATCATTTTGCCTGAACCGGGAAAACCCACTCTAAAGACTCGACGGCACGCTGGCAGTAGGTTACTGGATAAATTCATAAGTACAAGCAGGTCAGCGGCACTAGCTGTATGTAACAGCTATCCAGGTATCTGTCGAAAATAAAGGCCGACGAGCAAACTCGTCTGAACCCATACTGTGCTTATCCGTGATAGTCTCCGTACATTCCGGTTTTTTCATCTAAGAGTATCGCGTATCGGGTCTAGGGGTGGAAAACGGCAGACTCTAATAACCCGATAATTCATGTCGGTGTGGCTCAGGACCAATTCGAGAAACTACTGATCTAATTATCAGTAAATCTCATCTTCCTTGGCCAAGGTCTTATAGTGCTGGCCAACCGAACACAGTGCGACATCGACTCTTTATACCGGGAAAGACGAATCCCTAACAATCGCTCACTGCCTCCATGTGGTTTAGATCCATTCCCAACTAAAACCTATTTGCACAACTCAGTAGAGCCGTGGTAGGGTAGTAATCTAAGTACAGTGGGAACTCACAAAAGATAAATGATGATCTCAGGTCTAAAAACTAATATATACTCATGTCATCTGCGAACTGCTATCTGACGATAGATATAATACCATCTAGAAGTTCTCGGCGAGTCCATCCGGTGTACTCACCTCCAGTGAGCACCTGTATACAATCTTAGGTGCTATACACCAATGGTTGTGGGACCAACTACCGCTTCTCGTCAAGGTCTAGAAACATATACACTAGTTTACTCCGGAATATCGATGTCCGGTCTCGATATTCCTATAACCAGGGACATTTAAGGATGTGCTTATGGACTACCCAGCCCGCACATGTATGATCGTCATCATAACGCTGGTGGTCAAGTAATAATCTTACAATCTTTATCAACGTGTATTAGCGATATGTAATAACAAGTAAAACATATACACATGTTAAGATAAAGACAAACAAAATAGTATACTATCATATCGAGCAAGATTGTCCTGTACATATATACCCCTAGTATCCTATACAATAAAGGCATTTAGGGCATACATATCCAACATGGTAATCAGTAGCTCCACATCCAAAACATTGTCCAATTTCTTTTCGACAATGTTTTCGAGTATGGCCTGGCCGCCGGCAATAGTTATAAACCACAACCTCCTTCTGAGCCAAGACTGGGACAAAAGGCCACTTCATGTGAACTACTCCATTCCTCTAAAATGGAATACCCAGACGCTCTGGGGCTCTGGTTAGTGTCTGTCCCACCTTACGCGCCAAAACATCCTGCTGAGTTGTACACTATCTCTATAAGCTCTTACTGTTCTCTAGCCGCCGTGTGAACTTGGGAAATGGTAGCTAGTCCCAACGAGGTAATATGCCTATGGATTTCCACTTCGAAACTCTACAGAAAACGCCTTGCTCTGTCTTCCTCATTAGCTACAAGGGGCCCTGCAAATCAACTGAGTCGATTCCTCTCTGCCGCGTGCACATCTACTAGCCTACCATTCTGCCTCAGACTGATAAACTTTTCTTCCATCTCTTCTCTGGCCGATTGGAGGAAAAACTTCTCCAAGAAACTCTAGGTGAAAGTCGCCCAACTAATTGGCTTCACCAGACAAATCTCCTCGACGAGCCAACACTCGCGAGCGTAATCCACCAACTGGATGCGCACTACATCCACTCTCTTCTCATCTAGAATCTGAGCAGCAATTAAAAGATTCTCCGTATCCACAAGTTACTGCTCCGCCTGAAGTGGTTCCTCTATTCCCGCAAAAGTCGTCGGGCCAATCTTCCTAAAATCCACAACAATACCCTTATGTGGACCCTGCTTGGGAACTTCCGTCTTCTCAATAGCAGTGGTAACAGTTTGTTGAACCGTCCTCAAGCCCTCTTGGGATTGCTCAGCTTGTTGCTGGATCAAATCGGCCTATCTGTAGGGTTCCCTAGTGCTCGCGGCGCAGCGGAGGCACGAATGGTGAATAAATTTTTCAAACAAACACGAAAGAACCCCGAATCTAGAATCGATCCAAGCGCCTAAACTAGCAAACCAAGTATGCAATGATACAGAATACTACTTTCGACGCGTGTCCACCCAATCGTGGAAGACCCCTCCAAGCTCCGTGTATGCTGTACGGATCATGCTTGAGTAGCGACTGCCCTTGCCGAAGAAGATCCACCCGAGAGAAACCGATCCAAACTCCAGCTTCACCTAGTGAAGCGACCGACGCTCCAAGATCGCTACGAATGAAGAGTGAGAATGTAGGAATATTCTCACTATCTTTTTCTCTCTTTTCTAAGCCCAAGAGAGCTACCTAGAAGGAGGAGGAGGAGGTCAAGAAGAAGAAGCCATGGAAAATGGCTAAGTCTTCAAGTGAAAAAAAAACTAGCAAGCATAGAAAAGAATGGCTTCATTATTTGCAACCATGTCATAATAGTAAATCCAAATGATTATACAATATAATAACCAAGGCAATCCCTCTCTATCATGCTTTTTAACACCTCATCCTCCACCTCATTCTTGATTTTCTTTTAAAGAAAAATCAAGAAATAAAGTGCCCATCTTCTAGAACAAATTCCGTATAAATACGGAATATAACCCGGTATACGTATCGAAATATATATACGCGTATTCGTACAAAAAATACGAATAGCCAAGAGAGAAAATGAATAGTGAACAATAATACTAGAATAACATATTAAAAATATATACATAAATTATTAATCAAAACCTGATTTAATAATCCGGCTTAATCTTAAACCGCTAGTATTATCAACCATCCGATTAAAGTCCGTATTGTCTGTACACGTATTTAATCGAACACCGTGTATGTATCAACATATGTCATCTACATCATATCGCCTGACCGGGAAAACCCTCTGCGTGGAACGCTAAAACTCAACAATACGCTGTCAGCGATTTACTGGATAATCCAAAAAACCACAAGCACGTCAGCGGCACTAGCTGTACGTAACGGCTATCCAGGTATCTGTCGAAAAGGAGGTCGACAATCAAGTCCGTCCGTACCCTACTGAGCCTGAATGTGACAATCTCCGTACAGTCCGGTCTTTTCGTCTGAGAGTATCACATACCGGGTCCAGGGGGTGGAAACGTCAGACCCCTAATAACCCGATAAGTCGTGTCGGAGTCAAGCTCATCACTAACCGAGAAACTACTGAACTCATATCAGTAAATCTCACCACCGTGGCTACGGATTTAAGGTGATAGCCAACCGAACACAGCGCGACATCGACTCCTAATATCAAGAGAGACGAATCCCCGACAATCGCTCACTGCCTCCATGTGGCTCGGGACTATACCCAATTAAAACCTGTTTGCACGACTCTTTTGAGCCGTGGTAGGATAGTAATCAAAGTACAGTGAGAACTCACACGAGACAAATGACGATCTCAGGTCAAAAGACTAACATATACTAATGCCACTCGAGAACTTCCATCCGACGATAAATATAATACCATCTAGAAGTTCTCGGCGAGTCCGTCCAGTGTACTCACTTCCAGTAAGCATCTGTATACTATCTTAGGTAACATAACACCAATGGCTTGTGAGACCGGCCACCGCCCCTCATCGGGGTCTCGAAATGTATACACTAGTCTACTCCGGAATATCGATGCCCAGTCTCGATACTCCCACGACTAGGGACATTTAAGGATGTGCTTATAGACTACTCAGCTCTCACGTATATGATCGCCATCATTGTAACGCCTTAGATTTTGGTTAGTGATTAGTTTAAATGTTAGTGCGGGTTTACTGTAAAATGTTTACCAATTTGGGTTCCTCACATTTTATAATATTTAATTAATAATTTATTATTATTTGTTATGGCACGCACGCACGTGTGCACGTTAATATGAGGGTTTTTTGTGCTAATCTAGGTTAGTGACCATGACAACTTAACCCTTAACCTAATCCTTTGCTTTAATCTAATTCCTTGCTTTGCCTTAACCCTAAACTCCTAGATCTTTTGTTGTGAGAAGATATTTCTTTTGGAAGAGAAGAGATGGCATGATGAGTGGTATGAATGCATTTATGTAAGAGCATGGCTTGCATTTAATGTTGTGGTGCACTCACCCTTAACCTCACCTCTCTCTCTCTTTTCTTCATGCTCTCTCTCACTCTCTCTCGCACTCTTTTCCTTCTCATTTTCTTCATCTCTCTCTTTTCTAAACTGAACACTTTTTCATCTATCACAAATCCATCTCAAATCTTTATAAAAACTCACAAAAATAATATCTTTTGCTTGGTTTTGCCTCTTGGATGCCTTGGAGCTTGGGAAGCTTGGATCTTTGAGTGCTTTTGGTTAGGTAATGATCTCTTTCTGTTAAGTTGGTGTTTTTAGTGTAGCGTAGTTTGTTAGTTTCAGTTTAGAACGCGTTTTGTATCGTTTCGGGTAAATATCGTATTTTTAGTGTAATTTTGGGGTCTGGGATGATCTGCTATAAAACCAGGTAATTGTTGCAAAAGTTCCCATCACAGTGACCTAGTGTTGTGACCCAAAACCTACCCTCAAAATACGAGCCCAATTCCCCATGCTTAGGCCGCAAATAAATTGCTTCTGGCCGCAATTTGCGGCCAGACTAGGGAGTTAGGCTGTGGATTTTGGTGTAGGGGTCTCTGGGGTTGTATGTGGTCTTATGGTACTTGCAACTTTTACAGATCGTTAGTATAGCAAAATCTGGGACCACTTTGCGTTTTTCTTGTGTTTCGTTTCACGCGTTACGTTATCTGATACGGTTCGTGTTCTGCGTTGCTGTTGCTCTGAGTTGGTTTCGTAGTGTCGCTATGCACGTTAGCCATAATACGAATACTTGAGAGTACGTTTGTGTTGTCGCGTTGGTCCGCGTAGTTTGTACGTGTTTTGGGTCTATTGCTAATATATACTTGCTTTGTTGTGTTATGTTTTAGGTTCGCAGGCGGGGACGTCGGACGCCACGACGATGGAAAAACAGGTGGTTGGCTTTACTTAGCCAGGAGCGTTGGTGAGTAGATTTAACATCTACAGGAGAATTGCCCGTATGGCGTTATGCGTCTGGGCTAAATATGTTATAATATTGTTGCATATTCTATTTCATATATAGAGTTGCGCATGTACTGTAAGTCCATGTCACGCACCTCACGAACTTGCGGGGAGGCGGAATATATGAAAAACGATTATCAAAACTTCGTAACACGGACTTGAGCGCATGAATCATATCTAAACCGTTACTAGCAAACTACGACAGGTTTAACTATCGGATTAAAAGTTATACCTCACGTTACTTGTCCTTCGGGTCTTCATCGCTGTCCTCCACTCCTCGTAGGCTCCTTGGAACATCGGCACCTCAACGGCCTCCTCGAATCAAAGACGATCCACCCGAGAGCTCTTTGTCCAAGCTTGATCTCTAACTTGAGATAACTAGATTGCTCAAATTGTTAATCTAAGCTATCTAGGGGATATAGAGTAAGGTTATAGATGTATTTGTCTATCTAATCCTTGATCTCAACACATGAGAGGGGAGGATTAGGGTTTCAAGAGAGGATGAGCTTGAGGAGAGAGAAGGTGAGCATAAGAATGAGAAGAAAAATGAACTCACTGGAATATAACAACCATAACAATTAATCAAATAAATAATATAAATGATTAATCATCATGGTTGATGCATTCATCTTGTGTGATTCATCATATGACTCATTAACTCATTAATGAATCATTTAATACAAAGGATGAATCACACAAATGAGTCATTAAGCAATTAATGATCATGCCACCTTAACCCCTTAGTCACCACTCTTCTAGAAGCTTTCCGGAAAATTACGAGAACGCCCCTCCAATCCGTGAAAACACGGAAAAACTTTAGACTGTATAAATCCAATAACCCGATACTAGAATCTGGCTTAAACCAAAGCCGGCTAGTAAAAACTGTCCGAAAAGTCGTACGTGCGTAAACACACGTACGTGTCCGAACCCTTGTCGTAAAACCATACGACCTCTATATCGTTTCGCCTGGAGCAGGGAAACTCTCTGTGTGGGACTCTAAAGACTCGACACTACGCTGGCAGTGGGTTTAACCACAGACCGCAAGCGACACTAGCTGTACATAACGGTCCCCAGGTAGATGTCGACAAGAAGGCCGATGAGGAAAACCATCCGAACTCCTACCGAGCCTGATGTGACAATCTTCGTACAGTCCGGTCTGTTCGTCTAAGACTATCGTATATCTAGCCTAGGGGGCGGCAAGCGTCAGTCCCCTAATAGCTGTATAAGTCGTGTCGGAGCGTAGCCCATTACACCCTGAGAAAACTACTGGAACCTACCAGTAAATCTCGCTTGCCCTGGCCAGAGACTTTGCGTAATGGCTCTCTGACACAGCGCGATATCATCTCCCAATACCGGGAGAGACGAATCCTGTCTAACCACCACTGCCTCCAAGTGCTCGGGACTGCACCCAACTGCTACCTGTTTGCACGACTCCTTTGAGCCGTGGTAGGATAGCAATCTAAGAACAGTGGGACACACTCGAGGCAAAGTAGCAGTGTCAAGTCTGCGGACTATGCTGTACTCATGTCACCTGGGAACTGTTAACTGACGATGGGTATAATACCAACCAATCAGTTCCCCTGCGAGTCCTTGTTCATATCAGATTTTTGCATTTTCATACCGCCCAATTTTTATCACATTGCATATCGGTAGATACTCTTGAGCCGTGTTTGCTAGTCAATTGCAGGATACAGGTTCCCGGTTCTCAAACGGAGAAATTCATGAAAAACATGACAAAATCCGGTTCCTGCCAACCACAGATAAAACACGGTCTCCGCTCTTCATCCGTATGTTGCCAGATACCAGTTAGGAAGACAAAGTGTCAACTCAATGTCATTCTCATGCACAAGGCTCAATGGTACCACAAAATCCAAGAGATCTACGCGGAGCTCGAGGCAATCATCCACAAAAAAGTCCACCTTTGCTCAATAAAAATTCTGGAAGAAATAGGAATGAATTATCAGAAAATACCCACACCAGACAAGAGGGGACAGGAGAACAGGAAAAACCTCAGAAGCCCACACCCTACACACACTATAGGGGCGCGGATCCGCGGCCATAGGGGGCTATAGGCGGCGGATCCGCGGCCGTACAGTGGGTTCAGGCAGTGACTTTTGGGGGGCAGTTTGGTCATTGCGTCAGGGTTCTGTTGGTTGCCCTAGGGTTTCATTTCTTGGCCTATAAATAGTCCAGAATTTTGTGAAGGAAGGGTCCAATTTTGTATTCTCATTTTCTTGCCTAGTTTTAGTCTTGTTCTTCTTCCTCTTCTCACCTCTTCTCCAATCAAACTTGTAGTGAGCTTTTGAGTGAAGAGTGATGAATAAAGAAGACCAATTTCTATCATGCTTGTCTCTTTCTTTTACTTGTTGTAATGTATTGTAATTTTAATTGCTAAGTAGTTGTTGTTATTTGTTTGATTGTTTCTTTCTTCTCTCTTTTCCTTTATCTTTCATATGACAATGATACTTACGCTCGATCCTCGCCAAGGTGAGGTCGCAAATAGTTAGTCGTATTCTTCTAATCTCCTTCTTTCTATCTTCCTCTTTGTTTTGTTTTGTTTTTCCTCATCATGAAGTGTGAGTAGTTTTATACTTGTTAGGGTAGGATAAGGGAAGTTTGAGAGAAGGAAATCTCTCTCACTCTTTCCTTGCCCAACAACTTAAATCGACTCCCGTTAATTGAACCACAATCCGCTCCTTACGGCACCCTATCCTACATGATAGCGGTGGTTCCGTAGTGAGACCGGTTGTGGTTGAATTAACCGGAGGTTATGGATAAGAGCCAAGAACGGACGGACAAGCACCAAAAGGAAGGACTATGCGTTGGAAAGCCTAGCTTATACTCGCAAGTACCTTCCTAGTCGTGCTAATCCCCGTTGTTGCCGATTACCGTAACACCGATATTAAGTGGGGCAACGAAAGATGTGGAGACTCCTAACTCAAACTAACCTAATCCTCACCCTAACAAGCTCTCTTTAAATATCAACTTAACACTTAGATAACCACAACAAAATCTGAACAACCAGACTTAACTCGTTAAAACACTTTGAAAAAGACTCCCATCTCCCTGCGGACGACCCGTACTCAACCGGCTAGCTACAAGCGAAACCGTCTTGATTGCGGTATTTAAACTAGAACTTGAACACGCACGTATCCTAACAATCAAATGGCGCCGTTGCCGGGGAGACGGTAGTTTGTTTCTTTGTGAAATTTCGGGTTAATTTGTAAGTATAAAAAAAAATGAAAAAAAAAATACATACTTTGTAAAAAAAAAAACCATCTTGTTATTCTTGATTAGTTTTTGTGCAAGTGCGCAGGAAAATACGAAGTTCAAGATCGGCGCCAAAGACGTCGGATAATACGGAGTTCAAGTACAGTGCCAAAGACGTGGGAAGATAGACCCACATTTTCGCGGCTACACCGCGACGGACAAAAACGAAGCATCCGGTCTACGGTAAAAATCTCTCTGTAAGTCTCTCCTCTCCTCCCCACTCCTCTGAACTCCACTGAACTGTGTTTTCTGCAGCCTTCTTTGCGCAAATTCTTCTCCCCCTTCCAATAAACTGTTCTTGTGCAGGATTCTTTGCGCCGCAAATAAAAATTGTTTGCAGTTGATTTGTTACTGTTTTGCATTCTTTAATACGGACTTAAAGGGCTTGAAACCAATCCAGATTGGGTGGGGATTTCATCACCCTTCCCAGGACCCCAAAAATCACTAAAGCATATGCATTGTCCATTGTAAATTAAAAAATACTAGACTTCAGCCCTAAGGACTTCGCGCTCATTAGGAGAAGATAAACCGTGTTTAGAACCTCGCTTAACCGTATATTGATTACGGGGTGTCTAGGAAAGTGTTAAAGGCGCAACCGCCGAAAGAGAAAGGGTTATTTAATTAAGGAACTTCGCGAAAGCGTTGGACAACCTCCCCTTATCTCTGCACTTACCTGGCCCCGTGATCGGTGTATTTTTAAGCCTGTTTCTCGACACTGTTTAACTTCGAAAATCAAGTTCAGGAGCAGGTCTAGTAGACCTAGGCGACCGTAGATCTAGGTGTGATTGTGCATATCTTGTTTGTGATTGCTTAAGCCGTATTTCCGTACATACTTCTGTAAATCTCTTTCAAAAAAAAAAAATCAAAAACTTTTATAAAAAAAAACTTGCCCTTTTGTCGCCAAATCCATTCTCACCCACCACCCATCGCCTTTCTCCATTGACGTTTTCTTACCCTCACCTTCTCCGCTTTGACTATACTAAACTCGTTTAGTGTATGTCCGCTTGGACTCGGGACACTAGCGCCCGTTTAGTCCGCGTTACGTTAGTCGCGACCGACTACACGATCGACTCCGAAGTCGATACTCCGTCCACTCCTCTTTCACCCCTTCCTTTGCCGGCCAACTCCGACGTTGACCGGAATTCTGTTCATACATCTTCACCTTCACCTTCACCTTCACCAACCTCTTCTTCCGCGATGTCGGGATTTAATCCGAACATCTCTTTGACCACCGCTGGATTGGCTCCACCTCCTACGGAGACCAATCTTCCACCACCTCCGCCTGTTGTAGCGCCGCAGCGAATTGCGCTCCAGGATCGTTTCTACCCCACCCGTTCTGCACTTCCCACCTGCCTTTCTCTTCCTCCGGCCAATGGGGACAACTTTGAAATTAAGCCCCATTTCATCAACATGCTTCCACGTTTTCATGGGCTTGAATCTGAAGATGCCTATATCTTCATCAACAAATTTCAAAATGTCTGTGCCATGATGAAAACCACCCAGCTGTCGGACGATGCTATACGTCTACGGGTCATTCCGTTCACTTTATGCGATCTCGCTGAAAAATGGCTGTATAGCACCGCTTCCCACTCAATCACCAGCTGGGACGAGTTTGTTAAAGCGTTTCTGAAAAAATTCTATCCAAATCATAAGACCGCAAGAATTCGAAATGAAATCAATCAATTCTCCCAGCTTCCTTCTGAACCTTTCTGGAAGTGCTTTGACCGATACAAAGACCTTCTTGTTCAGTGTCCTCACCACGGTATAGAGAAATGGCAGCTCTGCCAAACCTTATACGAGGGACTGAACCCAGCAACGAAGCAGTTGCTGGAAACCATCTGTCAGGGCCACTTCCTATCAAAATCTGACGAGGAAGCGTGGCAGTTCTTTGACGATCTTGCGGAGCAAACGCTACAGTGGGAGAGCACCAGACCGACTTCTTCTTCTTCTACCTCCACTTCTACCGGTCAGTCTAGGGTAGGAATCCACCAACTTGACGTCTCTATTGCGATGAAAGCTGAAATGGCTGCGATAACACGAAAGCTTGAAGCGATAGAGAGCAAATTTTTTGCTCCTTCTCCTGCCCCTGTTCTCCCCCTTCGTACCATCTGCGCCTGTTGTTCTGATCCTTCCCACTTGACCGAAGAGTGTCCTTACAATCCACCCTCGCAAGGACAGGATCAGGTTAATGCTGCCTTCCAGCAAAGACCGAGGAATGATCCATACTCTTCCACCTACAATCCCGGTTGGAGGAACCACCCCAATTTCTCCTGAAATCAGAATCAGAATCAATTCCAGGGCAACAATTTCCAAAGGGGCCCTCCGCCGCAACAACAAGCGCAACAACAAACTCAACACCAATATCAGCAGCCCTTCCAACCCCAACCTTACCAAAACCAGACGAACAACTTTGCACCAAACAATTCTTTTCCACCAAATAACAACTTTGTTCCGTCAAACACTGATAAGGTTTCCTCGCTCGAGCGAAGTCTGGAGGCGTTTGTTAAACAATCGACTCAATCCACCGCCAACATCCAGTCTTCGATCCAATCTTTAGTGCAACACACCGCCGCACACGGGCAGAGCATCAAGACCATCGAGGCCCAGATTGCACAGCTAAACGCGGTCTTGAGCGAGCGAGAGAAGGGGAAGCTCCCGTCCCAGCCACTTCCAAATCCCGGTCACCCACATAATGCACATGTTTCTCTTGAACAACAAAACCATAATGTGAGTGCCGTGACTACGCTGAGATCGGGAAGGATGCTGCAAAACAACATTGGCAAGCGAATCATCGATGACACCCCGGCCGCCGCTTCTTCTTCTTCTCCTTCTTCTTCGTCTTCCGAGCCTATTCTTCGTTCTTCACAAGGCTCCCCTTCCTCTTCTTCTGCTCTGAACGGACCAACTTCTCACTCCACGAAAACACCTATTCTGGGATCCGTTCCGACTCCAAAATCTCCTCCTCCAGCATTAGACTCAACCAATTTTCAAAATGTTCCATTTCCAAACCGGTTGAGGTCTAACAAACAAAATCCTCAAATGGAGAAGATTCTGGAGTTATTCAAGCAGGTTAACATTAATATTCCTCTTTTAGATGCTGTCCAACAAGTCCCGTCCTACGCGAAAATCTTAAAGGACTTGTGCACGAAAAAGAGGAAGTCTCAGGTACCCAAGAAAGTTTTCTTGGCTAGTGCTGTGAGTGATGCCCTTACCCAATCTTTACCACAAAAACGGAAGGACCCTGGCTGTCCTACGATTTCAATTACCATTGGGGATAAGAACATCAACCGCGCACTATTAGATCTTGGTGCCAGTGTTAACCTGCTTCCGTATTCAGTATACAAGCAATTAGGCGTCGGAGAGTTGAAACCCACACACTGCACTCTCCAAATGGCCGACCGATCGATCACCCATCCTATGGGTGAGCTAGAGGATGTGTTGATAAGAGTCGGGGACTTCATCTTCCCCGTTGACTTCATTGTATTAGATACACAGCCTGTAGCTAACCCCCGGAATCAAATTCCGGTGATACTCGGTCGATCATTTCTCGCAACCTCAAATGCTGTGATCAATTGTCGCAATGGTTCGATGAACCTCTCTTTTGGAAACATGACGATTGAACTCAACATTTTTAGGTTAGGGAATCAGCCCGCCGAACCTAATGCTCATATACTGGATGTCTGCTCGATCCAGGAGATCACACCAGAAGAGTGTGAATTCGAGGAGTTTCTGTTTGACCACGATAATCTTGACGCCACTAGTGCGTTTCTCTTCGAATCTGTTGCTGTTTCTGCGCCCGATAACGAATACGAGTGTTTCACGTTCTCGAACGATCTTAGCCGCGCACAACCCGAGTTCGAATCTTTCGACTTTCCGGATGAGTTACCTGAACCATCCGACTCGGTTGCCTACACTCGTTTTGAACCTTTGCTGGAATCCTTTGAGTTCGAGACCTTTGCACCAGTCTTGCCTTCCATCATTTCACCTCCAACACTCGAACTCAAGCCGTTGCCGTCTCACCTTAAGTATGCTTACTTAGGTGAGAACGAGACCCTCCCTGTCATCATTTCGGCTTCTCTAGCTCCCGAGCAAGAGAAAGCCCTTCTCGCGGTCTTGCACAGCAACAGGCAAGCTTTTGGCTGGTCCATGGCGGACATCAAGGGGATTAGTCCCCTCATCGTTGAGCATCACATTCATCTGATGGATGATGCCAAACCAGCCCGGGATCCACAAAGACGTCTTAATCCAGTCATGAAGGAGGCTGTGAAGAAGGAGATCGTCAAATGTCTAGATAGTGGTATCATTTACCCTATCTCTGATAGCCAGTGGGTTAGCCCCATTCACGTTGTCCCCAAAAAGTCGGGCATCACGGCCATAACCAACGAGGCGAATGAGTTAATCCCTACTCGCGCCCAAACTGGGTGGCGAGTTTGCATTGATTACAGAAAACTCAACGCCGCAACGCGGAAAGACCACTTTCCGCTACCTTTCATTGACCAGATGCTGGAACGATTGGCCGGACATGAGTACTATTATTTTCTTGATGGCTACTCTGGCTATAATCAAATTCCCATCGCCGAAAAAGACCAGGACAAGACCACTTTCACTTGTCCTTTCGGCACGTTTGCATATCGACGCATGCCCTTTGGGTTATGCAATGCGCCCGCTACCTTCCAGCGGTGTATGATGGGAATTTTCTCAGACATGGTGGAGAAATTTTTGGAGATTTTCATGGATGACTTCTCCATCTTCGGCGACTCCTTTGACGAGTGTTTGCTGCATCTTGACGCTGTCCTTACCCGATGTAAGGACAAGAATCTCACTTTAAACTGGGAGAAATGCCACTTCATGGTGCGCGAAGGTATTGTCTTAGGACATATCATCTCGCAAAATGGCATAGAGGTTGACAGAGCAAAGATTGAGGTCATTTCCAATCTGCCTCCTCCCCGATGCGTCAGAGATATCCGAGCCTTCCTTGGCCATGCCGGTTTCTATAGACGGTTTATCAAGGACTTTAGCAAGATTGCTAGGCTCTTGACGCTTTTGCTGGCCAAGGACACGCCTTTCGACTTCGACTCGAGCTGTGTGACTGCATTCGAGTCACTGAAACGCTCACTCACTTCTGCTCCCGTTCTCTCTTCTCCTGACTGGACGCACCCATTCGAGATTATATGCGATGCATCCGACTTTGCCATAGGTGCTGTCCTTGGACAGCACATCAACAAGATGCCGCACGTGATCTACTACGCTAGCCGAACCCTGAACGACGCCCAACTTAACTATACGACAACAGAGAAGGAATTCTTAGCTGTTGTATTTGCTTTAGAAAAGTTCAGGCCCTACCTTATCGGCTCTCCAGTCATCGTCTACACGGACCATTCAGCTCTGCGCCATCTTTTTGCAAAGAAAGATGCCAAGTCTCGGTTAATCCGTTGGATCCTCTTGCTTCAAGAGTTTGACCTTGTCATTAAGGACAAATGAGGATGTGAAAACGTGGTTGCCGACCATCTCTCGCGACTTCCTTCTTCGCCTTCGCTTCCAATTCCGATAAACGACGTTTTTTCGGACGAACAACTCTTGACAGTATCGTGCGAACCCTGGTTCGCAGATATTGTGAACTATTTGGCCACGGGATTGCTACCGACCGAATGGTCGAGTCAGGACAGACTTCGCTTCTTATCCCAAGTAAAACACTTTTACTAGGATGAACCCTACTTGTTCAAGTACTGTCCCGACCAGATTATTCGTCGGTGTGTCCCCGATGAGGAATTCAAGAGTGTGCTGTCATTTTGCCACGATCAAGCGTGTGGCGGGCATTTTGGGCCCAGAAAGACAGCTGAGAAGATCTTGCAATGTGGTTTCTACTGGCCACAACTTTTCAAAGACGCTCACGAATATTGCAAGACTTGCTCCCGGTGCCAACACATGGGCCGGATATCCCGGAGAAACGAGATGCCGCTCCAACCGATCTTAGTTGTGGAGATTTTCGATGTTTGGGGGATAGACTTCATGGGGACGTTTCCCAGCTCTTTTGGGAACTTGTACATTCTTCTAGCTGTTGATTACGTCTCTAAATGGGTCGAGGCTGTGCCCAGCCGAACTAACGACAACAAGGTTGTCGTTAGGTTCCTTAAAGAAAACATTTTCTCACGGTTTGGGCACCCCCGAGCGATCATTAGCGACAATGGAAGTCATTTCTGCAATAGGACTTTCGAGGCCTTGATGCGGAAGTATTCCATCAATCATAAGCTTTCTACGCCCTACCACCCCCAAACCTGCGGGCAGGCCGAAGTTTCAAATCGGCAAATCAAGCAGATATTGGAGAAGACGGTTTCCAAGAACCGTAAGGATTGGTCTCTGAAACTCACTGATGCCCTTTGGGCATTTAGAACTGCTTATAAGACCGACCTTGGCATGTCTCCCTATCGGCTTGTGTACGGAAAAGCCTGCCACCTTCCTGTCGAAATCGAGCATCGCGCATTTTGGGCGATAAAGGAGCTGAATCTTTCTCTTGAGGACGCGGGCAGCCATCGGAAGCTGCAGTTGAACGAACTGAACGAGCTTAGGGATGAGGCGTACGACAACGCGGTTGTCGTTAAGAATCGAACGAAGGTGTTTCATGATAAACACCTTTTGCGCAAAACCTTCGTACCTGGTCAGCAGGTACTTCTTTACGACACCCGACTTCACTTCCATCCTGGAAAGCTCTGATCTCGCTGGAAAGGGCCATATTTTGTGCGGAATGTGTATCCGCAGGGCGCTCTGGATTTGGAAAATCCATAGGACGGTTCACTCTTCAAGGTAAACGGACACCGATGCAAACCGTACCTTAGCGCCGAACCAACAGAGGAGCTCCTGTTCTTACAGGAGCCGGTTTACCCTGCATGATCTTCCTCTGCCTACCTCCAAACTTCGGTTATCCAGCCAAGAACAGAGGACACTGTTCCAAATAAGTTTGGGGGTATGTACAAACCATTTTGTTTATATTTGTGTATATTCTTTTTCTTTTCTTTAAAAACAAAAACAAAATAAAAATTTGTGTATTGCTAACCGACAATTTTGAACCTTCCAACTACTCTCTTCATGCAACGACAGTGAGGACACTGTCCAGTTTAAGTTTGGGAGTACGCTCGGTACGCATTTCTTCCCTTCGCATTCATATGTATATTTTGCATCTGCATATTAATATCCATAAAATCCATAAAAATTTGAAAATTTTCTTAAAAAATACAAAAACTTTTTCGTTAAGTTAGCTTGTGGAAGAACTCTGATTCGACATTCGACGGTTTTTGTTTGAAAAAATAGGAATAACTAGATCTTATGTTTGGATTTTGAAAACCTGAAAGATAACTCTCCTTTGAAGTTAACTATAGCTGATATACATCTTTACATCACACTACACGTGTCGTAAGATTTTGGGAATTAGATGACAAGTCTTTCATGTTTAAACTTTTAAACAGATAAATGATTTTCTGAGGATCAAATAGGTTTGTTCTGAAATAAGTAATGTCAAGAATAGTTTATGAAGTAAAGCGAATATGAAGGAATGTTATTGACGCCATAATTGGAGCTAAGTCTGAAAAATAACCCACCTAAAACTTGATTGGAATGATTACACACCAAACACACCAAACACGTCTTTTATCCAAAAAAAATATTTGAACTGCCGGTTATATCTCCGTTCGTATTAAATCATCTGATTTTCACGCCAAACTGTCTTTTGTTTTTGGACCTAGGTAACTTGAGTAATTAAGTCCGCTGGGGTGTTTCTACACCTAATGCCCTAAAATCAACTGGTTTGGGTGCATTGGCCCAAAGCTCGCTAAGAAGCCTAGAAAGTCCAGTTTAAAACAAAGTCAAGCAAGTGTTCTCTCCGAGTTAAAATTCCTAACGGTTCTTTGTGTGAGAATAATCTTGATAAAAGACAGGCTTTTATAAAAAAAATTTAACAGAGATATGAAGGTTTTACTCTTTGATAAAGACTATTGCACGTTCACAGAGGTGTGTATGAAATGAAAACAAGAAAAAGGTGGAGTGAAAAATACGACTTAGTTTCCTGTTAAGGAAGATAGAAATTCTGAAGTTGAAACCTTACTGGAAAACGAAACTTGAAAAATGCTTAACTCGTTATAAAACTTATGTGATCCTTTTAAAATTGTTATCCGGGCTTTATTGTGCGACATGATGACTTTAATCGATCCTTCTGGAGCTTAACGACTCTATTTGCACTGCACGTAAAGACATATAAAATCTGTAGTTAAATAAGAAGTGAGGTGTGAAAAATAAAGGTTCGATGATCTAGACTTAGGATTATAGAATTGTTATTTTCTAAAAACGAAACTTTAGGGTTTGAAGCTTAGTTATTTTACAAAACCAACTTGACCGGATTTTGTGGGTAGTATCCGCTGAAAACCCTCAGGAGACAACACTCCTCCTACTAGGGACACCTAGAGGTTTAACGGCTTGTTGCACATGCTCAGTGCAATCGCGTTCCCTGCGAAAGTGAGGTTAGGAAATTTTTTGTGAATAAATGGGTTTTGCTCGGGACGAGCAAATGATAAGTTTGGGGGTATTTGTTCATATCAGATTTTTGCATTTTCATACCGCCCAATTTTTATCACATTGCATATCGGTAGATACTCTTGAGCCGTGTTTGCTAGTCAATTGCAGGATACAGGTTCCCGGTTCTCAAACGGAGAAATTCATGAAAAACACGACAAAATCCGGTTCCTGCCAACCACAGATAAAACACGGTCTCCGCTCTTCATCCGTATGTTGCCAGATACCAGTTAGGAAGACAAAGTGTCAACTCAATGTCATTCTCATGCACAAGGCTCAATGGTACCACAAAATCCAAGAGATCTACGCGGAGCTCGAGGCAATCATCCACAAAAAAGTCCACCTTTGCTCAATAAAAATTCTGGAAGAAATAGGAATGAATTATCAGAAAATACCCACACCAGACAAGAGGGGACAAGAGAACAGGAAAAACCTCAGAAGCCCACACCCTACACACACTATAGGGGCGCGGATCCGCGGCCATAGGGGGCTATAGGCGGCGGATCCGCGGCCGTACAGTGGGTTCAGGCAGTGACTTTTGGGGGGCAGTTTGGTCATTGCGTCAGGGTTCTGTTGGTTGCCCTAGGGTTTCATTTCTTGGCCTATAAATAGTCCAGAATTTTGTGAAGGAAGGGTCCAATTTTGTATTCTCATTTTCTTGCCTAGTTTTAGTCTTGTTCTTCTTCCTCTTCTCACCTCTTCTCCAATCAAACTTGTAGTGAGCTTTTGAGTGAAGAGTGATGAATAAAGAAGACCAATTTCTATCATGCTTGTCTCTTTCTTTTACTTGTTGTAATGTATTGTAATTTTAATTGCTAAGTAGTTGTTGTTATTTGTTTGATTGTTTCTTTCTTCTCTCTTTTCCTTTATCTTTCATATGACAATGATACTTACGCTCGATCCTCGCCAAGGTGAGGTCGCAAATAGTTAGTCGTATTCTTCTAATCTCCTTCTTTCTATCTTCCTCTTTGTTTTGTTTTGTTTTTCCTCATCATGAAGTGTGAGTAGTTTTATACTTGTTAGGGTAGGATAAGGGAAGTTTGAGAGAAGGAAATCTCTCTCACTCTTTCCTTGCCCAACAACTTAAATCGACTCCCGTTAATTGAACCACAATCCGCTCCTTACGGCACCCTATCCTACATGATAGCGGTGGTTCCGTAGTGAGACCGGTTGTGGTTGAATTAACCGGAGGTTATGGATAAGAGCCAAGAACGGACGGACAAGCACCAAAAGGAAGGACTATGCGTTGGAAAGCCTAGCTTATACTCGCAAGTACCTTCCTAGTCGTGCTAATCCCCGTTGTTGCCGATTACCGTAACACCGATATTAAGTGGGGCAACGAAAGATGTGGAGACTCCTAACTCAAACTAACCTAATCCTCACCCTAACAAGCTCTCTTTAAATATCAACTTAACACTTAGATAACCACAACAAAATCTGAACAACCGGACTTAACTCGTTAAAACACTTTGAAAAAGACTCCCATCTCCCTGCGGACGACCCGTACTCAACCGGCTAGCTACAAGCGAAACCGTCTTGATTGCGGTATTTAAACTAGAACTTGAACACGCACGTATCCTAACAATCAGTCCTGTCCGGTGTACCCGTAACCTAACGAGCACCTATATACTATCTCCAGTACGACGTACTGATGGCTGTGGGATAGACCATCTCCCCAACTGGGATGAGAAGCGTATACACTTAGTCTACTCCGGAATATCGATGCCCTATCTCGATAATCCAACGACCAGGGACCTGTATAGGATGTTGCTTACAGACTACCCAGCCCCCCACTAGTGTGACTGCCATCACAACACTGGTAATCAAGCAAAGATCCTATGGGCTCTACTAATATGTATAAGTGATACGTTACAATGTACATATTGAAGTAGACACAAACCAAGTAGCATACTACTATGTTTAGCAAGATTGTATATACAACTGTGAATATCCCAAGCTTCCATTAAGTAATATACATACAAGTATGATACAATAATGGCCCCTAGGGCATATACACTAACATATACCTTATTGCTTAGTTACTTGTTGTGCTTGGACTAGTACCCTTAGGACACTGCACTATTATTGATGGCTCATATTGCACGAGCACTGATTGTATGCCACATACACCGCCAATAATTGCCGCACAAAACACATACATATATGATATTGTTTGGTTAGGGATATTGAGACATTGATTCATATTTCTTTATGCATATGACATATAGCATACATGTATATCTACATGCTTACACATATGCCTTGACATGCTTACACATATGCCTTGACATGCTTACATGCTAGTTACCTGTATACCTATAGGGTATTGTACTATTAGCGATAGGTACATATACACATAATGATATAGCTACATGAATATCTTGCATACATACTTCACTTATACCTGGAGGGTATATTACATCATTACTGATAGGTAGATACTTATACTTTGCTATACCTTTATGTTTACACATATATCTGGTTATAGCTACATGTTTACCTTTACTTGATGTTATATAGACTTGGAGAAATTAGGATCCGCATGATATATATTTTAGCTTGTTGCAGTTAAATAGCGGTTTTCCTTTATATGCTTACATTACATTTTTCTGTTGCATATATTATATTCATGGATTTTCGCATTGAGATATGGATTTTTCATGATGTTTTCTGGATTTGAGGACCGTGGTAGTTTCATGAAATTATGCATTATTTGAAAAACCCGGTTTCTCTTGGTATGATATTTCAGCATCCACCATGAGTTTTATCGGTTCTAATATATATACCCCATGCGAGGAAGAGTCGGGCGCCGTATGAGGGTACATGGTGGGGCCCGGAGGTACCTCGGGGCAAGAAAGGGATTTTGATGTAACATACCGATGAGGCCTGACAGGGGAACCATACCTTCCGGTAACAATACCTATGACTCAGCGGTTATCGTGGGGATACCGACGGGAGTCATGTACGTATGGATACGTCGAAGGACGAGGGTCGAAGCTGGGCACTCTGGTTTTCGGATAGCGTATGATACGTACCTATCAGGGTGTCAGTCCTGGTGACATCACCTGATAGATCAGCCTTTATGTGTCGATACTTGGCACAGGTTTTCATGATATTTTTACTCCTAAGTATATATAACAGTGGAATGGGACGTTGTTATATATATATATATATATATATATATATATATATATATATATATATAAAGAATGGGACGCTAATATATATGTATACATATCAATTCATATACATCATCATAATTATTCATGCAATTATATTTAGGATATTTGAGATTCACTTGATATCGGATACAGGATATATGAGATTTACGTGATTTTGTACATTCAGGATATATGCGATTTACTTGATATTGTACATTCAGGATTTATGATACTTATATGATATGAGAGCCAATTTGGGGGCTGATTTGAGAAAATTGGGATTTGGATTGTCTTGATGGATTTTGGTCCTACCACGATATCAAGATTCCGTGGAAATGACATGTTTCATCTCATACTTCGCATTTATTGTTTATGCACTGCTTCATGTATTAGTAGTACCCGATAGAGTACCTTCCATGACTGTTGCACTTACATACTTTATTTTATATGCATTGCTTCATGTATTAGTTGTACCTGCTAGAGTACCTTTCATGACTGTTGCATATATATATATATATATATATATATATATTGTCATATCATTGCTTCATGTATTAGTAGTACCTGATAGAGTACCTTACATGTTTGTTGCATACAGATTGTTATATTATTGTTTCATGTATTAGTTAAACCTGCTAGTGTATCTTTCATGACTATTGCATACATATGACCTTTTATTGCTATTAGCTTGCATATGTTAGATTCGCGCTGTACGTGCATACTTGCGATTACCTGCATATGTTATTTACTATTCACGAGTTGGCAACTCACCCCCGTTGTGCCACAGTGTTTTGCAGGTTGATCCTCACAGTAGTCAGAGGCAGGGCTATTATCTTCTATCATATCATCTTTTGCTGCGGATACCGCTTCGGCTCATAGTGTGCAGTTTTGCTTAGGTGGGTTTTGTGGTTATCCGTACATGTTTATTGTATATTCGTTGTATCCTGTACTCTCCATCTACCATTATCATGTATGACTTAGAGACTTGATGTGAGGACGATATTGTATATTATTTTGTGACTTGGAGGTCTTTTATGCAGTTTTATTTATATCGTCTTTTATTTCTTCGCTACGGCGTCGTATATCTGTTGTGGTGGTTTTTTTTTGCCTTTAGGCTTGTATTTGCTCCCGTTTGGGGATGCTTTACTTATATTTATGTTGTACCCATTTTTGGTGTTGATTTTTACAAAGGAGGTGCTGCCAAAATTTTAAAGGAAGAAAAGTTGGACTTTAAAGAATTTGGGTTGAGATTTCAAAGGTTTTAAAAATGCTATTATCACTTTCTTACTACTTTTGATGGTTTAGATTGCTGGGTTTTCGGCTTACTTAAATTGCGTTACGCCTATGGACGTTGCGTAGTTTAAGGGCCGTCACGTGCCAATTTCGGGTCGTGACAATCATAATGCTGGTAGTCAAGCAAGAATCCTACGGGCTTCATCATTATGTATTAGTGACACGTAATAACAAGTAAAACGTGTACACATCAATGATGAAAACAAACCAGATAGCATACTATCATTTCGAGTAAGATTGTTCTACCTGTATAGGTCCTCCTTCAATTATCATAATCGCATGCCTGCAATTACAATAATTGCCTTAAGGGCACTATATCCAACACTGTCGTTGCTGGTTCTCCAGCATGCCGTGCATAACACTAACGAGTGCGACACCGTCGTTAGGCGGAGTCGGTTGATTTCTTCTTGCCATAATTTTGAATTCAAGAACGAACGACGAGATTAGTAACAGAAACATGATTTCAAGAATTCGGATGACCAGGCAATAATTTGGCAGGACATGTTCCTATGGTTCAAGGGTTCAATGTTAATAAATTGGGTATAATACCCAACTACAAATTGAACCAAGCCCGGCTAATCTAAACCTATATTCCGATACCAACAAAACCTTGTCATGCTCCGCCTCCTAAAATACATAAAATTTCGGAACGTGACTCGGCCAGTCATGCAACCTACGGTAAGGAACCATCCTTCGATAGTCACATTAAGATGTCCAATTTGCTACAAAACAATAATCAATAATAAAATCAACAGCGGAAGCAATAACAGAATATTAAGTATCAATAATCCAAGGATAAATAAGAAATAATAGCAAGATTTGTCCCTTATAGGTTTACAATAGAAATCCGATAATAGTCAAGAGAGGAAATAAACTAGAGTCATAAATAACTTGCTAGACAGAAACCTCCTCAATACTTGGTGATCTTCTCGAAATATTATTTACCCTGCGGTGCTAAAACCAGTTGATCTGGGTCATGCAAAACCCAGATGTCAGAGCACCGAATATAATGTAATAATGAATATAACATGAATGGAATATAAAATTATTTTCATGAAACAGTGGCATGTGAGAATATAATAATGATAGCATTAACAAGTAGTAAGACAAGTAAGGTATATAAATCAATCATGTCATATGGATCCTAAATGTCCTTGTCTCTAGGTTATATATCATACAGATATTTGAAACCTATCCAAGCAATTCTCTTTGTATCATATTCAAGACGGATAAAGAATGTCATAGGTCAAATACATGCAGATCAATGTACAGATGTCCTCGTAACCCTAATACATATGTCCTTTCGACCACAACTCAGATGCTCCTCATTAACCATAATACCGATGCCACCCTTATGACCACAATACAGATGTCCCCTTTTCTCAGCCTAAGTTCAAGTCACAAATCAATTCAATCATCAGGTCAATCAAGTCAATATCATGGGTTGATAGCATTTAGGTAAACATTCTGTTACATGTAGGTTGTGATGACGTAATATCAAGATAATACAAATAACATGGTAACATGGATACATGAATCAATCAATATATAATCCAAATCAGGAATAACCTAATCAATCAGATCAACAACAATAAAAAGTGATGTCTATTAACCATGCACATGAAAGTTCAGTTCTGAAAATTCAGCGTCACTCTGATTTGTAAAATACCTTAAAAATAATAACTATTCTCCAAAAAGGATGTGTCATATATCAAAACAAAGATAATTCAATAAGATTTTCATTAGTATAAGTTAGAGCATCTCGGGCTATTCCTACAGAAACTTATGGGTGTTCAAATTTGAAAGTTTGGAACTGGAATTTTCCTGGACAACATTCCAAAGGTGCATTCCTTTGCAGTTTATGCCATCTAAACAATTTATTTTGCAAGTAAACTTTTTACAGGGTTAAAGTATTCTGGCAAGTTGAGACGGCTTAAGAAATATTTGAGCCGGCTCAAAGTATACCTGAAGTGATAATTGAGTTTTCTGTTTGTATGAGACGGCTCATGAAATGCTTGAGTCGGCTCATAACTTAAAAATTGATACGATCAGGTATTTTAATTAGGGTTTCGAGCCCAGATTTGCCACAAACAATTCTAACTATGATTACCACAATTCCTCTACGTTCCAATAAGACAATCTATCAATAAAAAAATGACAACTTTAGGGTTTCACAATATGTATCAAGACTAGATCAAGTTGATAACATATCGTGATTCAGATCTCGATATACCATTAATTAGATTAGAACTTAAGTTTCAACTATCTATATCAATAACTTAAGATTGTATAATCTCAATCATGTCAAACGTGCATATGATAAACAATAACCACAAGAATCAAATAAAGAAATAGTATGCATACATGATTAAGGTTAAAGTTTGATAATCAAAAATATATTTATAATAACGAGATCTAATCTCACTATAGCATGTAGCAAGTACCAAGTACTTGCCTCAACGACGATCTCGCAATGACACGAAAACTACGACCTTGGGTTCTACGCAAAGAACTTGGCTTGGATGGTGAAGCCGCAACAAAGAAGAAGACGATCGCAACGGTGACGAGATGATTATGATCACGATGATGATCTCCTCAAGATGGTGTAAATGATAATGGCGATGATAGGGTCGGCTATGAGGTGGATGGAGATTTGGTTTTGGAGTTAGTGTTAGGATTTGGTTATAGATGAGAAAGAGATGAAGGCTAGGATTTTGTTTGTGAGGAAAAACAATAGAGATTTGGGTTTCCATAAAGTTTAAGATGTTTAAATAAAGTGGGTTAAGTCATAGGCCGGGTATTACAATAAATCCTATATTAAATAGGAATAAAGCTAGAGATAAGGTAAGATATAATTCCATCACATTTCTCTAAATATTTATCAAGTCCAAAAACCCAATAATAATCAAGAATAAACCCATGGAAATGAAACCCAAGTTAGAAATCATGTCAGGATCAAAATCAGGTTGTATGTCAGGTTGAAACGGCTCAACGTATGCCTGAGCCGGCTCACAAGTCTAACCAAACAATCAATTATTCTCTGAGTGCAAGAGACAACTCAATACCATCTTGAACCAACTCATGATGCTTCAAAACCAAAACTCAATATAACCATCCAAAATCAATCAATATAATTTATTTATTTAAATACGTACGATCGTTCTAGTGTGTTACATATTATGTCAACATAATTTCAAAGACGAACATGTCACACCATGATATGAAAAACTAGATTGCAATGGATATGGCAACATATGCAACACGCATGGCAAAAGAGTCTCGAAGCAAATAACCAGAACTTCGATGACGAAGATAACAATTCAACGTGACAACCAAAATCGTGCCGAACATGATAAGGTATGCGCTTTGCACGCCAATAGAGTCTTGAAGCAAGTAAACAGAAGCATCTTGAAATACGCATGTTCGAATAATTGGCAAGTCCTGAATGGAATTCTCTTTATGTGATTTTACTTGAGCTACTAAATCTATGATTAACAGAAGGATGCGAGACACGAACGACAAATCTCCACCTCAGCTCGCATCCGATGAAGGAGATTATGCATCGATAGAAACTTCAGAGATGAAACATGTCACATGATTAATGCGACAATCCAGAATCGCACCCAACGCGATTACAAATATAGCACTGAAAGGGTAAGATACTTCACCTTCAATCCAAATCCACAAGGTAACAGTGTCTCGAAGTAATCATAAGTATCCACGACTTTAACAGAAGCCGATTTGAACTATAGGTACTAAAGTGGAGATATCTGCAATAAAAGGTGGAGTTTTTCGAATCCGACTTCATCAATGTGTCTGAAATGCCGCATGAACGACTGGCGCCACTATAGCCATCCTAAAATTCTTGCCATTTCGTAGGCCATCACTAGCGCTGCCACATTACCAATACCATGACGTGTGCCCATGTGCACTTGCAGCCGCGCCAATGCGCTCCGTCGTGCGAACGACTCCGATCTATGATGAATCTCAAACATGGCACCATCGATCTCATGCGCTGCCTATGTAACGCTTCGAAAATCGTTTAGGCAGTTTTTCGGTAATCGGCAGAATTAGCAGCCTTTTCCGTAAAAAGTCAAAATAGGTATTTTTCACTATAGACCTAATTATAAAAAATTTAGATAAGATATTACTATAAATTGGTCACTAAAATGTCACTTAAAATTTTCTAGTTAATTAAAAAAAAATCCCTAATTAATTATTTTTAATATTATTTTAAGCTTTTAAAAATACATTTAATTAGTGGTAAATACAAATTTAATTAGGTAAATTACACACTTAGGAAACTTTATAAACTAAAATTTAGTGTTAATAAAATTTTATCAAGACTTTTCAAGATTTTTGTTCTATGGTTTAAAATTTTATTCAAAAATGGTTTAAAATGGATTTTTTTTGTGTAAAAATTGATGTGATAGTCATTAATTGAGCTTGGGAAAGGATTTTTGTATAGAATTTTCTACACCATTCACACACACACACCCTCCCCAACATCAGGTCGAGCTCAACCTGCTGCAAACCCCATTTCCCTCTCTCTTTCTTGCTTCAAAAATCATGAAAAAATCAACAAAATCCACCGAAATCAACACATTTCTTCACAAATTCAAACCATAATCCTATTCCACCTCTTTCCAACCCTAATTTGCTTTAAAACAAGGTGAAAGGAGGCATATTTCAAGGTCAAGTGCAAGTTAGGGTTCAACTTGTAAGGTATAATTCTCATCTAATGTTCAAATTGTGGTTTAAATTTGCTAGATTTAGTAGTTTTAGTGTGTAATTTGGTTATGAATTCTTGTTTAGGAAATTCTAGTAAAGGTTTGGTGTTGTAATTAGGGTTTGTAGCATGGTTGATGGGTTTAAGTTAGGGTTTTGGCTATCTAGTTGGTTAGAATGGTTGTTTGTGCGATGTAGCGATCGCTACACCGTTAAATCGCGAAAATTGCATCGATATTTCTATGTCAATGCTTACTAGTTTTTCTAAATTTTTAGGAGGTGATCTAATTGCGTTATATTAGCGATATAATTAGCATCTCATACGACTATTAGTGTGCGCGAATGCGGAGTTTTGTCTAGTCGGGTTTTAGTTTTGACGATTGCCCCGAAACGGCGATTTTAGTTAAGGTTTTAGCGATTTTCGTGTATTTTCCGCGTACCGAGTGCACGTTGTGATTAATTCGAGAGCGCCGATCTTTTCATATTGTGAGTTGCGTCATTTCAGGAATCTGTAATCTTATATTGTGTGTTATGCAATTCTAGGAACGGTTGCGGAAACATCAGACGCGGCGCGCAAAGGCAAGGCGGTGGTTGGATCGGATTAGCGAGACTTTCAGGTGAGTAGATGTATTCATCTATGGGGGAATCTTCTGGATGGCGCGAGGCGCCCCCTAGTTAGGATTACTTTATTTCTTGCAAGATTTGCATTGTTAGTTAGCTAAACCCCTCCCATTCACATTTCATACCCTTATAGCTAATCGTCTGCTAGATTGCATGGATATTCATATACACATGTGCGATATTACTTCGTAGGATACGAACACCATTACCATTGGCTCCCACGCGCACTATTCATGTGACACACACGCCTTTGGTAATTGCCATGCCACGAGCACCATAGAACCTGTTTAGCTTAGTGTCACCAATTGCATCATACATGATATACGAAATCGCATAGCACGTATATACCTCGCATCATCATCATACTTACATAGATTTCTAGCCACAAATTGCATCGCATACATTGATATCATAGACATTTATCATATACAACATGTTGAGTATTATGATTTTCTTGAGGATTTCAGTATTGCTGCGATTTCTGGATTTTGGGGAAAACCGCAAGAATTTAATAAAAGCTTGTAATTATCATTTTTTTTAAAACAAAGTTGTGGTTTTCTCGTGATGTATGTGTCGTCCACCATGAGTTTTCATGTTTTCTGTTGGATTTCGAGACCCGATTCGAGAAGTGGATGAACCGTCTCGGGTACATGGTGGGCCCGGTATGGTACCCCAGGGCAAGAAGATCGAGTTGTAGACGATGAGCCTGGCAGGGGAAGACTACCTACCGGTGATGTCTGGAGTGGCGGATATCCGGAGGATACCGACCGTTGTCGTGAGATTTGATGATATGGGCCGATCCGGACTGACGGAGCCCGATATATTGAGACATTGATACAGTGAGACATTAAGACAGAAGTGTTTTCATATTTGGTGTCGATGCTTGACACGGGTTTCAGATGATTTCTTGATGGTATTTAGCTATTATACATATATTCTTTTTCTAAAGTTAAGAATGCAGAACTCATAGCATTTAAAACACTTAAAGATTTAGTATTGATATTGCATACATGTGCATGCATACTAGAGGTATTACATCACATCTGGACATACATGTTGTGACGCATTTGCGTGCATTCTTACGATAGCCTTACTAGATGTTATATTCTACTCACGAGCTGGCAACTCACCCCGTTGTGCCACAGTGTCTTCCAGGTCGGACTCATCAGCCTAGTAGCGGGGGCTTATCTTGTTGGTGACTTCTTTTGCTCAGACTCGCGACATTGCTCATAGGTGGGTTGCGAGAGTGCTTTTATCTCTTTTTTTTGTACTATTTTTGTATCTAGTATTCTCCATCTACCACTTCTTATGTGTATATGCGACCTAGTGATGAGACTGAGAGATTTGTGTATATGTGGTTTCTTTTGGTCGAGCTCACTTGAGCCGACGTTGTGTTTTCTTATATTTTGCATTCTTTATGCTCTTTTCTTGATATTACATATAAATATTGCGTGTGATTTTGATCCGCCTTGGGCGAAGAGCTAGCTCCCGCTTGGGGATGACATTTTGTGATTACAGGTTATATATCTTGTTGTACCCGTTTTGGGGGGATAGAATTTACAAAGGAGACTCAGCCAAAATTTTCAGAAATTTTTGATGTTTTAAAAAAACAAGGGTTCAATGCAACTAAATTGATTTCAAAATCGTTTTCATGAAAGGTTTCCTTCACTCTCTTTGGTTTTTGGTTTAGATTTTCTGGGCTTTGGCTGATTTAGTTTACGTTACGCCTTTAGACGTCTCGTAATCTAAGTGCCAGTCACGTTCTGTACTTTCGGGTCGTGACAGCCTAAGTCTCTTGTTTTTGCTTGCGTACATGTCATGAATCTATATACTCGATCAATAGAATCAATCTTAGCTCTGATACCACTTTGTTATGGATGATCGAGATAAACATAGATAAATAAAATATAAAATCAAAAATAAGAATCAACACAGCGAAATACAAAGAATTTTACATGGAAAACCCAAACTGTAAAAACCACCGGCACAGCAGAGATCGCTTTTATTAATTCAGATAAGAATGTTTACATGGGGAATACAGAATAAACTCTCGTCCTCACATATCTCTCCCCAAAGGAGATGGAGAACTCTCACAAATATTAAGACTACATTATGGCGGCTCTCTCTTGCTCGTACAATCCAAGCCCTAGGGTATCGCTCCATATTTATAGCCTATACAACGACGCTTCGAGATAACATTGATTAATTAGGATTTATTTCTAAATAACTAACTATATCTTATCTCTAAACAAACAAACAAGATATATTTAAATATAAATACAAACAGATTAGTTAGAATTCAGGACATCCTAACAATTAAGAAGGTAGGTCTGAGAGAAATATGGAGATGCACGGACCGCGGGAGACTGTCGAGAGTAGAGAAAGGAGGAGTTTCCTTTGGTTATATTGTGCGCTCTCTCTCTCTGTGAAATTGTTTGGGCTTCAGTTTCAGTGTGGCCGAAAGCCATACACACACATTTAGTTTCAGTGTGGCCGAAAGCCATATAATAATAATAATAATAATAATAATAATAATAATAATAATAATAATAATGAAGAAAAAAGGCCATAGGAGGGGATTTCCTCCTATGCCGTCGAAAAAATACAACCCCACCATTTTTTCCAACGATCGGCATCCATCATCATCATCGTTATCATCTAAGATGTGTATACACCAAATTTCATGTGATTTCACTACTTTTTCACCGTTGAATTGACAATGTAAAAAGTTCTATTGTCGGTATACCATTAATTTTGCACCAACTAAATCAACGGTGAAAAAATAGTATAATCACATGAAATTCGGTGTATCCACATCTTGGATGATAAAGATGGAGGTGATGTATGCCGATCGTCGAAAAAAATCATGAAAGATGCATTTTTCTTACGCCATTGGAAGAAATCCCCTTCTATGGCACCTTTCCTCCATTAATCTCTCTCTCTCTCTCTCTCTATATATATATATATAGAGAGAATAATGGAGGAAAGAGGCCATTGGAGGGGATTTCCTCTTATGACGTCGAAAAAACACACCCTCCATCGTGTTTTCCGACGATCGGAATGCATCATCTTCATCGTTATCATCTAAGATGTGGGTACACCAAATTTCATGCGATTCTACAACTTTTTCACCGTTGATTTAGCAATGTAAAAAGTTCTATCGTCGGTAAACCGTTAATTTTGAACCCACTAATTCAACGTTGAAAAAATTGTAGAATCACATGAAATTTGGTGTACCCATATCTTAGATGATAACGATGAAGATGATGGATTCCGATCGTCGGAAAACACGATGGAAGGTGTGTTTTTTCGACGCCATAGGATGAAATTCCCTCCTTTGGCATCTTTCCTCCATATTCTCTCTCTATATACATACATATATATATGGGCTTCTTCTTCATCTCAGTCTCCTCTCTCTCTCCCCCTTGTAATTTCTTTAACTAAATGCAGAAGAGTTTTGGGCCCAGTTAAAGATGGGCTTGAACAGGCTGGTTATTTTAACCCAAACCCGACCCAGCAAGGCGGAGTAAAAAGAAAGATTCTCTGGAAGGGGGCCGCTGCTGCTGCTGCTGCGTGTTAGGGGTTCAGGGTGATCGGGCAATTCGGCGGCGAGAGAGAGAGAGAGAGAGCATCGATCTGAGCGATTCGGCGGCGCCGGTAAGGCTTCAATTTCCTTCGTCTCCGTCTTCTTCTTGGTTAAGGGTTTAGAGGTTTGATATTTTACTCGCTCTCGGATTTAATCGGAAAGAAAGAGATCTAAGAAGAAGATGTCGGGTGTTGGGGAGGTACAGAGTAGGCAGGGGAGGATGCCGATGGCTCCACCAGCTCATTCAAGGGGGGCCCCTCCTCTTCCTCCTCCCCCTGCCGCCGCTGCCCGTCCCCGTCTTCAGCCTATTGATCGTGAGAAGGTACTACCCCACCCTATCTCGCTATTGCTTGGTCCAACTATTTCTACAATTTTTTTAAGAACAAAAAAAACTAGTCTTCTTTTTATACCATATACACTATTAATATTTAATATTTCAAATTAATAAAAATTTCTGGTGAAATCGCAGACTTGTCCCTTGTTACTTCGAGTTTTCACAAAGGTATGCTTACACTCTTCTTCACTTTTTTGTGCATTATGTCTACTCGTTATACTGATTAATTCTTATGTACATTACACATGTGTGCTTGAAAGATGGTTTTGGCTTCAAAAAGATATTGTAGCTGCCAATTTAATTGAGGACACGGCCCTTAACACAGTAGAATGAAAGAAAAAGGACTCGTAAAGCCAAAACCAAATGCTTTGTATAAAGTAGTTTGATGCAGTGATGTTCAAAGGTTTGATGAAAGTAGACCAGAGTGTCCTTTTTAAGCATAGTATAGCCTTTGCCTTTCCTCTATCTGTCAGGAAAAAAAAAATCTAGCTGCAAGATTTAGTTGACTTAAGGATTGGTTTATGTTTACCGTTGTCATTGGTCAAGATTTGCTCGTACATTTGGTGTAAATTTAGTTATTAATTTTTTTGATTCAACCTCACTGTATGATGATCAGCTTGAAGAAAGTTGAGCTGCGAGATGTATAATGATAAAATAAATAAACTGTATGTCTGTATGCCTCTTACTTGTGTTACCGAGTCTATAAGCAACCAAATTATCACATGCCTAATCGAATGCAAAGGTGTGCTACTAACTGTCCTCAGAATCATGGGCACTACACTCTTGGTAGGATGTAACAAATCCACGCTTTTGTTGCAAATGTTATTATTGGGTATCTATTAGAAATACCTGGTTCATTATGATCGGTGACATTTTGTTTTAGTGCCTAAAAGTTGCTACAACATCTTGGAGTTTCCGACCTATGAATCAGTGCTTATGTGGTTGGAAATTGTTGATATTAAGGTTGAACAACAACTATGGTTTATAAGCATCCATAAATCTCATATGTTGATTCATCATTCATGTATGTTTTACCAGAATGTAGTTCATAATAAATGCATGTATCCATCAGTTTTTATATGTATTGGAATTTGGACATGTCTAACTTTATATAATGCTAGTGGATGCATACATATGCCTGGAAATCACTTAATGAATTGTCATCACATCTTCAATTGAAGTGTTTATATGTTACATTGATAGCAATAGCATCTCTCAGGATATTCCACAAGCATGAACATAATTTCAAGTCCACAACTTGTATTTGATGTTTCAGATGTTCTATGCCTGCATATGAAACTTGCAATGAAAGTACATTAGTGCCAAAGTTATGTTTTAATGATTGTGCCTTCAAATTAGACTTTCATGGCTTAGAGTTGGAGCAATTGGCACTTGTATTGTCAATGCAGAATGTTGTATGCCTATTATCTCAATGATATGCAAAAAGCATTGAACTTTTGTCTTTCACAGAATGGCGGCCATCACCTCAAAGAAGATTTTGTTGTTAGGGGGAAGGAACCAAAAGATGAGGTGCAGATTTATACATGGAAAGATGCCACGCTCCGAGAGCTCACTGACCTAGTAATGGAAACTTAACAATGATTTGTTTGTCTTTTAAATGAACTTTCACCAACAAATTAGTATTGAATCATTATCATCATCTTGTTTTGTAGGTCAAAGAGGTTGCACCTGCAGCAAGGAGAAGAGATGCGAAACTCTCATTTGCATTTGTATACCCTGATAAGAATGGTCGTTTTGTTGTCAGACCGGTAAGATTATCAATGTATATATGAATCCATTGTGCAATGATCATTGTAGCCTTTTCTTCGGAGAACCTCTTGATCTATGTAGCACGGGTTCGTATGCGGATATGGGATACGATAAGGATTCGCGGATTCACGATTTTCCTAATACCTAGGGCACATGATACGTTTTTATATCGATTTATAATTAAATAAATATCAAGGTATACATATAAATATATGATAATATAAATAAATAATGGCATTATGTTAGATATTCAATGCACTTTCAAATTTTTGAGAGCCTTAATCTTTGAGAGAAAGAGAAGAGGTGTCAATTCGAGAGAGATCGGTGAGATATTTACGAGTCCGAACGAATCCGAGGGTTTCTGACTCCGATACGCGATCGGGAACGATTCATGAGACATTTACAAGTATCCGTGCTTCATAGCTCTTGATGTTACATAGCGGAATAATGGAAGAAATCTTGCACACACCCCACCCCACCTCTTCTCTGATCAAACTGTTACCTTTTGCTGTCATCTTTCCATATGCCTTTTTCTCGATTCTATGGAACATTGCAGTTATAGTCATTTTCTTATTTTTAAATTTAATAATAGATCTTTTCATATCAATTGTTCCAGTGATTGATGCTAAAACGTTGTTAGGGATATCTCCTAGCTTCCTCTTCAAGGGGAGAAGAAAATGAAAGAGCTTTTATGTCTGGTTTGTGTGTATACCGATTAACAGGTTCAGATTCTATCCAGTGAAATTTCTTTCACTGTAGGTTTAGTGAACTAGTCCCAGCCATCCATTTCACATGGACGGGTTGGTTTAATGCTCTAATATAAAACCTCTAGGATCATAGCTAGAACTGCGGCCCCGTCCGTAGCTGAAACATCATATTAGAACAAAGCAATGAAGAATCACCTCATATAGAAAATTAATGGATTTGAGGACTCTAGTACTAGGCTTTGCAATCATCTGCTCTCCTTGCTACCAAGCAGCAGAGAGGAAGAACGTTGCTAGAAAATAAACTGGGACAAGGTTTTAGCTTATTTGATTTGAGCCTGATCGGGTAATGAGGCGAAAAATCTGGCATAGACGGGGATGAGGAGAGGGTCATCACTCGTCACATGTGAGCGATTTCACTTGGAGATTCGATCATCATAGCATTGTATTTATCTTTTCTTCTTCCTCTACTTAGTTTTGGTAGGATGACGAGCTTGCTCATTTTTCTTATTTGGACTTTGGATATATGGATTTATGTCTTTTTTTTTGGGTGGTGCTTTTTGGTTTTCATTTAAAGCAGATGTCTGGGTTTAATTTCAAAATCATAATAGATATGACATGGGACACTTATGGTCCATGTTTAGCGCAGATTTGCAAGTGAAGTTCAATTAGTGGGCTGGGCACAACTTAATCAGGTTTAATGTCAACCGTCCCTAAGAAATGGATGGCGAGTTTCAGATGACTGGAGCCTTCGGTCAAATTCCTTCACTGGAGAATTCCAAGATGAACTTTTCAGGATTTCTTCTTGTGAAATCTGGTTAAATAGACACACATGCCCGGCATGTTCTTGTCAGGAACGATAATAAACAATGTGAATGCAGTTTATTAAGGCAGAAGCCACAAAACATGTATTGATGATACAATATCAACGTCATGCTTTATGCTCAACTATCTAATCTGATATGATATTTTTTTTATGACGAAGGTGGGTATGACCTATTCATTTGGAAATGGGAGACGTATTGATGATACAAAAACACTAGAGGAACTCAGCTTTCAGGTGTTCTCCTGACTATTATACGTAAACAGTAATGACAATTAATTAATTTCATGCGTTGACTGACTCAACTCTTTGAAATTCTGTCTCTGAAGATTGGAGATTACTTGAGTATTGCCATTATCTAGCACAGAGATTCGAGGGACCAGGTATTGTGATGGTTGATGCTAACGACCTCACACCTCAATCTGCTGGGCAATATGGCGCAACGTATGAAGTATTAGTATTGTTGCTGGACTAGACTGAATGTAATAATACATTTATATATGCATGCATCCTACCCTACTAGTGTTTGTGGAGTTGCCCTTCTTTATGTTCGTCTTTGTTTTGATAACTGATGTAGTAGTGGTCCTAGTTCCAGCAGGAAGCAAAATCTAGACCCGAAGTTTAAAGATGTGATGTATTCTAACATTCAAATGGTTCTGCACTCATCTCTTTTTAAGATTCATATCATCATCATCATCATCATCATCATCTTTCTGTGACTTTGCCCAACACATCCTTTTGGCGTAATATTTCTATTCAATGCTGAGCCATAAATACTTTGGTTGGTGGTGGTTCAAGAAAATTATTTATCTCAATGTCTGCAGAAATATCTGGGCCACCTCTTGCCCCTTCATTGCCTCAATGCTCTGTAAATGAATTTCCAGCTTTCTATATTGATTTCCATTGGCAGAAGGTTCTTTAGTCAATGCAACACGTCTTTCAAACGACATTTCTCCTTAAGACTTGCTCGTTGCATAAATTGTCTTCCTCGATCTGATATTCAAAGTTTATTTTGATGCCAGGACTTCTTATTTCACACGCACAGACATGTATATTTGGTAAAATTTAGGTTTAAAGCGTGCATTGCTCAGAACCGTTTGTTTTATTTTCAGGATGAGAAATTGAGGTGGTTGCTCAATTAGAGTGCCTTGTTTTTGACTTAAAAGGTGCAATCTAAAGAATCATCCAACCCTCTGGAGAGAGAGGGGGAGAGGGAGAGGGAGTTGGCTGGGATATGTGATATCTTTGGGAATCAAACTAGCATTATTTTGTTGAGGAAATTCTTAGCATATGAACTAAGCAGAATTGGTTAGATAAAATAGATATAAACTTCTTGTTATTAAGGGTTTTTTTAATGCTGTGATCTTTAGTTAAATGCATCTTTTATGCTTACGCTAGAAATCCTTAATTCTTGAGAACCATAGAAACAAATTTCAAAACATATTGCTACTTATCCTAGGAGGGTTAAATTAATTAATGAGAGAGAATGGTTGCATGCATAACATTCTCTTCTAATGCAAACATTTCTGTGATCCTTAAGCTTATAATATCTAGTAGCACAATCTGTAATGTAGCTAGGAAAAGAAAGATAAATTAAACACCGGGCTTAATCAATCTTATACCTATTTTTATTTATTTATGTAAATTTAGAATTTTACATCATTTCACGTCATTGCTCCTTATACATATATCTTGTATTGATATATACTTATTTAGTTTAATAAGACTACATAAGTTGTGTGTGGTGTGTGCTAAAAAAAAGCCTCCATAAGTTTGGTTGTGTACACAATTATAGGCAGATTTTATGTAATGCTCAATTGCATGACACCTCCATCATTTTTACCAAAATAGCAATAAAACGCTGGTTTGAAAAGCATGCATCCTTCTCCGAGAACCTAACAACATTATATTTTTTTGTTAATTAATCCCGGCATGTTCCTGGACTTGCATAATTTTTCTGCTATTATGTTATTAACCGAGAGTCATTACCATTTTAATCAGAGGTTGTTTTGGAAATTGAAAATTATTGGTTCACGATTGTTAACAAAGGGACAAAGTGCATGGACGATTTCCTCATCTCTGGGTAAAAATACGAGGGGGTTTCCTGCAATTGAAACCTAAATATATATTTTAGGTTTAAAGCTGAAGTTTGTAAACAACTGCTGAAGCGGAAAAAGGATAAAATAGAAACGGAAACGGAAGCGTCAACAAAAAAGAGTCGGTCACATGAAAAAGGGCAGAAATATATATATATATATATATATATATATATATATATATATATAAATTTCCACCACAGCTCCGATCATTTTCTTTCTCTTCTAATTTTGAGTATATTATCATTCGCTTCCCCAATTTTGAATCAAAATCTTGCGGAACAAGTGGCGAAACAAGTCGATCGATCTATCTATCATAGATCGATCTCACGCACTGTGGCGAAAGCAGGTAAGCCCAATCTCCTCCTCCTCCTCCTCCTTTTCAATTAGATCTCTATTCATATATTTCTTGACATAGATCTATCGCTGTGAAACAAAAAGAAAAAAAAAAAGAAAAAGAAAAAGAAAGAGATGGAACCAATTTAGGGTTACCATTCTTTTAAACAAAACCCCCTAATTCGTCGTTATGTGATTACGAGGAAAAGCGTTTGCTCACGTTACATAGCGCAATAAAGTTTGAATTTTTGATAGGCTAGCTCGTTGATGGTCTAAGCAATATATTTCGGTAAAGATATTTGATCTTTGTTTTTTAGTTTCTGGCCTTCTTTATACCACTTCTGAGACCTGTTATTTGCTTTTATGTGACTCGTAAAATTTATCTTACTCTGGTTGATGGACGTAGACCTACAAGTTGATCAGAATAGGAAAGGAGTATGCAATTATCGACTGACCAGTTATATATTTCGTTTAAATTCTAGAAAACTAGTAAATGCTAGAAAACATAATAAAAGAAAGTAATGATAAATAATGATAATGGTAATACGATTTCTCTTGTTACACCTGCAAGAATTTGAAGTATCCAAATCATCTCAAGTACTTGAGAGTCCATGACATAGAACAACGTCATAGTCCTGCATAGAAAACCCGTTCTGAAGTTTGGATCTTCAGATCTCTCCACATAATGTTTCAGATTGGCTATATCGAAGATTGCAAAAACATCATAGTCATCTGATAGCTCAATCATCTATGCCTTCTCTCCAACTTATTTAAGCACTCAACCGTTTAGTCTATCTACATGATCCAATAACTTTTCAAACTCTTAAGCGATAATTGCTTTGGGCGAAAATTAGTCCTCATCACGTCTCAACTTAAACTTTGCTAGTCTTCAATGTATGTGAGTTGCAACTTTGTACTTGCGGTTTGACTTCTCCATCAAACTTAAGATTTTATCTTATCCAAATTGACCCGTCATGCCAACTTTAGTTCATTCTTGGACGATGGCTTCTCAAAGGGATGATTCTAATGTATAACTTTGGCTATCTTTGAATTGAAACCCATCATGATACATAACTCCTCTGCAATATTCTACATCGAGACCATGTTTTGTGTTTCGTGATGCACTTCCTTTGATAATTTGAATCCAATCTTCTTGGACTGCATGAATGATACCTCTTGTTAGGTAAATCTATCCGTTTGTTGGATGATAAACGATATTTATATCTCCAACACCATGTAAAGACTCTTCGTGCTCTTTCGAAATTATCTACTGAATCTTGTTTGGAAAAAAAATTATTTCTTCAACTTGCCATTAAGACCATGTTCATATCAAATTGCCATGGCCTCTCAAACAAAATATGACATGGATCAACCCACCATGTAAACTCGTAAAGATACTCCTCCTTTTTGGTCTTCAGTTGATGCTTGTCTGTTCTTTTGCAACATCTTTCTCGCATTTGTGTCTTTTTCCGATGAAGTTGCAAAACTTCTCATGAATCGTGCATTGAGCATGGAAGAAAATATTTCGAAGCAACAATTTTCTTTTCCTTTGTGATGTTTCGTGGAATCGGGAGTAGCTCTCTTTAATTCCTTGATATAATCTCATCATTGGCTTAATCTCCATAATCATCATAAATTTGAGCTTTATTTTCTTCCTCAAGCATATTCTCATCTTTTAATGATATTCATTATTCGCAACATTGTGTAACCAATCGATAAAGGTTTTTGGATTGATTTGTTCCAAATTTTTTGGAATCTCTACCTTTTTCTTGTGGCGACAGTAACAATCCTTTTTTCTGAACTATCTCTGTCATTCGAACCCCCACTCGAGCAATTGATGGAACATGTAATCTCTTTTTGTCAAACTTCTCTCATCACCCAACCCCCTTGCGCAGCGCAATGAAAATGATAATTTTTTTCCTTTCTGGTGACCGTTATCATCTTGCTTTTGAAGAGTCGAAGTTGTTAAAGTTTCTTGAAGTTGCCGGATTTATTTCTGGAGTTTGTTGATCTCGATATCATAAATATTCCTTTCATGAAGAGAAACACCCTCCAGAAGACTACGAGATCCACTAAAAATAAGTCGAGCATATACTTTCTATTATACTCGTAAAAATCTTATGTCTTTCGAGGGCCTTCAATTTTGTCTCCATTCTTCAAGCGAAAGAACCAGGCCGGCAACCCCTCCATTCCTCCAGGGATAAGACAAAGCCCTCCGACGAACCACGGACTGCCGGTCCACACCCTCATTTTCTCATCTTCCGACATAAACCTGAAAGTAGAGAACCCAATGCCTTTGAACAACAACCCAATCTGTCAATTCAAGTGTGAAATCGCGCATTTACCTGCCAGGCCAAGCAAATCTAAGAACTTCTAGGCCAAGCAATAGTAAGAGCTAGCCAGCTGCAGAGAGTGGCCATCAATGTTTTGCCGCTTCACAAAGAACTTGATATCGGACTTCTTCTGTGGGAACAATATCGAAATATCACATTACTCAGCTGCTTTATATCTGAAGAAACCCACAAGAGTAAACATAAATCTCATACAAAGAAATTAAAGAGTTATGATTGCCTCCTCCAACCAAGAACATTCAATATCAATAATAAACTTCAAATTACAATTTTATAAAAAGTCTCATAATACGTCTTTGTAAAGGAGTTCAAATTTACCTAGTCATAAGAGGATTAAAACTATCTCATAAATAAACTTTCTTGGATGAATTTCATAAAACACCATTGAATTTTCAAGGTTCTTGGCACCATTGAACTTTAAAAATGCTATAAACCCCCACTTGAAGGGTATTTTTGTAAGGAATTTTTTCACAAAAATGTCATATTCAGTTCATTTATGGCTATTATATCCACATACAAGGTCATTTTAAGGTTATTTAATCTGCTCATTCCTTAAACGAGTGATTCCATTCCCATCATATGGCTTGTAACTTGAATATGTTTATGAATTTTCAACTTAGATTTATTTTCTTGATGTTTATAGCCAAAATTTGGGTATAGCGGCATGCAGTTATAATCAACTTTGTATATGACTAGCATATTCATTTTGGATTTGTTTGAGATTGCAACGAACAATTTTCTTTCCAGGTCTTACTGTTTTTCATTCTGTTGCTTGTAATGATGTCCCAGATTCTTCATTAGGGAATTAACAATTATGAACTTTCTGAACAATGTGGAGCAGCTCTTGTTTGCAAGAATTACTCCCTCTTCCTGATCTTATAGTTGAAAAATCATGGCAAAGCTTGGAACCCTTGGACGCAGGTTGATTAAGTTATAGTTCTTCTGTGATTGAAACATATTTGTTAACAACAATGCATTTCTTTCCTTCATACAATTGCTTTTTTTTTATACAATTTCCTGTTCAGTTACATTATGATTTGCAGTGGATTTCTTAGGCAGTCGAATGAAAGTATGAGGCTTATTATAACAACGATCATCGGAGTTGTATTTGGGTTCTTGATTGGTATTTCTTTTCCTGCGGTAAATATAACCAAGGTGCAGTGACATGCCTGCCCATTTTATCATTGAACCTGCAATTTCCATATTAAGGTGCTAGTACATTAGCTGATATGAGAGATTTCTGATTGAGAATGGCAGCTCCACTTTCCTTCCAGCATTATTTCGTACATAGAAGATAGCAACTCTGGTGTCAGAACCCAAGCTCTACTGAATCATGCTTGGACTTCTGCAAATCAAAATAAAAGCAAACCACTAAACTCGAATGGCACCAAGGTATTCCCCTTCAGCCAGTATTTATCTACCTTTTATTTACCCAGAATTTTGGATTTGCAAATTAAAGGCGCAAGCTATTTTTTTTGCTATAATATGATCTATTTTAAAATTTACTATTAATTAGGGAAGAAATACGTAAATTCATGCAGAGTCAATGAGTGCTGGACTTACGGGAGTAGATCAATCATTTAAGATAACTCCTTTTCAATTAGTCTGTAACTTTTAGCTATTAAATATTGCTGCAGAGGAGAAAAAGGAGTTTAATTCTTAACAGCATAGACACTTATTAAGGCTATTAATTTTTTTTAATAAAATCTTATTGTCACTAGGCTCACTACATACAGATATTTTCTGGAAGTTAGCTGAAATAGATCTTTTCATTTGTGCAAACAAACTTTGTGGTGAGAAAGGGATAGCCTAGAGAAGCGAGCATCATGTCTAGTTATCGACTATTTTATTCTTTCATAAAGTGGTATTGACTATCGATTAGGTAAAATCTAAACTTTAGTCGCTTGTTTATGGGAGAAGTGAAAGATTAAGCTCGCCTATAACCCTTTCTCTTCTCTCTGTTCCTAGCTACAGTAGATGCCCTATTGGTAGTGATGCATATATAGTTGATAAGTGTTCCTCTCTGTGGTATATTCAAAATGAAGCTTGTTCAGTAATCTTACACACTACTCCTTTGCAATAGTGTGTGCCTTGTTGACCCCATCTTAACTACCTTCTACTACATTATATTATCTAATGACTAGTTTTAAGTGCAAGCACTGTGCAATTTAAATTCACCCCACTATGTGCATAAACCATGTACATTTTGGTGAACATTATCTTTTCATTATCTTATTTGATTCTTCTACGCGATTGAGGTTATGTAATTTTCATGAAGGGTGACTTGCACCGACCTTTTGTTAATAATTTGCACCATCTGACTCCGGTGCAGATTTATGTTCCTACAAATCCTCGAGGTGCAGAAAGACTTGCACCAGGCATCATTGTATCAGAATCAGATTTTTATCTTCGCAGGTTGTGGGGCGATCCTAGTAAGGTATGTAGCTTTGGTAACTTTCCTAAAAACTAATATAACTATGTATATTCATTTCCGTGTTGCTTAATAACAACTATCAACAAGCTTATCGTTGCAATTTGGATCTATCGTCTATGTTAGCGCGTCATATGTGTGCTGCAAAATTATTCAGATACTTTCTGAGCTTACCATATTTTCCAGTAAATTTACATGAAAATTGCACATTTTATTTGTACAGCAACAAGAGGAAGTATCAACTTACAACTACACATGCATGCATAAATGTTACTTTTCTCCTCGAAAGTTCACTTTTAATGTGATTCATTGGCACACATTAAGCATGAACATAGACAAGGACCATACGGCACAGCACGACACACGTAAGGCGACATGACAAATTCCTAAAAGAATAGGGCATTTGAGGGGGATGATAATTTGAGAATATATGTGTGCGTGCGTGTGAAATAAATAAAATGCTACCAAACTATTACCAAGCATTACCACATTAATTTATTTCTATTACATATAAAAACGAAAAACAAAAAGAAAATGTTTGGCAATCAACATCATAGGACATTATATGTACCGTAAGAAATTTACTTTATGTAATGTAATATTATAATCATAAGATATATTCATCTAAAATAATAACTAATGTACATTAAAAGAGAGAATACATCATGGATAAACTATCACACTAATAATAGCACAAATGAAGTTTTCGTCAAGATAAATATATAATTAATGTACCAACTAAATGTAAACTCGAATTAAGTTTTCACTCGTAAAGTAAGATGCCAACTGTTAGTCAACTATAGACATGTATACGCTACATGTGACATGGAGATATTTTCGCTTATATGACGTCTCCGACTTGTATCGGGCATGTTTATGACACGCCGAAGACAAGTACGACATGTTGCAATTGTTCGTCCTTCAGAGAGTAGTGTACTTGATACCAAGGCACATTGTAAGGCCTGTAGTGCTCAGTTCACCAGAGGTTGCTCAAGGCAAGACGAGTGCCTAGGTGAGGCGCAAAATTTGAAAAATATCTAAAAACTAATGCGTAAGTATAGTAGAGAGAAGTTATTTATTGGTGGTGATATCTGTTAAAGTTATTTTTTAAAGTAGAGTAGAATTTAAAGTTAAAGAAGAGTTGGAGTGATGGGTTTTTATACATGGGCTTTTAATGATAAGTGTGTTCTAACAATAAGACTCAAGCCTTGTTGATGTTTGACCCATTTTATATTTTATACTCATGTGTTTCTTTTGTTGTTTTCAATATGGGACTATTTTTAAAGTCCCATCATTTGTTTTTTTAACTCTCAACACTCCCCTCATGCACAACCATCACTTTTTTCTTTGGTGTGGTTGTCACGTGGAAAGTACAACACTTGGTAGTATTGTCGGGTCGAATTTGGATCGAGCCATTTACTCTGATATCATGTTAAAGTTATTCTTAAAATAGAGTAGAGTTTAAAGTTAGAGAAGAGTTGGAGTGAACTTTTATACATGGCCTTTTAATGATAAGTGGGTTTCAATAATAAGACTCAAGCATTGTTGATGTTTGATCCATTTTTTATTTTATACTCACGTGTTTCTTTTGTTGTTTTCAATGTTGGACTATTTTTAAAGTCCCATCATTTGATTTTTTTACTTTCAAACTGGACATGTAGGTACTAATCGTAGCGGGTTTGATACTATCCATGGAGGTTTTTGTTTTGGACAGAGGAATGAAGCATGGAACTTGATTTTAGATTTTGCTTTGTTTTATAACTTGATCCTAACGAATACTTAGTTTAGATAAAGAAAGTCTCACTTGATCAACTTTAGAAGTGGATCCAGTGCAAGTCAAATAGACTTTTTTCTGACTAGAAGGGGAGATAGAGATTGCACCGATTGTAAAATAGTGCCAGGTAAGAATGTAGCTACTCAACATAGACTTTTAGTTCTAGAAGTTCGGGTTAGAAGAGGACATGCGGTGATTAAACGTAAGAGCTTAGATTATGTGGCGACGACTAAAGGAAGGTAACTAAGAAGCCTTTGTAGATCGTGTAGTTCAAGAGGCATATTAGCAGTCCAAAGACGATTTAGATACAACGTGGAATAAGATGGTTAGTTGCATTAAGAGGGTAGTTAGAGATCTATTTGGTGAGTCGAGAAGTGGTGCTCCACCATATAAGGACACATCATAGTGGAATGAAGAGGTAAACGCTGCTATTAAAATCAAGAGAGACTCTTATAGAGATTTGAATAGCAGAGATGGAGAAAGATTTGAAAAGTATAATGTAGCTAAAAATGAGGCTAAGAAAGCTATTCAGAAAGCCAAAGTTAAGGTCTATAAAGAAGTGTACGAGAAATTGGACACCAAGAAGGTTGAAAATGATATATACATGATTGCTCGGATGAGGGAAAAGAAGACCAGAGACCTATGTACGGTGAAGTGTATTAAATATGAAGATCAGAAGGATTTAGTCAAGGTTCGAGAACCAGGTTTCATATTCGGTTTCGGTCTCATAAAATTTTAGTAGTTTCGATAGGTTTCGGTTAGTTTCATTTATCTCGGTTCAGGTTTCGATATCGATTTTGACAGTAATACATACATACATATATGTAGATATATTAAATTTATGGTTGTATATCACAAGATAATGATCTTAGCATTAAAAAATCCAGCCAAGATAAGACCTAATGCAAATATATTGAATAGTGTACTTTGATAAGTATTAATATAGGGTTTGGGTCGACCTTTGTGACCTTCTTAGGATGAAAATAACCTGATCAGTTGTATCATAAATGAAAGGTATGGTCTCAATATTGGTTATGCACTTGATCCACAAAAAAATAATTAGGCAGCCGTGAAAGCTAAAGTAATAGGTCTGATCAGTTGTTTTTCAATCCCCTCTTTCATATCTCCTCTTCCATCTTTATCAGCTCGATGGGTTTTCTTTATGGGTTTTTTTCTTGTAACTTTCTCAATAGTCAAGATCAATCGTTTTTGGCGAGCAAGTAGTGACTATTCACCACAAAACACTTTAGATTTAATGATGAAGGCCTATAGTGATCACGATGATAGCAAAAACGGCAAAAAAATAAGTATTTCAGGTTTTGGCCGAAACGATATTGTATGGTTAGTTTCGTATCGGTCTCTACCGAAACCTTTACAAAACGATCACGTATCGGTGATTTCGGACGAAATATCAGACTTTGGTTTTAGTTCGAGATGAGGATATCAAAGAAAGGTGTAGAGATTATTTTGATAAATTGTTCACTGAAAGATTTATTAAGGATTTAGATAGACCTGTCATTCCCTCGCAAGATATAAACCATGATTTCATGCGTAGAATAAAAGTACCTGAGATTACAGAGGTTTTGAACAATGATTAAAAAGCGGCAAAAAGAGTGCATCCAAAGAGTTTGGGCACATAGGGCCTAGGCGGCCGTCCTAACCGTATTGACATTAATTTAGGTGTATTTTAAGTTAATTTTGTTATTGTTTAAGCTTATTTGTTAAATATTGATTCTAATTTGATTGTTAACTATTTTGGTTTCTTTTTCACACTTGTAGACGCGACCTAAATAAGTATTTTCAAAAGTGCTGACAATTAAATACAAGCTACCAATGAAGTAAATTTCGTCAATTTTTCAAAAAATTAAAAAAATTTAATTAAATAATTAATTAATTGTTTAAGCTAAACCTCTTTAATTTTAAGTCCAAAAAAGCCAAAAAAGGAAGGACAAGAAAAAAGAACACTGTAAATAGCTCGAAGCTCGAAGGAGTAGTTGAAACTCAAAGGTGGTGTTGGCATAGTTGAAGCTTGAAATCGAATGTGAGTTCAAAGTTGAAGATTAAAGGTGAAAACAAGATCAAAGTTTAAAGTGGAGATCAAAGTGGAGATCTTGGTTCAAGATCTACTTGGAGAACTTTGAAACCGACGACGGACGTCAGCCTTCATGGTCCTCGAAATTGGAGGTGGAAGGCCCTCATGGTGTCATTTGGCGTTTAATAATACTAAAACAACTCGGATTTATTATATATTACACTCCAATTAACAAATAGAGTATCCATAAGAATACAAGTGCAAGCATAATTCTCGACTAAGTGGTCTAATGTAGTGCTGTGTAGTTCTTTTACACGTCTAGGCGGCCTCCTTTTGAAACACTGGCTTTGAAGAGGATGAAATTAAGTAAAGTCGTTGGTCAAGATGTAAAGTGTTTTTCGTCACCCATTAAGATGGATGTACTCGCTTGTCAGGCATGTGCAGATTCCTTCCGTCTGGGGTAGGCAGGGTTTATTGATTTGGGGATTATACTCTCTGAGAGTTGCAGATAAAGCTGCCGTTAATTACCCCTCTTTTTGAGGCGAGAGATCTCCGATTAACGGGTTGTGCGAATCATGCGAACTTTGTGTGAAACTGTGTTTGAAAAGAAATGCAGGTTTGTTTCAGTTCATTTTTTGTTTATTTATATTTTATTATTTTTATTATATTTTTATATTAAGGATAAAGGTCCGGATGCCTCGGGAGGGGAAACCCAGGTTCGGGTACCTGGGGGCATCCGGGGTGGCCTTCATTTTAGGAGGGGGCCGGGGTCAGCCCCCCTTTAGGGGGTCGGCAACTCCCTTTTAGGTAGGGTCAGCTCCCCCAGAAACGGAGCCGGGGTCGGCCCCCTAGGGGGTCTTCCGGGTTCGGGTGTCTTCTTTGGGGGTGTCCCGTGGCGGATTTTGTAGGATGGTTCCCGGGTCGAGCACCTGGTAGGTAAGTTTTATTTATTTATATTTATTTAGTTTTCCTCTTTTTTAATTTTGTTTTAAAATTGACTTAGTGGGATTTTGACGAAATTTCGGCGATATATCCGCTAGATTTCGTCGGTTTTCGTTTGGTGAAATATAGACCGGAGCCTATGTTTCCGGACGGGTGAAGCACGGATGGTGATCCCCGTTCAAGAGGGGAGTACGGATCAAGATCCGCATCCTAAGGGTTTACCCAAAGGAGAAGCTCGGAGGCCTTCTCTTTGGTCGGGTTATCCTCAACCTTCTCTCTATCTTGTCAAAAAACTCTCTTGATTCTTGAGAACTTGGGATTTGAATTTTGAATGAGGGAAAAATGATCTTATGCATTGGATTCTTCCAAAATGGTGTTTTGAGAGATGGGTTCTCTTTCCTCTCCAAAAGCTCTCTTTTTGTTGCCTCTGATGGAAGGATGAAGCTCCTTTTCAATAGATATATGGTTATTCTTATTTATTTTTAGAAAAAAGAGAGATCTTCCCCTTGATTTATTTAGAGAAGCAGCAGCTTGGAGAGAGAAGAGAGAGGCACGGATCCTAGTATTTTGTAGGAATGGAAAAACTTAACATTTCTTGTTATGGTTGGGTTTAAATACCCATTACATTTACATAATTGGCTTTTGGCCTCGCCCATATCCATGTGCACATCTTTTTGCACATGAGTCATGGGCTTTACATAATTTTGGCTTTTTGCCCATTTGTATTACATTCACTTATTTGCATACAAAATTTATTTATGACATTTCTTTCTGTCTTCGATGGCCGGCCGGCTTCTCTTGAACTTGAAGCAGTTTGGACGTGGGCCCACTTGCTTGGGCCTGGGTTGGTTGGACTCGGGTTTTGGCCGTTGATTTTGACTTTTTGACTTCGACTTTTTGACTTAAATTTTAGTTTTGAATTTCGGTAGTGGGGTGTAAATTTTGACCCTAATAAAGTGTCCCCATCAATAAATGCATACGATATATATGTCGTGTGCATGAAATTGATGGATCTTCTTTCATGTAAAGGTTGACTTGACTTGGTTCTCGCTTTTGGGAGGTTGGCATTGCCCTTTTTACAACACATACGGTCGATACTTGATCTGGCTCCCATCTTTGGGAGGTTGGCACTGACCTTTTTGCGACATGGACGGCCGATACTTATGTTTCCGCCGTTGAGGTCGTTGCTTGACTTGGTTCTGCCGTGGAGGTCGTCGGTTGAATTGGTTGATTAGATTTAATTTGGGACTGGGTCTCGACCACTGGAATTAGGCTCCGCCGCCCGAGTTGATTGGCTAGATCACCTGGTTTGGTTTGATTTGATTTGATTTGAGACCGGATTCAACATCTTTACTACTGGAATTGGGCTCCAGAGGCAACTCGTCCGCCGCCTGAGCTGATTGGCTATTTCCCTGGTTTGGTTTGATTTGATTTGGGACCGGATTCAACATCTCTACCACTGGAATTGGGCTCCAGAGGCAACTCGTCCACCGCCCGAGTTGATCAGCTATTTCGTCTGGCTTGATTGGATTGATTTGATAGATTTACTTTGCTTGGTTCCTGCACTTTTCGGTGTGACTTTTGAGTTTGGAAGCATTGCCGAGTGGGACTTGGAATTTGGATTTTCAAAGTTGGCATGATTTGAATTTGGGTTGAGATTTTAGAATAGAGTTGGATTTGAGTTTGGATTGAAAGTTGGAATTTTGATGTTGGAGGTTGAATTTGGATTTAGAGTTGGAATTTTGGAGTTTGAAATTTTGGATTCTGGATTGCTAACACTGGAGCATGGGTGCCAGGAGCACTTCATCATTTGCCGTCGGGAAATTTATGGATTGAATTTTTGTTGGTGTTTGCATATCTAACACTGAAATGATACCTGAAGAGACTCATCATTCGTCTTTGAAGGATTTGGAGATTTTGGAATTTCTGTTCGGTGTCTGCATTGTGACAACTGGAGTATGGTATCAAGAGCGACTCATTATTCGTCTTTGGAGGATTTGGATATGGTTTTTTTTGTTTGGCGTCTGCATCGCCACACTGGAGTAGGGTACCATAAGCGACTCATACTTCGCTTTTGGAGGGAATTGAGAATTTGTTGGACATTGAGTTTGCATCAGTACCGCTAACAACGAACTATAGGTGTCATGAGCGATTCATCATTTGTCTTATAAAGTTTTTTTTACTAGTTTGCGCCCTTTCGAATTTTCACAAGCTCACGGGTAGACTTGTTTTTACTCACGAAGTCTTTTCAGATTTTCATTTGTAACCCTTTCACTTGTGGACTAACCCTTTTTTTTTATTTCTTCTCTTTTTTAATTCCCAGTTTAACGACTTAGGGGTCAAAACTGCATGTGTTCTTTGTCTGGCATTGTTGGGGCCTTTTTACAGAGTTATTCGAGACTCTCGGATTTTGAATTTGATGGAGTTGAATCGATGGCCGAGACAGTAGGCCTTATTTGATTCTCTTATTTAATCCCGGGCTTTCGTTGAATTTTTTAAAAATATTTTCTTCGTCTTTTGGACAAGCGTATGTCCTATGAAGGCTGAGGCAGACTTGAGTCATTTCCTGGATGGGCGATTGAGTTTGCTCCTGGAGGAATTGTGCGTTCGTTTGTATGATGTTGGCATTCGTGGCTTGATTGCCTTGCCAGCACTCCGGAAGCCATCGAAATTTCCCCAGCCTTATATTTGGTCCTCGACCTAGCTTTTGAAAATTAAACGGTCTTTAATTGTATGCTCCAATACAATTATCGGTCATTTTCGCTTCGTGCGGTCTCTTTGGCATGGGCAGCTGCAGACTGATGTTCAGAGCATTCGTAAATATCTTGCGGACTTTATCCTTTCTAAAAGAGTAGATGCTCTTCTTTCTTTCCGTCAGAGTCGGTTTTCCCCTAGTACCAGTCTTCGAGGTTGATTGGTTTTTGACTCGCTCGTTGCTTGCTTACCGCGGTCAACATACATGTTGAAATGATTGGTATTGCCGGAACTTTCATCTCTACGGGTGCTGTCCTTTCGGTACCCGGATTTGTTATTCATCTGGAGGTCCGGGATGGATTCGGGATTTGCACACTCCATCAACTCGATCCTCTCGGTCTGGTCCTGAAGAGTTTTGGGATCTGCCGTTGTCACGTCCCGCTTTTCAAAATACAAAAATTTCGGGACGTAACAAAGCCAACCATGTTACCTATGGCTAGGAAAGATCCCTCCATAGTTATATTACGGCTGTCAATCGGATATCAAGAACAGTAAACTACTAAATCTATCCATCATATGTCCAATACTCATAAGAACAATAACTAGAAAAGATAGTGGAAGCAATAAAGATTTAAGGAATAACTAACCATCAATAATAGCGATATCAGTGAAATGGTCTTCACTGGTCAGCGATCCTATCGAAGTACTCACATGCTAAGTCAAGTATCTGGGTCATGCAAAACCCAGACGTCAGTGTGTCATAAATATCAAAATTAATAGTTTAATCAGAATATGATGTTATAAAGAAAACATGAGTATAAATAATAATCGCGGGTGTAAAACAGTGGCTATAAGTATCTCACGTGTATCCCAAAGTCCGTGTTTTTAGGTTATCTATTCTACAGGTCTTTAAAATCAATTAATGGAATCGTCGATGTAACTCAACCGTATCCCGTGCGTGTCCGGGACCACAGTCAAGACCCTCAGGGCTGAATCCGAGACGTGCCGCTAAGTAGTAAAAACATGATATCATGTACAGACGAATGATGTCAGTATCATCATTCCGGGGCCCGAAGCCTGTATCGATTGATCAATCTCTGGAAGCAGTGAACTGTTGAATTACAAGTCAGGCTTCTTTATTGATTTCCTTTTTCCCTTCAGGTTTCGTGTTCAAGTTAGGTATTAACGATATCTATTTAATGCCAACACAGGATCAAGCAGATACATGTCTTGACTAACTAGACAACAAGTCACGTTCATCAGGACAAGTCAGGATTGTTGGTATTAGTAATAATCCAAGTAACAGGTCTAGTAATGTATCATGAGCATGCCAGGCAGTGTGTTAACACGATAAATACTTGATGGAAAACAGTAACCGGTTCATTTAAAACACTGTAGAAATAACTAATGTATATTATTTAAATTGTAAGATATAATTTATATATATATATATATAAACTTATTTATAACAACGTTTGCGTTGGTACTAGATATACAATGAAAAGATTATTGAAATTAGAATGAACTAGGATGCAACAAGTTAAACTTGTTATTGATACGAAATACGGGTTAATACTATAATATCGTATAATGATAATACTTGCTAAATATTAACATGCATATACTATGAATAATTATATAAATATTGGAATAAGTAAAGTAGTATGTTGCAAGTTTAGAAACTTGCTTCATATATGACGATGATCAACACAGAGGGAAGGACGCCACGATGACCGGAACAATGGTGATTGCGACGTTAATAAATGCTCGATGAAATGCCAGGGCTCAATTTAGCCGATTGATGCTGTGGAGGGTGCGGTGGTGGCGGAACCTGGTCGTTATAAGCAGAGAAAAGCTCGTTCGTCACGGATACGGTATACATCGGTGATGGAAGAAACAATAACGTCGATCATGATGAAAGTGTGCAGTGGCTCGGCACGACACGACACGATGCTGGGCATTGCGGTGACACAGGGCTGGTGCGAAGGTGGTACGCAAGTGGCACGAGCTGGGCATGAAGCGGGCATGGCGTGGTACAGGAGCAGGGCACAAGGTGTAACACGGTCTGGGTACGGAGATGACATGGTCTGGGTATGGTGATGGCACGGTCGTGGCATGGTGATGGACACGGTGGTGGCACGATGATGGTATGGTCTGGGCACGATGGTGGCACAGAAGAGGTGGCGATCAAAGGAGATGATAGTGGTCGGTGGAGATAGGGTCTGGGTCGGGATCAGAGACGAGGGGAGCAAGGTGGAGGCGACGGTCGGCCCCGGTGAAAGGACCAGAGAGAAGGAGAACAAGAAGAAGATGTCGGGGTTGATGACGGTGGCTCGGGTTTTGGGTCACGGTTGAAGGCAAGGAGGATAGGTGGTTGGGTCGGCGATGAGGAGATGGTGGAGGGTGGTCGAGGTTCAGGCGAGAACGGCGATGATGACGATGGTGATGGTGTGAAGAGTTATGGGTTCTCGGGTGGTGGATTTGCCGATGAAGGAGAGGAATGAGGGATGATGGAAGTGACGGCAATGGCTGCTCAAGGTTGCTCGACGGTGAGGTTAGGGCGCTGGGTGCTTGGGGAACACGAGGGAAGCGAGAGAGGAGGAAGGAGGAGGTGGGTTTCTCGGTTGCGGAGGTCGGGGTATCGGGTGAGGTGAGAAAAAGAGATCGAGAGGTGAGAGAGAGGAAGAGAAAGAGACGGGGGGAGAGAGATTTTATTTTAAAATAAAAATAAAATATATAAAACTGTTTATATATATAGTATATTAATATATATATATATATATATATATTATAGTATATAGAGTTTAGGGATAATATCAAATGCTACCAAACTTTTAGCCGAATTTTTTTAAAAATATATATTAGAGAAAAATACACACATGTAAAGATTTAAGCCATAATGCGATAATCTAATATTAAGTACATATACACCCTAATAATATTTAGAAAGGGATTTAAATAAATATATATGATTTAGTAAATATATAAAGGTCTAATAAATATTTGGTTATCTTATATTTTAGGATTTGACCATACCAGATAAGAACAAAATAAGATATAGGGTGATATGCCATGTGAAGTCAGTTAGCTAAATATTATTTATTCGTATTTTATGACTATAAATAGATACGTAAAGATATAAATATATATAGTGTATGTATTATACTAGATTCACATAGATACACTTTACTAGTAAATATCAGATATAATCTTGCACCATATTGGGTTTTAAACATGCGGATCGGGTCGGATAACGACTACTACTATTCGAATCACTCGCAACCCAAAAGAATATAGTAAGAAAATATAAAACAAGTCTTAAAATACCAAATATTCTTGTATAAACGTGCCGGGGTGTTACAGCCGTGAATAAGAAGGGGGTCATCCAGTTATCGACATTTCCCCTGCTAAGGATGATGACTTGCTTTTGTTTTTTCGGCTGTTCGCATTTGGTGTGAGGATTACGCTGTCGGTCTACATGATCAACAATGCTTTCATTGGTTTCACATTTAGTCTTCATAAGGTCGGCAATAGCGATTTTATCACCGTCATTCATGAATTTTTGTTTGAACAGCGATTCCATTTAAGCGAATATCTTGACCGAATTGTTTTGTATTCATGTGTACCAGTGGAAAGCAAAGTTCAAACTTTTAACGAGCTGTCTGAGGAGCAGCGCATAATTGCCCCTGTGTTTTCACATGACGTCTTGAAGTGGGCAATATGTTGATTGGTGTTTCCGCTTCCGTTGAACTTTTTGAACTTGGGGACGACATAGTGACTGGGGTAATCCTCGAGATCATATTCGGCGGGTATGACCTCCCATTATTGGTGCGGTCTTTCTGTATTTCGGTTTTGGCCACCAATGTTTTGTCTTTGCTAGTGACTAAGTTCATGATCTTGTTTTGTTTGCGCTTGCACCCGAACAACGTGAGCCGCGAGTTGCGTCACCATATTCATCATATCATTGATTTTGCCATAGACTTTGACCAACTCCCTGCCTTTTTCATGAAGCTGCTTTTGAAGATCTTAAGAGCAGCGTTTGTTCCGTGTTTTCAAGGATGAAGGTTGGGCTATCATCGTCGTCTGACTCTTCAGGAATTGTGAGTTCTTTTTGCATAACGACTCGAGTAGTGTCTTCAACATCATCCGAACGAAGCTGAGATTGTGATTGGATAGCGACATCTTTATCATGATTGTGAAGCCTAGAAGGAATCGTTCTTTCGAGTACCATCATGTAGACCGTATGGATTGTGTATCCATCTATTGCTTCGTCACCAGTAATGATATTTGCGGGGCTTTTGGACCATTGGCGTGGTTCACTCCTTTTAAGGACGGACAAGCGACTGAGATCAGTCGGTCCGATCGAGGCTTTTGATAAAACTGGTACCCTTCGCTTGGATCTCTTTTGTTGCTTCCGCACGATAAGGAGCACTTGGTAGTCTCTTGATGAGACTGTTCATGCTTTTGATTCTGGGACCTAGACTCGCCTCTTTGCCAAATTCTTTGAATTACCGTCTTCTTGCTCTTTGCGGTCATAGTATTTTTCTGTGCCGACCTAAAGGGTTCAAAAGAATTGATGATTTTTACAGCGGGTTCAATTTTTGTTGTAGGATAGCCTTGCTTTTGGAACCCGACGTATTCCAATTTAGTAGATACTTTAGCCCTCTTATTGGCTGTATATCTGAGTCGTTTCTGCTTTAACTTTTCAGTTTTAAGGGCTTGGTATGCATCTGCTTCTTTGGAAGCCGTCTTGGGCCGATAGATAGAGAGTCTTGAGAAGACACTTGCATTTGCGGTCGTCATGGGCCTTACCTGGGCCGGCCTAGGACGTTTGTTGCCCTTTGTGAGTTGATGGCTTTGCCCCCAGTTGGAGCGACAGAAGGCTGATAAAAAACCGACTTGTGTTTTGGTTCGGGTATCTTCGCGATCATGGCATTTTTCTGAACGAATTTTAGCTGTTCAAAAGAGTTCAAAATTTTATTGCCAGTTCGGCTTTCGTCACGGGGTAACCATGTTCTTGGATCCTTGTTAAATCTAATTTAGCAGGATCTTTAAACTTTTTATTGGCTCGGTATTTGAGCTATTTCTGTCTCAGTTTTGAAGACTTGGCGAGCATTTGTTTTCTTAGCAGCTGACGTAGGCTGATCGACAAAGAGCATGGAGAAGACCCCCGTGTGTGCCGTTGTCGTGGGCTTCACCTGGGCTGGCCTCTGACGTCTCAGTAAAACTCGATTTGGGCCCACAACACATGGGTCGACACATGGATACACATGGGCGTCTTGATATAGTAGTACTCCATCCAAAAGACTCATGCCTTGTAGATGTTTATCCCAACTTATATCTTATACACATAAGCATCTCATAGTTTTTCCAATATGTGACTAAATGTTAACCACATCCTCGACACTCCCTTATGTACAACACATGTGGATAAAGAGGATTTCACGTGCTAGAGCTCAAACCTCATGCGCAACGTGGAACAAACACCCGAGCTCTGAATACCATGTAAAACTTGGTTTGGGCCTCCAACATATGGGCCCATACATGGATGCACATGAGCTTCTTGATAAAGTTATCCACATATCTTAACACCCCCTTTACGTGCAACGTGGTTGTCACGTAGACGGTACAACACATATAGATGCTAGTCTCTCAGAGATAAGTAGATGGCTCTCTCAAAGGTGCAACATGGTACAAGGAGACTAGTCTGTCAAAGAGCATGTAGACAGCTCTTTCAGAGGTGTTATTAAGTACAAATCCACGAATGTTATAGTTGAGACGTGTGGATTAAAATACTCCCATATTAGAAAAACTATGAGGTACATGTGTATAAGATATAAGATGGGACAAACCTCAACAAGGCTCGAGTCTTATTGACAGAGTCCATTTATATCAAAAGCCCGTGTACACTCATAAATAATATGAGTTTTTTCTGTTAGCCCCCCATATTTCAATATTTTTCTGTCCCCCCATAATTAGTATTTATCTCTAGCCCCCTATACTTATAAGTTACTCCTGCAGCCCCTACTTCACTTTTGAATACGATTCCTCCTCCTCTCCGGCCATGGCCGTCGTCCTCACCGACGCCAGCTTCTCTTCCTCTTCGCCACCGCCATCTTTCTTCTTCTTTTCTTCAACCCATTAACGTCTCCTTCCTCCTTTTCAACACCACCGTCGCCACCATCAACACCTTCACCCACAACCGCCACTGCCACTACCATCATCAATAACACACCGCTGCCATCTTTCTTCCTCTTCAACATGCCACCGTCTCTTTCCTCCCCAGACATCGATGCCCGGGGAGGAGGAAGGAGGCGGTGGCGGGTTGAAGAGGAGGAAGGATGGCGGTGGCGGTGTGTACTTGATGATGGCGGCGGCAGTTATAGGTTAAAGAAGAAGAGGAAGAAGGTGATGGCGGCGGTGTTGAAGATGAGGAAAAAAGGGGTGTTAATGGGTTGAAGAAGAAGAGGATGGTGGTGGTGTTAGCGGTGGCAGTGTTAAAGTGAAGGAGAAAGAAGACGGCGGCGATGGCCGGGGAGGAGTAGGAGTAGGAATCATATTCAAAAGTGAAGTAGGGAAGCTGCAGGAGTAACTTATAAGTATAGGGGGCTGGAAGTAAATACTAACTATGGGAGGACAGAAAAATATTGAAGTATGGGGGCTAACGAAAAAAAGCCTATATGTAATCGCTCTTCATTTTTGAAAATATATATGAAAAAATCTAATATGGTATCAGAGCCCAGATCGATCGGGATCTCAACAATACCTCTGAGAGAAGCAGTCTACAAGCACAAAAAGTGTCTCTGAGAGACCTAGCTCTACAAGTGTTGTGCAATCCACGTGACAACCACAAAAAAAATTGATGATTGCACGTGAGAGAGAGCGTTGAGATATGTGGATTAAAATACTCCCACATTGAAAAAACTATGAGAGGTTCATGAGTATAAGATATAAGATGGGACATACCTTAACAAGGCTGGAGTCTTATTGATAGAGCCCACTTATATCAAAAGCCTGTATACACTCATAAATAATATATATAATCGTCCTCTCATTCTTGAGAAAATGTATTAAAAAATATAATAGTTATCAACCTAGGTCTGATATCATGTAAAACTCAGTTTGGGCCTATGACACACGGGCCCACACATGGATGCACATGGGTTTCTTAATATAGCGAGACTCCATCCAAAAGATTCGAGCCTTGTGGAGGTTTATCCCAACTTATATCTTATACCCAGTTGGAGTGGCAGAAAACCGATTGAATACAGACTTGTCCGCTGGCTCGGGCATCCTAGCAATCACGACGTTAAATCTTTTTCCTCTGGAGGCCGGTTTGTACATTTGATTCATCGGCGTCTCTATGGTAGGAGCGTTGAAGGCCGGGGCGAATAGGATAGACCTGAACTGAAGTGGCTATTCTACCCACTGCTGCATGAGCTCCGAGGGGAGAATCACTCGGGCATTGGTCTTGAGTGTGACAGAGGTCGCATCAGAAGCTGAGCTTGTTTTCGAAGATATGATTGTTGAATGTTTATTGTAGAAAGTTGATTGCTGCATGAAAGATCATAATTTCAGTACAAATAACGATATATATGTTGGATGAGTTCGCATGATTGTTTAACCAGAGATACGGGAGGAGCGAAAAGTCCTACCGGGCGTGTTAGAATCTGTAAAGTATTTTTCATCACCTATTGAGATAGGTGCGCTCGCTTATCAGGCTTGTACAGATCCCCTGCTTAGAGTAGATAAGGGTTTATTGATTGTGGGGATTCTAATCTCTGGCAGCCGCGGACAAAGCCACCATTAATTATCCATCGCTTTAAGGTAATGGAACCTTCGATTAACGGATCATGCGAACTCAGTGTGAAACCGTGTGTTTGAAAAGAAATGTAGATTTGTTTCATTTCATTTTTTGTTTATTTATATATATATTTTTATTTTTTTATATCAAGGATAAAGGTTCGGGTGCCCCGGGCAGGGGAAACCCGGGTCCGGGTACCCCGGGGGCACCTGGGGTGGCCCATCTTTGGGAGGGCCCCGGGGTCGGCACCCCCTTTTGGGGAGGGTCGGCTCTCCACTGGAGGGGAGCTAGGGTTGACCCCCTTGGGGGGTCCGCTCTTCCTTGGAGGGAGTTGGGGTCGGCCCCCTCTTAGGGGGGGCGGCGGCTTCCCCCCTTTCAGGGAGGGGCACCCGGGTTCGGGGGTGTCCTGCGGCGGATTTTATGGGAGGGGTGCCCGGGTGGGTAAGTTTTATTTTTTTAGTTTTCCTCCTTTTGTTTTAATTTTGTTTTAAAATTGACTAAGTGTGGGATTTTGACGAAATCTCGGTGGCATAATCGCTAGATTTCGTCGGTTTTCGTTTGGTGAAATATAGTTCGGAGCCTATGTTTCCGAATGGGTAAAGCATGGATGGAGATTCGCGTTCAAAAGGGGAGTACGGATCAAAATTCTCATTCCTGAAGGCTACCCAAGGGAGAAGCTCAGCGGACTTCCCTTAGGTGGGGTCATCCTCAACCTTCACTCTCTTTCTTGTCAAAAAGCTATCTTGATTCTTGAGAACTTTGGATTTGAATCTTGAATGAGGAAAAATGGATCATTTTCTCTTTTATGCCTTGGATCCTTCCAAAATGGTGTTTTGACTGATGGGTTCTCCTTCTTCCTTTGTTTTTTTGACGAGGGAGGATGCCCAAAAGCTCTCTTTTTGTTGGCTTTGATGGAATGATGAATTTCCTTTTTAATAGGTCTACGAGTTTCTTATTTATTTTTAGAAAAAGAGAGATCTTCTTGATTTATTTGGAGAAAGAAGAAGCTTGGAGAGAGAGAAGCGGGAGGCACGACCTCTAGTATTTTGTGAGAATGGAAAATTTTTAACATTTCTTGTTATGGTTGAGTTTAAATACCCATTACATTTACACTTTATCCCTTGAGCTTTATATAATTGGCTTTTGGCCTCCCCTATATCCATGTGCTCATTTTTTTATGAGTCACGAGCTTCACATAATTTTGGTTTTTTGTCTATTTGTATAACATTTTTACATTTATTTGCATACAAAATTTATTTATTATAAATTTATTTCTCTTTCTTCGACGGCCGGCTTCGTTTGGGCTCGAAACGGTTTGGGCATGGGCCCACTTGCTTGGGCTTGAGTCCGGATTGGTTGGACTCGGGTTCACTTGTTGGGGCGTTGATTTTGACCTTTTGACTGATTTTTTGACTTCTAATTTTTGATTTTGAATTTCGGCAGTGGGGTGTAAATTTTGACCCAACACCAGACATGATTCTTATTGAGATATGGAGATGCCTAGAAGATATAGGCGTTAGATGGCTGATGGATATATTTAATAAGATTTGGTAAACCAAAAATTTGCCAAATGAGTGGAGGAAGAGTACCCGTACCTATTTACAAAAACAAGGATGACATTCAGAGTTACTCCAATTACCGTGGAATAAAACTCATGTTTCATAATATGAAGTTTTGGGAGAGGGCGATTGAATATATGTTAAAACATAACGTTAGGATAACAGAGAACCAGTTTGGGTTCATGCCTGGACGATCGACGACAGGGTATTCATTTGTTTCGTTAACTTGTCGAGCGTTTTTGAGAGAAAGGATTTGCATATGGTTTTATCGACTTAGGGAACGCTTACGACAAATTACCTAGAGAAGTATTATGGCGGACAATGATTAAGAAGGGAGTCCCAATCAAGTATATTGACATAATCAAGAACATGTATGATACAGTAGTGGCAAATATAAGAACTTGTGACGGCTTAACGAGTGATTTTCCGAATACAATTGGCTTGTATTAAGGATCTGCACTAAGTCCAGCTATAGTGATGGATGAGCTTACTAGAACTATTCAGGATGATATAACCTGGTGTATGTTATTCGTTTATGATATTGTTCTGGTAAATGAGATGAAAGTAGGAGTTAATACCAAATTGGAGTTATGGAGGCAAACGTTGGAATCTCGGGGGTTTAGATTGAGCAGGTCCAAGACAACATATATGCAATGCGAATTTAGGAAATGAAGAGGTCAAGATCACAATGGTATAACAATGGATGGTTAGGAGATACCACCATGCGATTAGTTTAGATATCTAGGTTCCATCATCCAAAAAGATGAGGAGATCGTTAGCGAAGTTAACCAAAGGATTCAAGCTAGTTGTTGAAATAGAGGAGTGCAACGGGGATTTTGTACGATCGTAGCTTTTCTTTAAGGTTAAAGGAAAAGTTGTATCGAAGCGCTATCAGGCCCGCCTTATTATATGGTATGGAATGTTGGGCATCTAAAAAACGTCATGCATTGAAGATGAATATATCGGAGATGCGCATGTTTCGTTGGATGCGTGGTAACTCTAGAAAAGATAAGCTGCGAAATGAGGATATTCATGCAAAGATTGGTGCAGCACCCGTGTAGGAAAAGATGTGAGAAAACCATCTAAGATGGTATGGTCATGCGCGCCGTTGACTTAGAAGCACCGGTTTGACGAATGAATTTTCTCGATTTAGGCCAAGTGAAAAAGGTGAAAGAGAGACCGAAGAAAATGTGGATGGAGGCAATACAAAAAGATATGGACGCCAAAGGCCTTAATGAAAGAATATTGTTCTTGATAGAAGTGGAGGTGGAGGATCCATGTGCACGACCCAGCGTGATTCTTGTGTTGGTTCATGTATATCCTATATGCTTGGGATAAAGGCTCGGTTGTTGTAATGCGTAACTATAGTGTACATGTGCAAGTATAATGTACATGTAATTAATGGTTATAGATATATACTAGATAATTAGTTACAAAGAAACAATGACATTTGTGTAAATCACAACACACAGAAAAGAATTTCTCAACACTACCAACTAAAAGTAACAAATTAGTAGGTAATACTAATTAGCAAGTAGTTAACAAATTATTAAAGCAACAATATATACTTATGCAATAGCAAATTATGAAACCCAACACTAACTTTATCAAATGCTAACTACCAAGTGCAAAATCAAACCACCAAAATATTATAACATCACATGTTTTTTGAAGAATAAAAAAAATGAGAAATAGAAATAACTACTAGGTGACAACAATATTAAAAAAGAAAAAGATCCTTGCAAATGAAAAAAGGAAAATCTACCTACGACAAGGTATATTGCTAGGTGCACGGAAGACGCACAGATACGCGCGCACGAGGCAATGTCAGGCGCACATAAGGCACACTGAGGCACGCTCCTCAACAATGTTGTTACTCCACACGCTTGGTATCACCTTTAATACTCATTGATTGTCACGTCCTGCTTCCTAAAAGATGGTAGCGAGAACGAGATTAAGCTCGCGACGTAAGTGTACCGAGAAAAAGCTCTTCCCGATACAGCTACGCTATGTGTTTAGTAATGCAGGGAAAGTATACAATAGCAAGGTAAATAAAGACTTTATTCATTAACCAACATTTATTACAAACAAGAGTTTTCCAAATAACATCATGATTTCATCATTATTTGAAAAACATAAGCAAGCCTTAAACAAGTAGGCTGATATGAAAGAAACGAAAAAACATAATCTAGTAACTCTAGGCGACTAAAACTCCATCTCGAAATGTCCAAGGTCTCCTGTCGAAGCTTCTGCGTCCTTCGCTTCGTTCATGTTATCTTCTAATCCCGACAGACATTTTAGGAGGGAGAGAAACATCCGTTAGTGAGATTTTGGTAAGAGTAAGATTCTCAAAGGATTTTGTGCAACAAGGTGAAATAAAGTAAATGAGGTGGATAAAGTAATAAGTGTGACGGCGCAAGTATGTGGGTGAAAGAGTGTAAGATGTCGTTTAGTAATTATCATCCATATTTTAGTTTGTTTTAGTTTGGTGTTGTAAGTGAATACGAGTTCGTGAGAGAATCCGCAGTCCCACGGAACATCATAACAAACGTGACATGTGTAAGGGGACTCCCAAGATGTGTCGTACGACCGTACTATCCAAACTATCCAGCCCCGTGTAATTGATTGATTAATGTTATGGGTTCGATAAAGAAACAGCATGTGGATCCACTAAACATGGAAACAAGACATGTTCACTTTCCATATCGAGTCTTTCGAAGATCACCCCATGTTTAGGATCATGTGCCTAACCTTTACCGTCCTTAGCATATGAGGTAAGTAAGGTTTGTTGTCATGTCTTGTTTATGGAAACCACATCAAAATGTATCACTGATGTATCGGGGTTGCAAGGTATCCTTTATATGATAATGACATTACCTCGTGTTATGAAAGTATAAGGTATTTTAGCGTAATATAGTGTACGAAAAAGTCATGGTATTGTAAAAATAAGGCTTAGGAAAAGTTCGGGGTATTTAAGTGTAAAAGTGGTTTTATAAAAACAAAAGTATTTTAGTGTAAAAAGGGTTTCATAAAAGCCAGGGTATCATAAATACGGTTTTAGAAAGTTTGGGGTATTTAAACGTAAATACGGTTTTAAGAAAAGGTTAGGGTATTTCGAGTCAAAATGGGTCCCATCTTGTTAGGGAATTGATAAATATGCCAAATGTTTTATAAAATTTTGGCAGCATTTCAGTAGTAAAACGATATAAATATAGTATTAAATCGGGCAGCATAACGGCGTGTTTGAGTGTGCATGGTAAAATTGTTGATAAAGGGGTCGAGGTAGGGCATTACCTCGACTCCAAGAGTGCAAAAAGTTTACATGAAATAAAACTAATCACCGAACTTCGGTTCATCGTGTTCTAAAAGCTTATATGGTCATAGATGCAAACACTATTAGTTATCCGTATTAAGGTTATGAGAAAGCATTCATTTTAGATCAGAATATAGCTAAGAAAAGTCGACGAGCGAAGGAGTGAGGCGGAATCCTACCATTGATTTAGCTATCGAAAAAAATGAAGCTCCACCTTTCCAAGCTTTCCTCTCTCCTTCGATTTTTGACGAGCGTGGGGGCAGAACTGCTGCGTAGCTTGTCGAGTCTCGGTCGCACATGATTTTTCGTGGATTTATTTGGAGTTCCGATGAGAGAGAAAAATGAGAAAGAGTGGGGTGTATTTATAGGGTCTTAAAACCCTAACCCCGAGCCGAGACCCCCCAGTTGTTGAACCGACCGGCTCCGCGCATTCTGGGCCATCGATTGCGCTCACGTGGCTCAATAGCAAGCCACGCGCGCTTGGGCGGGGCTCGGCCCAAAATGTTTTATTTCTTTTCTATTTTTTTTAAAAACAAAAACCGTTTTAAAAATTGATTTCTTCCTTTTAAAAAAAGTTTTAGAAAATACTTTTAATTATCAGAAAAATATGGAAAAATTCTAGAAAATTCAAATTAAACGTTTTCTTCATTTTGTAACAATTTTGTTTAAAAAGATTTCCTAAAATATTTTTCCTTTCAAAAAATTTAAATTAAGTTAAAAATTCCGTAAAAATATATTAATTATATTTAAACTCAAAATAATCTCTTTCTAACTTTTCCAAACAAAAGAACTACTGAACTAATTAACGACACCAAGAAAAATATAATGACTTTCATTAATGTATATACGAAACACAGTCCTTACTTTGATTATAGTTTGACACTGAGTAGCGGTCACAAGGGGGGAGGGAAATTTTTGGTGGTGATTACATATGTCAAATCCAGTCCCCGGTATTTCCACATTCTGTTTTGATTGTTGACTGCTTAGCTTTCACATTAGTTAGATATGCGTGAGCCATTATGCAGTTGGCTTGTACGCCTTTTGACCAGTGATCGAGATGAATTAAGTGATTATGACATAATGGACGACCTTTAAGTTTTTGATTTATTGCTTTAGTTAGAAAGAAGGATAATCTTTGTTAACAACATGGACATATGAACAAGATACTACATTATGTACTTGGTTTTGGATTAACTACACTGGTTACAGTGTTGTATTGTTTTATTTTTCGACTTAATTCCACTAAACTCCCAAAACGTTTGCCAATCTCAGGAAACTACCAAAAAGTTCAAAAACTACAAGAATCTACCATACCAAACGGCATCCATCCTAACATCGTTAAACCGGGTAGGTAAAATTACATTTATGCCCATTATTAGAGTTGGGTCAGCTCAGCAAATGTTTGCCTTTTCTCTCTCATCATCTCTCTCACCCACGATATTGAAGCACAACCGGAATCCATAACTGACGGCGAGAGAGATTAGGGTTTTCTCATCCACTATCTTCGAGTTGAGATCTCAACTTGCTGGAGCGTTCTATTGTAGGGGTTTCAAAATTTTTGTCCTAGGCTTGAGGATGAACTGCTACCTTGATTGAAGCTTCGAAATTTTTATCCAATGTTCCTATTTTGGAGTTTTGCATCTCAACGTGAGTTCTTATAGCAAGAATTTTTTTAAAATTCTAGCAGATCAGTAGTTCCTGTTCCAAGTTGAGCTTTTTATTACACCAAGTTGAGTTTTTTTTTATTAGTGGTCCATCCCTAGGAATGGTACATGCTAAGACATTTAGTTATTCATAAAATTTGGGTTTTTAATTAGTCAATGTTGTTTTACAGAAAATTGATCATGAATATAGAAGTTCATCATGGTGGGGTGTTCAAAATGGTTGGCAGTAGGGAAGTTCTATGAGGGTGGAACTAGAACTATAATAGATGACTTTGACAGTGATAAGATGGGGTGGTTTTGTGGAAGAAGTGTATAGGGATATATGAGAAGCATGTAGAATACCAACTTCCACCTAATGAGCCATTACATAAAATACTTACTGTGATAGATAGTGCTTTAGGTGTGATGGAGATGATGGGAGGCCGGCATTGCATAAAGGACTTCTACCTAGGTTTTTGGGCGTTTGGGACTAAGACATCGTACATAGGAGACCGCATCTGCAAATCATGCTTGGATTTGAGCTTGATGCCATCGGCATTCTAAGAGGATCACAGATGCAAGAGAGCTAGGGCTAGGGCAAATAGCAGCACGGACAAGAAAGAGAAATGAGTGATTTATTTGTGAAAAATAAAAAGTAAATGATTTAAAATAGTCAGCAGGGTTATTTTGGGTGTCAACAGTGGCATGTGATGAGCACGTGACTGCTTGGCTTACAGTGATGACATGTCACCATTAGAGATGGTCGTTTCTTGTAGTTTTAAAACTTTTTGGTAGTTTCCTCGGATTGGCCCAAATGTTGTTGGAGTTTAGTGTACTTAAGCCTTATTATGCCTTTATAATGGCAAAGGTATATATCATCTATAATATTTATCCTTACCTTTTGTTTTCCAACACCGAGCATTGATTATTTAAATGATATGCACAGGACCTGCCTATCAAACAGAAGTACTTGGTAACATTCACAGTTGGACTTGACCAGAAATCTAATATTGATGCTGCAGTGAAAAAGGTTAGTCTATTTGGGATCATTTCGTAAACTAAATGCTTGATAGTTATATCTGATTTAAGGAAATATTAAGTATATTATAGAGTTGTTTTGTCCTTGTCCGGCTGAACCTAGGCCAATATGTTTTGTTTCATATATCCCTTCTGTGGCCTATTTGAAATGTAGACCCAAATATTGATTTGAGCTGCCTTAGAAAATTATTGGAGATGGTGGTAACTTTTCCCTGATTGTAAGTAACAAATGGATCAGAAAGATGGCACCTCCTCTGTTACTTTGTTCTGCTACCATCACTCCTTTTTCAGATAGGGATACTGGTTTGCATGGAAATTAATTGATAAGTTTTTATCTGTTTATTATTTTACAGAATGATGTTAATCCACCAATCTTCATTGAACATATAAAACACAAGAGTTGTACAATCCTCATGGTGCTAATACGTGAACACACTGCATCATTCATAAGCAAAGTTCACACACCTGGAGAATAAACAACATTCGAAATCCATACCACATGCATAATATACATAAGCCCAAACTAAAATGTCACTTAGACAATGAAGCATTCCATCAACATAAACCAAGCACCATCCAAAGCATAGACACAGATGTTTCATTGCTATCTTTGTCAAAATTTAAAAAAGGTTAGTCCCCTGAGTCCCCTTCGATGCTGTGCCACACGTGGCTGAACTTCTGGCTTGTCCACGCTCAATGATTGATGCAATAGAGGTGCAGCCTTTATCTTATTCCTGCTCTTGACTGCAGCAGCTGCCCATAGATTGAAAAACTCATCAATTATATGGATTAAACTATCATTTAATTATACGTTACACTTCTACTCACATGGGTTATGCAATTTGCTTCACCTTGAGTTTTGGGTTAGTCCAAGATTGTATGTGTGCTCTTTAATGGGTTTTAGATTCTAGTCATATTTACCCCCTCACACATTCTCTATTTCTTTGTTTTACAACCATCATTTCATTTTTCTATATTTGTTATTTAGTTAATTATTTATTTTGAGTTGAGATAACTATCTGTTGAGTGACGGTCATATTTATTTTTTATATTTTCCTTTCTCCTGCCATGAGTTGGCTGATATGTTGGCTGGAGAGGCCATGGAACTGAGCATATATAGGTCTTTGTTAACATACTCACTTCGATAATCTTGTGTGCTTGTAATTTTGGAAGTTTCTGCCATAGTATATTGTTGTGGAACCATATCCTTTTGTTTGACACTGATGCCTGGGCTATTTGAAATTTAAACTAGATTTTATATGTTTTTTAAAACTTTTTTATTTGGATCGGTAAGTAATTGATCGGTAAGTAGGAGGTAACTTCTCTTGGTTTTAGGTTTTCGTGACTAGTGCATTGTATTTTGCAGTTTTCTGAAAATTTTACAATCCTGTTGTTTCATTATGATGGCCGGACTAGTGAATGGGATGATTTGGAGTGGTCCAAGCGAGCTATTCACGTAAGCGCCAGGAAGCAGACTAAATGGTGAGAAATAATTGATGCTTCCAGTTAATTTGGTTATTTATGAAAGAGGAAGTTGTTGCGGCCTAATTGGTTACATTTTGGATCATAATCACCACTAATTCTCGATGATGTTCAAGGTGGTATGCTAAAAGGTTTTTGCACCCGGACATTGTGGCTCCATATGAATACATATTTATCTGGGATGAAGATCTTGGAGTCGAGCATTTTAATGCTGAAAAGTAAGTTTTTATCTTGCTCACCAGCGTTGCTTCGAAAATCAACAGACTCCCTTCTCAAGGAAGTCATTTCTTTCTAATTTCCAGGTACATTAAACTTGTAAAGAAACACGGTTTGGAGATATCACAGCCTGGTTTGGAACCAGACAAAGGGTTAACATGGCAAATGACTAAAAGGAGAGGTGACCGTGAAGTCCACAAGTAAGCTATGCAGAAGTTCAATTTCATATAATTTCATTTGTCTTATTTGTTTTCTTATTAAGTTAAAATCGAACTGAAGTGGATACCATCATGATTTTTCAAAATTTTAATTCGTTATTCTACCTTGTATGCCCTTGGCTTATTTGTTTTATCACAGAGAAACAGAAGAGAGGCCAGGCTGGTGTAATGACCCTCATCTCCCACCATGCGCTGCGTAGGACTCCTTTTCTTTTCAAACTTTATGATTGGATTTACATGATTCTTCTCATTTCCTATCACCGGTTTCCTTTCTTGACACCTATTTGTTGTTCAGCTTTGTGGAGATAATGGCCACCGTTTTCTCACGAGATGCCTGGCGATGTGTGTGGCATATGCTTCAGGTGAAGTTTATGGTCTCTCTTGTAACCAAAGGACGTTTTTTTTGTCTCTTTCAAAATCATGTGAGTGAAGGAGTTGTATTGTCACTGCAGAATGATTTGGTTCATGGATGGGGTCTAGATTTTGCTCTTAGAAAATGTGTGGAGGTATTTATCTGCATTCTTATCTCATCGTATCAGTTTGTCAAATAACCATTTCGTTATATTTATTTGTTTATCAACCAACTCGTGCCTTTTTTTTGTTCTTCTGTCTCAATTTTGCTGTCTATAAATAGCCGGCTCATGAGAAAATAGGAGTAGTTGATTCACAGTGGATTGTTCATCAGGTGGTTCCTTCACTCGGGAATCAGGTGAGAGGATTAATTAGTAATTATGAAAGAGACTGGGTATGGTATATCGAGTTTTTCTCATTTAATTTTCATATCTTTTGTGGTGAAAAACCAGGGTCTGGCTGAGAATGGGAAAGCACCATGGGAAGGGGTAAGCGAGAACTGGAAGATACATTTCTTCTATCATCATTTTCAGATTTCTTCTTATTATTATTATTATTATTATTATTATTTCATTTTTGGATTATATAATTTTAAGTTGAATCCTTATTCAGGTAAGGGAACGTTGCCGAAAAGAATGGGGTATGTTTCAGGAGCGAATGACGAAAGCAGAGAAGGCATATTATAAGGCGATGGGGATTGCTCCCCCGAACACGACATCTGTTTAGATTTTGATTAGTCTTTCTATTTGAGCATTTGCTTTTGTAGGTATACATTGGAGCACTAAAGTTAGATGGTTTATACCCTTAGTGCCTTGACAGATTCAGTATTCTGCGTGCATAGATATCACCATCATTGAGGCTATACTAAAAACTCGCCTGTTTTTCTTTCTTTTTCTCTACGGTTTATGCATGCTATTTAGTATTACATTATGTATAGTCTTGATCAAGTAACCAAGAAATGCTTGAAGCAAATACATTCCGTCATGAATCTCTCCTTGTTTGCCCAAGATGAAATCGGGAAACAGACAGTTTTATGAGGAACTCAAGTTTGTCGATTTCTTACCCATTTCTGTGTGCTGCTTATTACCAACACTCTTGGTAACCAAGCAAATTTATCATTTTTCCACAAGCAATTACATGCTAATTTTAATGACTCTAGGAAACAATAAGCCTTGAAAGCTTGCCCTACAGCACAGCAAATATGGATAACTTTAGGAAACGAAGAAAAATGTCTATCAATATGTTAAATATTACCAAACGCCCATATGGTATCAATTTCATCTTTTAAAGTGAGAGGTGGCTATAGCACATGAAGAAAGCACTTTCATTCATGTTTAAATATATTGTTTGTTATAACAAAAGAAAATTGTGATACTTTTAGAAATTTTAAAATTTTCATTTTCCTTTGATTTATTAATATTTTGCTTGCTATATAGCATTCAAAATTGCGATTTTTTTTAGAAATTCTAAATGTTTAAGTTTTTTCGCTTGCTCTAACATATATCGTGAAATTTTCAATATTTTGCTTGTTATAAGTGACGAAAGTCATGTTCGGAAATTCATAAATTTGCCGATTTATTAGAATTATAGCCGTTTTGCAAGCTAAATAATACACGAAAATCGTGGAATTTTTAGAATTCTCAAATTTTTATGTAGTTTTTCAATATTTTGCTTGCTATAGTTTATGAAAAGCGCGAAATTTTTGCTTCTTGAATTTTACAATATTTCGCATGCTATTATAGCATGGGAAATCTCAGATTTTGAGTTTTTTCGAGTTTATCAATATTTATACCTCACGAACATCATTGATTTTCAGTTTTTCAACATTTCTCATGCGATGGTTTTTCGAAAATCGTGAATTTTTGACTTTCTCGAGTTTTTCAATACAGCATGAGCTATAACCATAAAAAAAATAGCAAATTTTTAGTTTGTTTGAATTATCAATATTTCGCATTCTATAGCCTACGAAAATTGGAAATTTATAGTTTTCTCCAGTTTTCTCATTCGAAAATAGCGGATTTTTAATTTTCTTGAATTTTACAATATTTCACATGTTATAAACCCACGAAAATCATGGATTTTTTGTTTTCTTGAGTTTTTCAATATTTTGTATTCTATAGCAAATGAATATTGCAGATTTTCGATTATAGCAAATGAATTTCGAATACAAAATTCATGGAATTTTTGTATTCTCGAATTTTCAATATTTAACATGGTATAATTTTCGAACTTGCAGAGCCAATGTTGTTTTCTCATACATCATTTCAACAATGTTTGATTTTGTATGGCCAAAATTGCAAATTTTTTGTTTTGTCGGGTTTTTCAATATTTCGTTTGTTATAATTTATTAGTCCTCGAGAATCGTGATTTTTCATTTTTCTTAAGTTTGTCAATTTTTTGTTTTCTCGATTTTTTCCACATTTTGAATGCTATATAACCCATGAAAAATCATGGATTTTCAATTTTCTCGAGTTGGTAGTATTTCGATTGGTATAACATATGAAGATCGTGGATTTTTTCTATATTCTCGAGTTTTACAATATTTCACGTCCAGAAATATTGCACTTTTTTTTTAATTTTCTGATGTTTAACATTATTTAGCATGTTATAGTCTGTGAAAATCGCTGATTTTTTGTTTTCTCGAGTTTTTAATAGTTCATAGGGTTAATTGCAAAAACCACCCCTTCGGTTCACCCTGTATGGCATTTACACCCCGTGAAGTCATTTATGAGCACATACACCCACTGTAATCATCGTTCAAGCATCTTAAAACCCATCACATTCATTTCTAAATGGCTCAAATGATGACCGAGTTTAAGTTTTGAATTTGTTTATGTTCTATTAATGTTGTTCAGAGTAGATTTTCATTAATTTTTAGGATTTTGGTCGATGAACAGAGGGGATGTATGTGCTAATAAACGACTTGAGAGGGTATAAGTGCCATACAGGGTAAACTACAGAGGTGTTTTTATATGCTAGTCATGATTATAACGAATTTTCAGTTTTCTCAAGTTTTGAAATATTTTGTATGCTATAGTCTTCCAGAAATGCAATTTTAAGTTTTCTTAAGATTTTGGCTAAATGGCTAAAAAGATACCCAAAGTTGTCTATTTTAACAAATAAATACATAAAGTTTAAAATTTGACAAATAAATACCCAAATCTTCCATTTAACACTTAAATGAATCAGGGTTAACATCGGATGCGGAAGCACATCTGAATCATATAACCTATGAAAAATCGCGGATTTTTTTAATTTTTTCAGTGTTTCAATATTTCAAATGCTATTGCCTTTGAAACTTACGAACTTTTACTTTTGTCGAGTTTTGCAATATTTCGTATGATAAAAACAAAGAAAAAACACTGGTATTCAGATTTCACGAGTTTTTATATATTTCGCATGCTAGAACATGAAAATTGTGTACGCTATATCCACGAAAATAGCAAATTTTCTGTTTTCTTAATTTTTTTTAATAATCTTTTGCATGCTTAAATCTCAAATATTGCTGATTTTCGGTTCCTCGAGGTTTTCAATATCTCGCATGTAGTCTAAGAATATCGTGAATTTTCTGTATCATCGATTTTTTCAATATTTCATATAAGCTTTGAAAATTACAAATTTCTAGTTTTTTTGAATTTTCAGTATTTCGCATACTATAAACCTCGCAAATTGTGAATTTTCAGGCTTCTCAAATTTTCAACATTTTGAATCCTATAACCCATGAAAAATCAAGGATTTTCTAATTTTTCGAGTGTTTCAATATTTCGAATGCTATAGCCTTTGAAACTTACGAGCTTTTACTTTTGTTGAGTTTTGTAATATTTCGTATGATATAACCAATGAAAATCATGAATTTTCAGTTTTCTACAGTTTTCAATATTTTTAATGATATATCAACGAAAATAGTGAATTGTTTGAATTCTTGATTTTTTTTAATCTTTTGTATGCTATAACCCTCGAATATCATGGATTTTCTGTTTCTCAAGATTTTCAATATCTCACAAGCTATAGTGCAGGAATATCGTGAATTTTCAGTTTTCTCGAGTTTTAAATAATTCATATGTTATAGGCTTCCAAAATCGCAAATTTTTAGTTTTCTCCAGTTTTCAATATTTCGCATTCTATAAACCTCGAAAACTGTGCATTTTCGGTCTTCTCATTTTCAACATTCTGAATCTTTCGATTGTTTCAATATTGCGGATTTTCTATTTTTCGAGTGTTTCAATATTTGGAATGCTATAGCCTTTGAAACTTATGAATTACTTTTACTTTTGTCGAGTTTTGCAATATTTCGCATGATATAACCCACAAAAACCATGGATTTTCAGGTTTCATGAGTTTTTTAATATTTCGCATATTGACCATGAAAATCGTGGATTTTCATTTTTTAATAGTTTTTCAATATTTTGCACGCTATATGCACGAAAGTAGCAAATTTTCTGTATTCTTGATATGTTTTTAAATATTTTGCATGTTATATAGGCTTTGAAAATTGCAAATTTTTAATTTTCTCGAGTTTTTAATATTTTACATTCTATAAACCTTAAAAATTATGAATTTTCAGTCCTCTCGATTTTTTTTTACATTTTGAATCCTATAACCCTTGAAAAATCGCGGATTTTCTATTTTTTGGTTTCAATATTTTGAATAGCCTTTCAAACCTACAAATTTTTACTTTTGTGAAGTATTGTAATATTTCGCATGAAATAACCAAAAAAATTGCGTACTTTCAAATTTCATGAGTTTTTAAATATTTCGCAAGACAATGAAAATTGTGAATATTCAGTTTTCTGTGGGTTTTCAATATTTTGCATGCTATTCTACGAAAATAGTGAACATTTTGTTTTTTAGATTTTTTAATCTTTCGAATGCTATATAACCCTTGAATATAATGGGTTTTCAGTTTCTCAATCTTTTCAATATCTCGCATACTATAGTCCAGGAATATCATGAATTTTCAGTAGTCTCAAGTTTTTCAATATCTGGTATGTTATAAGCTTCGAAAATTGCAAATTTTTAGTATTCTTGAGTTTTTAATATTTCGCATAATATAAACCTCGAAAATTTTGAATTTTCAGTCTTCTTAATTTTTCAACATTTTGAATCGTACCCATGAAAACTCGCGGATTTTCTATTTTTTCGTGTGTTTCAATATTTCAAATGCACCTTTAAAACTTACGACTTTTATTTTTGTCGAGTTTTGCAATATTTCGCATGATACAACCCAAAAAGATCGCGAATTTCAGATTTCACGAGTATTTTAATATTTCAAATACTATAGAGCATGAAAATTGTGATTTTTTAGTTTTCTATAGTTTTTCAATATTTTGCATGCAATATCCACGAAAATAATGAATATTCTGTATTCTTGATTTTCTTAATCTCTCGACTGCTATAACCGTCAAATATCGCGGATTTTCAGTTCCTGGAGCTTTTCAATATCTCACATGCTATGGTTCAGGAATATCGTGAATTTTCAGTATTCTCGAGTTTTTCAATATTTCGTAAATTACAAATTTTTAGTTTTCTCTGGTTTTCAATATTTCACATTCTATAAACCTCCAAAATTGTGAATTTTTAGACTTCTTAATTTTTCTCGAGTTTTCAATATTTCGCATTTTATAAACCTATAAAAAATCGCGGAATTTCTATTTTTCGTGTGTTTCAATATTTTGAATTGTATCCTTTGAAACTTACTAACTTTTACTTTTGTCGAGTTTTGCAATAATTCACATGATATAACCCACAAAAATCGCAGATTTTCAGGTTTCACGAGTTTTTTAATATATCGCATTCTATAAACAATGAAAATTATGAACTTTTAGTTTTCTATAGTTTTTCAATATTTTGCTTGCTATATCCATGAAAATAGTATATTTTTTATATTCTTCATTTTTTTAATATTTCGTATTTTATAACCCTCAAATATCACGAATTTTCAGTTTCTTGAGCTTTTCAATGTCTAGCATGCTATAGTCCAGGAATATCATGAATTTCTAGTATTCTCGAGCTTTTCAATAATTCGTATGTATAGGCTTCGAAAATTACCAATTTTTAGTTTTCTCGAGTTTTCAATATTTTTCATTCCATAAACCTCGAAAATTGTGAATTTTCAGTCTTCTCGGTTTTACAACATTTTGATTCCTATAACCCATGAAAAATCATGGATTTTCTATTTTTTCGAGCGTTTCAACTTTCGAATGCCATAGCCTTTGAAACTTATAAACTCTTACTTTTATCGAGTTTTGCAATATTTCGCATGATATAACCCACAAAAATCGTTGATTTTCAGGTTTCATGAGTTTTTTTTTTATGTATTTCACATGCTATAGACCATGAAAATTGTTATGAGAAATTAGATACTTTATTAGTATATTTTAAAAGATATAGAGAGCCCCTATATATAGGTGTTACAATATGTCTATTCTTCTAATTTACCCGATGTGTGACTAAATATCTTTATTATATCAAACTATAACACTCCTCATGTTGGATTATATATATCATCTATATCCAACTTGTTACAAATAAATTGTATCCTATCACGGGCAAATGATTTAGTGAGTATATCGGCTAACTGGTGACCTGTGCAAACATGTCGTGTCTCAATCTTTGGAAACTCCTTCTTAGTTCCTACAACCTTATTTTGAACCACATGACAATCTACTTCGATATATTTGGTCCGCTCATGGAACACAGGATTTTGAAGCAATATAGATAGCAGCCTGATTGTCGCAATATAACCTCATCAAATTGTGTTGAACCATACCTAGTTCTTCCAGAAATCGTTTGACCCATACCATCTCACAAGTGATGTCCGCCATAGTACGGTACTCGGACTCTGCACTAGAACATGATACCATTGTTAGTGTATATGCCCTAGGGGCCATTATTGTATCATACTAGTTTGTATATTACTTAATGGAAACTTGGGATATTCACATGTATATAACAGTCTTGCTAAACATGGTAGTATGCTACTTGGTTTTTCTATCTTAATATGTGAGTATACGTATTGATAGAGCTCTTAGGATCTTGCTTGACTACCAGCGTTGTGATGGCAGTCACACTAGTGGGGGCTGGGTAGTCTACAAGCACATCCTTATTCAGGTCCCTAGTCGTAGGATTATCGAGACATGGCATCGATACTCCGGAGTAGACTAGTGTGTACGCTTCTCATCCCAGTTGGGGAGATGGTCTGTCCCACAGCCGTCAGTACGTCGTACTGGAGATAGTATGCAGGTGCTCGTTAGGTTACGGGTACACCGGACAGGACTCACAGGGAACTGTTGGTTGGTTTTATACCAGTCGTCAGTGAACAGTTCCCAGGTGACATGAGTACATCATAGTCCGCAGACTTGACACTGCTACTTCACCTCGAGTGTGTCCCACTGTTCTTAGATTGCTACCCTACCACGGCTCAAAGGAGTCATGCAAACAGGTAGCAGTTGGGTGCAGTCCCGAGCACTTGGAGGCAGTGGCGGTTAGACAGGATTCGTCTCTCCCGGTATTGGGGGTTGATATCGCGTTGTGTCAGAGAGCCATTACGCAAAGTCCCTGGCCAGGGCAAGCGAGACTTGCTGGTAGGTTCCAGTAGTTTCTCAGGGTGTAATGGGCTTCGCTCCGACACGACTTATACCGCTTTTAGGGGATTGACGCTTGCCGCCCCCTAGGCCCGATATGCGATAGTCTTAGACGAACAGACCGGACTGTACGGAGATTGTCATATCAGACTCAGTAGGAGTTCGGATGGGTTTCCTCACCGGCCTTTTTATCGACATCTACCTGGGGACCGTTACGTACAGCTAGTGCCGCTTGCGGTCTGTGGTTAAACCCACTGCCAGCGTAGTAGTCGAGTCTCTAGAGTCCCACACAGAGAGTTTCCCTACTCCAAGCGAAACGATATAGAGGTCGTATAGTTTTATGACAAGGGTTCGGACGCATACGTGTGTTTACGCACGTACGACATCCGGACAGTTTTTACTAGTTGGTTTTGGTTTAAGCCAGTTTCTAGTATCCGGTTATTGGATTTATACAGTCTAAAGTTTTTCCGTGTTTTCACGGATAGGAGGGGCGTTCTCGTAATTGCGCGAGAAGTTTCTAGAAGATGGTGACTTGGGGGTTAAGGTGGTATATGCATTAAATGAGATTAGTGAATCATTTGAGTGATTCATCCAAGTCATTAATGCATCATAAATGCTTAATGACTCATGGAGATGAATCACCCTCTCATATTTATTAAGCATGATGATTAATCATTTATTTTCTTTTATTTGGATAAATCATAATGCTTGATATATATTATGATAGCTCATTTTCTCATCTCATTCTCTTGCTCACTTTCTCTCTCCTCAAGCTCTCCCTCTTCAAACCCTAATCCTCCTCTCTCATGTGTTGAGTACAAGGATAGACTACTTAATTCTTAACCATTCTCTATATCACCTAGGTTGCTTAGATTAGCGATTTAAGAAACCTAGTTACCTCTAGTTTGAGGTGAAGCTTGTAGTAAAGCTCTCGGGTGGATCTTCTACTACTTAGAGAAGGCCGGAGAGGACGTGGAGAACAACCAGACGAAGGACTCGGTTCTACAGGTATAATCACTTTTCATAGTAGTTATTAACTCCTATGTTTGTTGTTAGTTATTGTTTATGCAAAGATTCTCGGTTAGTCGATGTTTACACTTTAAACAAGATCGTTTTTCATTATTCCGCCTCCCCGCAAGTCGTGGGGTGTTGTACATCGACTTATAGTGGTATTAGAGCCTCGCTAAATAATAATTAACTCATTAGCAAAGTCGTAAGTATTTCGAAAGCAAAAGGAACCGGAAAGATCATCGTTTTAACACAGTTTCTGTCGAATTTAAAACAGGCCCTAAAAATTTTTCAGGGACCTGCAGAATAACAAGCATGAAATTATAGGGCTACTGAAGAAATTTGGACTCCCAACTCGGCTAACTCACAGCGGAACCGCGGTGGATCCATGCGATCTGCCGCGGATCCGCGGCCGAGTTAGGGCCGAGTCGGCCCAAATTTTTCCAGTACCCTCTTTGTGTTAACAGTGATATTTCTGGATATTTTATTTTCTGCTAAGATCTCAGATGCACAGAGAAGTTTTGCAGTAGAATCTAAAGTGTTTTTCTCGATCGAAATTTTACGATATTTGCTAATATGATTATATCTGTGATTGTATAATGTGTTCGTAAAACTCCCCTAACTGCTAGTATGTCGGTTGGCAGGGGGTTGCACATTTCTGTAATGGTTTTTACTGTTTATGGTTGTGAACTGTATTGGACTGTTGTGATGATTAGCCGGGGTTTGAGATGGGTTGTTATATTCATTCATTCGATATAACTGTAATATGTTGTAATATTATTTTGCGGGGCACATCCAGGTTGCGGTTGTAGCCACCGATGTATTATTTCATTTTACTGTTTTTGCTCTTAGGAAAGACCCAAGATGGGATGCACAAACTACCGGGTACTTTGAAGTGTTTAGTGGCCTACTCACTTTGTTGAGGGAGACCGCTTCACTTCGGGTATTTGGCGGGTAGTTTGCCGTACCCGTAGGGGTCTAGGGTGGGGTAATGGCTATTCATCACAACTGTGTAATCCGTATTTTGTTGCAGGCTCTAAACAAACGCGGATTGCTTGCAAATCCAATAAAGTTCATATGTGATCTGGAATGCCTATTATTGCGTCTGACGAATATACAATATCTATATATGATAGCTATTTAGACGTCACTTATGTTTTACACCCGCGCTAGCCCAGCCCCCGCTCTGCCGTTAGTTAAGTAACCTAACGGGTGATGACGGGACCCCGTGGCGAATGCGGATGGCATAAGATGACGTTGTATTTTCGTTGTTTTCTGCAATGATAGGTTAATGATTGGACGCTTTATTTATGATGCAAAGAAAATAAACCAAAAGATGAATCGTTGGAACAATTTAAAAGAAACCACTTGGTTATTTTAAACCAGATGATATTTTTAAATTGCGGAGCTTTAACCACTCCTTTTAAAAGCTATCAGGTTCCTTCGGTCATATCAAGTTCACTACGTTCACGGTTTCGCCAAAACCATTCGTAGCCCTCCGTCATTTCATTTGGGTATTCAGTAGTATTCAAGCTATGTATTTTGATCTAACGCCAAGGCATAGTGTTTGGTAGCTGCTGGGTATTCATTTGTCGCATAGATAGACGAATTAGTTTGGGACAGTCGTATTATCATTTTGGCCGAACGTCAAGGATATATACGGATGGGTTCAAATTAACAAGATAATGATGGGTAGAACTTGACATGTGACTTATGACATTTTGACCTAACGCCAAGGTCATAAGAGCATGGGGCAAAAATATATATTGGGAATTTCTAAAGAAACTGAAATTTGCAAAGAGTTGCATACCATTTGGAGTTTGATGAATGTTGGTAGGATTTCTTCAACATTATCATACGATGATATTTGGATCCCGATCCTACTGTGAGTATATGCTACTCATCAGGATATTCGTCACTTAACGATCAATGCTATAAACCAAGTAGGTGTCAAGAAAGGTGTCAGCGGGGTTACGCCCCCAGAGAAAAGAGGTTATTTAATTAAGGAACTTCGCGAAAGCGTTGGAAAACCTCCCTCGAAGTACCGACACCAGCCTGGCTGAACGGTTAAGCAAGTATTGTACAGTGAGAATAGTCCTGGCTAATTCTTCTTTTATGGTTTGAGGAAGGATTTGAGAAACAGTGGGAGCCATCCAGTTTAGATAAATTAAAAACCATTCTAAACTTGCAAGAGCATCATGCTAAAGAGTTTTCTTCTCTCTCTCCTAATTGCAGCGACCCTGAAAATGACTGGACTTAAGTTACTTTTAGAGAAAAATATACTGACAGGGCCAAACTATAAAGATTGGCTGCGGAATGTCAAAATGGCTTTGACCTATGACAAATTGGGGTACGTCCTCACCGCTAATGCACCTGCTGTCCCTGGTCCCAAATCCAGTAACGCGGATAAGGAAATCTGCAAAACCTGGGATTTCGATTGCGCGAAAGCCAAGTGCATCGTGCTTGCCTCGATGAACAATGAACATCAGAGGAGGCATGAGGATATGGAACTTGATACCATATTTCTCCATACAACGGAACTTTATGGAGAGCAATCTCGTATAGCAAGATACGAGACCTCTAAGAACTTGTTTCGAGCGAGGTTGGCTGTCGGGTCATTGGTAGGAGAACATGTCCTAAAGATGATCGGCTATATAGAAAAGCTCGCAGACCTTGGGACGACTTTGGATAATGAGCTCTATACAGACCTTATTCTCTAGTCCCTTCCTTCCACATACGCCCAGTTTATCCTGAACTTCAACATTCAAAGAAAAGAAGTTGAACTTCCGGAACTCCTGAACATGTTAAGGAGTGCAGAGGGCACCTTGCAGAAGGCAAGGGAAACACCCGCTATGTTTGTTAGCGGTGCTTCTTCTTCCGGGTCCAAGGCTAGGGCCAAAGGAAGGAAAAAGAAGGCCGCCCCCAGACCTAGAGGAGGTGTAAGTAAGGTAGGAGGGAAGGGAAAGAAAAAGTTTGCGGTACCGGTAGTGGGCCAGGATGAATGCTTCCATTGTCACAGGAAAGGGCACTAGAAGAAGGATTGCAAGGCGTGGAACGCCAAGAACCAGGAACCGAAGCAAGCTGTGGCTTCGACTTCAGGTGTGTTTGTAATTGAGAATTGTCTGTCAATCAACTCTACTTCCTGGGTATTGGATATCGGATCAGGATCTCATATTTGAAATTCATTGCAGGCACTGAGAAACCGTAGAGTGCTGAAGGAAGGTGATATGACCCTGATGGTTGCTAACGGAGCTAGCGTGGGAGCTGTGTCCGTAGGGGATTATCACCTGGGCTTGACGAGGGGACACATTTTGGTTTTACATAACTGTTTTTGTGTACCCAGCTTAACGTGTAATATCATATCTGTTTCCTTGTTATCAAATAAAGGTTATGATTTCACGTTTGGAAGTGGTGTTGTTAACATCCACCTTAATCATGGTTTGATTGGGTCCGGTACACTGGATAACGGTATATATGTGTTAAACCAACTCCAAATTTTCAATGTCCAGAACACACTAAAAAGAAAGTCTCCAGATTTAAATAAAGCTTTCTTATGGCATTGTAGACTGGGTCACATCAATGAGAGAAGGTTGACTAAGTTACATAGAGAAGGATATTTGGACTCGTTCGAATATCAAACTTATGCCACTTGTCAATCTTGTCTCAAAGGAAAGATGACAAAGACTCCATTTACTGGACATGGAGTAAGAGCGAGCGAGCTCTTAGGACTCATACACAGCGATGTATGTGGTCCAATGTCTACACATGCAAGAGGTGGTTTTTCCTATTTCATTACTTTCACGGATGATTACTCAAGGTACGGATTCATTTATCTGATGAAACATAAATCCGAGGCTTTTGAGAAATTCCAAGAGTATAGGAATGAAGTAGAAAACCAAATCGGCAAAAGTATCAAGACACTAAGATCTGATCGAGGTGGTGAATACTTGAGTGCCGAGTTCCTAGGTTACCTAAAAGAGAAAGGAATTCTTTCTCAGCTTACTCCTCCATACACTCCACAGCATAACGGTGTATCGGAGAGACGGAATCGAACCCTATTGGATATGGTACGATCCATGATGAGTAATGCTGAGTTACCGCGATCTTTTTGGGGTTATGCGCTAGATTCAGCGGCATATCTTTTGAACATGGTAGCTACCAAGACTGTGCCTACCACTCCATATTAGATGTGGAGTGGGAAGAAACGCCATCTACAGTATATAAAGATTTGGGGATGTCCAGCTTTTGTTAAAAAGCAGCATGTGGACAAGCTCGAGGCACGATCAGTAAAGTGTAAGTTTGTGGGATATCCAAAGAACTCCAGGGGATATCTATTCTATTACGCAGAGGAACAAAAGGTATTTGTTTCTCGTAATGCCCATTTTCTAGAATATCAGTTTTTAGAAAAGGAATCAAGTGGGAGAGAAATAGAATTGGAAGAAATTCCAGAACCACAAACTAATACTAAAAGTTTGGTAGAACCGGTAGTTCAAGAAGAACAGGACATTACCGCACCCTTCCACAGGAGTAGTAGGCCGTCTCATCCACCTGAGAGATACTACGGTTTTCTCATAGATGGGGATAGAGAGGATTGCATCATAGATGATGATGAACCTACTGGCTTCCAGCAGGCCATCCAGAGCGGCGACTCGGTACGATGGCTAGATGCAATGCGGACCGAAATGGAGTCCATGTACACCAACAAAGTATGGACTTTGGACTTTGCTCCAGATGGGGTAAAACCCATAGGATGCAAATGGATCTTCAAGAAAAAGATTGGTGTAGATGGACAGGTGGAAACCTATAAAGCTAGACTTGTTACAAAGGGTTTTCGTCAAAGACCTGGTTTGGACTATGACGAAACTTTTTCTCCAGTGGCTATGCTCAAATCCATTCGGGTCCTTCTTGCTATTGCTGCCTTCCATGATTATGAAATCTGGCAGATGGACGTAAAGACGGCTTTTCTGAATGGTAATTTAGAAGAGTGCGTCTATATGGATCAGCCAGAGGGTTTCAATCAGAGTGGGAGCAGCGGGAAAGTATGCAAGTTGCTTAAGTCCATTTATGGACTGAAGCAGGCATCGCGGAGTTGGAACATCCGTTTTGATGAAACAGTTAAACAATATGACTTTATCAAAAATCCAGATGAACCGTGCATATATAGTAAAGTTGTAGCAAGAACTGTCGTATTTCTCGTCTTGTATGTGGATGACAATCTATTGATAGGAAATGACATTCCTATGCTACAATCTGTCAAAGGATTCTTGTCACACAGGTTCTCCATGAAAGACCTGGGTGATGCCTCTTATATTCTGGGAATCCGGATCTATCGTGATAGATCCAAGAGGATGTTGGGACTTTCGCAGTCCAGGTATATCGACACTGTACTGAAAAGATTCAGTATGAAAGATTCTAAGCGCGGTAATCTACCGGCTTGTCACGAAATCACCATATCCAAAGAGATGTCTCCCAAGACTGATTTGGAAAGGGAACGCATGTCTATTATACCCTACGCTTCTGCGGTAGGCTCTATAATGTATGCGATGTTGTGCACCAGACCAGATGTAGCTTACGCACTGAGCGTGGTAAGCCGGTATCTGTCAGACCCAGGGGAGAAGCACTGGATAGCAGTAAAGAACATTCTCAAGTACCTGAGGAGGACTAAGGAGATGTTCTTGGTATACGGCGGAAAAGACCTCAGGATGGAGGCCTATGCTGAGTCCGGCTTCCAGAGTGATAAGGACGATTCCAAGTCCATGTCGGGTTATGTCTTTACCCTCAATGGAGGGGCGGTGTGCTGGAAGAGCTCCAAGCAGGACACCGTTGCTGACTCGACGATGGAAGCGGAGTATATAGCTGCTTGCGATGCCGCAAAAGAAGCAGTCTGGATGAAGAAGTTCCTAACAGAACTTCAGGTGGTTCCTACCATTGTTGATCCAATACCTCTGTATTGCAACAACAACGGAGCTATAGCTTTAGCGAAGGAACCAAGGTCCCATCAGAAGTCTAGACACATCTTAAGGCGGTATCACCTGATCAGGGAGATCATTGATCGTCGGGAGATCGAGATTCGGAGAGTTGCTACTGAAGAGAACATTGCTGATCCATTCACAAAGGCCCTACCTCAGATTCAGTTCGAGAGGCTACTCGAGATCATCGGTCTTTGATATGCCAGTACATGGCCCTAGTGCAAGTGGGAGATTGTTAGTGTATATGCCCTAGGGGCCATTATTGTATCATACTAGTTTGTATATTACTTAATGGAAGCTTGGGATATTCACATGTATATAACAGTATTGCTAAACATGGTAGTATTCTACTTGGTTTTTCTATCTTAATATGTGAGTATACGTATTGATAGAGCTCTTAGGATCTTGCTTGACTACCAGCGTTGTGATGGCAGTCATACTAGTGGGGGCTGGGTAGTCTATAAGCACATCCTTATTCAGGTCCCTAGTCGTAGGATTATCGAGACAGGGCATGGATACTCCGGAGTAGACTAGTGTGTACGCTTCTCATCCCAGTTGGGGAGATGGTCTGTCCCACAGCCGTCAGTACGTCGTACTGGAGATAGTATGCAGGTGGGGTACACCGGACAGGACTCACAGGGAACTATTGGTTGGTTTTATACCAGTCGTCAGTGAACAGTTCCCAGGTGACATGAGTACAGCATAGTCCGCAGACTTGACATTGCTACTTCGCCTCGAGTGTGTCCCACTGTTCTTAGATTGCTACCCTACCACGGCTCAAAGGAGTCGTGCAAACAGGTAGCAGTTGGGTGCAGTCCCAAGCATTTGGAGGCAGTGGCGGTTAGACAGGATTCGTTTCTCCCGGTATTGGGGGTTGCTATCGCGCTGTGTCAGAGAGCCATTACACAAAGTCCCTGTCCAGGGCAAGCGAGATTTGCTGGTAGGTTCCAGTAGTTTCTTAGGGTGTAATGGCCTTCGCTCCGACACGACTTATACAGCTTTTAGGGGACTGACGCTTGCCGCCCCCTAGGCCCGATATGCGATAGTCTTAGACGAACAGACCGGACTGTACGGAGATTGTCACATCAGACTCAGTAGGAGTTCGGATGGGTTTCCTCATCGGCCTTCTTATCGACATCTACCTGAGGACCGTTACGTACAGCTAGTGCCGCTTGCGGTCTGTGGTTAAACCCACTGCCAGCGTAGTAGTCGAGTCTCTAGAGTCCCACACAGAGAGTTTCCCTACTCCAGGCAAAACGATATAGAGGTCGTATGGTTTTACGACAAGGGTCCGGACGCATACATGTGTTTACGCACGTACGACATCCGGACAGTTTTTACTAGTCGGCTTTGGTTTAAGCCAGTTTCTAGTATCCAGTTATTGGATTTATACAGTCTAAAGTTTTTCTATGTTTTCACGGATAGGAGGGGCATTCTCGTAATTGCGCGAGAAGCTTCTAGAAGATGGTGACTTGGGGGTTAAGGTGGCATATGCATTAAATGAGATTAGTGAGTCATTTGAGTGATTCATCCAAGTCATTAATGCATCATAAATGCTTAATGACTCATGGAGATGAATCACCCTCTCATATTTATTAAGCATGATGATTAATCATTTATTTTCTTTTATTTGGATAAATCATAATGCTTGATATATATTATGATAGCTCATTTTCTCATCTCATTCTCTTGCTCACTTTCTCTCTCCTCAAGCTCTCCCTCTTCAAACCCTAATCCTCCCCTCTCATGTGTTGAGTACAAGGATTAGATTAGACTACTTAATCCTTAACCATTCTCTATATCACCTAGGTTGCTTAGATTAGCGATTTAAGAAACCTAGTTACCTCTATTTTGAGGTGAAGCTTGTAGTAAAGCTCTCGGGTGGATCTTCTACTACTTAGAGAAGGCCGGAGAGGACGTGGAGAACAACCAGACGAAGGACTCGGTTCTACAGGTATAATCACTTTTCATAGTAGTTGTTAACTCCTATGTTTGTTGTTAGTTATTTTTTATGCAAAGATTCTCGGTTAGTCGATGTTTACACTTTAAACAAGATCGTTTTTCATTATTCCGCCTCCCCGCAAGTCGTAGGGTGTTGTACATCGACTTACAACCATATTGTTTCTTGCTCTTCCAAGACACTAGATTCCCACCTATGAACACACAATACCTGATAGTGGATCTTCTAGTTATCCGGCACACTTCCCAGTCAGCATCTGTCACGCCCTGCTTCCTAAAAGAAAAGGAGCGAGAGCGACAAGCTCGCGGTGTATTCATACTGAGAATCACATCTTTTCTATATGAATACGCTAAACGTTTGGATTACGTAGAATAAGTATAAGCCAACAAGAATTTAAAATAAAACAAATAATAATCCATCAACATTTATTACAAGTTTCAAGTTCACCGATACAAGTAAAACAGACAAGAGTTAAAATAAAACTAGAGCTTGACTTGACTAGAAAGATGTTGACTATCCTCCTCAGTTAAGACCACCTTGTACCGCCTCTTCTCCTACCCCACAGTCGTCTCACGACATACCCCCAAAAGAAAACAGAAAACAGGAATGTCGTCAGCGAACTAAAGTTCGGTAAGTTTCTCATTATAAAACATTTATACTTGAAAAAGAAAGTATAATAGGCATGGTATTTAAAAGATGGTAATAAATTTGAAATGTATAATTTAAATTATAAAAGACATAAAAGTACGCAACACATATAAAAGGAAACATCATAAAACAAACATATTACTAGGAATGCATGACAATGAAGAATATATTAGTAGCATATAAACATGGTGGTACAGTTCAAGGATTTAACCTACTATCATGGAGAAAAAAATTTATAAACAAATAGCTAGGCATGATGATCATCCATATAATGATACATGTAAACAAGTACAACACGCAGGATAAAACGGGTGAAATTCGATGGTTGCTTGTCTTCGACTAATAGAAATCCGGAAATGCATATACAAGCATAATGATACATATCAGGAATAACTAGAGATAGCAGTGTTAATATTGTGTAAGTCTTATATTCTAACACAAGTTAAGGTGGCGTCCAACCGATTAATGAGTCTTTTATTTTATTACATGATGGTAGTTGAGTACATGATTACGGAAGACACCGAAGGCGACTGGACGACGCATCCTAAACGCCCAACAGCCCCCGGTAAATATCAGCCATGACCATTTCTAACGTAAGATAAGGATGGTGTTCAACCACTTCAAGAGTGTATCGAGTACAATGAATACTTGAATACTTGAGTACCGAGGGTACATATATGATTGGTCCAAAGCAGCTGAGCTACTCATCCTTAACTACCCCTAACACCCCCGGCAAGCATTAGTCAAGCTAGTTATAAGTTAATACACGTTCAAGTACATGATAGTATCCCAGAACAAATGATTACTGGAATACATGAATACATGAATACATGAGTACGAGAGTACTGGAATACATGAATACAGGAGAACGGGAATACATGAATACATGAGTACGAGAAGTCAGGTCAACTATAGGAGTATTCATAGACTTAAGGGTAGTATCCCAGGTGCAAGGAAACATGAGTCCACTAATAGAGTTGGTCATGAGACTCCTGAGATCTCATGTCAAGTTCTAAATATAATACTAATTCTCTCTCTCTCTCTCTCTCTCTCTCTCTCTATACAAGTATATAATCATAGTCCAGTTTATGGCCAAAGAGTAAACATAAGTTCGCATGCAGAAATCAATGGTTTTGGCTTCGAATTTGGAAATCTTACACAAGGAATAAGTTGTAATTCGTCGTGTAAATAAAGAGACTGAGTTTTCATCGATCGGGTTTCTGGTGAGAGAGTTATGGAAGTTTCCGTAATGCTGTGCAGAGCAGGTCAGTGCATATTTCATAATACATGCGCTGATGGTATTTTACATTTTTTTAAAGTTTAGATTCAGATTCTGGTTTCACTTATTAAATAAAAACTGAGCGTCTGTGAGTCGTGAACGATTCTCCACAAAAATCTCTGGATTACGAAAACCATAGAGGGAGTTATGGTTGTTTTATGACAGCTACACAGATAATTCCTGCTGCTGTCTAGATTCGATACATATTATAAAAACGTTTTTAATATCACCTCCATCAGTTTTCAGTAAAAGTAACTTAGGATAACATTGTAGCTATTTCTCGGTAGATGTCCTAGCAACTTGAGTTTGCTCAATTTGGAATCAAGAGCTAGGATTTATGTCTAGTCTAAGAAAGGTATAATTAGCATTTCCAGAAATTCAGACGTCATACATAAAAGAAAAGCAATACAAAAACCTGACTTAACTTAAATTATGAACTTTGTACTGAACACGGGGAGACGTTATCGCTCGTAGGTTATGTAACTACGATAGAGCGGTCGCTGGATCATTACGAAATATAATTATGGTTAAGTCTTCCCTATATGGAAATATAAGGTATATTTCATATATAAAAACTTAAAATATTAAATCATGGCAATGATTCACCCGTGACATGAGGTGCATCGAATATGACAAATATTCATAAAACAAGTCAATATCAATTAATTAGGATATCAACACCCGTGACATAGGGTGTGAGAATACCGATAATCACTTCAAGAAAACAACATAGATATCATCGCACCCGTGACATGGAGTGGATGATATCACATAATAATTTTAAACAGGAATGAATACAGAAAGTTATACAACATATTAGTACTTTACCTCATGACCTAGAGGGGTAACACCATGCATGTAAACTAGATATTCATAAGCATTCGATAAGAAATTAAAAGAATATAAGATGATATGTATTATAAATCCAGCGAGGGAAATTCTTGATAACACAAGAACAAAAATAAAGTAAAACACTCCATAGATAATGTTTCAAGAAACATTAGATCTAACGGCTTTGAAAAGGTTTCTTAAAATTTTTTTAATGTAAAACTTAGTAATATCCCTTTAAATATTTTAATGTAAAACTTAGTAATATTAAGATTTAAAAAGAATAATTTGTTTATTTATCAGGGAACCTATATCAATATATATTTATTGGATATGAAGAATAGAATTTCAATAGAAAGAGAATCTAGAAACAGAGTGTTGTGCATATATGATGCTTATGGAAACACTGTCCTGCAACCTATCACATGCTCAATTATAAAAGTATGATTTGCTCCAGTTTTCAAGAAAGGAAAATCAATCCGCATATATGTTGAATAGATACATAGGTGGTCGATGTGATATACCATGGATAAAAGGATTGGATGAATCTACAATTTAAATTAAATATAAATTTTAAACAACCAAACAAATAGCATTAGTTAAGATGATTGTAAGTTAACTCTTCAGCTAAATCTCCATATAAAAATAGAAAATAGAGCTATCATGTAAAACATTACGATGGACTATTAATTCAACAATAATCAAGAAAACCAACCAGATATATATAAAAATATGATTTTTTATATTTAAAACTACTTATTATTTTTTTTCATTTCAAATAAAATCTAGGGTTCGTGATCTATTATAAAAAAATAACCCTTTTATTGAAAACAATAATTCTAAACAAAAAAAACAATTCTTTTTATCAGATAAACTAGGTTTTTCTTATATGGAAAACAAAAAGGGATTGAGTGTAACTTACAACCACGGAAGATCGATGATCTTCCTTAATGTTGGGATCAAGATCTCCTTGATTTGATCGAGACGGTGGCAGCTACGTTGGCGAAGTTCCTTCTCTAATGTCCTTCCGTGCGTTCGTTCGGATTTCTATTGATTGAGAGGTATGCAGTAGGGAGAGGGAGAGCACACAAGTAAATAGCGGAAATTTGGATTAGTAAAGGAGACGGCTAAAGAGAAAGATAGAATTAGGGTTTGGTAGGGTTTATATAGGCTTCTGCTCTCTCAGGTAAATTTACAAAACTTAGGATATAAAAATATAATACCCATAACTTAACAAGGTTACACGAGAAAGATTATATGAATTGGGTCCTACATGACCGCTTGGGGCAGTCATACCATTGCCTCGAGCGGCCCTATGGTGACCAACGGCCTCGGAGCTGCTCCAATGGGTCCTACTTGATCCTGTTAAGCCTCAAATATATTTTATATTTGATATTATCGCTTCGGGGTTTGTGTGGCACGCACGTAAAGATGTAGGTCTGGAAAAGAAACAAAAAATGAAAATAACAAGACATTGTAAAACCCGAGAATCGAACTCGTAACTCATTAGATGACAATGCAAACGGGTAACCAGTAGGTGTTGGATATAGGTGCCCTCAAGACAAGTATTGTAATTGAAGGAAGGCAATTACCGTAATTGAAGGAGGGCCTATACGGATAGAACAATCTTGCTCGAGATGATAGTATACTATATGGTTTGTCTTTATCTTTCATGTGTATATGTTTTACTCGTTATCACGCATCATTAATACATGAGATAAAGCACATAGGTTCTTTGCTTGACTATCAGGATTATGATAGGGATCATACTAGTGGGGCCGGGGTAGTCCATAAGCATATCCTTAAATGTCCCTAGTCGTAGGAGTATCGAGACTGTGCATCAGTACTCCAGTTTAGACTAGTGTATACATTTCTTGACCCTGACCGAGATGGTGGTTGATCCTATAGCCATTGGCGTTTCTTTACGCAAAACACTTTGTATACAGGTGCTCATTAGATTATGAGTTATACTGGATGGACTCACCGAGAACTCTTAGATGGTATTATATATATTGTCAGATAGCAGTTCTCTGGTAACATGAGTAAAGGGTAGTCCCGCTGTGCAAGATACGACTATAACCAGAAGCCCGCGGCCGCGGCAGTGGAGATAAAAATGATAAGTGCTATCAGTTGTATCTCTGGTGGCTATGAGTCCTTTGTCAGCATGACTTATTGGGTTATTAGAGCTTTGACAGATTCCACCCTCCAGACCCAATATGCGATACTCTCTGATGAAGAGACCAGACTGTACGACGACCGTCACTGATAGGCTTGGATTGCGTTCGATTGAGTTTGCTTGTCGACCTTTCTTTTGATCAATACTTGGGTAGCCGTTACGTACAGCTAGTGCCACCGACATGCTTGTGGGTTATCGAATATGATCCTAACCTACTGCCAGCATATTGATTGAGTATTTAGAGTCATACGCAGAGGTTTTTCCAGCTCAGGCGAAATGATATAGTGTGCATATGGCGAAACGTGTGGGAGTTTGATTAAATACGTGTATTGGATACATGTATATTAATCGGACGTTTGTAATACTATCCGGTTTGGTTTAAACCGGATTATTGAATCAAGTGGTGATTTAATAATAATATTATATATATATATATATATATATATATATATATTATGAGAATAATGGAGGGAAGAGGCCATAGGAGGGAATTTCTTCCTATGGCGTCGAAAAACACGCCCTCCGTCGTGTCTTCTGACGATCGGAATGCATCGTCTTCATCGTTATCATCTAAGATGTGGGTACACCAAATTTCGTATGATTCTACAACTTTTTCACCGTTGAATTAGTGGGTTCAAAATTAACGGTTTACCGATAATAGAACTTTTTACATTGCTAAATCAACGGTGAAAAAGTTGTAGAATAACACGAAATTTAGTGTACCCACATCTTAAGATAATAACGATGAAGATGATGCATTCCGATCGTCGGAACATACGATGGAGGGTGTGTTTTTTTGATGCCATAGGAGGCGAATCCTGTCTAACCGCCACTGCCTCCAAGTGCTCGGGACTGCACCCAACTGCTATCTGTTTGCACGACTCCTTTGAGCTGTGGTAGGGTAGCAATCTAAGAACAGTGGGATACACTCGAGGCGAAGTAGCAGTGTCAAGTCTGCGGACTATGCTGTACTCATGTCACCTGGGAATTGTTAATTGACAACGGGTATAATACCAACCAACAGTTCCCCGTGAGTCCTGTCCGGTGTACCCGTAACCCAACGAGCACCTGTATACTATCTCCAGTACGACGTACTGACGGCTGTGGGACAGACCATCTCCCCAATTGGGATAAGAAGCGTACACACTAGTCTACTCCGGAATATCGATGCCCTGTCTCGATAATCCTACAAGTAGGGACCTGAAAAAGGATGTGCTTGTAGACTACCCAGCCCCTACTAGTGTGACTGTGAATGGTTTCTGGCGAAAACCTTTAACGTAATGAACTTGATATCGTTGAAGGAACTGATAGCTTTTAAAAATATAGTGACGAAAACCTTTGCTAAAGAGGTCACTCCCGGTGAAAGGATCTCGGCTCTTTCCCCGTAGAATGAGGTGCAGGATATTCCAACTGAATACCACGATGCAAAGCAAAAGCAATCGGCTATAGTGAAGTTATTGCCCTGACGCAAACTTTTTGTCCAAGGGGTCACTCCCGGTGAAGGGATCTCGGCCCTTGCCTCGTCAACTGAGGAGCAGGATATTCCAACTGAATACCACTGTGCAAAACAAAAGAGAACGCCCTTGCAATAACAACTTTTTTGAAAAAGTGTTCCAACAACATCAAAATAGGTTTGTTTATCTTGCATTGATCCGAATCAACGCAGTCCCATCAATTGATCACACCACAAAGAACGAAAATATACTGACGTACGTATATGCCATCCGTATTCGCCACTGGGTCCCGTCATCACCCGTTAGGTTAGCTAACTAACGACAGAGCGGGGACTGGACTAGCGCGGATGAAAAACATATACAACATCTACTAGTATATATATAATATATATAATTTTCGCTCAAGGCGTGATGAAATGCAACAACACAGAAATGTATAGCAACACAGATCAATACAGATATCTGGGATCCCCGGGTTTCACAGAGCCGCTGCTGAAACCCGACGTTCCCCTGGTCTTGTGGATAGCCTGTGCAATGAAACCTAGACCCCTACGGGCGCGGCAAGTTACCCGCCAAAACCTGAAGCGAGGCAGCCCCCTTCAGCAACGTGAATGGACCGCCCAGCACTTCACGGAATCCGGTAACTTGGGCGCCCTTCCTGGGTCAACCTGTACCCCTACGAGTGCGGCGAATAGCCCGCCAATTCTAGAGTGAAGCCCCCTCCGTCTCAATGCCATGAGATGCGGGCTCGTTGCCCTCTAGAACCCGGCTATCCATGCACCCCTCCGCGGGGTAATTCTAGTACAGAAAGTAAAATATACATACAACGGGTACATCGACCTCGACCTGGTCGTGCCCCAAAAGAATAATACAAACAGGCAGTGACGGCAGTCCACATGTTGGACGCTCGCCCCGCAATATCAAATGTACATATAAAACAAAACTGTACTAATATTGCATCCAGGCTATCCCCCACGACCGATCCGCAATAACACAGCAAAACACAGAACATCAACGTGAATGTCACGTTCGCAAATCCGTCTAAAAGGGCTATAGCAAATAGACTGGATTTACCGATCGAGTGACATTCACGGTCGCAAATATAATGTAAATACTGTGAACTGGCATGTTTAAAATATCCGATCGAACAAATTTTAACAAGTGGGCCCCAAGCAGTACTGTAGCAGTTACAGAAAATCTGGGCCCAAAGAAAATATCCCAAAACCCCTATTTCCAACTCAGAAGCTTACTGGAAAATTTTGGTGCAATGAGCACACTTTCCCGCCGCGGAACCGCGGTCAAACCAAGGGTTTGGCCGCGTTTCCACGGTCCTACTAAGCGATCACTGTATCAAATTTTACCAGAATTCTTAGAATTTCCTGCTTGTGTTTCTGCAATGACCGGAAAAATTTTTGGAGCAGAAAAAATTTCGACAGAAAACACAATGCATTGAAAATACGGTTTTTGGGGATTTTTGTTTCGATCGAGTTCTAAACATACTAGAGCAAGCTAGGCATGGTTAATGGCGTGGTTCTGATACCAATGTAAGCCCGCGGGGGCGCCCCGGCCGTCGATCCGACGCCGGAAACGCGGAAACAAAAACTTTGCAAAAACTAGCAACCGGCACCACCGCGCACTTTTCACCCAGATCGGGCCATTAACCTAGCAAACTAGCAAACAAGAAAAGAGTAGAGAAGTTATACCAAGCGATCCGTGTCCTTCGGTCTTCATCTCCACTCCAATCTCCCGCGGAATCTCCGTCCATCATCGTCTCGTCGGAAAAGCACCACGTAGCCGGGTTCGTATACGGGCTCCCGCCTCTGGACCGAGGCAACTCGGGCGCAAAGTTGGCTAGCCGACGCGTCCAAGGCTTGCTATAGAATAGTGTAGTAGCCATGTCTCTTTAGGGTCAAGAAGTTGCCTTTGGTTGTGGAGGAGAAGAGTGAACAAGAGGATATGAGCTTTATGAACTTTGGTGTGTAGAAAAATGAGAAGAAGAATTTTTATTTTTCAAATGAACCTCTCTCTCCCCAAAATGAACTCCCCTCTCTCCTCTCATCAAGTGGCCGGCCACCTCTCTCCATAGTGGAGAAAAATGGGATC